>JAQPCC010000046.1:0-1200000 GCA_028392965.1 Lindernia subracemosa
CTTCAATACTACACTTTCACATTATTCCACAAATTTGTGATATGATGTGGCTGTTTTTGCTGAAACCAACAAAGAACTGTGAGTTGGACGTGGGAAAGTGTACTTTGAGTTGCAACTTTTCTTGGACCATCAATCGAAACGGTCATGGGATATTGAACCATTTGACGGTTCATCTTTTCGTCCATGCTAGCTTATTCCTTGTAATCTTTCTAATTTTATCAGTTCTTGTCATGTAGAATATTCACCTGCATACAATGGTAGTTCAACAAAGCTCAGTTCTTTGAACACTAGCTTCACGATCCTTGACTGTTTCGATTCTCATTTTCTATTCGTTCACAGATCAATGGGTCATTAGCGAGAAAGGCCATTAGGGATTTGATGGCTAGGGGTTCGATCCGATTGGTGTCATCTCATTCGAGCCAGCAGATATACACCAGGGCCACTAACACCTAGCTCTATAGGCTCTGCTTCTCATTTTGCCAGAGCTTCTGATGCGATGTGTTCTATTACAATACTTCCTTCTATCACGGTTTTGCTTTAATACAATCTTTGTGGCGACATTGAAGCCTTAATTTCTTCAATAATTATTTTCCGGCACGGTATTGATCTTCTCTTGGTAATAATATATTTACCCTATGTTACGGGCGTGTAACTTGTGCGTGAAAAAAACGGAAGATAACAATATTATTGTATCGAGTAATTGTCATTCGAATGTTGTATCATTACATCTTTTCTTTTATTTTATTTTTTTCACGTTGAAATCCTTAAAAAGTAGGACTTAGACTTAGTATTGGTCGATCTGCATAATCCATAATCCATAAGACGCCACTAGGGGACGTAATGTACTACTTAATTAGATTCTATTAAAACAAATAATAGTAATACAAAATTTACTATTATTTTAAATTTGGATTTATTACCAGCAAATTTACCCGCAAGGTTCATTTTTTTTTTGTGAAATGACGCGTATACCCTTGAAAGCATATTCCCGTCTAGTACAGTACAGAGTAGAGTCTAATTGTCGTTTTAACCAACCAACCATTCGACTGCAAGGGTTTGTTTCTTCGGGGATGGATCAAATCAAGCAAATCGTTTATATCTAATCTGATCTGAATCTTCGGCGCCTAGTAGATCCATATCCGTACTAGTTTTAACCTCCCGGAGATATTCGCGCGGAAGGTAAGAGCTTATCTTCCAGCTTTTTTTTTTGGGATAATTTGTTTTGGAATACGTGCAATTTTCTATGTCTACAGTGCTTAATTGCATCTCTCTGAGCTGATTACGTTTACTAATTCTTCCGTTTTCGGTAATTGGTGGTTTTTTTTGCCAGATCTGCTAGTGTTTGTTTGACTTATGTTGCTGCTGTTTTCTTTTTCCATCTCTGTTGTGTTTCTTGAAGTTGAATTTTCATGGAGGGATCTGGAGGTGACGGTCCCTCGACAGCAGCCGCGGCTTTAAACCAACGAAGAAATGAGTTCTCCCAGCTTTTTCAGTATTATTTGGATAAATCTACTCCACATTCCCTCTATCGTTGGATCGGAACTCTTTTGCTGGTGTTTGTTTATGCGCTCCGAGTTTACTATGCCCAAGGCTTTTACATAGTGTCTTATGGTTTGGGGATCTATATACTGAATCTGCTCATTGGATTCTTATCGCCTCTTGTTGACCCCGAGCTTGATCCATCGGGCGAATCACTGCTTCCTACAAAGGGTTCTGATGAATTCAAGCCTTTTATTCGGCGCCTCCCTGAGTTCAAATTCTGGTGAATGATCTTGACTGTTTTTCTCTTTCGCTGAATTAATGCATTAGTTGTATTTCTTTATGATATATGATGCATTTCAGCAAAGTTTGGAATGTCGAAGTTCTTTTTTGTTGCACGACCCACATATGAGTTATGGTTTACTTTAATTAGTTTGATTCTCATTTGATCTTATTGGGGGATCTGAGCCCATGAATCATGTTCTTCTGATGATGTTGAAAAAGTGGTCCGCCTTGTCTAAGATATTTTGCCTTTGTACTTTGATCATTTATGGGGTTATACCCCACACGTTAGCGATTATCAGTCATGATTATAGTAAGATTTAAGCCTGTTTGGGTTTTTGTTTATTGTTGTAACAGTAGATATGATTTTAGCTATCATGAACACATTGTCCGATTTCAACTGATTGGTACCTTCTTTGAGCTGCACTTTTTGGTCTTGATGAGTCAGCTCAGCTGCATTCTTATTCTCGATTGTAATTCAATATCTCGTGCCCATTCTCTTTTGTTATCGATCCTTTACTCCAAAATGTTACCAATTTACCGCTGGCTTTTTCAAGTTAAGTTTTTATTTCAAAGCGTGATAACTTCTAATCTGTTTCTGTTGGTGGCTTCAGGTATGCGATCACAAAGGCTTTCTGCATAGCATTCGTGATGACCTTCTTTTCCATGTTCGATGTTCCCGTGTTTTGGCCAATCCTACTGTTCTACTGGTTTGTTCTTTTCACCCTCACGATGAGGCGTCAAATCATGCACATGATCAAGTACAAATATATCCCATTCAGCTTCGGAAAGCAGGTATATATCCTAGCTCGTTGCTTTGCTTTGTATCTTTCATTTCTTCTCTATATTTGATGCACAACATAGATGAACACAAACATCGTTCAATCTGAGACAATAATCGCCAGAAAACGAATTATTGTTTCTGCATTCCATTGAGTTCTTTTTCTTTATATCTAATTTTGTGACAGAAATACAAGGGGAAAAAACCTGCTTCTAGTATGAGCAGCCCTCGATTCGACTGAACTTCTGGTAAGTTACATTTCAATCGCCCGGAAAAGGGGATGGCTATAAGAAGCTGTGATGAGAAGGGGTAATAGGGGGGGAATTGAGATTGTAAGGAAACTCAGAATCTATTATTTTTATGCAGTTTATTTATGGAGAATTTGTTCTTGCATTTCGAATATTGAACTACAGGAATTTATTTGTTGGCATATAATTCAGTCTTGTGCTGTTATTTGATTTATCTAGCTACATAACATGTATGATTTAATGGACTTGCATTTCAAATTTAATATACATTTAATATTATTAATCAAAATAATACTAATTAAAAACTAATAAGGTAAATTGAGTGGAATAGACAATTCTGATAATTAGTATATTAAGCATGTGCTATATATAAAAAATATATATTTTTTTAATTTGAATTGTTTAATATAGAAGTTTTTATTTAATTTTAATTTTGAGTTGTTTTAAGTATTTAAAAATATTAATTTGTAAATAAAAAAGAAGAATAAAATAATAATTTTGACATGTCATATTGACAGACTAATATTACAATTATTAAAATGACTTTGCTTTTTATTAAATAAAATAGAAAAATAGATAACGTAATAGGTAAATAGGGAGAGAAACATAAAATGATCCTCAATGTTTATCATGTGAGCCAATTTAGTCCTCGATATTTTGTCTGAATCAATTTAGTCCTCGATATTATCAATTTGGACCAATTTGGTCCTTCTGTCACGATAAATATCAATTTTAACGAAAATCTCACACATGTTCCATTCTAAATCATGTCTTGATAATATTTATAGGATTTGGGTTGTTCGTACTGTTTTCTTCTATTGTCAATGAAGCTCGACGAAGCAAACGATCTAGAGCTCATATTCTAATTTTAGAGGAGAAATTTTTTGTTTCGTGCCCTAATTTCATTTTGTATTTCAATTTTATCGATCTAGATATGATTTATTATGAGGCACGTGTGAGATTTCCGTTAAAATTGACGTTTACCGTAATTGAAGGATCAAATTGGTCCAAAATGAACCACATGTGAGACTAAATTGGTTCAAGCAAAACATCGAGAACTAAATTAATTAACGGAGTAAACATTAACATCAATTTGAGTTTTATCTCGAAGAATATACCGTTGGGTCGACCCACCCGTAATCCGACCCGAAAGAGTACCCCAATTCTTTCTGTCGTCAACAGAACGACACTTAATAAACCCTAAGTGCTTGTTTGGTTGGAGGGTTTAATGATTTTAAATGTTGGTTTAAGACTTGTTGAGGTGTTTGGTTCGTGTGTTTATATAAAACATGGGTTTATATATAACAGCTCTAAACCCATGTATGCGGGTTTAGATAAACCTACCCTCTTAGGTGGGTTTAAAACCCACCAACCAAACACAAATTTTATTTTATACCCACTAATTAGTTTTATATAAACCTTACTAATTTAACAACGTACCAAACAAGCGCTAATAAGCAGAGTCTATACCTAAACTAAACCCTATTCTCTCCCCCGCCAAGCAAAGCACAATGGGCAAAACCAAAGGTAAGCATCGTTTGGATAAGTTCTACCACCTCGCCAAGGAACACGGCTATCGTTCTCGAGCTGCATGGAAGCTCATCCAGCTCGATTCCAAGCACCCATTTCTCCGGTCAGCCAACTCGGTGCTCGACCTGTGCGCAGCTCCCGGAGGTTGGATGCAGGTCGCCGTGGAGAGAGTTCCCGTTGGCTCGCTCGTAGTGGGCGTCGACCTCGATCCGATCCGACCCGTGAGAGGTGCGATAGCATTGCAAGAGGATATCACGCAGCCCAAGTGTAAGGCGAGTGTCAGAAGGGTTATGGCGGAAAATGGGTGCGGGGCGTTTGATGTAGTGCTTCACGATGGGTCGCCGAACGTTGGCGGCGCGTGGGCGAAGGAGGCGACGAGTCAGAACGCGCTGGTTATTGATTCGGTGAAGTTGGCTACGGAGTTACTGGCTCCCAAAGGGACGTTTGTTACAAAGGTACTTATTTTGAAAAAAAAAACGTGTCTTTTGCTCAATTGGAAATAAATGGTAGCCTTTCCTTCGAACTGAATCATGTGCATCTGTGAAGTGTAAACTGGCCTTAAAAATTAGGATGATTAAATTGTTTGATTTAATTTGTCAGGTCTTCAGGTCGCAAGATTATACAGCTGTCTTATATTGTCTGAGACAGGTAACATTTTTACTCCTTGGATAAGGTGACATTTACATGTTTGGCGCTCACTGAAACTCGTATGTTCTTTGCAGCTATTTGAGAAGGTTGAAGTTGATAAGCCACAAGCTAGTCGGTCGACATCTGCTGAGATTTACATTCTTGGTTTCAAGTACAAGGCACCGGCAAAGATTGATCCTCGTCTACTCGATGTAAAACATCTATTTTCTGGAGGAAAAGAACCCCCAAAGGTAGATTGTGATACTTCTTTTAATTGTTAAATCTTCCTGCAGCTGTGTCAAATTTTCTGACTTTTCGGAAAAATAATTGACGTCAGGTTATAGATGTACTTAGGGGGACGAAACAGAAGAGACACCGCGACGGGTAAAGTTTTTACCAGTTATGCTATGATGTTTTATTGACTTGTAATGGATATGTTGCGTTGCTGCTAATTCAAACATGATTCTCCTCCAAAAGCAGTTTTGTTTCCCCTTATCCTTGTTTACCCGGTTTAGTTTGTTTTACTACGATACGAATTAGTCTTGATAGCTTGTCCCGTATTTGTTTAGCTCATTATCTTGGTGGTAAATCGTGAGTAACAGGTGCAATTTATCTATTACCTTTACTGTTTTTCTTATCGCCATTGACAAAATTCCGACCTTTTTTTATTACACTTAGAGAGCCCCTGTTATGAACCCAACGCAATCCTTTTGGCCATCTTTGTGTAATGTGCTCGTGATGTCTCCTCGTATTTCGATGTATTGTGTATTTTCTCTGATAACTGTGAAACTATCACGTGAACCTTTCAGGTATGAAGATGGAGAGACAATCTTGAGGAAGTTGTGCTCTGCATCAGATTTTATTTGGTCTGAAACTCCACTTGACGTACTTGGTTCAGCAACTTCAATAACCTTTAGTAACCCTGAGAGCTTGGCTATAAAAGATCATACATTGACAACAGAAGAGGTTTGTTTTGTAATATCGGCAATAAATGTTCCCTTTTATATTCCCTATTATCGTTCTAATTTCGAAAATATACTCTCACACAATGAAATAGGTAAAAGCTCTGTGTGATGATTTGCGTGTTTTGGGGAAGCAAGATTTCAAGCATCTCTTGAAGTAAGCCCTTTCTCAATTATCTACTGATGAAACACATGGATTATTATTTTACCAGCGAGTGTGAAACTGAATTGATTATTTTTCAACCAGATGGCGCGTGCATATAAGGAAGGCTCTTTCTCCATCAGAGAAGACTACAGCTTCTGCTTCTGCGGCCGACAACGTGACTGAGAAAGATGAAGAAGAAAGAATTCTCGATGAAATGGAAGAGCTGACTAATGCCATGGAGCGGAAGAAGAAGCGAGCTAAGAGAATTTTGGCAAAAAGACAGGCAAAGGTGTGCCAATACATGAACATCCTTTCCGCACATGTTATTTATATGCCTCAAATTCTAATTGCCCGAGATAGTTTTTCTTTTTTTTTTTTTTTTTTTTTACTGTAAATCGTATCTTTATGTGTTTAACTGACTTTTGGTTTCCAAATCATTACAGGAAAAAGCTCGAAAAGCACTGGGCCAGCAAATGGACGTTGACGATAGTTATGTGGATCAAGAGTTGTTCTCTTTATCTGCCATCAAGGTACTGATTTCAGCATTCTATTGAGGTTTTTCTTTTCTTTTTATATATCCTTTTTGAACTGTAAATTTCCCACTATATATTTTATGCGTGTTTGATTAATGTTTATGAGGTGAGGACCGAGGATAAGGTTTCCCGTGTTAAATTGTGTAGTTGTTTTCAACTTTTCGTCGCTTTTGATCACTAGGGCAAGAAGGATCTTGTTGCTGTCAATAACAATGAATATGATGATGATGCTAATGACGTTAAAGATAGCGAAAGTGATGAAAGCCATGATGAAGCAGAAGACTCCTATTCCAGTGATATGGACTCTGAAGAAGAAAGAAACAGGTTGTCTTCCCATGCTTAGGAAATATGAATGTGAAATACATTAGATGCTTAATCTACTAGTATAACTGATGAAATCTCGCATCGTTTAGGTATGGTGAAGAGATAGAGAAGCTACTTGATGAAGCATATGAACGATTTGTGGCTAAAAAGGACGGAAGTGCAAAGCAGAGGAAAAGATCAAAGCAGATGCACTCAAATGATGATCAAATTATGGAGGTACGAGCATTACTTTGCGCTTTCATGTACACTCAATTTATGATTATACTACTTCCTACTTGTACAATCTTCTTTTACTCCTGAAGTTTTACACTTTCTGTAATGTATGTTTGATTACTTCGCTGTGTGCGTGATTAATCGATTCTGCAGGATGATGACGGTGACAATAATATGATTCCTTCTGATCAAGACTCAGACAATGACTTGGCTCCTCAGGAAGCGAACCCCCTCGTGCTGTCTTTTTCTGATAAACCGCCCACTCAAGAGGAGATTGCAGCCCAGTGGTTTAGCCAAGATGTCTTCGACGATGCTGACGAACATGAGAAATCAGACAACGAAGAAAGCGAAGATGAGATGCAGGTCGATGGCCACGCCCAGCTTCCTAGATTATCATCAGGAAAGAAACTTGACCAAGAACCTGTTGTTGAGAACAAAAAGAAATCAATAGCTAAAAAACCTTCCAAGGCTGATGATGGCATCGAAATTGTTCCAGCTTCAGATTCAAGTGATTCATCTTCTGACGAATCAGACGAAGAAGACATAGACACCAAAGCAGAAATACTGGCTTGCGCAAAAAAGATGCTGTCCAAAAAGCAAAGAGACCAAATCCTCGACGATGCATACAACAAGTACATGTTTCACGACGATGTGGGATTGCCCAATTGGTTCTTGGAAGAGGAAAAGAGGCATCGCCAGCCTATTAAGCCCGTGACTAAAGAAGAAGTTGCTGCAATGAGAGCCCAATTCAAAGCAATCGATGCTAGGCCAGCTAAGAAGGTGGCCGAAGCAAAAGCTCGTAAGAAAAGGGTTGCATTTAGAAAATTGGAGAAAGTTCGCAAGAAAGCCAACACCATCTCGGATCAAACGGACATATCTGATCGTTCTAAGAGGAAGATGATCGATCAGCTCTACAAGAAGGCCACACCTAAGAAACCTCAGAAGGAGTACGTTGTTGCCAAGAAAGGAGTGCAAGTGAAGCCTGGGAAAGGTAAAGTACTGGTCGATCGGAGAATGAAGAAGGATAACAGAGGGATGATGAGCAAGAAAGTGAAAGGTGGTAATAAGGGAAAGCAGAAAGGTAAAGGATCAGCGAAGGGAAAAGGTAACAAAGGAGGAAGCAAGGCCAAGTCTAAGCAGCAATAACTGAAATTTTGATAGTAGGTAGAGAAAGATTGCTCATTTGGCTGTGGGATAGCTTCGATTGAAGCTTTTTTGTTCAATTTATTGTAATATTTATAAAATGTTTTATTGCATGTTCCTTATCCATTTCATATTACACTTTCAGGACAGTTTGTAAGCAAATAAAAAAAAAAAAAAAAACAATTTTATCCTCTGAAATTCCTTTGACAAGGTGGAAGGTACTTATCCATGTTGAAAGAGACTTGTGTAAATGTATGTGATGACTGAACGAAGGAACGAGCAATTGCATTTGACAGAGGCAGCCAACCATTATTACCAGCTTTACCGTTAAGAAGAAGGTACAATTGAAACTTCTTTCTATCTCGTCAGATTATTGCACTTAAAAGCGTATTAATACTAATCAACGTCTTTGATCATTATTACAAGAAATGGCATCTTTTGCGACGCGTGGAATAGTCATGTAAATCAAGAAAGACACCGTCTTGAAAGTTCAAAGAAAGACGATACTTTTAACACAGTTGAATCGAAGCCGAGAGAATCTATTCTCTGAGCTCAATCTAATCGACATGGATGCTTTGAAGGAAGACGAAGAGTACAACTGGAGGGAAGTTGTTCTCCCGTCGCTCATACCGATCGTGCCCGAGCCCGAACTGGAGAGGGAAACCGGCGAGAGGAGGAGAGGGCGCGACATACTAATCGCCGTCGATCACGGCCCTAACAGTAAGCACGCTTTCGACTGGGCGATCACCCACCTCTGCCGCTTGGCTGATACCTTACACCTCGTCCATGTTGTCTCCAGTGAGTTACACTGCTATACTCATGAAACTTTGTACTTCTTTTTCCTTTAAAATAAGGTTTGTTTGCTGTATATTGATGCCTGGACTGCGTGTGCCGTAAGGTTTGGAGAACAAGGTTGTCTATGACATGACGCAGGTGTTAATGGAGAAGCTTGCCGTTGAGGCGTTTGAGGTCGCTATGGTTGGTTCTATCTTACACTTTGTGCTTTCTTACAGATCATTAATTCCATGAAAAAAGTCATGTTCTTGCTTGAAACTATATACAGTATTGAGTTTACCGTTTTGTGGAAAACTAGGTAGCCACTAAAGCTAGGATTGTTGAAGGAGATCCAGGCAAGGGGATATGCAAGGAAGCCGAGCGTTTGACGCCCGCTGCTGTCGTAATGGGAACGAGAGGACGAGGCATAATCAAAAGGTAAAAACCCCCTAATCTCTCTTGCATTGTTTCGTTGTCGCCCTATCGATATCCATGGCTGAATCAAGATTTTCATCTTTATCTACAGCGTATTGCAAGGTAGTGTGAGCGAATACTGCTTCCATCATTGTAAAACAGCACCAGTCGTCATCGTCCCTGGAATAGGTATAACCGTTTGCTGCATTCGCATTTTCGGGTTTTTATCGTTCAAAATGGTAATGTTGTGTTGATTTCTTATTGCATAACAGAGGCAGGAGAAGAATCCGTAATAGAGTGGAACAAAGGCAAAGGATCAGCAGCTTAGGTGTGTGGAGTGGATTTAACATCTTGTAAGGATTTGATTTATGTTGTTTGTATTATGATCTTATTACTGATGTGTGACAGTTTGTGTACTATTAGTTAGTGAACTTGTTTTAAGTTTCTTGAATGGCGGACAAAACCAAGAATTCGTGTCGATTCATGTATTGATTTTCTATATATAGCTCTGAAAGAAAGAAAAAAGAATTGGGACTTTGAACTAAACGACGAGCCCGCCTTCGAATCTCCATCATCGTCATCTTCGAAAACTTCACAGCGATTGAAAGTCAATGCTGCTGTACATGTTCTGTAGTTCATCGCTCCATGGCAACTGCTGCTGTTTTAGGATTAACATGCCAGTTAAAAATGGTGATAAAGATGAAAAGATTGACTGAGGCATTAAAGTATATAGATGATGCTACTATACTAACATGATCGAAGATGGAGCAGTCGAGATATACTTCTTGCGGCGTCGGGTTGAACTGGAGAAGATCGGGGTCGAGGAAAACCTGCAGGCACGGATCGTCGAGCTGTAATATGTCGATAAAAATGGCATCTTTTTTTTCGTAATAACGAAGTAGAAAAACATCTGTCTTTACCTCTTTGCTAAGGCTGCTTCTGTTAACATCGAAATCCATTACGGCGGGACTTACTGCGGCAAGTTTCATAGACAAGAACTGCCATGTCCACGAAATGTTATTACAAGTTTAATTCAGTATAAATATGTGAATTATCACAAAAATTTTCTGGGCTTTTTTCTTACCTCAACTTGTTTCTGCAGAGATTGGACATAGTTGATTATTTCATCTAACATTCCTGCCTTCCCAGTTGCCTTATTGCAGCCTGGAACTAAGTCTTGCAAGAACCTCATTCTTTCACTGATCTTCTCTCTTCTGGCCTGGTAGTAGATCAATCAAATATTTACAGCATATAATTGAATAATATTAAGATAAATAACCTCATTCAATGTTCTTACTCTTTCAGCCTAGCTGTGGCTATCAGTGGCTTGACCACGACGAGCTCGAACATGAATATAATCTGTTTTCGAATCATCATCCCTCCTTGAGTTCTTCTTACATGGCCCTTTCTTATTCTTGCCTTTGTTAGAATAATAATAATCTGATGTAATTCTGCTTTCGATGCTGCTACTGTTTTGCTCTGTGATCCTCAACTCTTCTTCTTCTTCTTCTTCTTCTTCTTCCTTTCCTTCGCACCATTTCATCTTCTTCTCTTCTGCAACAGCCTGCCATTACATAAAAAGTGCCATCTCTCTAGAAAATTTATCAAAACATAAGTCTTTCTTTCAACTAATAACGAAACTATATACTATACCTACCTTAATGTCATGGGACTTGTCAGCTTTTCTCTTGTTGAAAGCGTCAGTTCTTGGAATAGTGTAATAATGAGAGCTCATTTCAAGCAGCTCTGAACCATTCCCAGTAGTATGACCCAATAAGCAATCGTCCCATATTATAGTGCTTTCTCTTCTATCATTTTCTGATTTCACAGCAAACTCCATTGACATCCCACCATTGAAGAGATAATCCAAGGATTCCATTTGGTTTATTTGTTCTTGGTGTAGTTTAGTTTGAGGTAACGCTTGTTTTTGTGTTGTGAATTTGATGGGGCATACATATATATAAAGTATACATATATAGTGCTAGAATAAATAAAAAATTGATATTATCCAATAATAAAGTATTACATTTCGCCTGGGAGTTTCACTTCACCTCCCCATGATCAGTATAAATGAACAAAGAAGCTAAGGAGAAAAAGGTGGGTGGGCCCAAATGAACGTGATCGTACACGTGGGAATGTTTAATGGGCCATGCTATTTGAGCCGGACCTCTGGCTCGTGGTATTAAAATAACATTTTATTTTTTAATACATACATATATTTAATCTAGACTTGGAAATTAAATTTTGTTTTTTTACTTGACATTACTAATAATAGTATAGATTTAACTAAGTTTATATACCAAATTCCGGGAGGGTTAGTTGGGACGTAACATTTAAAAATAAAATTGTTACAGTCTCCAAGAATCATATAGATGTCATCGTCCCAAAAATAGTAGTAGATTAAATAAAATAACTTCACACAATCTCAACATTTTTAGTTATAAAAACTTGTTATGAAATAAAACATTTTGTTTTATATAAGTTGTAAAACACGGCCAACCTTGAATTGGCAAGTCTTTTTCATTTATAACGATCGAACATTGTCCCAAAAAGGGGGAAAATAGAATTATATATGTGAAAAATAAATGTTGGTAAATCGATTGAAGTAGCCCTTGGTGCATGGAAAAGCCAGATGTTGTTCATGGTCAATAACATGATGATGTCAATCTCTATATTATATCTATAGATATATTATCAGGTGATCATATGTAAAGGATGAGGTTTATAAATGTATATCTTAATGATATAATTATTTAAAATTGATTTATATGACCCTATCTTATCTGCTAGAGATGCACCGAAGATAAGTAATGGGGCTGATAGGGGATGAGCAGCAGATCCAATGCTCAAAACTGATCTCTAAATTTAGGAGTGCATATTATATGTATATATTTAATATTTCAACTATGTCACCACAGATAATAATAATAATAATAATAATAATAATAATAATAATAATAATAATAATAGATGCGCTGTAAGTAATATATCTTCGGAACTTGGCATATATATACTATTTAATTACTCAATGGGTTATATAAATAGAAATACATAATATATATATATATTTATACAACTTGCATATGTCCATTCATTTCTATATCTAAATTCCACAAATCAGTGTGCCTTGCCTTAGAGCTCCAAGCGGTTTCCCTATTCATACCATATGTGTTTGAACTACGAGTGGTGACGTCAGATATTACATAGCAATGCAACGTAGCATTTAAGTAGAAAATAACAGTAGGTTATATTATATTACATCCCTTTCTAGAGTTTTCTGTCATTTATTTCACCAAATTTATATAAATATCGAATTATTTTATTATACCCAAAAAAAAAAAAAAAAAAAAAAAAATTTAAGTATTGGGCCGAAATGCCGTTCATATTTAAAATTTCGGGGCCCAATGTAAAGATGGGCAACTAGTTAATGGTTTATTATCGTCCTCCTACAATACTAAAACATATGTAATAAGATTGATTACATACATATTTGATATTCCGTGCATCAAATGAAATTTAAAAAATAAATAAATAAATAAAAGCTATTAATGGTAATGATTTAAACTTGATTGTTGGAATGTATGGTTTGATGATAAATAGGAAACAGTCTTGACCGAACGAAGATAACAGTTTTCGAATCTGGGAATAGTGTAAGTATTTAATGTGTTGAAGATAATGTAAGAAACATGTTTTATGTACTCTCTATGCTGTTTAAGAGTGTTTTACGACTACTTACTACATACATGCATGCCCACATGCACGTATAGTAGCCCCATTAATATTAGTAGGTATATATTGTAATGACCACTTCACTCTATTCTATTCTACCCAATACTCATTGTTCTTTATAAATAAAAATGTGTTAGATATCTATTTTTGTTATTACCCTTTCTATAATAGGTTTTCGAATTAATGTTGATTAGGTTGAGTTGTTATTTTCATTTTCTCGCCGAGAAAAATTAATATGTAACGAAAAAAAAATAATAATTCCAAGTTGCTTTGTAAGAGTAAAAATATATTATTAATTAAAGCAAAAGCAAACGACACATACAACTTTCGCAACATTAAGAAATCACACAACTTAATGTGATTCCACACATATTAATTACTGCATGCTGATAAATATATCATATAAATATTAAATATATATTATGCGTCGTTATTATTTCTTGATAGCCCGATGCACCGCATATTCATCATCACTTCAGACATATCCTTCCTGCATGGAATTAAGCAATAATTCACTTACTAGAGTTTCAAAAGCAAAATAATTAAATAATTAAATAAATAAATAAAGACCATGCAAGTTATAATGTAATAATATGACGAATAATTAACCTGTTGGAGTTACTATGACCTCAGGGGCGATATAGTTGGGAAAAGGCACGCGGCCACTCTCAATGCGCATGACATCCTCGACGAGGACTTCATAGTGCCTCTTGACCTCCTCCGCCGTCCGCGAGCCACCCACGGCTCGAGCCACATTGGCCCAGCGGTCAGGTGTGTCCCTGTCGTAGATGGCGAGTGCCCTTTCGAAGGCCTTGTTTTCTTGAGCCGACCAAGTGGTCGTGCTACCGAACCCACGGCTCATAGAGGAAGAAGCCATATGTAATAATTAAATATTATGAATCAGAGGAGAGGAAATAGGCTTATAATGTACTTAGGTTGTTGAAGCAGAAAACAAATGATTATAATTAAGCTGCGAGGAAGAGGAGGTGACAGTGGGTGGTTATTTATAAGCTCCATGAGTTGAGGGGTGTTGATCTGTGGGGTCATAATGACAAGTTGGATATTATTACAAAATTCCAAGGAATTTCAGTGATTTGTCTGCTTGAGAACCACACCTAATCCTGCAAGGAAAAACCTAAAGAATCTATCTCTTCTTTTTATTTAAAAATAACTTAATTATGGGCTTTGACTCTTTTTAACATATTGATTCCACAATTATCACATAAACAAGTGAGAATGCTTCTTTTTCATATTGTTACATGAATAAAAACCGAGAGATGTAAGTAGTTTTGTAAAGTCAGAAAAGCTTTTACAGTGTTTGGAGATATAATAATTAAGACTTCCATCTTTAGTACATAATATCTTATCTTATCAACAATTATCATTTACATGATTGGCTTATGTTTGTTGACTGTTAGTAATTGCAGGCTTTGGCAGGAAAGAAAAAAAGAAAGAACATCTCTTTCATGAAATTAATGCATCGTACAAGATTTGATCACTTGTTAATAAACCCTCAATTCTTTAAAAGTACTTTAGAGACACTGAAGCATGTCTACCTCTCTCTCTGCTGTACTATTTTCCTTAACAACACTTCAAGGAAGTACTCATATAGCTGTCATCTCCGTACAATGATTTGGTTTATGTTTCTGGCCAGGCCATGAAATGATGAACACTCTCAGATCAAGTCTTGCGCACGTATTTTCTCTGCAGTTTCAAGCAAAAGATATGGGCATCGATTTCCTCTTTTTAATATATATATATATATATATAATTCTATTGGCACCCCCATTTTTTTTATTTGCACCCCCTAATTAATAAGTGAAGTAAATTATTAAATACCTACCAATTCTAAAAGTAATTATTTTAAATCATTAAATACTTATAAATTTGAAACCATTAAATACATACCATGAAACTAAACAAATTCTAATTTCAACCCGATTTAGAACCAAAATCTCAAATCGTAACCGAAACGCGGTTAACCACGGTTTCGAACATTGGTTATTTTCATTATTTTTTTTTCAATTTTTTTTATTTTTTCGTTCAAAATCGGCGGTTTTCCAACAGTCAGTAAATTATGGTCGTTGATCTTCAACGACCACAAGATCTGGATCATTAATAATTAATTTTTTATTTTTTATTTAGAAAATAAAAAACATGCGGTTAACCGGCGATTTGAACCACCAATTTTTGATTGAAAATATAAAAATCGAAATAGAACCGTTAACGGTTCGGTACCGGTTATAACTGGAACTGTTGATCCCGGTTAACGGAACCGGTGACCGTCGGTTCGGGTTCGGTTTTCAAATCGTCTGAACATCTCTAAATATAATAAAAAATAAATTAAGTATTGTATCGATGTATCTTTGGTAAAATAACTTAATTAATATTGTTGAATACCTCATGCAATTAATGTTGAATTTTATGAAAAATAAATTATAAAATAATTATTGTTGAATTCATGTAGTTAGTTAAACGACTTTTACAAATTTCAAGTGTTTTGGGGGATGTAAAGGGGTTTTGAATAGTAGGACCCCTATATATATATATTTCAGAACCTTCCAAACACGTAAATCAAAAGATTTTGTACCAATGTCTCGGTAATAATAACCTGAAGTTAATCATGTTGATCTTGACACAATAATTATGATGAAGTAGAATATTGATGTAGTCTCATCATAAACAAACCGTACAACGTTTGAGGTCTAAAAATCAAGGAAAACATTCGTCTGTGATGATGATGATGTAGCAGAGATATTCTTGCTGATATAATATATCAGATATATCATCCATATCATGCAATCGAATCAATTATATACTAGAGAATATAATATATCTTCTTCCATTATTGGGATCTTTTTTCCTGGCTTTCTTGTGTATTCTTTTGGGGTTATTATTACATGTAGTCTTTCTTTGTAGTTGGAGTTGGAATATCAGATAAGAGATTGCGTAGTAAGATAATATCTTTTCTGCCTTATTTCTTCTTGGCTTCTATTGGTATTCATGTTAACCACTCCATATTTGCTTACCAGAATAATCTTCTTTTACCACCCCAAACAAAGAATGAGAATATATAGAATGTGCATAAATAGGAATAGGATTGCTTAATATTGTTATATAATATTGTAATGAAATACAAAAATAATAAAAAAAAAAGATGGGCTAATTACACATCCTCCCAATGATTAGTTGAAAGCTACACATAACGTCTCTTGTCAACGAATCCGTACAAGGAAAAAGAAAAGATGATGAAATTCCCAACTTTGAAGAATTTAAGATGAAAAATGCGAAGACGATCATTGAGAATATTTTTTTTTTTATAAAAATGGTCACGCTCGGAATTATTAAGATGGTCCTTCACCCAAGTTGGGCTTTATTTATTTATTTATTTATTTTATAGTTTAACAAAAGTATTTCAAGGCATGAGAGATGAATGTTAGAAAGTTTACTTGTGGCGTCTATTTTGAAATCGATAAGATATTATTCGGTGAGATACCAAGGGAAATAAATAAATAAAAAGTTTTATGAAATAATATGCTGAAGGATAAGAAATGAATGAATAGTGTTATGCTTCGTATTGCGTTATTCGTTTTCATATATGGACGACAATGCAAATTCGTTGGACCCAAGTTGTCGAAATATCAAAGGTGTGATTATTATTTCAATATTAGTGAAAATAATTTTCTACGTTAATTGCGAGAACATAACTGCATGAAATAATTCAATAGAAAAAAAAAAGCATCTTGAAAATAGATAGTTCGTACATGTAAATCCAATAAAACGAAATGCTTGATCCCATTTAACAAGATTTTAACACACTATATTTTTATTTCTGCAATGTTTCTCATTCGTTTCCACATTAGGGCAATGGAAACGATTTAAAATTATTATTCTCGATGTGTTATAAAAATATTAATTGTGATTAATATTATATTAAGATTATTTTATTTTAATTATACTTATATTAAGATTATAATGATAAGATAACTTATAATAATAAAGAAAGAGAGAGATTAGAGAGAGATTAAGTATTTCAATACTTGGTGTGATTTATAATGAACTCTAATCACCTATTTATACTACTAATAATTCACTATTACAACTAATCACATTAATTACAATTATACACCTCACACTAAAATACAAACTCTTCAATTAAACACCTCATCTTATCACCTTATCATCTCATCAACATTTAATACAATACTTCCAAATCATCAATCATTTAACTAATATTATTATTTAAAACATCCACATTATTTAATTATTTCATAATACTCCCCCTTGGATGTTTTCAAAGAATATGCCTCGTTAAAACCTTATTAGGAAAAACCCAATGGGATAAAAACCTAATGAAGGAAAAAGAGTACATGATTCTTTTAGATACGCGTTCGATTGTTGCCTCATTAAAAACCTTACTAGGAAAAACCTCAGTGAAGGAAAAAAGAGTGCAACGCGTATTTACTCCCCCTGATGATAACATAATTCCAAATCTCGAAGTCTTCGAACTCCAATTGAATATATCAATCTTTTGAAAATTATTGGGGGAAGTGCTTTCGTGAATAAATCTGCAAGATTTTCACTTGATCGCACTTGTTGTACATCAATATCACCATTTTTCTCTAAATCATGTGTAAAGAAAATTTTTGGTGAAATATGTTTTGTTCTATCTCCCTTAATATATCCTTCCTTTAATTGGGCAATGCATGCAGCATTATCTTCATATAAAATCGTTGGAAGTAACTTTTCCGATAATAACCCACAAGTTTGTTGTATATGCTCAATTATCGATCGCAACCAAACACATTCTCGACTAGCTTCATGAATAGCTAAAATTTCGCATGATTAGATGAAGTAGCCGTTAAACTTTGTTTAACTGACCGCCATGAAATAGCGGTTCCGCCATGCGTAAATAAATAACCCGTTTGCGATCGAGCATTATGTGGGTCAGATAGAAAACCAGCATCTGCATACCCAATCAAATCTGCTTTTGATTCATTTGGATAGAACAATCCCATATCAGTTGTTCCTTGAAGGTATCGAAATATCCGTTTAACTCCATTCCAATGTCTACGAGTCGGTGACGAACTATATCTTGCCAATAGATTACAGCGAACGCTATATCAGGTCGCGTATGACTCGTCAAATACATTAGGGCTCCAATAGCACTGAGATATGGTACTTCAGGACCAAGTTGTTCTTCATCGTTTTCGCAAGGTCTAAACGGATCTTTATTCACATCTAAAGATCGAACAATCATTGGAGTATCCAATGGATGAGCTTTATCCATATAAAATCTTTTCAATACCTTTTTCGTATAAGTCTCTTGATGTACGAATATCCCATTCTTTAAATATTCGATTTGGAGTCCAAGACAAAATTTCGTTTTACCGAGATCTTTCATTTCAAACTCCTTTTTCAAACAATTAACGGCTTTTGATAACTCTTCAGGGTTCCAATTATGTTAATATCATCAACATAAACTGAAATGATGACAAATTCATTTCCAGATCTTTTCATAAATATGCACGGGCAAGTTTGATCATTTTTATACCCCTCTTTCGATAAATATTCACTTAGGCGATTATACCACATACGCCCAGATTGCTTTAATCCATAAAGCGATTTATTTAGCTTGATTGAGTACTCATTTCGGGGCCCTGAATTTTCAGGCAACTGAAATCCCTCGGGAAGTTCATATATATGTCACTGTCAAGTGATCCATATAAATAAGCGGTGACAACATCCATTAGACGCATATCGAGTCCTTCACGTACTGCCAGACTAATTAAATAACGAAAAGTAGTTGCATCCACCACAGGAGAATACGTCTCCTCATAATCAATACCAGGTCGTTGTGAAAAGCCTTGTGCAACAAGCCGTGCTTTGTATCTCACAATTTCACCGTTTTCATTTCTCTTTCTGATGAAAACCCATTTATATCCAACCGGCTTTACATTTTTTGGTATGCGGACTACAGGTCCGAAAACTTTTCGTTTCTCAAGTGATTTTAATTCTGCCTCGATTGCATCTTTCCATTTTGGCCAATCATTTCTTTGTCTGCATTCTTTTACAGACCCTGGTTCATGATCATCATTCTCATTTATCTCATTCATTTCATGTAGCGCTACGTTAAATGAGAATTTATTGTCAACGTTGACTTTTTCTCGGTTCCATCTAATTCCATTTTGAGCATAATTTATCGAGATCTCTTCATTATCATTATTCTCAAAAATTTCAGGTACCTGATTTCCATTATCATAATCATTAATGCCCATTGACTCTTCTAGAGTCGATAAATCCTCGACTGGACCATTCTTATTATTTGCTCCTTTTCTTTTCCGAGGATTTTTATCTTTGGAACCCGAGGGCCTACCACGTTTTAGTTGTGGCTTAGGCTCGATCATTATATGTTCTCCAGGAACATCAACTTTTGCAGGAGCATTAACAGCTGGTATATGTGACTTAGTCACTCTTTTAAGGTCAGTAAAGCTATCTGGCAGTTGATTAGCTAATCCTTGTAAATGAATTATCTTTTGAACTTCTAGTTCACATTCTTTCGTTCGAGGATCATAATGATTTAGCGATAATTCATTCCAACTAATACTCATTTCCAGCTGTTTCTTTTCTCCCCCTAATGTCGGAAAATTCGATTCATCGAAATGACAATCGGCAAATCTAGCCGTAAATAAATCTCCAGTTAGAGGTTCTAAATATTTTATTATCGATGGAGATTCAAATCCGACATATATTCCCAACTTCCTTTGAGGTCCCATCTTCGTGCGTTGTGGTGGAGCAATTGGAACATATACCGCACATCCAAAAATTCTCAGATGGGAAATATTTGGTTCCTGACCATAAACCATTTGTATCGGGGAGATATCATTATAACTTGTTGGCCTGATGCGGATTAGTGCCGCTGCATGTAATATAGCATGTCCCCAACAAGATGAGGGAAGTTTCGACTTCATTAATAATGGTCTTGCAATTAATTGCAACCTTTTAATCAACGATTCTGCAAGACCGTTTTGCGTATGGACATGTGGCACGGGGTGCTCAACATCAATTCCAATAGACATGCAATATTCATTAAATGACTTGGAAGTAAATTCACCAGCATTATCAAGGCGTATTTTCTTTATTGGATAATCCGAAAAATGTGGTCTTAATCGAATCAACTGAGCAAGCAATCTCGCAAAAGCTACATTCCGCGTTGATAACAAACATACATGAGACCATCTAGTTGATGCATCAATCAATACCATGAAATATCTAAATGGTCCACACGATGGATGTATCGGCCCACAAATATCACCTTGTATACGTTCCAAAAATCTTATAGATTCATTCTTTATTTTTATTGGTGATGGACGAATAATCAACTTCCCTTTAGAGCAAGCAACACATGGTAATTCATTCGATTGAAGAATCTTCTGGTTCTTCATTAAATGTCCACGTGAATTTTGAATTATTCTCCGCATCATAATTGAACCGGGATGGCCCAACCGGTCATGCCAAACAACAAATGTATTATCATTAGTAAACTTATGGTTTACGATAGCATGTGATTCAATTGTTTTAAGATATGTGTAATATAGCCCACAGTTAAAAGATGGTAATATTTCCACAATTCTTTTGTCATTCGATATCACTTTTGTAATATGCAAATATTCAATATCTCCTTTTTCTGCAGTCTCAATATGATATCCGTTATGTCGAATAGCTTTAAAGCTTAATAAATTTCTTTGAGACTTAGGAGAATATAAAGCATTTTCAATTATCAGCCTTGTTCCTCTGGGCAGTAAAACATTAGCTCTTCCGGAGCCCTCAATTATATTCGTGCTACCCGATATAGTAATAACACTGGCTTCTTTCATATCAAGATGATCGAAATATTTCTTATTTTTTAGAATCGTATTCGTCGTTGCACAGTCTGCAAGACACAATTCTTCATTGCACATGCCCTCATCCATCAAATAATATCCTTTATAAATAAACACATAATATTTATTATTGAAAAAGAAATATTGCATTACAAACATATAGATAACTTAAAACAACGATATATAATAAAACACACAATAATAAATCATAATGCATAAATAAAATCATAGCAGATTAATTTTCTTCGATCAGAAAATCCGCAGCTTCCAAATGAGCATTTTCATCATTGGCATCAGAGGTAGAGGCGAATTCACCCTGAACAAAATTCATTTCGATTTTCTTTCCTTTGCCCTTTTGAGATTCCTGATATAGCTCAACAAGATGTTTGGGCGTACGACAATTGCGCGACCAGTGGCCAGAACCACCGCAACGATAATATTTTTCATCATTATTCTTTTGTTCAGTTTGCCTCTTCTCATCTTTATTATCAAAACTTTTCCTCTTCTGGGGAATATTTTGATGACCGCCACGATAATTATGATAACCACCACGGAAATATTGATAACCACCACCATAATATCCTCGGCCACGACCACGGCCTTGACCACGACCACGTCCACGGCCGCGATATCCACCACGACCACGTCCACGATCATTACCTCGACTGTTGTCATTATTAATTTTGACTGCATTCGCTTCAGGGAGTGCAGTAGAACCAGTCGTTCGGGATTCGTGATTTTTCACCAGCAATTCATTATTTTGCTCAGCCAAAAGTAAGCAAGAAATTAGATCTGAATACTTTTTAAATTTTCTCTCCTGATATTGCTGTTGTAATATCATATTCTGTGGATGAAATGTGGTGAATGTTTTCTCCAGCATATCGTTATCAGTAATTGTCTCTCCACATAATTTCAACGTGGAAGTAACTCTATAAACGGCAGAATTATATTCACTTACCGACGTAAAATCCTGCAATCGTAAATTCAGCCATTCGTACTTTGCATTGGGGAGAATAACAGTTGTCAAGTGGCCATATCGTTCTTTCAGGTTTTTCCACAACTCAGCTGGATTCTTTTCTGTTAAGTATTCAACTTTCAGATTTTCGTGAATGTGGTGGCGAAGAAAAATCATAGCTTTCGCCTTGTCTTG
Source organism: Lindernia subracemosa (assembly GCA_028392965.1). Lineage (NCBI taxonomy): Eukaryota > Viridiplantae > Streptophyta > Magnoliopsida > Lamiales > Linderniaceae > Vandellia > Vandellia subracemosa. The sequence goes on from JAQPCC010000046.1 coordinate 22,218, forward strand.
TTCAGTTGTGGTTTTCGTGGGATCAATGGTGTCACCTAAATCTTTTGCTTTCAAATGGATTTCAGCATCTAGTATCCAAGGTAAATAATTTTTTCCAGTGATATCGAGTGCAACAAACTCAAGGCTCGCCAAGTTCGACATATTACTTGACTAAACTCGTACGAGATCTTCGACGGAGGTTGATCTTGACGACGGATAGCAGTCGTGCTGATAACGTGTTATAAAAATATTAATTGTGATTAATATTATATTAAGATTATTTTATTTTAATTATACTTATATTAAGATTATAATGATAATATAACTTATAATAATAAAGAGAGAGAGATTAGAGAGAGATTAAGTATTTCAATACTTGGTGTGATTTATAATGAACTCTAATCACCTATTTATACTACTAATAATTCACTATTACAACTAATCACATTAATTACAATTATACACCTCACACTAAAATACAAACTCTTCAATTAAACACATCATCTTATCACCTTATCATCTCATCAACATTTAATACAATACTTCCAAATCATCAATCATTTAACTAATATTATTATTTAAAACATTCACATTATTTAATTATTTCATAATATGTTATATATGACTTCTATTCTGTACGCTTGATTTATTTTTATTTTTAATATATCAATGGACTTAAATTATAGTCAATAAATGTTTATTGGGCATATCGGCCCATTACTCAACCCTTATATTAAGATTCAATGAATGAATTTTGTAAAACTACACCTCATGGGCCCTTGAGCAAGTTGAGCTCTGTACATATTACATTTGCATGCTTTTCTTTTCAAGCATAATCGAATCTAATGGTGAAAAAAGCATAATCCAATCTAAAATATATATATATATATATTATTACTTTATATTTTGACTTATTTGTAATTTAAAATATTTAATAAATGAAATTATAATTTTAATTTTAATTTGATATTATTTTTAAATATTTGTGAGGGAAAAAGTAAAATAAATAAAAAAAATTAAGAATAAAATGATAATTTGGCTTAACATACAAATTCAGAATGTTTTATTGATGAAATTATAATCTTAATTTTGATTGGGTATTATTTTCAAATATTTAAAAAGAAAAAATTAATTTGTAAAGAAATAAACAAAAGAAATAGAGGATAAAATGATAATTTATCTTAACATACAAATTATTTGAAGGTACTACTTGTCATAAATAGCGAGTATAAATTTGGTTATTTTTTATTTAAAAACAATAATTATATTTTTAAATTTTATGAATAAGATTTTGAACTATATATCGGGCATTTTTTTGCAGCGTAGATTTTATTCACTCTTTACCTTATCCTTTTATTACACTGGTTTCAATATTTATCATTTTTAATATCAGATCCAATAATATTAGATAATTAAAATTAAACAAAATGAAATTCAAAAATTCGGTTAAAATAGCAAATTACTTCTTCCCAAGGAAATCAGTAAAGTTTGATTCGTACATCATCTGGAGAACAAAACCAAAAACATAAGAACTGCGAAACAGCTGAGCTGACTTAGATAAGCGAACATACGAACTTAATTCCTCCAGTTTCCATCGGATCCACCCCTGGATCCACCATAACCACCACCGCCGCCGCCACGTCCGCCGTAGCCTCCCTCGCGACGGCCATATCCACCGCCTCCACCTCCGTATCCACCACCACCCTCACGACGGCCATAGCCACCGCCGCCACCTCCGTATCCACCGCCACCTCCCTCACGGCGAGGTCCACCTCGGAAACCACCTCCACCTCCGCCGCTCCCGCGGGATTGAGCCTCGTTGACGGTGATATTGCGTCCTTCGAGCTCCATGCCGTTCATATTCTCGATCGCCTCCTTCATCGATTGCTCCTCCTTGAAAGTCACGAATCCAAATCCACGCGACCTACCAGTCTCACGATCGTTGATGATCTGAACGATAGAGAAGAACAACCAAAGAGATTCACACAGTCAGAAAAACGAAACGATACATCAGATCTGAAAACGAGATAGTATTCGATCTTCGGCCCTTCGTTTAGAAAAGGAGAGAAGACAGAACGTACCGTTCCAGGTAAAATAGTAACAGTAACAGAGTAACAGTAACGCAAGTAACAGTAGAGATTTCATTTTAGTAACAGAGCGGATCGGGTCGGATCTGATCGATCCGAAATCTCTCCGACGACAAACAGACCTTCGATTCGATAACTTCGCCGTACTGCGAAAACGCCTGCTCTAGCGATTCGTCGGTGGTCGACCATGCCAACCCACCGACGAAGCATCGGTATTCAACATCGGCAGACGCCATCAAACTGTAACGCAAACGAAATGAATGGAAAAGATAATGTTGAGCTGATGAAGTGATGAGAAGCGTCAATGAGGGGGCCTTTTATAGGTGGGATATTAGGGTTTCTTTGGGAACTAGGGTTTGCTAACCGCGGTTAAAGCGCGTGGGGGACATATTAGTAAGTGTCTCCTGCGATGACGCCAGCTGGCACGCCTTTGGGTCAATTGTAAGTAACCCCAATAGTAACTCAGGTTAGAAAGATATTTTCTCTATGTGGGGCCACGAATAATTGTGATATTTTCACTTTATAATAAAAAGCGGCAAACTCAATGGAATTAATTATATCTCTTTGACAATAATCAGCCCTAGCTGCAACTATTCAATAACATGGGCCTAATATATTTTATTTTTTGAATGGCCTAAAGCCCAATATAAATGGGCTAATAAATGTCCAATAATTGTCTCAATATTTGGTTTATGGTATATTTGGCAACCATCCAACTACTAGGTAGATTTTATTTACTTTTACTATAATATAAAATCATAAAAATGAATAATTTAATGCATGATTAATATATGTGGATCACGTATATGGAAAGGCTTCTTCCGAAAAGTTGCAAGGAAAAAGGAAAATGAAATAGTAGAGCAATACAAAAGTATAGAATGGTCTAAAGCTTTTTATTAGCTTATGATGATGGATGACTCATATATCTATCTAGCCATGGAGGGAGGGCATCAACTATCACGTGTGCTATGCTAACCCACTAAATCTTATATAATCATTAATTAAAACTATATTATATTAGCTTTGTCTAATGACTATTCATCAAAGATTATGATTCCCTTTTATTATATAATATATTATATTTAGTTTAAAAAGAAGGTGGGGTTCATGATGCCAGACTTGCACCCCAACCCCATTCATAATGCTATATTTTTTTTTTCTATATGTAACAATCAAAATTATTATTTTTTGAAATTAATTCAATTTTATAGGAATATCGGAAATAGGCCTACACTTAAGTCTATTGCAAGACTATTGATAAATACGAACTATTAGTCACATCAAATTAGACAATAATGGGGTTGACTATATATAGTGTTTGACCACATCTACTACCATAGATATTTTTTTATAGTATACTATTTTTATTTTAATGATCATAAATAACATCGCCATTATTATCTCACACCATTCTTACACGAAGGCCATAAATGTCCCCCATCACACAACAAACCCTTTCCACTTTCCTCTCATTTGAAGTAAGAAAACTATTCATCTTCAGTGCGATTACAACATAATCATCTTTTCATTATATTTTATTTTTCATATATTTATGTAATGCATATTAGTTTATTTTAAGACGTTCTTAATGTTAATAGAGTGCATTAACCCCATTTATTTTTTTTAAAGACAAATATATGTATTTAATAAAAACTCCTACGCAATCATTCATATGTGGCAGTTGGAATATGATTAGTATTGAAGTACTAGTGTAGTGATTATGAAATAATAATGTAATATAATAAGTACCATCATTACTGCCTGATTTACTACCGTAGTTAGTGATATTATTACAACTAATATCCTGATTAAAGGCTCAATCATATACAGATCCAATACCATATATATACTGGACAGCTGTTATGATCTGTTGCAGCGTAAATATTGCTCGAATTGAGTATTATATATATTTGAAATGTATTTAATTGAATATAAAATAAGTAAAAAAAAATTAAAGTTATCACCAAATCAGTATTTAATTAAACCAAATGAAAATAAAATAAATTCTTGAATAAATAAAAAAAGAATATTCACAGTGATGGTTGTATTGGGCGTAATTTCGGTGGTCAACCACAATCATAATTTACATTAATATCATTTCCAGTTTAAGATCAGTGGTCCACACACAGTAATAAAACTACTAAAACATAATTAAACCTCTGCCAAAACGGCGTCGTTCTGCAGACCAAAGTACTACAATTTTACAACAGTAGTTTTACACATAGGAAGAAGTCAGAAGATGAAAGCCCTTTTTTTTCAGGGATTTTAGAAGAGAAATGATTTAATTAAGAGATGTTCTTAAGCTTTTCTCACTAATACAGATTCAATGTAATGACATTTGCTATCACATTTGCTGATTCATTATTACATCGCCATCACTGACCATTCAGTTCAGCACTTTTCTTGTCCCTTCTTTCCTTACCTAAAAACCCAAAAAAAATTGACTTTCTTGTAAATCCATCTTCTCTCTCCGTCGTCAACTGAGCTGAGCCCCCTATTAGGACAGGAGAGAGAAGTTCAGGGAAGTTATTTTTATTTTCAAGAAAACGATAAAGATTGCAATTTTCCCTTTTTTGTTTTGGTTTTGTTTTGCTCGGAAAGACTCCTTCTTGATCCATCGTTATTCCTTTATTGGCGGTAATAAAGGTAGGCACGCCCCATGAGATTCAATCTCTTTTAGTTCCAAGGCGACATGTATAAATGCATACACCAAACTGTCCCTGAAATTTGTGGGCTGTAGCTACCAAAGATTCTTTGTGGTCGTTGTTTGGCTATTGAGTGTGTTCTTGCACATCAACAATGTAAGTAGGGATTTCCTCGGACTTAAATGAAGCTGCAGCAGAAATGGTGGATCGGCGTACCATGAAAGCTTTCCTATTCTTATTTCTCACATTCTTGCTCTTTAATTGTACATTCGAGCAGCAATTCTTGGTCTCTAGAAATGAAAGGTTGGCTTTGCTTCAGCTGAGATCGTCGCTGGGTTTGCGTGCTAAAGAATGGCCCATCAAATCCGACCCATGTTCTTCATGGGTCGGAATTCAATGTAGTAATGGGAGAGTTACAGGGATAAACATTTCAGGGTTCAGAAGGACAAGAAAAGGCAGCCAAAACCCTCAATTTTCCGTTGATTCTCTAAGGAATCTGACCCTTTTGGCCTCATTCAACGCCTCAAATTTTTTGCTCCCAGGTTCAGTGCCAGACTGGTTTGGCTTGCAGCTTACTGCACTCCAAGTGCTCGACCTTAGGTCTTGTGCTATTAATGGTGCTATACCGTCCACTCTTGGCAATTTGAGCAGTCTGAGTGAACTGTATCTGTCTGATAATGGATTCGCCGGCGTTGTTCCGTCGAGTTTGGGACAGTTGTCGGCACTTTCCGTGCTCGATCTTTCGGGTAATTCGTTAACGGGATCGATTCCCAGTAGTCTTGGTGATTTGGGGAATCTTACAGCTTTGGATATGTCCAAGAATTTCTTGTCTGGTTTGATTCCTCTGGAGATTGGGAAATTGGATAGTTTAAGGTTGTTGAATCTTTCGGGGAACAGTTTGTCTTCGTCGGTGCCTCCCCAGCTAGGCGATATCTCGAATCTTACTGACCTCGATCTTGGATCTAATGCGTTATCGGGATCTCTGCCTCCCGATATAAGGGGTCTGAGGAACTTGCAAAGCCTGATGATTGGTAATAATTTCCTCTCTGGTTCATTACCTGGAAATTTATTCCCTTCCCTGACTCAACTTCGTACGGTCGATCTTAGTCACAATGGTTTCGTTGGAGGCCTCCCAGACGTATTATGGTCGATTCCCTCGCTACAGTTTCTCGATGTGTCTGGGAATAACTTTACGGGCGTGCTGCCAAGTGTCAGCTCTAGCATTAATACGAGTGGGGCCTTCTTAAACATTTCAAACAATTTGTTTTATGGGAATCTCACTCCTGTTGTTGGAAGATTCAGTGCTATGGACTTGTCGGGTAATTATTTCGAGGGCTCGGTTCCAGGTTATGCGCGTGTGAACTCGAATCTCGGTGGGAATTGCCTCCAAAATTCATCAAGTCAGAGGAGCTTGGCAGAATGTACATCGTTCTACGCCGATCGAAACTTGGTTTTCGATAATTTTGGTGAGCCAAACCCTCCACAAACACCACCACCGCCATCCCGAAAGAAGAGTCATAAACTTGCGATAATCTTGGCTTCAGTTTTTGGAGCTCTCGGGCTCATTATTCTTGCAGCAATCATTGTTCTGCTGTTGATTGTATGTAAGCGAAAGAACGGTAATGGCAACCAAAGAGGCATAGGTGTTGAGCCAGTGCCTACCAGTGGTGGAACTGTAGGCCCACCTGCACCTGGTGTACCATTGAACTTCTCAAAGTTGGGAGATTCGTTTACGTATCAGCAGATTCTTCAAGCGACGAATGAGTTTAACCAAGAAAATCTCATCAAACGCGGCCATTCTGGTGAACTTTTTAGAGGGATTCTTGAAGGCGGGGTAACTGTTGTAATAAAGAAAGTTGATCCAAATGCTACGGCGAAAAAGGAATCATACATGACGGAGTTGGAATTTTTCACCAAAATATCGAATCCTAGGCTTGTTCCACTCTTAGGACACTGCTTGGAGAACGATAACGAGAAGTTCCTTGTTTATAAACACATGCCTAATGGAGATCTGTCCAGCTCTTTGTTCAAGAAAGCAAGTTCAGACGATGGACTGCAGTCGTTGGATTGGATCACAAGGCTTAAAATAGCGATAGGAGCAGCCGAAGGTCTCAGTTACCTTCATCACGAGTGTAGCCCACCCCTCGTTCACAGGTATAATCTGATTCTTCTTACATGGTGACTTTGTACTGCACAAATTTGCCGTTTTAATTTCTTGCAAAAAAAGTATGTATTTATTTATATTGAATTTTGAAGGGATGTGCAAGCGAGTAGCATCCTTCTTGACGATAAATTCGAAGTAAGGCTCGGGAGTTTGAGCGAAGTATGTGCTCAAGAAGGTGAAACTCAACAGAATAGGTTCACAAAGTTACTGCGTTTGCCACAGTGAGTATTACTTTTTTTTTGTTTTTTTGAATAATTATAACACTATCATGATATATAAGGGACGAGAAAGATAATGAAAAGATGTTAAAAAAGTATGGTAACGCTTTCTTTTTCCTTATGTGTAGAAGCTCGGAGCAAGGCTCTTCGGGTATGCCTTTATTTCCTTGTTTACTCTGTTTTCGAGCCTTATGCTTTAAGGGTCGGTAGAAATACCATTTTAAATATCGAAATTAATTATCTTTTATTTTGAATATTTTCCTCAGGCACGCCTAATGCAACATGCGCCTACGACGTATACTGTTTCGGAAAAGTGCTCCTCGAGCTCGTAACGGGGAAGCTCGGGATCAGCAGCTCGTCGAGCGAAGCCAACGCGAAGGAATACCTCGAGCACATCTCAATATACGACAAGGACCTCGTCACGAACATAGTGGACCCCACCTTAATCATCGACGAGGACCTTCTAGAAGAAGTGTGGGCCATGGCCGTGATCGCCAAGTCGTGCCTCAATCCCAAACCTAACCGTAGGCCGTTGATGCGATACATCCTCAAAGCTCTGGAGAATCCTCTTAAGGTTGTAAGAGAAGAGAACGGCGGCAGCTCTTCGAGGCTGAGGGCGACTTCTTCAAGAGGGTCGTGGAATGCTGCTTTGTTTGGAAGCTGGAGGCACAGTTCTTCGGACGTTGTTGTAAGTGCGCCAGCGATGATCGGTCAGAGCCAGGGCCATAAGATTGAAGGGACGAGCAGTTTTAAACAGTCGGGCTCCCAAGGGAGCGGTCAGAATGGAGATGGGAACGGGCATTCTTCTTCGACGAGGAGACAGTCGAAGGAGATCTTTCCTGAACCTTTGGACGTTGAGGCATTGCACGAGGATTGATTACAGAAATTTAAAAAAAAAAAAACACGATGTGGGTTTGGTTGGTACTATTTTTCTCGATTCTTTTCGGTAATAACATAATAATACGTGCAAGAAGGATGTGGGATTTCGGGTTTTCTTGCTCTCTGAGTTTGCTTCTTTCACTGTATATCTCCTCTCTTCTCTGCTTTGAAGAGATGTGGTTCTTGGTTGGTTTGAGGGATTGTTGAAAGGTGATTCTTTTTAAGGTTTTGGAGACCTTTGATCTTTTTTTCTTTGAAAGGCTTTTAGGGAAGATAGTATAGTGGTGGATCTATCTTTGTGCTGCAATTTTATTTATTTTTATTTTTTTAGCTTTATCATTTGATATTTCTATTGGCCTCTTTGGTGAAGAAATGTAAATTATGTTACTGGCTGATGATGTGATGCGTTTCTTTTGGACATCACTAACGGTTTTCATGACAAAGATCCATTCTCAGTACATAGGTATATTCGTGACAAAGATGAATACATGGGAAATCAATCTCCATTGTATTCATCTCTCAATCCACTAGCAATGTTAATTTCAACAAGCTTTAGAGGACTTTCCAATTGCTTAGTAGAGTATGCAACACATAATGGGCCGAAGATTAGGTTCGGGATCGAGACACGCTTTCGCCATCATAGCCCATGGCCGACGCTTTGTCGACAATTAGAGATCTCACAAATTTAGAGGACTATGCACACGATTAGGCATCAAGAGATCTCACAAATTTCACAGAAATGGCCAAGAATCAGAAGCAAACAGTATATATTGCCCTAAAAGCTCAAGGCTTCAAGCAGTGAACTTGGACGACCACGTTCGTTCCAACCTCGGGAAGATAAAATCATACAAAAGACAAAATATCTGAAAGAGTGCAAAAATGTATCTATGACAGCACCACACATAAATCAAACGGCTGTCTCAGCCTTAGGAGAAGTAGCATCAACACTCACATAAATGGGATGGAGTTCATGACCGTCCTTTGGCTCGACGTGAACCCATTTGCGACCAGTAAGCTTGTTGCGTTCGAATTTAACACAACCTTCCTTCAGAGCATAGAGAGTGTGATCTTTCCCTATTCCCACGTAATTCCCGGGATGAAAACGAGTACCCCTTTGCCGGACAATGATATTCCCAGGTATCACCCTCTGCAGAATAATAAGCATATACATCATTTTGATTGAGTGGATGTGATAGCTCTCCATTTATGAACTCACCTCTCCACCAAATTTTTTAACTCCGAGATTCTTGGGCAGTGAATCGCGCCCGTTCTTTGTTGATCCAGCGGTTTTTTTAGTAGCCCATCGTCTGAAAACCAAGCTCAAGCCCTCCCCAGATACATCTGCAGTGTACAAATTTGTCAACAATGTTTGGATTGGGAAGCAGAATAGTGAGGAAGTAAATAACATTCATACCACTTGCTGAATTGTAAACTGGTCTACTAGCTAGCAGATCCCTTATGCAGGATTTTCTCAATATTGATGCTGCAGCGTTCATCATCTTAGCTTAACTCCCAACAATGAAGAACCTAACACTGAAGGAATACTCATTTAGAGGTTGAATTGTACTTCCAACAGCAAGAATATAGAACTAAAGCTATGTTCCCTAAATTTAATCAAAGCATATGAATTAAGCACACTTAGACATCCACTCCAACACCAAAAGATTGACATAATTTCAAAGTAATGCTATAAAAATCATTACAACATAGACGGGCGATGAATTTGGATACAGTCAACTAAAGGCAAAACGTTAGGTAACGAAAAAAATAAACATCTTCCCCGCGAAAAAGAAGAAGAAAAAAAAAAGGAGAGATCTAGCAAACATTTCATCAAACAGTGACTACCCAATAATGATAAAAAAAACCTCTGGCAGCTTCGATGCCTTTCGAGAGAATCAACGAAAAAAAAAAAGAGGCTGAACAGAACCCAACAGCTCCCTTTGATCTCAGTTAATCGTGGTGGACACTGATTTAGAACAGTTAGCGGGCCGACTTATTGGGCTTGTGTAGATTTCCTTGGGCCATAAGCCCACCTGTAACGACGCTTATATGATACAGTCAAAACAATAATTTTCCTGATTTTTTTGGGGGTAAATTATGCTAAAACCTCCAGTGGATATACCAAAATGCGTATTACTACTTTATATTTTTTTTATTGCGTGAAACTCTCGTGTGTTGTCTTAAAATTAGCATTGTACCCTCCATAGTGTCTAAAACATAATATTGTACCCCCAATTAGGGGGTAAAAATGACAAGGAACACATGATTAAATAAACCACAAGGTTATTTTACGCTATTTACAAAGAAGTTTTGGTGTTTATTTTTTAAATCACGGGTGGATTATATGCAATTTAACCTTGTTTTGGCTACAAAAAATATGCTATATAAGTTAAAAGCTACATTACACTTATCCAAGGTTGAGCTGCTTGTTCGTTTTAGGGCAGCATCGAAAAATAAATAATGACATTTCCATCTCAAACAACATAAATAAGTATATGCAAAAGCTCCGGCAAGACGATGTTGAGCTGACTTTGCAAGAAGAAAAAACATAAAAAAAAAAAATGGGTAAACTTCAACAAATAGAAGTAGCATATTGGTTGGTTTAATTCTCGACTTTTTCCGAAATGCAGTTTTACGATGAAAAACGAAAGCCCACCGTAATTGTATTAAAGACCGAGGCGGCAAATCGGATTTGCTTTAATCAGAGCAAGATCCACCTACAATGTCCAAAAAAAAAAAAAGAATAAATCATGTAGTAACTGAACGTAAACATCGAATGCAGTGAATTTGATCTTTACCTTGTGGCCAAAGAGATCTCTGATGTTATCAATTCCATAAAGTATCATTGTGGGCCTGTTGTTCAAAAAGAATAATTAAGAGACAAAAAGCATAGACTGGGAGGATCGAAGCAAGTATTGCGATGAACGAAAATTGAGTGTACCTTTCTAATGAAAGCCCCCATGCTATGACCTGAACATCTTCAGGCAGCCCCATGGGAAGAAGCATTTCAGGTCTAAACATGCCTGAGTTTCCAATTTCGACCCATTTCTTCAAACCTTCATGATAACTAATCAAGGCAGATATTGATGATGTTAATCTCAACCCATTCAATTCTAAGGTTCTCAGGAGAGATATATTTGATTGTTACCTGAAGATTTCCATGCTGGGTTCAGTGTATGGGTTGTATGCAGGCTTGAACTTAAGCTTTGACATTCCTGGAATCAAATTATGGCTCACAATTGACAGACGATAATAAGTTGGAAACAAGTTCGGTAGGAATTAATTATTCCATGTTACGGAAATTTACCTAGACGAGAGAAGAAATCGCTGAGAACTCCAATCAAGTGTCCGAGAGTAAGGCCACGGTCACAAACTAAGCCTATCCAGCACCATAAAGAAGTCAGGTTAATTAAAACAGAAAGACGTATATTTGACAGAAAGGTTATAATTAATCCATGCTAATGGTGCTTACTTACATAACTTCCACTTATTATGTTTCAAAATGAATATCAAAAAGTTCTAGAACAGCACCACACTACTTGCGGATTCAGAATAAATGACAAGATCACATGCGTTCAGCGAACAAACTTTCAACAATATAATGGTTCTTTACATCTTTCAACTGCAATGAATAAAAACAAGACTTTGATGAGGAAAGAAGAGTACCTTCTATCTGGTGGAATTCTGCAAGATGTGTCCGATCTACAGCTTCATTTCTGAAAACACGGTCTATTGAGTAATACCGTTTTGGTGCAAAAGGGCCCTGACAAAGTAATAGCGTCATAAAGTCAGCATATGACGCAAACACCGTGGTTATGTAACATATACATGTTTTATTGGATACAAAATTGTAGAGCTGCGACTTTGGCATATGATAAAGTTATTCAACATCCATGTTTTAGGCCATATATACCTCCAGATCCTGATATGGAACTGAAATGTTGGAGACAAGGAAAGAGGACTAAAATTAAAATAGGAGACAAACACAGAAGAGAAGTTAACCTGCGCAAGCTTGTACAACATTCTTGATGACACAGCAGTAGTGTGAGTCCGCAGAAGATTTTTATTTGCTTCTTCTCTCTTCCAATCATATCCATAACTGCATAAATATTTACTCGATATTGACCTTATCGTAAGGAATTAGATGAAGATATGCAGTGTGAATAACCTACCCTCTGGAGCCATAACCCCCAGACTCGTGAACTCTTTTGACTCGCTCAACATAGTCTTCAGGCAAGCTTTTCGTGGTCGAAGGATCTGTGAAATATCAACCCCCATGATTCATACGCTCAACATCAAGAGAAGGATCCAAGATAACAAGAAACCAAACCTTTCAAGAAGAAAGTATCATGCGAATCACGAGCTGGATGTTGTTGTGGCTGGAAAAGTGCGTCAAAGTTCCAGAAGCTGCAAGTTGAAGCCAAATAGTAAGTTACCCACAGCTGCATGTTATCACAAATTATAAAGTTGAACAACAAAACGTTATAAGGATTGATGAAGAGATGCTCTGTTTTCCTTTAGATCTCAATTAAAGAGGTGACGACACTTTAACGGCCCAAAGAGACAAATCAAAGAAAAATAAATAGTCTCATTGGTAGTAGTAGTGCTACTCCCTGTATTGAATTGACATTGCCATTTAATTAAATGTAATAGAAATGGAAGGACTCCGAATAACAGAAAGGCGAGGCGCAAACATTGTTAGCAACAATCTATATATTTCTAGAATGGAAAAATACAAGATGCATACCTGCTTTCAACAAAATTATTTGTCGGCATCTCCTCAAAACTGAAAGACATGGAAATAAAGCAATAATGAGCATATGGGTGGATGTCAACAACAACTAGAATTGAAAAGCCTTACCCCATCTGAAGAAAGATCATCTGAATTTGGCGCTTGACCTGAAGAAAATAAATTCTAATCAGTATATAGGTAGGATCATAGTCAAATTCCATGAAAATGTTTGCTGAATTAATGACCTCGACGTCATAAACTGCACATACAGTTACAAAATATGCCTACAAGATTATTGCGACATTTCGAGATTAAGATAGACATCACTCAAAGAAATCCAATCACATATCGCAATCATTTACAGTATTAAAGCCGGCATGATTGTCAATGGTTAAAATTGAAGACTGAATGATAATATACATGCGAAAAATGCATTAGAACCATGCCTTGAGCAATGGATGCAGACATCCACCTTCAGTTGGCTGGCCTTTCGCAAGGAAGTTATACTCTTTGAACTCAAGATCCTTCCATTCACCCCTAGAAACGGAAAAAGGGCATGTCACAACATAAAATCATGCGAGTTACGGCTAGCAATTCTGATTTATGCTGACTTCTTAAGAATATAACATCTTCATTCACCAGAATTTTTTAAGACGCCAATAATGTAATCACGCAGAAAAGGAATAAAGGATTAGTTACTTCTGCAGGTTCTCCCTTGTTAAATCGGTAGCAACTTTTTTTCTCTTTGGTGCATAATTAGTACCTTTCCTCACAGCATAGCCTCTCCATATCCTTGAATAAGAAACAAATGGAACCATATTGCTTGCCGAGTGAGCAAAATTAAATAAACAGATGACAAAGAATAAATACTGACTGGGGACTTATAAGCTTTCTTCGCTTCAAACCATCAATATCCAAACCACTGACTGCCTGTATTCAATAGTCTAATCAGTCCCAAGCTCTGGAGAATAATAGCAACAACTCATTTTTCCTAAATCGGTTCCAGAGACAGTATTTGGCTGCACTACAGAATAGTGCAAAAAGTTGTCCAACTTTGAAATGGCCTTGCATTAAGATTCTACGTACTCGCATGGATATAAAAGCCATAACATCATGCCACGAACATGAAGAAAGAGCTTAATTTTCAAAAATTTATGACACACCTCACCGTGTTGAATCTGAACTAGCAAGTCTCTAACTGTGTCATCAACATGTTGCACCTATGAGAAAATCACCAAGTCAAGAACTATATAGGTCAGATGCAAAATATACCAGAGAAATAGGAAAAATCAAAGGCTTGTGGAAATTATGCATATGAGTGTGCCAACTCTTGTGCGAAAGTATCTATCGACAACATCACTAACATCAGCAGACCATGCATAAGAGACCATTCACAAAAGCACCAGGCAAATAAGAATAGTGTCGTAAAACTTGACTGGTCATAAAAGAAAAAGCTAAAAATGCACAGACAAATATGACCAAAACATAATCCGGGTGGAGCAATTCAGGCGAATTTGAATAAGAATATTGTGCATTGCGATGTTATTTGAGAAATACCTTCCTTGATACTTGCAACTTTCCCATTTCAATCCATTTGTTTTTTATAGCCTGTGTGGACCCTATTTTGAAGATAGAAGACTTCAGCTTCCCCTGCAGTGAAACAAATTTCAAATTAGCAAGAGACTGCATAAGACTTGGAAGTTAAAGTATGAAAAAGAATAAAAAATTTCCACCACATTAAATTTCTAATTCATAAAAATGACTTTTACTACAAGCCTATCCTCATTCACCTCGAGATCATTTGGCAACCGTGACTCCACGACTTTCTGTGAATATAAAGCACCACATGATGTGAAGAGTTGCAAATCATCAAGAAAAGCAAATATTGAATAAAATCGAACTCATTCATCAAATGACCTGCAACTCCTCCCTCGTAATACCCTCGAGTGGCACGGCTGAAAAGAGTTGCACTTCTGGAGACCCATACTTGGCATACATATCCCCTTCTTGAGTGAGTACCCACTTTTCCCTCTTAATATCCTGCAAAATATTATCAGGACAATATTAAGGAATGACAAAATTGTTAAAAGGGAAACATGGACATTACAATTATTTATTCCAAAACATGATATATAATATTTCCCTTTCTAAAACCAAAAAGGACCAGGCAAGGCTTTCAGTTCCTCGCAGCTGGTACATCACATTCTAAAATGATTCACCAAGTCAGACAGCATTTTTTCTAATATAAACTAAAAATCAGTACTAAAACAGCACCAATTGATACGATCTAATGCCTACAACTAAATGCACCAAATTCTATTCAATTCCCAAGCAACAGAAAGCAGTTCAGGGAGGAATTTTAACCCGAGCTTCAACGTAGTTAAAACCGTTGAGTCTTTTGATGACGTTGACGATCTCTTCGTGGCTGATACCTTTCTCCTCAGCGAACACACCAGAGTCCGCTATCTCTTCGTTCACCGCCAGATATCCAAGAACCACATCCTCCACAACTGATTGATTCTCCATCAAATCGATGCAGCTATCGAACGAAAGGCTTGTTTAGATGTTTCAGCTCGAGCGCCGCCGCGAGAATGGAGTAAAAACTAGGGAATATATATTATAGCAAAACGTCATTTCTAAGATAAATACAAATAAGCCCTTGACCAAACTAGTTTCTTTATATGTACCCCTAAACTATCAAAATAACTCAAATAACCCCTCTTAACAAACACTCCACTATTATATTTCATCTAATGTTGTTGTTATTGTAATTATTATTATTATTATTATTATTATTATTATTATTTATTTATGAGTCTAGGTAGAACCAAGGACTAACAAAGTCGTAAATATTTCAGGCTCAAACGCGAAAAAAAAAGAAAAAACATGAAACGAATATGACAAATACTACGCAAATATAGAGCTTGAAGCGTCGTCAAAAAGTATTATTCTTTGGTCATAAACTAGCTTGGTTTATAATTATTTATTAATTTAAAATAATATAATATTTACCTTTGTCAAATTCCTCAAATTGTTCAATATCTTCTATCGCCGCACGATGGTATAAATAAGTATTTATGACTTTATAATTAGTTATTAATTAAAAACTAAAGTTAATATATAACTAAATATTTATATTTGATAAGTAAATTATAGATATAATGTAGGGTGCGGTTTGTACAAAAAATCTACATCGAACCATTTTTACGGTGCGGTTTGATAGTTAAAAAGAAAATTACGGTTTAGGCGATTAATATATGGTGCGGTGCGGTGCTGGCGGTTTTCTAATACCATTGCACACCCCTACACATGGCACATCACATCACTAATTACAATTAACATGTTTAAACTTCTTGACGTTTGTTGTATGCGCGTGGAATTGAGACATCACTAAAATCAGAATTGTGGCATAGCCTACCTTGAGTTTAGAATTCGCTTCAAAGCCCCGATAGGATTGATCGAGGGCGTGGCTGATTTATATGATACCGACTTCGAATTATTACCCGCCGGGTTTTGACAAGAAGGAACACTGCGAGAGCTGGGACCAAGGGGTACGATGTTACTGCTAGGTTCTTGGAGTATTGAGAGGGCTTGAGGCCGAGGTTTGTGGCCAGCAAGCTCAATGAGATGATTAGGTGTGTGTTTGTGGCTTTGATGGGAATCAACTGTGGAGAGAGTATAAGGCCAACTACGTCGGGCAGATCAGTTAGCTTGCTTTTGAATCGACCCATTCATGCGCGGGCAATTATCCTTATTAGGTGATCTAATTAATAACTTGTATATATAATTCATAAAACAATTTTCTTTTATATTGTTTGGTTTGCAATAAAGAAGGAAGGCCTCTGTCTTTATTGCATTATTATTTATGCATGGGAATCTCGGACGGCTATGCAAGTGAATGTATGTATCTATGGAACTGTTTCTTCTTGTCTCATCTCATTATTCCGTTCAAAGACCATGACGTTGATTGGTCAAACTTCCAATTTATTATTATTTTTTTATTATTTTTTAAGACAACCCTATTCGTCTATATGATTAGACAAAGAAAGAAGAACCAGCCATACCAGAGAAACAAAGGAAGATCAAACCCATCTTATCATTACCAAAATATGGCTAAGTTAGTTTTGATCATTATGGTCTGTTATATGACTGTATTATCAGACATTGCACAGACCTCGGCTGATGTTCAATACACTTTCAACAACACTGCCGAGACGACCCCGGGCGGGGCCCGTTACGATGCGGTTATCGGACGGGACTGTAGCCTGCGGATCCTCAAAACCGCCACGTTCTTCATATGGGACGTTTTCCGACAACAAAACCCTTCCGAGAGAAAGAATGTTCCAAGAGTTAGCTTATTCATCGACGAAATGGCCGACGGTGGTATTGCCTACACTGACACCACCACCTACGAAGTCCACGTCAGCGAAAAGTAAGCACACACACAAACACACACATATAGTTTGGAAAGTATGTAATAATTCTCTTCTCACGTACAAATTTGCATGCATGCACAGCTACGTTCAAGCTTACAAAGGAGACGTAAGGACGGAGATCGTCGGCATTTTGTACCACGAAATGACTCACGTCTGGCAGTGGTTTGGCAACGACAGTGCGCCTACGGGCCTGATCGAAGGCATAGCGGATTTCGTGAGGCTGAAGGCGGGCTACGTGCCGGCCCATTGGGTCAAACCGGGCCAAGGCGAGAGGTGGGACCAAGGGTACGATGTTACGGCTAGGTTTCTTGATTACTGTAATGATCTTGGGGGTGGATGCTTCGTGGCTGAACTCAATAAGAAGATGAAAGATGGATATAACGTCAGTTTCTTTGAAGAGTTACTTGGGAAAAACGTGTACACTCTCTGGGCTGATTA
This sequence comes from Lindernia subracemosa, assembly GCA_028392965.1. Taxonomy (NCBI): domain Eukaryota; kingdom Viridiplantae; phylum Streptophyta; class Magnoliopsida; order Lamiales; family Linderniaceae; genus Vandellia; species Vandellia subracemosa. The sequence goes on from JAQPCC010000046.1 coordinate 39,796, forward strand.
TAAAGCTAAATACAAGAATAATTAGAGACAGTCGTCCAAGTTTAAACTTTCGGGCTTTATTTCATTGTAGTATGTTGGGCTATACTATGCAAGAATTTAATGTTGGTGTGCATTTTTCTATCATGCGATGAATAATATTTAATTTATATGTCATGCAGACGATTAATTTTTATGCAATCAACGACTGGGTCGTCATACTATACTTTATTTCTATACCTTTATGTCGTAAAGATCGTTTTCCTTGACCATAAATTTTGATTTTTTTTTCCATGATAATATAATACCCATGCGTTGACTCATATCTTCCTCCCAACTACTAAGTTGGTTGACCGTTGCATCCAATATAGTCTCGGTCAAGTTGTTATATACGTTTATTACAGCTCGAGCTGTGGTCATAAACCGATAATACACACATATATATATATATATCTATGTATGTATATATATATAGTATGATTGATATTCGAATTTACAAATTGTGGGAAAGAGCCTATAGATCTCAGTTATGGGAAAGATATTATAGGAAATTTAACGTACCATTGGAAAGATTTAATTCTTTGCGAGACTAAGAAAGTCTCCCACGCTCTCTATTGATTGATTTATTACACAGCCATACTAATACATATTATAGAGTTCAGTCAATACATTAATTATACGTCGTCGATGGACCCATTCAATGAAGACTAATAGCTCTTCACCACACTTTCTACTTTTCTTTGTTTGAATAATCAAACCCTCCCAACCTCTTAAATTCCAAACCCTATCTATCTACTTCGATCATCTTCTATATAAAGAAATGCAATGCAAGCAAGCACAAAACAGAAAGCAAGCTAACGACGTATACTAAAATGGCTAAGTTATTGATCATGTTTGTTTCCATGGCTGTTCTCTTGTCGGCCATCATGGGAAAAACCTCGGCCGTCGACTACACTTTCACCAACACGGCCCAGACGACGCCAGGCGGGATTCGTTACAACAGAGACATAGGCGGAGATTACAGCCTTCAAATCCTCCAAACCGCCTCCGCCTTCATATGGAATATTTTCCAGCAACAGCCTCCCGAGAGGAAGAACAGCGTTCAGAGAGTGAGCCTATTCGTCGACGACATGGACGGCGTCGCCTACACCAGCGGCGACCAAATCCACGTCAGCGCCAGGTATGTTATAGCACATCATCCATACATTGAGATTGTAATTATCGTGTATATAATGACGATGTTATGATTTTAGGTATGTTCAAGGCTATTCAGGCGACGTAAGGACTGAGATTACTGGCGTTTTGTACCATGAAATGACCCACGTTTGGCAGTGGAATGGCAACGGGCAAGCGCCGGGCGGTCTTATCGAAGGGGTGGCTGACTTTGTGAGGCTGAAGGCGGGTTTCGTGCCGGGCCATTGGGTCAGACCGGGCCAAGGAAACCGTTGGGACCAAGGGTACGATGTGACGGCTAGGTTTCTTGATTACTGTAATGATCTTGGGAATGGAAATTTCGTGGCTCAGCTCAACAAGAAGATGAGAGATGGGTATAGCGTCGGCTTCTTCCAGGAGTTGCTTGGCAAGAATGTTGACGCTCTGTGGTCGGATTATAAAGCTAAGTACGGTAATTAGGGTTGAATAATGAGTTATTAATGATCTTCAGCCTATGAATAAAATGGTGACAGTGTGTGTAATAATAATAATCATGTATTATAGATGATGAACAAATGCAATAAACAAACATCATTTTACACTTTTGATAAGAAAATCGCACTCCAAATAGTATAGAATATATATATCTCAAGGTTTGGCATTTATCAAAGGGTAGTCGTCCATTGGATATTTAACACTTTTGACATTTTGATATCACGAACAACCAACAAATACCCATTTAAACAATATTTCCAAACATATATAAAATGATTCAAGAATGAGAATTATTTCTGTAAAAAAAAATGGAAATTATTTTGTGGGCTTGCTTCGCATAAAAGACAGAGAAACCACCCCAATTAGTTTCATTACCAAACAGCCAAGAGACTTAAGAATAAAGGATAAACACAATAAGGCGATGACGATTGAAAGACCTCAAAACCTCACCTGCGATCTCCTCACCTCATCCAATTATTTAGTTTCAATGCAAAAATATATATGGCAAAAGATAAATAAAACCTTTTTTTTTCTTTTTCTTTTTTTTTTTTGTTTTCACTTTTGGCTTTTCTTACGTGAGTCGTGATCTTCATTCTTCATTCCCGAAATAATATTTTTTAGATATTGCTAATTTAATATTTTAACATAAGCTCACCAACCCCAGCCAGCCCACATCTGGCGTATTATCACCACTTTCCATACAAAAATAAAACCACTACTCTTCCCAATCCATTCTCTCTCGCTCCTATATATACATTACCCTATTTTCAATTCACTCAATATCATCATTTTTATTAGTACATTTTCTAATTCCGATATGGGCAGCCTTGAAAGCGAGAGAAAAACCACAGGCTGGGCCGCCAGAGACTCCTCAGGGATTCTCTCCCCTTACACCTACGATCTGAGGTGTTTAACGATATATTAGACACTATATATTAATAAAACGCACTTTTTTTTTTCCCTTTCTTTCTCACTTATGGCTGTTGTAAAAACAGAAAAACTGGGCCAGAAGATGTTTACTTGAAGGTGGTTTGCTGTGGGATTTGCCACACTGATGTTCATCAGGTCAAGAATGACCTTGGCATGTCTAATTATCCGATGGTTCCTGGGTAAGTACGTAAAGATTCGAACTTTTTCCCAATTTTTTTTTGAATTTATCTGAGAAAATATCACCTTTTTTTCTTGAGATTAAGATTTATATATCTTCTTTTTATGGGCGGTGATCTATCGCCGGGAGGTGGTGGTGGGGTGGGCGGCGTCTAAGTCTAACTCTAATCTTGCAAGCGAAGCCATTTTTTCAACTTTTATGCTTTCGCCTTCTAGCATTGGCCTTGGGCTTGTATGAGATTGATAGCTTTCTTTATTCTTTCTAATGGTGGTGTAAAAAAACTAAACCTTTAGGCACGAAGTGGTTGGTGAAGTCTTGGAGGTTGGCTCGGGCGTGACCAAGTTTCGGGGCGGGGACGTAGTCGGAGTAGGCTGCATCGTCGGCTGCTGCGGGAACTGCCGATGCTGCGAATCGGACATCGAGCAGTACTGCGATAAGAAGATTTGGTCTTACAACGACGTCTACACTGACGGCAAGCCAACCCAAGGCGGATTTGCAGCTGAAATGGTCGTCAACCAAAAGTAAGCAAAGCTCATACATAGTTAAATCTATGATCTCTTTGCAGTAAAATCCGTCGAAAATCCATTCTTTGGCAGGTTCGTGGTGAAAATCCCGGAAGGAATGGCTCCCGAACAGGCTGCACCGCTGCTCTGCGCCGGCGTGACGGTGTACAGCCCGTTGAACCACTTCGGGCTGAGCCAGGGCGGGTTGAGAGGCGGCATCTTGGGGCTCGGCGGCGTGGGCCACATGGGCGTGAAGATTGCCAAAGCCATGGGCCACCACGTGACTGTGATAAGCTCCTCCAATAAGAAGCGTGGAGAAGCTCTGGACCACCTGGGTGCGGACGAATACATCGTGGGCTCGGACGTGGCTAAGATGCAAGAGCTCGCCGGCTCGCTGGACTATGTTATAGACACCATACCGGCGGTCCACCCCTTGGAGCCGTACCTATCTATGCTGAAGGTGGATGGGAAGTTGATCTTGATGGGAGTGATCAATACTCCTCTGCAGTTTGTCAGCCCGATGGTCATGCTCGGTAAGATTCGATTTTTATTACATTTTGCTTTCGGACCGTATTTACGGGCTTGTTCGATCTTTTAGGGAGGAAGAGTATTACGGGGAGCTTTATAGGCAGCATGAAGGAGATGGAGGAGATGCTTGAGTTCTGTAAGGAGAAGGGCTTAACTTCGACCAATGAGGTCGTGAAGATGGTCTATCTCAACGCCGCTTTCGAAAGGCTCGAAAAGAACGACGTTAGGTATCGTTTCGTCGTCGATGTTGCGGGAATCAAACTCGACGAATGAAGGGATTTGAATGTGTTGTGTTTGTGTGTTTTGAGCACTAAATTTGAAGGGATTTGAATGTTTCTATCTATCTAATGAAATAAATTTTTTTCTATATTATGGACGTTTTAAAAATTGTCAATTTGATCTGTTTATCAATGAAATTTTATCTACAAATTAATAATTATTAAAAAATTAAAAAAAATATTAGAGAGTAAATTATAAATTTATCTTTAGTTTTTTTTATTCTAATTTTATCCTCATAAATTAATTATTCAAAATATTTATTAAAATTCTATAATTAAAAATAAATTGTTGAAAATAATAATTAAAATATAAAGTAATATTATATTTATATAGGTCGAGTGCGATGAATGCTAGTGTCATTTAAATAAGAAAAGGTTAATTTCGACAAATTTTTAATTTAATTACTCATCAGGGACTGAAAGGTAATTTCGTACTTCCTCTTTAATCATATCTTTCACAACGGTTAGCAACTCCGCCGCACAGATCAGTCTTTGGGCACACTTCATGTTTTCCACGTCGTCATCACCCGCCGTCGCCGGCGTGCTATTCTTCTTTTCCACCACCTTACACGAATCTCCTCGCCGGCGAGCTCCGCAGTCTCCTTCCGAGCCCGGCAAGGCCAAAGTCAGCGCGGTCAAGTCTCCATCTGCATTCCACTCGCTGACGTCTGTATCAGAAACTGCTAGCGGATCGTCGCGGGCGCTCAAGCTCGTCGCCGCTTCCACCGACGATACGTCTACGGAGTCTTCCCTCCGAGGAACCTTCGACATGCTCTGGCCCTCGTCGGCTCCAGCGGCGGACGCCGCCCTCCTTCTCTTGAGAGTCGAGTTCCAGTGATTCTTCACCGCGTTGTCCGTGCGACCGTTCAATAGCCTGGCGATTGTAGCCCACTTATTTCCCACCTTGGCGTGCGCTTCGAGGATGACCTCGTCTTCCTCGGACGTGAACGGACGGTGACCCACCGCCGGAGAGAGCTGGTTGCACCACCGTAGACGGCAGGATTTCCCCGACCTGCCTGGAATCGACCGGCTTATCACCGACCAGTTCCGGCCACCGTGCTCTCGGACGAGGTTTCTCAACAGCTCGTCTTCTCCTTGGCTCCAAGGCCCTTTGATCGCAGTCGTAGTCTTTGTCGCCATGGAAGGAAATCAATCGCAAGTTTCGAAATATAACAGTTGAACGACGTAACGCATATTATGTTTGAGGAAGGTAGCGTTTGATTGAGAGGTATGCTTGTGTGTGTATATATAGGAAATAAATGTAACCGGAACAGCCGGTTAAAGATCCTTACATTCACCGGTTGGGGAACATCTTGATGGGACACGTGTCATTATTATAGCAGGAAAATATGGGATGGTGGTTGGGCTTAGTACTACCTCCTTGGACTCGTGCCGTTGTGGAAGTTGCTTTTTTTAAGGAAGTTTTGTTAAGCAAGGCAAGTCGTTATGATTTAAATATAATAATATCATGAAATTATTTTTTTAAAGAATATGAAAACCCCATTAATCACCTAACATAGGAGATTTTTCCTGGAATTGTATCTATATTTTAAAATCAATTTTATATGTAAATAAGTGAGACCACCTTGATTGGATAAACTTGAACACAAAAGTTGGTTTCATTTGACCATAAAGACAAAGCCAGGCTGGATTCGCATTTGCGTGGGGAACTAAAGATTGGATAGCTTCGACGGTTACGATGTTATTGCCACAACCCCACCAACCACTTGATAAAACCGCCACATCCCCTTGCATGTCTAACCGTTCCAACTTTTATTTTTAACCGAATAATAATCCACATATATATTTAATATAGTAACATGGTAAGAAAAAATATATAAATCTTGGGGAGTATACATCTCGGTGGCCTCAATGGAATGCAAAAAGATAGGAAATTTTGAGCCCTAAATGTGCCCAAAACCTCCTCATGTCTCCATTGATTGGAGAGATGAGGCTTTGGATTTTCTCTTTCTTTTTTCCTTACTTTTCCCAGATTTGTGGTGGCCTTTCTTCTTAGGCTGCTTCTTCTCATCTGTGTGGGGCTGTGTGTTGTGTAAGTGTTGGTATATCGCTCCCAAAGGATCTGACTGAAAAACTGGATTGTTGATAACCATTTTCAGCTGATTGGCTTCCTTTACCCTGAGAGAGATGAGATTATTATATCAGCACTTGGGTTGGGTCAAGAATGAAGTGAAGAACAAATGGGCTGTAATGTTTCATGGAATCTCACACTAGGTCGGTTTTTCGTTTGCTGTTAAGCTTGATATCGACTGGTTTCGACTTGGATTCGTTCAGCTCGGGAAGGTAAGCTGATAGAGAAGAAAGATCATAAGCCTTGGTGTTCTTCCTTTGCCTTCTTTTACTTTTCTGCTTCTCCTACAGAAAGCAAAAGCCAGCTCAGAAAATCGCATAATCAATAGAAAAAACCCAATCAGCCACTATGAGAAAGCACTGGGAAGAAAATGCCTGAGCATAAGCTAGACACAATTCACTTGAATTGTTCATGAAGAGTTGTAAATAGCATTGATGCATCGATAGATATCCGTGGTACTAGAGATTAGATATAAGAAGCATCAACAACGAACGAGCCCAGATTCATTGACCACTCCAATGTGGATATGGGTACTAATTCAAGAAATTAAAAAAGAGAACATCGAAAGATCGATATAATCAATAGTCTCACAAGCTGCTGTTTGAATGAACTTCCAAGAATCGTACCTTAGTAATGGCCTTTTGAGCTACCGTGCTCCTAACCACTGCATGAAACAAATGGCTATGTTAAACTAGCATTCAAACTACGATTAACAAGCATGGAGAAAACAATATAGTTGGTAACAAATTCAAAAATCTTTCATTAACACACAGAAGCAACAGCTGATAAAAACAACCGCAGAAGATTAAAAAAAGAAAAAAGAAGAAGATACTTACAATTGTAAAATCGCAGTTTCTTCTCCAATTTACCATCCCCACGACCATTTTCTTCCGACCTGAAAATTCATGGAATTCGATGGCACCCCCAAAAAATCTAACGATTGAAAACTGTACAATAAAAACAAAAGCTACCTTTTCCCCATGAGCACAGAAAACAGCTTATGTTCCGCAGGGAGCAACACTAGAATCTCTACCTTTGCGCCGCGCTATACCTCTCGGAAACCTTTCTAGCGTATCCACAGAATTGTAATCTTCACTGCCGACCTCGCTCGTCTCCTTTCCAGCTCAAATCAACTCGTCGAAGTCGTAATTAGGGCTACTTTTGATAATTTGTCCGAGGACGATAAGTTGTTATTGGGCCATGATAAAGGAAAGGACTACTTTAAGGCCCAAGGAGAATACATTAAGGCCCATGGTGATAGCCCGTTAATAGTTTTCACTTATTTAAAGATATTTATATTTTTTTAGGAAATTCTAAAAAAAATAAAAAAAGGAAAATACAAACAAGAACTGCAAAGACAATATGTCCCACACGCAGACATTGGAAAGTGAAGTTTCGAGCATAAGGCTCTCCAAATATTTATTGCAAATCTTCTACTGAATATATAATATATATCACGCAAGATATGGTGTGTGTAGCAAACATCCACCATTTAATGATATCCAACAATAATTCATTCAATGATTCCAAAACTAAAAATTAAAATAGGATTTCAAACTTCCCTCAATTATATTATAAAAAATAAAAATAAAAATACGCCCAATATGGATGTACCCCCAAATTAGCTAAAAGTATTCTTTAAATTTCATCTTTATTAATTAGTTAGTTAAAAATAAATTAAAATCCTCATATTTGGTCAATTATATCCTTACAAGCTCACCTTGTAATAAACATTGTATATTTTTCTTAGGATTCGATATTTTGACTAATGTAGGGACATAAAAATAGGTACAAATAATTTGACTCACGCGAGGAGTGTGCAAGTGTACTCAATAAATATAGACTTTCAGAATGGCCCCAATTGATTTTTGAACCCATATGTTTTTTGGGGAATTTAATGAGCAGTGTATATAAATTTATTGCAGAATGTTCTTTTTCAATTAAATAGTCTTTTGGCACAATCAGTTGGCCAAAGAGATAAATTACAATTGCCACCACTATAACTATTCAGATTACAAATTTATCCCTCTTACTTTTTACGTTTACATTTAACCCCCCAATCATTTTATAACCTTACCAGTGAGTGTATGAATGAATGCCTACGCATGCATGCATTGCATGTATGATTTTATACGTATAAAACTACGTTCAGTATACATACGTCCACTGTGCACATACTGATAATTGCAGGTGAAAGAAGTACTTTCAGTATTATATATTTTACGATGGTTCATATTAGGTAAGGAAATTGGGTTTCCCAGCTGCTAAAAGAAGGTTATTCATGTAAGAAAATCTGCAACATACATCGAGAACAACAGACCAAACGGAGAAGATGTAATGGCTCGGATCTCAAGGTCAACTTCTTACCCATTTTTTTCTTTTTTTTCTTGTTCTTTGGGTTTCTTTTACTTTAACCTTTCCTTCACATGCATACAAGATTTCTGAGTTGAAGTTTTGAACTTTATTGATTACCCAGAATAGAAAAGGCATGCATGAGAGATTCTTACACTGAAATTACTAATATTACAACAAAGCATGAAAATATGCTCCAAATTGATGAGAGAATATTAATATGTATATATCTCCAAATGGAGCAGCAGCGAGTCTTGAAAGTGACTAAAGGGCACGGAGGTTTTATAAACATTAATGGAGAAGCAAATAGGTGCACTCTCTCTCTCTCTCTCTCTCTCTCTCTCTCAAGTGGTAGGGATGTTGATGAAGGGCTTTGATTCCAAGCTTAAGGTAGAGAATAAGAATTATGATACTATTGTAATAGATATTGCTATGAAGTGAAGGTGCAGGGCAGCTTCATCTGCTGTTCTTGAACCCTTCTTCTCTTGTTGAGGTGATGAAACGATGATGAAGACGATGAGGATATGCATGATCCATTGACAACTTCCCATGAGTCATTTGAACAATCATCAGAACTAAAAAAGGAATCCATTACAACACGCTTTTTGCTGTCTGAGATTAGTCTTTCTGTAATGAGGTTGTAACAATCGTCCACTTCCTCCTGTAAGGAATAAACAGTATTAATTAGTTCATTGCTCTCCTACTCTACCTTAGCTGACATTTATAGGGGAAAAAAATTCTAACCTTGCAAATTCTGAGTATACCAAGAAGCTGATTTTCGTAGTCCATGGCATTACATGGCTCGATTATAACTTGATGAACAACTTGAAGCATCGTAGCAGTTGCAATGACAGACGGTGGATAACGCATGAATCTTGAATCTGCACATCGATGAACCATCAAATCTTCATTCAATCTGCACATTGATTGTATCTTTATGAACGTTTGGACTATATTACACTCACCAGAGATAACAGAGAGGAGCAGATTTTCACAGTTCTTGAGAAATTCCCAGTGAGTGTGGCTTTTTAATACAATCCTTCTTACGAGGTGATCAACGAAGGAAAGTGGAGTTAAAGGGTTCATCCGCCATTTGAGAGCTGAGAGCACCAAAAGCTCCATCCTTTGTATGGTTTTTGCTTCAAACACGTATTTTGCACCGCCCTCAACCTAGTCAAGATGACCAGTCAGACAACATTCATCCTTGTCCTGAAGATATAATCAGAAACTGTAAATGTTATGCAATAGCGTACGTACTTGGAGGTCTAGGAGAAGAGGGACGTGAGTTTCTTCAACTTTAGCTGCTAAGGAGAGGCAAGTGACGGCGACAAGCTGCGTCGTCCACGGTTTATCTGGCTGGAAACTCAGGCTTGACATGAACCTGTCGAGGTAATTCACGGCAAGAACGGCAGAAAGGGCTGAGAACCCATTATGTTTGCTGGTTTTGAGGATCCATTCAACGGCTTCTTTTCTGGCGGGGGAGTGAATCGAGCTTGTCTCTTTGGGGTTGAAAAGGGTCTCCTTTTCTTTCAAGAAAAGAGACTGTAGTTCCTCGTCATCCCATAACAAGTCTTGCTCGAGCAGTGAGCTTCTGTTTAACGTTATTTCACTGTCGGAATAGTTGGCCACCTCTTCTTCTTGTTCTTCAATATCGTCTTCAAGCTCAGCCCACTTTTCATCTTCGCAGTAAAGTGCATCAATCAGGGTGCTTTGTGCGTTCTGCTCAACAGCCATTGTTGCAAGTTCTCGAAGCAATGTATCAAGTCTTCGTTCTCTCCATTTTACAAGAACAGAAGAGAAAGGATATGAAAAGTGAATCCCATTTACTCTCTCTCTCTCTCTCTCTGAATGGAGGGCTGAGATGAAGAAAACGAATGGGCTCTCAAAAACAGAGAGAGGTTGTATAGCAGAATGGTTGTCACGCTTGTCCTTTCTCTATGCATAGAGATAGAAATACTACTAAAAGTTCAATTATGATGATTTCCCTTTTTTATTTTTGCATTGCAATATTCATGTTAAGATGAGTGTAAAAAAAAATATTTGGACTGACTCTTAGTAATAATAATAATGATCATCGTCATCATCTTCATTTTGTTTGGGCAAAGCAGAATTGTAACAGACACATACACCAAGAAGGGACCCGCGAAAACTACCTATTATGGAAGCAACTTTAAAGAGAGGCTCGTACACAGCAGAGCAAAAGCTAGATGAAATAACACTCATATATATATATATATAATATATAATATATAAATATATGGATTTCTTCTCTTGTGTAAGATAATGTATTATTCTATAATTACTGCTGGGTAAAAGAGGGTCAGTGGTCAGTAGTGGAAAATCTTGAAAAGGCGAAAAATGATCTGTATTGAGTAACGTGTGATGGCAATGGTGTAATAAAATGGAGCAGCTTTGCTCAGTTTGGTTGCTTCTTGGCTTTTCCATGGAGATTTTATGATATTATAAAATTCATTATAAAAATTGCAGATAAATAAGATTCTTACACAAACCGCTTTCAGTCTTTCGACTACTTTCACGATTCTAAGCAAATAAACAACGATAGAAAACTAAAACCAACTGACTAGTTCTTCCGCTTCAGTACGGCGGCGGAGGATAAGGACGAGGCGGATATGAAACTGCGAAGAGAAAAGCAACGCCGACCAAAGGTCAGTATCAGTTTATTTTCTATTACAAAGTTCGTTCTTTCAACAGTACTATGAGAAACAAAGATCAACCCACTTACTCGGAGGATAACTGCTGTAAGGATCCGAGGTGGGCGGTGGATAAGTTGTCGGAGGATAAGCAACGGGCGTTTGATGATAATAAGGTTGAGTCGAGGGAGGATACGCTGTTAAAGAACTCGGAGGGTACGAAGGTATGTTATAATTAGGAGGCGGCGGCGCTGAACTCTGAGGATAAGGAGGATGATACGCCGTAGTATGACTCGTCATTGGCGGATAAGAGGCTACGTGCGGCGGCGGAGCTGATGAATAAGGTTGAACTGCTGGCGCATGACTCGATGATGATATTGCAGGTTTCTGAACAAAGAAAGAAAGATGATTAAGGTAAGGTTAGAAGCATAGTATAGCAAAGCAATGAAGTTAACTATGGTGTCTTAAAACGGTGAAAGATCGAAAAAGATGGGCCTTTTCAGCTTTCTTACATTGGCATTAGCGTAGTGCATGATCAAACGGACTTCTCCGGCATGCCTGTGAAGGAAAAACAAACGTTAGAATGCTGGAAAATCTCTTGAGTTGATGCCTGAAAATGGCAGGTGGGAGAATATATATAATGGTTAATGTTTGATCTTATATCATTAGGTCGAACATTCATCTTCCAACGTGAAGTTACAATCTCAGCAGTTATGCTATGAAACAAAAGCTAAGAAGGGAGTAAAATTGCAGGTCAAAATTTTGACTTTTATTACCTTCCTCTTTTGTCCTGAAGAGGCCATGGGCTATCATCATAGCCCTGAGACAATACCTTATGCAGCTGAACTCTGTTTGGAACATCAAACACAGACTTAAATCAAACACCAAGAAAAACACAAGAAAGGGGAAGGCAAGACATTGTGGGAAGAAGAAAGTATCATCAAGTAGAAGGTTGTAAAGATTATTACTTTCCACTGCCGATGAAGTCGTCTTGTTTGAGAGTATTGCTGTTCCAAACCATGAATGAAATCTCCCTCAGCCCTTCTATCAAAGTGAACACAAATCTCTCTTGAAAAGTAGGGTTCCTCCCTCCATCTACACCACACAGATTAAGCTAAGATAGCTTCTTTTTGTTGACACCATCAATTTTCACACACACTCACAGAGCCGCAAGAAACCTCCATAAGAGCAATGGAAGAAAGAGAACTGACCTGTACATGTCCGCGTACGAGACTTAGTGCTAGCATATTCGAGGCAAACGTAGGGATCTTGCCTTGAAATCCATTCAGTGTCCTTCAACTTATTACAGGCCACAACTGAGGATACAATACGAAATCAAAAATTTAAAAAAACAAAAAAAAGAAAGCCCACAAAAAAAAATTCAAAGTCATTGAACAAGAGCATCATCATCGTCAAGAGAAGCAGACAACATACCAGTAACTTCAAGAACTTGGCCTTGTATTCCAGGAGCAGACATGGGCGAATAAGGTGAGTAGGTTGAAGACGATGATGATTGGGGCTTAGTTTTTGTCGACATCTACGCAGAAAGGCGCCGCCTTTAGATGAATTTCTACTGGGTCAGGTGAAATGTAGGATTATCCCACTACTGATTCGATCTGCTGCAATTATTTATAATTATGGCTTTTGATTTATCGAGGTACTCTTTCTTTGAATCACCATTGGATTGAATATATATATATATATATATATATATATAATATATATAGGAATCTTCGACGTAGCATCTTTCTTATCCTTCATTGACCCTCCTATATGAGGGCGGGGCGTTGAGTTACTACTAGTTGCCTTAACGATCATTATGGGATAGCGCGTGAAATTAAAGTGGGGGGCCTTAGACACGTTAGCGCGTGATGTGATGCCATGCCAAGCCAAGCCAAGAATCAGTCATGAAGATACGTTACAAACAACTAGTAATTTGGCAATGCAATTAAAAAAATAATTATAGTAATAATAATAATTATTATAATTGTAAATTTAATTTTTTAATTAAATTATAGGGTATTATTGTAAATTTAATTTTATTTTAGATAATTATAGAGGTTAACTATTATTGTAAATTAAATTTTTATTACAAATTAATTAAGAGTTAATTATTCCAACTAAGTATTATGGTGAAAAAATATATTACAGTTGTGGGATAAGAGTTTTTTATTAGCGGATGATTTTTACAAATGATATAGATTTTTATTTTAATTATTAATTTTAAAAAAATTTGATTTGGTAATAAGGAGAAGGACTTCGCTAATAATATTTTACTATTTCGAAGTTTCAGGCCAAATCTTGCTTATAAAACGTTGACAGCAAGAGCGATATTTAAATAAACTTAAAAAATAGTAAAATAAGGGTTCTAAAGAACAGAGTCTGAGCTTTCATGAAAGACAGTTAGAAAATGTAGATTTCCAAAACATACCAACGGAATCAACTCAAGGAACGAATTTAGATTTTTGTTTAATATATTATTTACATACAGTTATAAATCTAAAGATTGGAAGAACCACTCCTTTCACTCGCTCTCATAATCTTCATCGTCCCCAAACGAGAATACCGATGCATCGGCAGCCATTGCCTTGAACTCACTCACCTCCCCCGCCTGATCAGATCCTCCGGCGACTTCTTTCTTAACCTCGGTCGGTGGTGATGCTTCGTTTGTCAGTGAGACTTGCATGGTCTTGCCTGTAAGATCTGCAACTTGCTGTGACGATGCAGCAGCTTCATTGTCCGAGGCAGCAGTAGCTTCCTTGGCTCGGGCAGGTTTGGTGTTTGATCCAACATTTTCGGCTGCTTGAGTAGCAGTGTTTTGTGACGAAGGCCGGGTTGAAGAAACAGTGGGAGTTTCATGATCCATAAGCACGAATTCGACTTGAAGATTCGGCGATGGGAGTTTTCTCTGTACAAAATTTGTAAATGAGGTTGTTAAGCACATGTTGTAATGGACAGACGGGTTAGGTCATTTGATAATTTATACGAATGTGAAGCTCACCTTGTCAAAACCATCGAGGTCGCTTATGTTCAGGACTTTGCGGTTTTCGATCATTGTTGTGTTCAACCAACTGAACAAGTTTTTCATGAATATCTGTTATTCACCTGTAGATCAGTATATGTTAGATCGTCTAAATAATATATATTATACCAGTAGAAGTCTCCTTGGCGATCGTGAAAATGGACTTTGAAGTCTCCAGCTAACTCGGTGAGGCAAGGCTCTCCAGGAAGAGCAAATACCACTATACCCTTCTTAGGCGCTGTGAACCAAAAATCTTCAGGCTGCAGAAACATATATAACTGTTTGATTGAGCGTCTCGATCAGAAATTTACGAAAGGTTTAATTCGCAACTGATTGGTATCTTCTGATGTATGTTTTCCCAAACTAATGGACTTTTGGGAACCTTTTGCTGTTATATTTAAAACTACCATGAATGCGCAATGTATTGGAATGCTCAACTTAGGTAATCATTGCTGTTGCTACATGTAATAAGTATCACGGCACGATTATCAGGTAAGAAAAAAATGCTTATTGGAAGAAGGATACTGACCGACAAATCCTTGGTTCTTGGATGCTTTTTCGATGAAAATAGCACACCTACAGATCGCAATGCGAAAACAGGAAAACAAGCCTTGTTAGACATCATCAAATCCCTAAGAGAGGGAGAGGTGTATAAAGGAAAGTTATGTGAAAGCGGTTGAAAATAGCATAGACAAGTGAATTAAAAGTTCAGATAAATTGAACTCACCATTATGGTCTGACACTGTAATGGAAGGCCTGATCCAATATGGGCATCGAAGCAGCCGAATCCCTCTAAGCATGCACCTAAAGTTTCACGAAGATTACCTAACCGATATTAGATAATTACAGGGTCACCAGATCTAAACCAACTAACCTTTCAGGCAATATTCCAATATGAGAGGAGGAATTATTAAAACAAAAGTTAGAGTAACTACAGAGCAAGATGTTCTGATAACAATATTTCTGACCTACGATCAGGCTGGTCTTCTCCATTGAAGTATGTCAATATGCGCTCAAAATACTTGACATATCTCTGGAAGTAAAAGAAAAATTTATAAAAACGAAGCTCCATGGAAACCATCTAGCCAAAATTATAGGAGACACTTAAACAGGAGAACTGCACTCACAATCTGACTAGGCAGAACAAGCCCTTTTCCGTCAACACACCTTTTCTGATTGTAATAATCAATGCATTCTTCTGCTGTAGGGAAGAACTAGATATAGCAATATTCACAGTGTCAGATAGTTAACAAAGTAACACATCCCCGATGAATCGATTTTCAGCATTACTATCACTGTTTGCTGGAAACTAACATATGAACCCTTCTAGTAATGCAAGATTAACACTACCTTCAGAAACAACAGAAGACTAGAAATCATCAGCCCAGTCCTAGCCATTCCTGCTTTGCAATGCACAACGACAACATTTTCAATATCTTCCTTCAACCATGAATATGCGCTTTGGCAAAATGATTTGATGAGTTGTATGGGAGGGCAGTTATGGTCATCAAATGGAAAACTTGCCACCTGATGTAAAGCAATACCATCATCAACTGGTGAAAATGAAACACAGCAAACAGAATACATTTGACTAGTGATGCACAAACCTTTCCCTCAAATAACGATGCATCGTACAATCTTTCAGAGCAAAGGTTGTATACTTTGTATCTGTCCTGCAGCATTGTATAGATTCCAAGTGAATTAACTTTTTTTAAAAAAATTCATATTAACTTAATACATACAGCAACAAGACCATAATTATACAATGCAGCTGATTACTAATTTGTTTATGAATGAGACACAATGCCTTGCCAATATGTGATTCTACCATGATCAAACGAATTCACAATGGCCATTACCTTGTGATAAGTTTCAAAAAACCTAATCACTTCCTCCATGTGGTTTCGGTAGAATCCCTGAACCACGACAACGTTAAGTTAAAATTTCAGAACTTTTAACAGCAGCCACTCTAATGTTTCAGATTATCTGGAGAGTACCTCAACATAACCGAAAAAACCAGAGCTCATGTCACCAGCTGGAAAGCCCATGGCAATAATATTCTCTGTAATGTACGTCATATCCAAATCAAATCCTCCTTCCTATAAAAAAACATGTCAGAGGAACACATAAATATATCATAACAACTTCTATACAGAACAGGATCAATCATGTATGAAAGTTTCAATACCAGACAATAAGATAATCACTAATCATGGTTTAAATTACAATGGGGAAAAAATAAAATAGTCCATAAGGGTCCAAGCTACGAGTCGGGGAAATGCAGGGAGTCCCAAAATAAACTATAAACTCAAAACTCACTCCAAAATTGCGAACCTGATATCTCCGTTTATTTTGAGATACAGCATGCCGAGCCCTGACCTGCACAGCCTTTACTGCGCTCTTAGAAGAGTCAACGATTCCTTTTGTGATTGTTCCAATAATACCTGACTGTGTGGCTGGTAAAGTTCCACCAGAACTTTCATCTTCTTGAGGAGATTTGGGAGATGAACGCAATCCAAATCCACCAGTTAAACGAGAAAAAGGTGACTTGGCAGAGCTTTCAGATGGTGCATCCTCCTGGGAACCAGCGAATGGCTGCGGAATTTTCAGATTCTTGGCCCAATTGGAGATACCAGATGTGGAGAACTTAGAAGACGCAGGATTATTTGGTGCAGAACCTGAAGATGTAGACGACAATGATTCATCTGCGGACTTTGTATCCAGTGAACCCGATGATTCAGTAGATTCTGAACTCATATTTCAGCTACTCAATCCGAAAGAACTCCTATTTCACAGTTGAAAATCATTACAATCTAAAAGGTCCATTATTGCTGAAGAAAGGACGGGCACGCAAAGAAAACGTACACATATAATTAAATAAGAAAACAACGACCCATGGCGCATTAGATTCATAATTCCTTAAACGATCAATTCGTTCGATTATCGCCCAGGTTATTGCCATACCACCAACAAAAGTAAAACCAATAACATGTCATTTGATTTGCTTCTCCACTTCACAGTACTAAACAACATTGGCACAATTGTAGTGAAAATCCCAAACGAAATGCTTTTCTTATCAACAAATCAGGTACAGCACCAAAGAAGAACACCCTAATTCAATCACGCAAAATGAATCTGCACAGGGTATTGCATATTATCCTCACTTCACATCCCGAAAACCAATCGACTCGATCCCTTCATGGATCCAACGTCGAATACAACAAATTCCAAAATACAGGGACGAAACAGCACACTTACAGCAATCAAATCTTTTTTAACAATCGAATCGAAGGAAAAAGATTAAGCTAACCTGAAATCGGAGCTAAGCGGTGCTCAGTACAACTACAAAAACGATGTCGTGAAGCATTCTAGCGTCGCATCAAATATCGAGTCAGACTTAAATAGTGTCGCCTCTTTCCACGCTTTTTGTTATGTGTTAGTAGTAGCGATTTTTGTACTTTCAAAGGGCGACTTCTGCAATTGCCATGCCACGAAGTAATATGACGTACGTACAAAAGATATAATAATATTAATTATAATGTGAATGACAACTTTACCCTTTAATCTTCATACGCAGACCCATAAATAATTGGGCCCAGAAAGATTATTTGGGCCTTCATGCAAGCCCATTACGCTGACCCATAAATATAGGCTGTCACTTCGACAGAGCACCGCGCGTGGCGCGTCCGGTGCACCCGATAATATATAAAGGCAAACCCTCATTAATTTTACAGTACGCAGTTCCTAACTGCAGGCGATTTTTTCTCTATCATCTCTTTCTCTCTCTATCCCTCTCCGCCATTCATCGGCGTGGTCACCGTCGCTTCGGCGGCGTTTTTTTATCCATCCCTCTCCTCATGAACTGATAAACCCTTAAAAAAAAAGAAAAAAAAAGGAGCTTGAAATTTCACCCGAAAAGCCCAAAAATAGCCCCGATTCGAGAAGGAAACCCTACCTTCAAGAAATCCAAGATTTTCCCATTAATTTTTTTCCCTAGTATCGTCTTCGTTACGTAATTTATTTTGATAATTGAGAGAGGAGAGGGATTCAAATCGAAAAAAAAATTCCAAAAAAAAACATCATTTTTTGTTTGAATGGAGATGGCAATGCAGATGCAGATTCAACCGCA
The DNA here is from genome assembly GCA_028392965.1 of Lindernia subracemosa. NCBI lineage: Eukaryota > Viridiplantae > Streptophyta > Magnoliopsida > Lamiales > Linderniaceae > Vandellia > Vandellia subracemosa. The sequence continues at coordinate 58,082 of JAQPCC010000046.1, forward strand.
ATTGCAGGTGCTGAACCCGGCTGCCAACGGTCAAGCTTCAGCAAATGTGACGTCACTTTACGTTGGTGACCTAGATGTGAACGTCACTGACGCGCAGCTGTTTGAATTGTATGGTCAGATTGGGGAAGTTGTGTCCGTGAGGGTTTGTAGGGACAATGCTACTAACCGATCCCTCGGATATGCATATGTTAACTATGCGAATCCTCAGAATGGTTCGATTTAATTTACTTTCGATTGTTGAATGGATGATTTGGCGTTCTTTTATGTTTATGGTTTGTTTTTGTTTGATGTCCGCGACGAGTTTCTTAAGATATGTGAATTTACTTTGTGTTGGTTCTGTATATTTTTCTTGATTTTGCTCATTTTTCCTTTATAATTCACAGTATGTTTGTGTGTGTGTGTGTGTGTGTGTGTGTGTGTTATCCTGAAGTAGCTTTGAAGTACTATTTGGCTTTAATCTGAGTTTCTGATGGTGCACTGCTGAGAATTTTGACTGATTTTATGCCTTTAATCATTCATGCCAAAAACTGTGAGGCTATAGCTGGAAAGGAGACTACTTTTATTGAACTCCAGTTTTTACTAAACTGCTCGATCAGTTTTCTGAAAATTTTACTAAAATATTGTTATTTGATCTTCCTTGCCCACTTTGAACCATTAAGGTTTCGCTGACAGTTTTTACCTTATGTTGATGTCAGCTGCGAGAGCTTTGGAGGAATTGAACTTCACTCCTCTCAATGGAAAACCCATGAGGATCATGTATTCTAATCGAGATCCTGCTGCACGTAAAAGTGGCAACGGAAATATATTTATCAAGGTTTATGTTACAACTTCTTATGGCTAGAAAATATACAAAAAATTACTTTGGCCTTTTAAGTATGTCTTGTAAGATTTCTGTGGAAGGAAATTTCGTTTGTTACTTATCTGACTGGCTGAGTATAAATTGTTCAATGCAGAATTTGGACAAGGACATCGACCACAAAGCTCTACATGATACATTTTCATCCTTCGGGAACATTCTCTCCTGCAAAGTAGCAACTGACCCTTTTGGCCAGTCAATGGGATTTGGTTTCGTTCAGTATACTAGCGAGGAATCAGCCAAGAATGCGATTGAGAAGCTCAACGGCATGCTTTTGAATGGAAAGCAAGTCTATGTGGGACAGTTTGTCCGAAAACAAGAAAGAGAGATGTCAGTGGACAGGACAAAATTTACTAATGTTTTTGTTAAGAATTTCTCGGAGTCGGTGACTGAAGAAGATCTCAAAAATATATTTGGTGAATTTGGATCTATTACCAGTACGGCGGTGATGAGAAATGCAGATGGAACCTCAAGGTGTTTTGGATTTGTCAACTTTGAAAATGCAGAGGATGCTGCTAAAGCTGTTGAATCCCTTAATGGGAAAATATTTGATGATAGAGAATGGTATGTCGGAAGAGCCCAAAAGAAATCCGAGAGAGAACAAGAATTAAAATATCAACATGAACAGGCTACACGAGATGCAGCAGAAAGGTCACAGAAGTCGAATCTGTATATAAAAAATCTCGATGACAGCATTGATGATGATAAGCTTAAGGAATTGTTCTCTCCATTTGGATCTATAACGTCATGCAAGGTTTGTGGATGATTTATACCTTTGGTTGGAAGTGTGTGCCCTTATGATTGGGCAGCTCCTATTGTTGTTATGTCATCCCTTTTCCGGTACTAGGTTTTTTTAAAAATCTGCTTTTACATATAAAGGTGATGCGAGATCCGAAAGGGATAAGCAGAGGATCGGGCTTTGTCGCATTCTCTTCACCAGAAGAGGCTTCTAAGGCAGTTGAGTTTTGTTTTCTTGCATTTGAGTATTTCTGTTTCACTTGTCCAACCTTTTCGTGGTCCTTTTCCCCGTTTATTTAGCTTGCTGAAATGAATGGAAAGATCATAGTCAACAAACCTCTCTATGTTGCATTTGCTGAAAGGAAGGAAGATAGAAGAGCAAGGTTGCAGGTATACATTATTTTCACCCTTCAGTATATGGTCTTTTAAAATAATGGCCGGGCTGACGATCATGTCTTATGAGAATAATGAAACGCATTCTAACAATGGACTGTGATTGTGATTCTTTTTATTCATACTGACACCGTTATTTCTGTACTTGTTTGCATATCTGGTTGATGACCATGGTTGATTTTGGTTTTTCCACTTTTCTAAAAGAATTTTGGTCTTGCATAATTGCCCATGATTTGGCATTAATTAAGTACAAGTTGCATGTTTTCCCATTAGTATTCCGTTTATGGTAAACATTGTTGCAACTTGCAATGCTATTGCCCAACTCATGTAATCCAGGCTCAATTTGCTCAAATGCGGCCAATGGCGATGATGGGTCCTCGTTTGCCGATGTTTGCTCCTGGTGCACCCGGTCTCGGGCAGCAAATATTCTATGGACAACCTCCACCTGCCATGGTTCATCCCCAAGTAATTACATTTTATAAGATGCTTTGTAATTATCAAGCCTTCACACTTAACCTGGATTTGTCCAAAAAAAAAAAAGAAAGAAAGAAAGAAATAAAGAAAATTAAAAGTATCATTATCCATTGGAGATCGGGTCATGGCAAGTGTTTGTAACGCTATTTAAAATCCTTATTTGTCTCATCAGAATGGGTTTGGTTATCAACAACAGCTTGTTCCCGGTATAAGACAGGCTGGTCCGCTCATGCCTAATATGTTCATGCCCATGATGCAACAAGGCCCACAAGGTCCACCACGCCCTGGTGGCAGACGCAGCAATCCTGGTCCTACACAAGGCCCGCCTTCGATTCCAGGAATGCAGCAGCAGGTAATTATGAATTGTCAATCTTCGGGTTTGGCCCTATCGTTTGTGATGGTTACTTTGTTTACTCGTTCGGTCTTCTGTGTAGATGCCTCCGAGAGGACGTGGGTACCGTAATCCTGCTGGGCGGGGCATGCCTAATTTCCCCATGCAGGGCATAGCTGGGGGTATGCTTTCTGTCCCCTACGAGATGGGAGGCTTGCCACCGCGCGATGTGGGAATGTCTCAGCCAGTTCCTATAGGAGCTTTGGCCTCTGCGCTCGCCAATGCTTCACCCACCGAACAGAGGACGGTGAGAATTATCTTCCTTACTGCACGTTAGAAATCAGCAGCTAATTCCAATAGTTGTCTTGCCTGGTGATGGATGTGTCATTGGTCATCCATGTGCTTAAGTATGATTTATTCCATTCAACCGTGTAGATGTTGGGCGAAAACTTGTACCCACTGGTGGAACAATTGGAGCCCCAAATGGCTGCTAAAGTGACGGGCATGCTTCTAGAAATGGATCAGACTGAAGTTCTTCACTTGCTCGAATCGCCCGAAGCACTCAAATCGAAGGTCAAAGAGGCCATGGAGGTACTGAGAAGCGCTTCTCAGGAGCCCACTGCTGTCGAACAGTTGGCATCGCTGTCTTTGAACGAGTGATCGGCCTTGCATCTCATGTTCTTGCTACTAGAAAGGTGATCATCTTCATATAATATTAATAAAAGCTGCTGAAAAACTTGTAATTCTGCAGTTTAAGTTTTATGGGATTCTTTGTTTGAGTTGTTTTTCGAAGTTTGAACTATTCATTTGAGGAGAGTTGACATTGTTGATGTTCTTCAGAGTATCATTATTACCATTCATGCATAATGTAGGAAAAGGAAGACTAGGGCTTTGGTATAACCTATTTGGGCCGACTGGGCTTTTTGCCAGGTTGATTATGGGCCTGTTTGCAAATAGGCCCAATAGCTGCTGCTTAATTATTACCACCTCAAACATAGTTTCACCATTTCTGACCTCTCGACGGCAACATTGTAGTAAGGGTTGAACTCGAGAGTTTATGCTCTCTTTTGGCTTTATTTTCAACGCCAAGAACTATCATTTGTCCTATTAAGCCTAACGTCTATCTTCCGAATTTGCATTTTGGTCCTTTTTATTCGATGATCGGTGAAAATGTATTATTACAAGGCATGCTTCTTTATGTCTTGAATTTTTCTTACTCTGAAAACGTGTTTATCGCATAATAAAAAGAAAATGGAAGAAAAAAAGCTTAGGTATGCACATTTAATGCTAAATGAAAGCTGCTGAGAAACGCCTCTTGCTCTCCACCTACTGATTATTTACCGCAGCTTTCAGCCCACAAAAAAAAGGAGGAAAACAAAAATAGAAATGGCAATTGACCTCTTACAAAGCCGATCATCGATTTGAGGTTTTGGTTCTTAGCCCATGAAATCCTTGTTTATTCTCTCTTTTTTTTTTTTCTCAGATCTTTGATGTTGCTGTAGTGACTTTTTTTTTTAATCCTTTTCAGATTTTCGGTAAATTGATGTTATTTTCCTGGGGAACTGCGTGAGATTGGGATCGATAATTGGTGAGGGACCTTCACTCTTGACCTACACCTAGATTTTTCTTCATCTATTGATTTCATTTCTGCTTCAGCTCGTGACCCATTATGTAAAAATTTCTAATTTTTTCGTTTATTGTTCTTGGGTTTTCAGTAATTTGTCTTAATTCTGATTCATATGACCTTTGATAGTACCAAAGTTCTTGACTTTGTGGTCGGTAGGCCTTTGTTCAGGAAGTGGTCTTTGCTCACGGCAGTTTTTCTAGCTGATGCTTACAAAGTTGCTATCTTGTTTTGACCATTCCATTTTACAGCTGATGAAATGCAAGGTCTTTATAGTTTCTTATACGAGTGTTATTACCGTTAACGTACTTTCTTTAGTAACTGATGATGCATCAATAATGTTGTTTCTTTAGTTGCTTTGAGGTCCCTGATGGTGTATCGAAAATCCGTTTGGTGAATTGATGAATCAGTTGTGTACTTAATAAGACTAATGTGAAATGTCATAGACTAGCTCGTTAGAGCAGCTAGAGTTGTTTGTCCACGTAGTTGTGATTTCTGAGCTGATATTATCATTTGATTTTCTTCATTTTCCTTGCAGTGCATTTGAAGTATTCAGCACCAATTTCATCTGAACTTGTGTAATAAAGTTGCAGATATGCAACGCCAGCAGGGAAGTGGGCTTGGCCTATTTCCCGAGCCAATCGACTTGAATCAAGGATCTGCTCAAAGTAACACCAACGTGGACAGTACTCCGCCTTCTTGGGGAAACGACATCAATCCCATTCAGACACAGTTGCTTAATTCTTCCCCGAGTTTTAGCCGGTGGGACCGTGGTCAGTCTAGCTCTAGTGGATTAAACTTACAAGGTGACGATGAATCTTGTATTGAGAATGCAAAATCAAGAGCCGCTTGGCCATCTTCTACTTCTTGCAATCCAACCGCTGGTTCGAACCCAAAGTCAGATAATTGGTTTTTCGAACCATTTGATACTACTGGAGGAACCCAAGGTTCTCAAACTCACAGCTCTAACCGAGGTTCGTTAAGTATCAGTCATCAAAACCATGGGCTGGCTAGAGAAAATGATGATAGCCTAAGAAATGTTCTTGGATCAGTGTTACCCTTACCTCATAATATCAAGCCCGATGATCATGAAACCGAGCAGATCGATATTCCAAACTTCTGCCATTCATCAGTTAATTTGGGTGATTCTAATTCAGGGTCAGCTTTTGGTTCTTGGGGTTCATCATGTAAGAGAAAAGCTGTGGAGGGTACTAATACTTCTGCAAGTTCTTCGAGCTCAAACCAGTTAGCAGGTAAGAATGTGGTGCATCATCATGGTAATAGCCGTTATAACAGTCCTGGAAATTTAATGATATCCTCTGGCCCGTTAAACCCTTCTTCGAGCAATCATTCACAACTGCCAAACTCGAGTGTTAGGGACGGTATAATACCCCCTGGTCTGAATTTCAGTACAAGATTTAATCTTGCAAATCTTGACCAAGTTCCAAACGATCCACCTCTAAGGAGATTTGGCGTCAATAGTGTTCCCCAACCTTTTTCTCGGCCCATTCCAAGAACTACTAATTCTCCAGATTTGAGGTCCACAACAGCTCTACGGATGGATCCAAACGGTACCTTAAGCCAAGCTCAGCTTTCGGCGCGCGTAAATGACTCTAGAAGAACTCGTTTATCTTCTTCCCCTTGGAATGGTTCTATGGGCCCGCAAAGCAGTAGTTCTTCGAGCTCTTACGCCTTTGAGGAAGCTAATAATATCCCAAGAAGCTCTCGGAGGCACGATTTTCATCACTCCCCAAACGTATCCGTTTCAGAGGCAAGAAACAGTGCTCTGCCAGACCAAATCGATTGGAGCTTTGCGCCCGAGACATCCTCGTCGTCTTCCTCTGGAAACTTATCGCACGGTTCTCGCAGTGGTTCAAGTTCTAACATCAGGGCTTCATCTTCTGGCTGGTTGCCTCGCCATCATTACCATCAAACGCCGCAAAATCACCACCTGAGGTTTTCTGAAGCTGCTCCTTGGATTCAATATCCTCGGGTTGAATCTGAACCTGGTAATAATAACAGTAGGAGAAGTCACTTTGGGCTTAGCCCATCTCCAAGTGAGGCTGGTTCGAGCAGTCGTGGTCAGCGCCGATCAGATCAAAGGCCAGCAGCACCGTCGATGGATGTGCCTGATGATGATGTTAACGGTTGGCATGCTTTGACAGCTATTGAGGAAAGACATAGAGTGGTATGAAGTTTCGTTACTGTTATAATAGAATAGACTGCCAATGCTTAAAAACTTTTGAGGTTGTCTTGAGATTATCTTCGATGAGCAGATTCGCCAAGCCTTGAATGCTATGCAGAGGGGAGTTCGTCTACAGGCCGAGGTATGTATTGTATTGTATTGGTCGGTTCTTAAGCAACTTCATGTTTCTTCGTGACGGTTCAACTTTCTCTAGAACGGTTAGCTATACTCTGTCTGCTTCAAAGAGGCGTGTAAGAAAATATTAGTGAAATGATATTTGGTGCATTGAAATTCGTCTATGAAGCTTTGATTGTTGTTTCTTCGCACGATACCATATAATCTTCTCAACGATTTCAGGATTTTATGATGATTGACACTTTCATTGACGAATTTGCGGAGTTGCACGACAGGCACAGGGACATGAGGCTTGATGTTGATAATATGTCATATGAGGTAATAAAAAACTTCTTTCAAAGAATAGTGATAATATATAAAAGTATAAAATTCCTTCTAACAGGAACTACTGGCCTTGGGGGAAGATATCGGGAACGTTAGTACGGGACTAAGTGAGGAAGAAATATCGCACTTTATGAAACAGAGAAAGAAGCACGGTTCAGTGGAAACCTCACAAAACTCGGAACCATGTTGTATCTGCCGGGTAAAGCTAAACCCGACTACTTCTCCAAATGTTTCATTGGATTTGACTCAGAATGTCTTAATTTTTTTTTTCTCCAGGAGGATTACGGCGTCGGAGATTTTATCGGGATATTGGATTGCATGCACGAGTTCCACACGGGCTGCATCAAACAGTGGCTAACTCAGAAGAATCTCTGTCCCATCTGCAAAATGACAGCCTTGGAAACTCGCGAGCCATATGGCTCGGGACAACAACACCGCCCCCCCGCCTGATATCTATGACTTTATCGCCCGCCCGCCCCTCTCGCTTGTTTCATGGCAGACCCTTGTTGAAGCAAGCAACTTTGGAGTGTTTCTGGGGTATGAGTAATGGAAACATGATGCTTTAGTTTTTTATTCAAGAACAGTTTGTATTTATGCTTCCATGACAATTTTAAATACTGAAGAAGATATGATGAAATAATTATGAGACAATTTCATTTTCGATGCCCCCCGAATTTAAAGGTATTTTTCTTTATGCTTTAGAAGTAACCTCAGAAGTCTATGCCAGCAACTGCAAATCTGGAGAATTGATCAAGGTTAATAAGTAATCATACAGGCAAGTGCCAAACTTATCTTAATAAAAAGATCAAATGAATTTGAGGTCTCATCCATAATCAATTACAGTGGTAAGATTGTCATGAAGACTATGGTGAACATCCAGTGAAGGCGAAGAGATTCTCGCTCTAATTTTCCGAAGCTCGTGTCATTTCTTACGGTTTTAGTCGGGACAGTACTCTTGTCTGGTGCTTCGCATGAACCGAAAGTCGTGTTTTTCTGCACATTATATACTTCCCAGTTTTATTCTTAACAAGATTAAATATAGCAGTTGAAGATTAAGAAATAACAAAACGAAGATAAGAAAGCAAACCTTGCAAGTTGATATGCTTTGGCAGCCACAAACTAGCTGGCCATTAGCCGTATCCACGGCTTCGGATGCTCCTCCTCCGTCGCTTCTCTGGACAGTAAGAAACGATATTAATAATATGCTCTGTCTTTCGGACTTTTAAGTAAATCAGATCAACCTTTCCTAGTTGTTTTTTAGGATTGAATTGACATATTTAACGTGGATTTCAGTGTAATAAATTGCATTTTTTTTACCTTGTAAAAATCAACTGCGATGAAATTAGGCCACCTTTTACCCGCAGCTTGATAGCACGTATTCATCATGCTAACTAAAGGGGCAGAATTGTGCTTGCAGGCCGTCGCTATATCGGGATTGTCTCGGAAGTAGTTCATCAGTAAAAGGGACCTCGATGTTGCATTCATAGCAGGTGATTCTGCACGGTTTGGACATGATCCATCGACCATCCCGCCATTGCCATCTGAAATCACAATGGAATAGGAAATTAACATACATTCTATTTGGTCTGGAATATAAATATTTATGTCTTGTAGACAACGCTTACATTGGTTTTCTGCGACGTATCTCCACTCGTACGCAATGCCTTCTGAAGTTTCCTTGTAGGCTTTAGAAGTGAAGACAACCAACCTCTGGTTTTGCTGGATCATATCGTCGATCGTCGGCCAGTTTCCACCGTTTTTGGGCATTCTTGAAACTGGAAACCAGAATTGTTTCAGCCCAGAAGCATTAAACACGTTGGTCAGGCCATTGGGAGATGTAACGTAATCTTCGATGATTATGGTGACTATCTCAGCTGGATTTGATTCGAGGAAAACTCTGATCTCATTCAAAACATTAATGGCAGGTTGCTGACATGCAAAAAGAAAATATAAGACACATTATTTGATCAAAGTAGTGGACTAATGTCATTTTTGGTTGAATGAAGTCGCTCACTTAAATATGAATATATGTAAAATGAAAAGAAGGTTCGAAAACTTGTCATACTTACAAAGGCTGTGTAGTTGTAGCACTTTCCCCCAAACGAGTGGCACAACCAGATGTCGTTTAGGTAGTCATACATATCAAGCATCAATCCTCTAACCCCATTCTGCAAGTCATACATAAAGGAAGCAATAACTTAAACTGTCAAAGCAAACACCTTCAAGCACAGAAAATGGGTACCTAGTGAACATAGTCTAATGTGGTGTTGGAAAAGATTCTTCTTAGAATGCCATTATGCACTAAATGGTTCAACGATGGTACGCATTTTAACATATGTTTGACTATTTTAAACGGTATTTGTTCAATAAAGATAACAATTTAGACCCATTACCCGGCCATCCCCTTTTTCCTCTATAAGAACATCCTATGGAAAGCCAACAAACATTACTGATATAATATTTGACAAATCAATACAGACATTCAATCACCACCAAATCATAAAGAAAAATAAATATTGGATGACAACCTCAAAGCTATCAACTACCACTATACCAAACCAAGCCCCTCGCTTGTTTTTCCAGGAAACATCGCATATTCACATGGAAAGCAAAGATATGACAAATTGATTCTGAAAAAAAAAAAAAAAAAAAAACAGAGCATGTATTGATTAACGAAATGAACCACTGAAAAAAAAAATTAAAGAAAAACCTCGAATACTATACTTTGAGTTGATCTGTAATACTGTCCTGCTGATTCTGTGGAGATAAGATTACACTCCCCGTAGCTGATCTCGCCCCCGTTCTCGAAAAGGAGTTGTGCGTCGTTAGCCATGAGTATCGATTAAATGGCAATCCTCTTACCTAAATTTGAGTTTTCACGTCAAACTCATCAAACACCAGTTAACGGCGTCGTTTAACAATACAAATCTATATTGCTGATCATATATTACCTTTGAGAGAGGATTGATGGGCTGTACTCGAGTACACCGAGGCCTAACGTTTCCATTAGCAATGCAAGTTTCGCAGTGCAAACCTGAATCACAGTTCTTGTCCGCCACGCAAGTGCCTCCTTCCTTCGAATTTGAAGAAAAAGAAGAAGAAATTAGAAATCGATCACAGAAGAGAAACATGCTAATAAGCATTGAAACGTATGAATATCATAACATCAAATCATAAACGGATAAAAAATAAACGACAGTCGCAGAATAACATGCGTCACTGATTACTTTCACAGCTGCGGAGTAACTGAGGAGAAAACACGCGATGATCACCACCGAAAGATGAGAATCCATCGTAGATCAAAATTGTTTACTGCGAAGCAGAAATCAATACAACTAATACTTCGATCAACTCAAAAAACGTCTGCAGAAAAAGTATCGAAGCCAAATATTCGTGCGCTGTGCAGTGACGAGCTGGAATATGAGAGCTATGTGGTGTGGGCTTTATATACACGACGTACTTACTGTGAGAACGCTGCTTCTGTTGAACGTTGTAATTCTGTTTTTGCTTTTTCTCAGGGGAGTAATTGCGTGTGACATGCTTCAAATAAGAAAAATATGGCTTTATTTGGATTGTTATTAAATGGAAATGATAATTTAATAAAATTAAAAAATATATTAATCGAATGTAACTGAAAAAGGGGGAAAAGGTTAATGATGCTTTGAAGAGAGGAGAAATTTTAGTTTGTAAAATTTAAAAAATTGCCATATTGGTATATTTAGTGAATTAATTGGTATTTCTAACGTAAATAAATACACCATGTCCAATTTAACTCAATAATAATGTACCAAAAACATGATACAAAACCATGTTAGTTATGCTCGAGGAAGTGTGGAACTAGATTAAATTAAATTAGTTGGTATATTCGATATAATTAAAGTTGTGTTAGGTATGCATGCATTTAATATAATATTATCGATGTATCTATTTATTATATACGCAAACTGGCGTGCTTTTACTTTATTTCCATGGATCGTAAACTTAGAAAGAGTAAACGCAAGAAGAAACATATAAGCAAATCTTGCAAGCAAGTGCAACTTTACTACATGCAATATGCACACGACACATAATGTAAGAAATCAGCATGGCTTATGAGAATTTGGATAGTATTTAAATTTAAATATCAGAAAAAAATGAAGGGGGGAAAACTATAGCTACTTTTCGAATTTGAGGTTCATACATACTTGCAATGTTATTTAATTATTTTTACTATTTGCCCACTTAATTATAGAGGGATTGTTGATGACTTGAACCTATGGAGATTTAGTCATTATTTATTACTAGTATTTTTTGCACACCCAATTGTGTGTGCTATAATATATAAATATTTAATATAATTTTATTTTTTAAGTTATTTATAATTGAAAGATGTTTGATCTATATGAAATTATAATTTTAATTGTATATTAATTTAAATATATAAATAAACACTAACATGTGATGATATAATTGAATAAATTAAAATATTTATGGGCAAAATGGTAATTGCAATAAACAAACAAATGTATAATAAATCATCATCCCATATAAATAAAGTTAATGGCTCAGATTTAAATTGAGTGTCATACCAATAAGATGCTTATGCTCTATATAAAGGTATAGATGTTGGGATTAGAGTTTGTTTGACGTGATTTATTTTTTAATAGCTTATAATTAATTAATTAATTAATGTTGGATTAAAAATATTCTCATTAAAAAAGAACAAAAATAAATATAAATTATCACAGACAAAAATTACACGCCCGGTGGGACTCGAACCCACAATCGCCTGATTAGAAGTCAGACGCCTTATCCATTAGGCCACGGGCGCTGTCTTATTACTGTTTTAGTTATATAATTTAATAATAATTTCTCATCGTATTTTATATATTATTTTCCGTTTTCTGCTATCCCAAAACGATAATCAATGGCACATATTACGATATTCCCAATCATCATAACGTTCATTAAATCACAATCATAAAGCCAGAGTCTGGTAATTACCTAATTTTCAGCTGAATCAATTAATTACAGAAAAGAATTCAAAATTATTCAAAATAAACAGAAGAAGAAAAGTAAATGCCTTCAAATCTCTGGTCAATCTCCTCTTTTCCTTTCCCAAAGGACTAACCGCAAGTCCAATATGATCCCATAAAATTATATATAATATTTAAATATAATATTAATTACAAAGGAAGATTTGATACAGTATATATATATTCCTTCAGCGCCAGCGAAAGTTGACCCTACAATACAATCAAAACTAAGTCGTGCGGGCCCCACTCCACGTCAGCTCCTCTCAATCCCCACGGAAGAACAAACCCTTCCTCAGTCCTCTGACCCTCTATATAGTTGACTTCCCCCACATACCGTAGCTGTTCTTCTCACCTGTAAATGCCGTAGAAATTCAGATCTAAGAAGAAACCAAAAACCCGGGGAAACATTCCGCCGCCGCGCCATGTCGGACCACCCGGCCACTCGACGCCACGCCGTGCCCCTGCGGAAGCAGAACTCGTGGTCTCCGGACATCTTAAGAGACGAGGCGTGGGCCGCGCGAAAGAGGAACAATCGCCGGCGAATGAGCGGGCGCAGCGTGACCGACGACGACTTGGACGAGCTGCGCGCGTGCTTTGACCTCGGATTCAATTTTGACTCGCGTGATGTTGACGGAAAATTGATCGGCACTTTTCCCGCGCTGGCTTTCTACTACGCCGTGAATCGGAGCAGTGGCCTGTCGAGGTCGTCTTCGGATTCATTGTCTGATTACGACGCGGTTAGTGCTCATGGTTCGTGCATCGACGGAGATGGCGGCGATCGGAAGTATTCCTTGATCGATCCAGGTAATTGCGAGATTCAGCTCTATCGTGGATTTGAATTGATCGAATTTAGGTTTTTCTTTTCTTATTGATTTTGGGAATTTTTTAGTGATGTAATGAGTTTTGGTATCTCAGGCGAAGATCCGGCGGCGGTGAAGACGAGGCTGAGGCAGTGGGCACAGGTGGTGGCGTGTTCTGTCCGGCAACCTTCTCCAAACTTATTGTGATTGCATAAACTCAAAAAATAATAATAAAAAAATTAAATAAAAAAAAAATTCCTTCTCATTTTTCGCTGTTGCCAGCAAGATGTAATGTAAATAACTAAACAATTATTTAGGTGCACATCTCCTCTCATATACTAGTATTTTACCCGTTGCTTTATTTATACTAATATTTTAAGCATATTCTATGTGCTTGAATATAAAAATATATATATATCACTTTATATTTCAAGTTGTTTGTAATAAAAATTTTAATAGATGAAATAATAATTAATTAATTGTGTATTATTTTTAAGTATATTTTTTATAAAAAAAAACTTATAATTAGAATAAAATAAATTAAGTAGAATGATAAAATGTAATTTTGCTTATAATTAAAATTGACAGACCTAAGAACAGTTATAAGGATCCCTCACAATTTATTAAATACAGTACTATTCGATATTTCTAATCTTGCAGGATAATGTAGTATTAATCATGAAGGTCAACTTAGTATAGAGGAAAAAGACGAAATCAAACATCATTGAACTTAAGAAAAGAAAAAAAAATCTGAAAATGGGACCATGTAATTATGATATAGTAATAATTAAAGAAAAAATATCTTGCTTAGATCTTTATCTTCATGGTTTGATGGTTATGACATCATGAGATCAAACAAATATCTCTACCTTGATACGAGGACCTTAGCTAACTAAGATAAACTTAAACATAGTTATTTATTTAAAATGCGAAATCCAATCATAGAATAGAAATTTAATAAAAAGTGTACGTGGGTGACATGGTCTTCTTTATTTGGTTATATTTAGTTCATATAATACTATTTTATAAAGTGATATTTATAAACTACTGTAGTAAATATCCGTAGCGCGTGCAGTAAACGCGCGTATGCAAGCAAAAATATCTTGTTAGCGTTTGCCGAAGATTTTTATGAAACTTAAATCCGACGTGGCACCCACCGCTTTCATAGACACGTGTAAAAAGCGTCCTCCATGTGGAGCCTTCATTTTACGGCTCCTCTAACTCTCTCCCTCTCTCTCTCTATCTCTCTTCTCTCTCGCGCGAAGGGTTTTCAGATTTTCCTTGATTTTCAACCATTTCCTTTGTTCAAATCTGCAATTAGGCGTTGCTGCGTATGGAAGGAAACACAGGTCAGGAAGACATTCGATCGTGCTCGGACACGTCAGCTTTGACCGCCGTAAATGTGAAGCAGGTAATCGTATGTTTTGTGTTTTTCTGAGTTCGAAAAATCAAGCATCAATAATACTTTGTGAGCTTGGGGTTTTCTGTTTTGTTTGTTTGATTAAAGCTTTCGAGAGCTTGGCTGTTTGTATATCTTTTTTTTTTGTGATATTGTGCTTTAATTCTCCGATTTTGAGGTTTTATTTGTATTTAAGGTCTGGATATGGCGTGTAGATGCTTGATTCTTTTGTTGATTTTTCTATGTGCGTTTCACTTGATCTGGATACTTTAACCTGTCTTTCATATTGCAAATGGAAGGAATAGGAATCTTATCAGCTAAATTTTTCGAAAACGTTCAAAAAATAGATAAAATGAATCACGGTGCCACGGATGAGGATACATGCTGATTTTGTTTTACGGTTGTCCGCATTTGGAAATTAATGCTTCTGGACAAACACAAATAACTATCAGTAACACTAACGACAGAGAATGATAAAATGGTGATTTGTAGATGTTTTGCTACATATTTCTCTAGAAATCAGTTAGGTTCTGGATAGTTAAATATCAAGAGAGGAATTTGTCATTTATGTCTTTAATTTTCTAGCAGCAATCTGCGTCGTGGAATAGCAACTTGCAAGCTCAGGGTGGCAGCAGAGAGTGGACGGATGAGAAGCACAATTCGTATCTCAATCATTTGGAGATGTCTTTTGTTACACAACTGAACCAATCCAAGGAACAACCACCACCTGTTGGATGCTCAGTTCAGAACCGGCGAAGCAATGGTCCGTGTCAAGGCCAGTTCGTGGATATTGAGGATGATGAGTCTGACCAGGTCAGGGGAACTCACTTGTTTATTCCTTGTAAATCTCTCTATGGTTTCACCTCAAAAAAGCAAATTGTAAAAGGTTAAGTTTTATTTCAGTTTACTATTTTGCGAAATGGCCGTTGGTTAAGGATCAAGTATCAAAGGAGTGCCCCTTTCACTCCTTATAAAACTTCACTGGTTGGTTCCAAAGCTATGGAGGTTTATTCCCCACCATCTGCTGATTCCTCCAAGTTGTACAGGCCGTACAATACTGAGAAACGTGATAAAGGGGGATTGCCAAAATGTGTGCGGAAATTTTCATGTAGTAGCTCGTACGATGAGTCTGCTCTGTGCACTACAGGTAATTAGATCAAGTCCTTGCATTCGACTAGTTTTTTGGTCTGAGTATCTCTGAGGTACAAACTAAACACTTTCGTTTTGGATTCCTTTTATGCATGAGATTAACTTTGACTATAACATTGGAAAAGCTTGCATTAAGATTTGAAAATTATCGCTCTTCGATTTGGAAAACCCCTTTGGCTATCTGCTGTTGAGGTCTCTTGAGAATGCAAAGACAACATTATCCGACACTCAAAAGAAGCCTGTATGTAAAAGCATCTTAGTCATTCAATATTCTAATGATGGCTGGTTCAGCTGTTTGTGAGTTATGGTTCGGGCTACACTATCACATGATTCGTATTTCGTTGCAAATTTCTTGATTCGTTTACCTCCATTTTACCGTGTCAATTTACTATTGAGTTGCCTGCAGAGGGCACGGGGCAAAATTTTTGTGACGACAACGATAATAAGGCAAGTATCGCTTCTCCGATGAAAAGGTTGAGGGCAACTTCAGCCGATTGCCTGGTTCATGATCAAGTAAGGTCTTATGTCTACTTTCTGTTCACTGTTTTTGCGTTGAAAAAAAAAAAAAAAAAAAACTATCCTGTAGCCATTTTCTGATGCTGACATCTTTTTCTCTTCAGACCGTTCCTTCCCATAAATTTTCTGGAAACGATATGAAGTAATCGATATTCTGAAGGACACGAGGACCATGAATTCGTGTCATAAAATGCTAGTTCTGATCTTATGGAAGTAGGACTTTCATATATATATATATATATATATGTGTGTTATATATATAATATTATAATATATATGCTGTAATTTCTTTGTTTATTCAATGGGATCTCGTAGTATGCATATATAAAGATATTTTGCTCCCGCCCTTGCATTGTCTTTACAATTAATTAATCACCACTAGTTGCTCTTGCGCATATGTAAATATATTCCAAAAAGTTCTAACATGCTGTAACTGATCCATCGGTAAAAGTTGATCCGACCCAGGTAGCTAATGGGCCCGATAACAGGCTGAAACCTTTACCTTACTTAATAAGCCCATGTTTGGCCCAACTAGTGGTGCCCTTTTCCTTTCTAGCCTACCCTCCCTTTACCTGACATGACACCGAGGCACGCCTCGCCTCTCAACTACACCACAACATCCATCGGAGAGTTATAATCATCATCTAATTCCTTCGGGATGAAGGCATTTAACATCGGCGGAAGCACGATCTCTCTTGCTCTCTTCGTTGATGTCACCAATTCCAAGTAACCCCCAATTCCTTTGTAATTGAACATTTTATTTATTGTGTTTGTTAACCACGCGCCGCCATTGATGAATTTTGAAGATTGTTGGAAAATATCGCTTTGGGTGTTATACTATCAGTATCGTTATAATTTGTATTGAGATTTTAGTGTTTCGCTGATATGGTGGATGGGACTCCTCCTATCTCTATGCAGGGAGCTTCTGGATTTGATGAGAGCTGGAACCTTGGAACCAGAAATAGCTCTGCTCAACGCTTCACTAGTAAGGACACCTTTTTTTTTTGCTAAGCAGATATGAAATGTTATTGACATGTCATTCATCACAACGTCAAATATTACTCGATTATTTTTCTATTTTTTTTATTTTTTTTTTGCTGATGATATTGAGCTATGCAATTGACACAGGTACCTGATATTTTCCCTCTCCTCGCCGCTGCTCATAAGGCCCATGTCGCTAAATCCCGGGACTCATTGACAACTCGCACTGTCCATTCTGAGCTGGTTTACAATTACTCCGGCTCCAAGCATGTAAGGAAATTTATCGTCTGAATTTGATATTTGAAGTTACTCGGGCATGCTGGTTATATAACTTGTTTATTAGATATCTGAATCCTTAAAGAGATGTGGAATCTCCGATGGCACGAGCTACATCCTCGCCGCTCGTTTTGGTTCTTCTGCTGACGAGGTGGGACGCTGTGCCTTTCATTCTGTCAGTCTTCTAGCTTGGAGGCTTATCTTCTCTTCTTTGCGGCTTTTCTCTATATATAAATAGTAGAGCATGCATTGCATTCTCACAAGATAAGTTGTTTTTGCACTAGATTTCAGCCATCAAAGGTCTTATCAAGGGAAGTGAAATAGGGTTGGAGGAGTTAGCAGCACGAGCCGATCAGGCCCAGATACACAAGGTTCCCCACCCCCCCCCCCCCCCCCATCTTTTTTCTTGATCAGTTTCCATTTTTGCAGTTCGTATTGTGAAACTCAATAGATTATGATGTTTTGTTTTGGTTTCTGCACCAGCACTACAAAATATCCGCGCCGGAGTTGAGAATATCATCTCTTGCAGATGCTATAACATGCAGAATTGCTACTAGAGATGCACTTTGAGGAGTAAAACTTTATTGTCCGCCCCAATTCCCATGGTTTCAGTGTAGTGTAGTGTATTGTATTGTGGTGATGAAATAGAATTGGGAGTTGGGGTGTGTTTTTTTGCAATTTATCATCTTTATGTAAGATCCTTGTTCTTAGAAAATGTTATATATATCTGCAAGTTGCTTTCTCCCGCTTATCAATGTTTTTTCTTTCTTTATTAGATTTGTGTAAATTAAATAATGAATAAGATGCCTAATTGTAATAAAAAAAATTAATGGTGCATAACTGTAATAAAAAATTTTATTCGTACCTAATTGTAATAAAAAAATTAACGCGCCAGGTAGGGGTCGAACCTACGACTTTCTGCTTAGGAAACAGACGCTCTATCCACTGAGCTACAGGCGCTTCATATATCGTGCTTCAGACAGTAAGTGTAAAATCAAAATATTTGACATTTGTGCCACTACTGACAATTAGTCTACCTATGTATAATCCTTTTCTTTTCTCCGGCAGGTTGTTAAAACTCTTGCACGTCTGCCCAACCTTTAACTCGGGCCCATACGTACGACGACGATTATCGGAAAAACATTTGTATGATTTTTTGTTTTCCATGTATTTGAATGTTGCGGATTAGCCCTAATTGCCTCTCAGGTCCTCCCATTCTCCGGTTCCCCATTCTTCCGCCCCCGACGGCAGCTGTCGTCCTCCGCCGAAGCTCGGTTTCCGTTGCGGTGGCATCCGATGCTTCCTCGATTGGATTCGGCAGCGGCTCTTTCGACAGCCCAGGCTCTTCAGCTTCGACTGGTAGTGACATAAAATTTAACGGCAATGTTAAAAAATCGAAAGTCAACGCTAAGGAGAAGTGGTCGCGGGACCGTGAGAGCTATCTGACCGACGGCGACGACGCACTTCCTCTTCCGATGACGTATCCAGATTCTTCCCCTGTTTCAGCCGAGGAGGTTGACAAGAGACTCAAGTGCGATGCAGAGATTGAGGTAATGATCTTAATGTTTGCTGTGCTTGTCTGTTTATTTCTGACAAGTTTGGCGCCTTTCTTGGTTATGCTTGATTATTGTTGATGTGCTCAGTGTGCCTTTTGTTTTTATTTCTTTTCTACCCACTGAATTGACTTGATAGTTCCATCAATAGTTGGATACTTAAAGAAAGTAATAAATCTAGTTGAAGGGCTGTTGCCTTTGGTGTCTTCTACAGAAGATGGGATGTTGATTTCCTTGAAAGATTTGTCCGATTAACGGCTCGTTTAACGCTGACTTCTGAAAGATGAACTAAGATAATATGTAGTGGGGAATTGGAAATGATAATTAGTGACAATTTGATATACAGATATGGTGGAAGTTTAAAGAGCTGTTTTGATCACTTATTTCATACGACGACACAGTGTCATTAATGACTTTCGATATCAAGATATCAGCTACAATGCGACAGATAAAGCTCAGCGAAATCTCGGGCATGATTACCCGTTTACTTGCTCGATAAAATAAATCTTTTGTCGAAGCAAGAATTGTGTGATTATATGATGTTTTTTTATCATTGGCCAATTATTAATTGATGGAAAGAATGTCCGTATTGATAATTGTTGTGCTCTGAGAATTCTCATTCCAAAATCTTACATGTTACAGGATTGTAAGCCTATGGTCTATGAATGGACTGGAAAATGCCGTAGTTGCCAAGGGACGGGTTTAGTCAGTTACTACAACAAAAGAGGAAAAGAAACCATCTGCAAGTGCATTCCTTGCCTTGGCATTGGTAATAAATAACCCCTTTTCTTTATCGATCTATTTGTTTCTTCCGTGATTTTCTTTACTCATAGGAAATCAAATAATATTGTAACTAACTGACGAGGTTTGTTTTGGCTCATAAACTCGTTCTGACTTGATATGTCCAAATGCTTTCTCAGGATATGTGCAGAAGATTACCGCACGCAGCGATATAAATGTGATGGAAGACTTGGATAACGGAAAACCACCATGACCATCGATCTGCAAGCTTTCCGGCCTTACATGTATGTCTGATCCCTGATTAAATTATTTTCTAGAAATAAAGAATAGAAAAAAGTATCTACTTTGTACCCTGTAGGAAGAGTGGAATCAAAACATTTACACTACATCCCATATGAAGGGATAAGAATCCATTCCCTTTGTACTAATCTTTATCAGTTTCCCTGGAATCATTCCTTGTACTATTTCAAAGCTGTCCAAGGAATAAAGCTTATCCTTGTTACCATTATTCTGTCTTATCATGTAAGAAATATCTTTGTTAAGATTTCATCCGTGGATCATAATTATATACGTATCCCGGCGACCCCTTAGTATCATTTTTTCGAATAAGATATGTCCTCTTCGAGATTTCTCGATATGCAGTACAGCTTCTCCAAGAGAGGTTTCCCGAGGAAACCCTCGAAACTATTCTCGAAGGAGAGACGAAGCTCCAACTCTTTGCCCATATACTTCCCAGACCTTCAAGAGCTTCGCCAGGTGTTCGACAAGTTCGACTCGAACAAGGACGGGAAAATATCCCCCGAAGAGTACAAATCCGTACTAAAGGCCATCGGCAGGAGGACCAACCCTGCCCTCCCGCTGGCAACCGAGGTGAAGAACATCTTCGAAGTTGCAGATTTGGACAGGGACGGCTTCATCGATTTCGAAGAGTTCGTCGAGGTGCAGAAGAAGGAAGGCGGCGTGAGGACCGCCGATCTGCACGGCGCCTTCCGTGCCTTCGATAGGGAGAACGACGGGAAGATCACCGCCGAAGAAATCTACGAGCTGATGACGAGGCTCGGCGAAGGTTGCAGCTTGCGGGACTGTAAGAACATGGTGCGGGCCGTCGATGCCAATGGAGATGGAGTCGTCGACGTGGATGAGTTTATTACCATGATGACTCGGACCATGGGCGTCGTATATTACTGATTGTACCATGATGTAATGACAAAAAAAACCTACTGATGTAACTTCAATTCCAAGATCATATACATGTATAAATTCAAGCATCCAAATTTATTACTTTACATTAAATAGAAATTTTTTTTTTTCCGTATTCGTCGTCACTCCCAAAGGTGCCACTTCCTCGGGTTTTTAGATTCGTGGTCGTCGGAGTAGTAGATGCCGTCATTCCGTGCGTGCCAGTACGTATTATGGCTCGAGGCAAAGACGCTCGCCTCGAAAGCGTCGAAGCTGACTTGCTTCGATCCCCACCAGAAATGGCAGAAGAACAAAGTCGTATCGAAGACGTTCTCGCAGAACTGCCAACTGTATTCTGGGCCGCCGTTGACGATGGTGTGGTAGCCGAGATCGTCGTCCGTGGATTGGCAGCGCAGCTTCATCGACGAGGAAGAAGGGGGCGACAGCTGGTTGATTATATGGACACGCTGATGCCATGAAAATACGAATGAAGTTTGAAGGATGTTCAGCTGCAAGAGAATTATAATGGCTGATGTAATTGTTTTCATGACCTTCATACTAGCTAGGTAAGGTAGATTACTTCAAATACATACATACATACATACATACATATATATATACTAGGTATTAATAATAAAGCCCGCATACATATTTTGCTTGTGATTACCTATATAATAATAAACTAATACAAAGATATAATAATAAATTTTTGAGGATATGGACAGTGGCAGAGCTAGACTTTAATCTTATTGGGGTCTAAATTCAAATACTAAAACTTTTTCATTGGGGTCCAAATCCAAATGAAAAATTTGAGTAGGGACATTTTACAAATATTATATAGATTTGGTCTTATAAATTTTTTTTTTCTATTTAAAAATGATAAAGAAAAAAAAAAATTCAAGGGGTCCATGGACTCCACTGGCACAGCTGTAGCTCCGCCGGTGCGGTGGGTACGGACATGCACTCATATACAGACGTACATATATATCTAAATAAAATGCAGTCATAAACGTTTAGTTTAACAATTTTTAATCAAACTACGATGCAGTACTACACAAGTTGAAAAATACACCCAATGCAAGTCACATTTGTCGTTTAATATCTAAAAAAATGAATTTTTGAAAAATATCTATTAACTTAAGCTTACCTATAAAATTCATTTTTTCAAGTTTGCAATTGAATCTTACATTGTGGCTCCTAGATCGTCATACACCCACGAAAGAATCTAAGAGTCGAACCTAAGAGCGCCGGATTCTCAACAATTGGTGCGGTGAGGCGTTGGAACGAGACGCAACTTTCAGATGGCGCAGAATAAGTTCGAAATGGAGAAATTCACCGGGGAAAACGATTTTGGGCTATGGAAGCTCAAAATGAAGGCTGTCTTGATTCAACAAGGGCTAGAGGAAGCCTTGAAGGAGGAGAAGGATATGCTCCCGGCGACTTTGACGGCGGATGCAAAGGCGAAGATTCGATCGAAGGCTCATAGCGCTCTAATCTTGAGCCTTTCCGATCAAGTCTTGAGGAAGGTTTCGAAGGTGACGAAACCTGAAGAATTATGGAAGAAACTTGAAGATCTCTACATGACAAAGACCCTAGCAAGAAGGCTATACCTGAAGCAAGCGCTCTACTCCTTCAAGATGGTAGAAGAACGATCGATCGAAGCGCAACTTGACCAATTTCAGAAGTTGACACTTGATCTTGACAACATCGATGAGCCGATGAAAGACGAAGACAAAGCGCTTCTTTTGCTTTGCGCTTTACCTAAGAGTCACGAGCACTTCAAGGAGACGCTGCTCTATGGGCGAGACGCCTTGAAGTTGGAAGACGTGCTCTCGGCAATCTCATCAAGACAGCTCACCGCCAAGGTTGAGGTTTGAGTGGATCCATCGGCGGAATCATTGCACGTGAGAGAGAAACCTGCGAAAGGGCGTGGCAAGAGCTCAAAGAAGGATGGAAGGGGAGAAGCTAGGAGTCCCGTGAGGTGTTATCATTGCCATGAAGAAGGCCACATTCGCAGGAATTGTCCAAATCTTACAAGGTACCCATCTAAAAACCCTAATGTTGCTTGTGAGGCTGATTTTGTTGAAGATAGCTACGAATCGGCGGAAGTTCTCATGGCGTATGGGCAAGAAGATGCAAAGGAATGGGTCTTGGACTCGGGGTGTACGTTTCACATCACGAGCAACAAATCTTGGATTCAAGATTTCAAGAAGATCGAAGGAGACACCGTGGTCTTGGGCAATGGTAGCATATGCAAGTGTATGGGACGGGAAAGGTGCGCTTGAAGCTTGATGGAGGAGGTATTCGAGTCCTTGAAGATGTGAGATATGTCCCAGCGTTGAAGAGGAACTTGATCTCGGTTGGCGTCTTAGATGATCAAGGCTACACAATCAAGATCGGGGCAAAGAACATCAAGGTACTTGAAGGGTGGAGAGAGGTCATGCGAGGGTTCAAGAAGAACGGAATTTACATACTTGAAGGGCATGCTTTGAAGAAGCGCAAACTGGGAACTTCAAAGGCGCGTAAAGGGCTTCACGACAAGCTAAGGCGTGAAGGAAACCATTGTCTTGAGGTGGAGAACGACTCAAGAGAAGATCGGGGACATTCCGAGATTGTCCCAAGTGATAGCGAGGATAGCTTGAGGTGGAGAGGCTTCGATAGCGATGAAGGCAAGCCCTCCATGGAAGCTCAGACCCAAGGGGCAGCAAAGGGGTCTCTAAAGAAGCCGTTCGAAAGCTGTAAGTGGCTCGAGGTGGAGCGTCACGAAGCTAGGTGTCCGATAAGCCAAACAGGGCGAATTTTGGTTGTGAAGAAGGTATGCATTTGCCTAACCCTTCTTGTTTTATCACTTTTGTTGATGAAGTGTTCGAAGGCCCTGTGATCGAGGGTGGCACGGGCAAAAGTCGAGCGAAGGTTCAAGGTTCGAGGTGGAGTTTCGGGGGTCGTTGACTTGAGAAGTCGAAGAGAGCAATCGATGGCCTTGATTGATGAAGAACGCTTGGAATTGAAGTTGAGTTCTTGGTTCAAGGTGGAGATTGTTGGGAATTGTGACCCAAAACTCATGAATTCGATGACGGAAATGGATCGGGATAAGTTAGGATCAAGTTCGGATGAAGACTGGATGAAACGCAGCTCGCAGCCCGCGTTCATGGCCACGTGCAGAGGCCTTCACGGCCATGACAGAGGCGAGCAGCATGGCTGCCAAGGGAGCCCGACATGGTCACGGCCGTGACCATGTCTGCATGCAGCCGTGAAGCATGGCTGGGAGCAAGTCTGAGGCGCGCGAAGCTCGTTCGAAAGCGGGAAAACGTCACGGCCGTGAAAACCCATGTACGAGGCCGTGAAACGCGACAGAAGGTGTAGAATTCGAGCCCCGATTGTGTCACGGCCATGACGAGGTTGGTTCGAGGCCGTGACGCATGACAGTTTTCTTGAAATCAGTTAGAGTGGTTTTGGGAACCGACTAGGAACCTTCTAGACCTATTTCTAAGTATTTATAGGTCAAATTAGCTCGACTTTTATGTAGAGAATATAGAGAGTAAGTTGCAAACTTGTAATCTCTGATAATCGTTCGAAATAAAAGCAAAAGATTGATCCGTGGACGTAGACTCAAAAGCGAGTCGAACCACGTTAATTCCCCTATTTTTCTGGTTTTCTATTCTCGGTTTTAGCTATCAAGATCGAATCTTTCGACTTGATCGTCATACACCCACGAAAGAACGCTAAGAGTCGAACCTAAGAGCGCCGTATTCTCAACAAAATCGTTTTACAACTAAGTTGATTTTTCGCTGTGCAAAAACTTCTGATCCCGAATGTTATTTCAACATTAGGGTCAACATTTTACTGATAACTTAGTTTTTGCATCCGTATTGGGACGACCCCACCTCACACTGTTGAAGAACAAGTTTGGTTTTGACGATGGCGCTTTCAATTAAAAAGAAGAACCCAATCGTGATGCCACTCTTAAAAGGTAAGGCAATTACATGAATCAATAGCATGTCTTAGTAATATTCAAATACGGTCGAACAAATGCTTCCCTCGTCGGAGGGTTCTTGCATCTTTTTCCCAAGTTTGTGGAGGATGTTACTGAACTGCATAATCAAGGTGTTGGAGTATCAAACCAGGGAAGATACATTACGTGGAGGATATGAGCTATGGGCTCGGGCTGGAGAGTGCTCATCGTCCATTATTTGCTGCTTTGTTTTATGGGAAGAATGTAGGCAAGCAGCTTGTTCGTGTTGCTAGCTATGTCTGAGTTAATCAGACTTGTCTGGTTTTTCTATTATAGAACAAAAATAAATAAATTGGTTAACAAATTGTAGAATGCCATATTTGATATTAGAATGTGAATAATCGGTAAATTTTAACAAAATGGAATATATATCCTAATTTCGAAGGGGTTTTCAAGGATATTATGGATTGTGATACCCGAATGTAGGAGCAAGTATCAAAGTAGATGATGATGGTGGTTCCTTTAAGTTGTAGTTGCACGAATAAATAATAATATAATATAGACTAAAATAAAAGAAAAAAGTAAAATGAAAAAGAAAGGACATGGACAACACTGAAAAGCCAATTAAAAATATTAAAAAATTCTGAACAACTTGCAACCGGATAATACAAGTAGCCCACCCAAATAACTGAGAGTAATTAATGACTGTCGACATGGCATTGAAACCGGCCTCATTCTTGCTTTTATAATAGTAGTAAGTATATATATATATATATATCGTCAAAAGGGATGAAGTATGGTTTTATGTTTATTTTTAACTAAAAAAGAAGAATATTCCTCGATGATCTTATTGTCAAATTTCGGACAAAGGTTATCTTCTGTCTCCCCAATTGAGATCAATTTTTCTTTTAAATTTCACGATATCCCTACTGAATCGACTATTAGTTGGCGTCACATCCTTTAAAAATGAGACTAATGCCTAGAGGCTGGTGAAAATGCCCCAATTCCAAAAAAAAAAAAAGAGAGGAAAAATCTCCAATTCACCACCCAACAACATATTCATGAGGTTCGAACCCGTTACTACAGAGTATAACCACCCCTACAAAATCGAGAAGTCATTGTTCAACTAAATTCAAATTTTATTTGAAACTCACAATCTACATTTTGAGTAGAGTTTATAGAAGATTAATTAATTTGCTCAAAAATGATATCGAAGAATTAAAAATTAATTAATAAAGTCGACTAAAATAATAAAATATTAATTAAATAGTGTATAAGGGAAAAAAAATATATCTCGCTTTGGAAAAGCAACCTCGATTTTCCTCCCTCGAGGGCGAGTTGCTCGTGGCCAAGACATCATACTTTTCAATTCGACGAGCGACCCGATTCGAGGTATCATCCGACAATTTGATCCGAAAGCGATATGTCCCATCGAAAAGGGGTGTGATCTGGATCATCATATCAATTCAAATGAGTTTAATACCTTACCATGATGACATCATATCAATTGGACCATAATGTAATGACAAAAAACCTATTGATGAACTTCAATTCCAAAATCATATACAAATAGGAACGGGATAAAATAAAATATATAAAATTAAAATATTATACACTCTCTTCAAACTTAACCTTAAATCTTATAAGGTGAAGTAGTCATTCAATGTTATAATGTCTATATTGTTTTTTGACTAAAAAAAAATGAATATTCTCATTGATCTTATGTTCAATTTCGGACAATGTTTCTCTTTTGCCTTCGTATGACAAAACATATTGATGAATTCCACTTCCAAGATCATATATAGATTTTCAAAGCAACGCTCTTTATTACATTAAACAGCATTATGTTTCTCTTAATTCATCGTCACTTCCAACCATACCACTTCCTAGGGTTTTTAGATTCTTGGTCATCAGAGTAATAGATGCCATCATTCCGTACTTGCCAGTAAGTATTATGACTGAAAATAAATGCATTTTTGCCCGAGTCGAAGGCGTCGAACCTCACTTGCTTCGGTCCCCACCACAAATGGCAGAAGAACAAACTTCTTCCCAATACGTTCTCGCAAAAATGCCAACTGTATTCTGGGCCGCCGCCGACGACAGTGTGGTACCCTAGATCGTCGTCATGGGATTGGCAGCGCAACTTCATCGACGAGGAAGAAGAAGGCGACAACTGATTAATGATACGGATACGCTGACGCCATGAAAAGAAACTGCAAGCAAATGAAATCTGTAGGATGTTCAGCTGCAATAAGAGAATAATGGCTGTAATTGTTTTGTTGCTCGTCATCCTAGCTATATGCAGATAGATGGATAATAATTTATATATATATTGTGGTTTAAGGATATTTAAAGCAAGATTTAGTTTGACCTTTTGAGATTATAATGGCTAAGTTAACATAGGTAGTTTGGTTAAGGATTAAAAATCAATTGAGAATCATGCAATGTTATTAATGTCTTATTTCTGACTTTGGAGTATTAGTTCGG
Source organism: Lindernia subracemosa (assembly GCA_028392965.1). Taxonomy (NCBI): domain Eukaryota; kingdom Viridiplantae; phylum Streptophyta; class Magnoliopsida; order Lamiales; family Linderniaceae; genus Vandellia; species Vandellia subracemosa. The sequence continues at coordinate 85,190 of JAQPCC010000046.1, forward strand.
GCCAAAATATGTATTTTACGAGAGATAAGGGGCCGAAATGTTATTTGTCCTTTCCATTGACCAAAGTTCCAAAAACCTAACATTTGACCACCTATCATCAACTTGTCGGCGGGCTATCTATCTATGTAAACTATCACCTTGTTTTGACCAAGACAACCAAATATGTTAAATTCTTTTTTTTGTTTGTTACGAGATATCCCACTATGGGCTAGCCCTGAAATACCGGCGTGAACTTGTCCACACAGACGTGACGGTGGAGGCTTAATACTAAGGCTTAAATATATTTTTAGTCACGTATGTTTGAGAGGGTAGCGTTTTAAGGACATTTAAGTTAAATGTGACAATTTTAATCCTATAAGTATTAAAATTGAAGCAATTTAAGAGTCATTTAAGTTAAGAGTGGCAATTTCAGTCCTATAAGTATTGAAGTTGACGCAATTTTAGGACAGTTACATCCAAAAATTTAATTTCAACTGTGGCGCCGAAGATGCTGATTTGAACTAAATTTATTTTCTCTTTCCTCCAATTAATCGTCACTTCATAAGTAAAAAAATAATTATTAGCTTATTTGGAGGAAAGAAAATAAATTTTAGTCATGCAACTATCAGAATTGAAGCAATTTTAAGAAAGTTAAGCCCGAAAACATCATTTCGGCCCGAAATTTATACACATAGAACCATGCTGATATGGACTAGGAAGTGACGTTTAATTAAAGGAAAGAGAAAACAAATTTAGTCCAAATCAGCATCTTCGATGACACGTGTAAATTTCATGCTGAAATTAAGTTTCTGGGTATGCGTCAATTTCAATACTTATAAGACTGAAATTGTCACCCTTAACTTTAAGTGTCCCAAAATTGCTTCAATTTTGATATTTACAGGACTAAAATTGACACCCTTAACTTAAGTGTCTTTAAAACGCTACCCCCTCAAACACACGGGACTAAAAATATATTTAAGCCTAATACTAAATATGTTAGATTCAATTATTTAAAAAATATGGAATATATCCGACGGCGGCAGATAATCTCTCCTCATCCAACGGTTGTCGTAGGGTCTCAAATCTACCCTAGATCTAGTTCGTACACACTTCCGACCAAAAACCAAAGGCGCCACCTTATTTTAATTTTTTGGAGAAAAAAAAATTATATATATAATTAATTAATGATCTATTTATAGCTAATTTACCAATATTATTCGGCCCAACGACCAAAAACCTCTCCAACCAAGTAACAGAGCATAGCCTTCCTTCTCTATCCTTCGGCGGTGGGTCAAAGTTACAGTATTTTCTGAGATAATGAACGGCGGAGATTCGAATCATCAGCCACAGCAAAGCCAGATCCACCACCCTCAGCATCCTTATCCGCACAATCCATGGATGGCGGCGCAGTACCATCAACAGCAATGGATGGCGATGCAACAGTACCACCCCGCCGCCATGATGTATCAGCCTCATTACGTGCCGTACTACCCGCAGTTCCACCCCCACCAAACTGCGCCTTTTCAGCAGCAGCATATGAGGAGGAATCAGGGTAGTTTTGGCGGTGACGATGGCGATAACAGGACGATTTGGATCGGAGATCTAAAGGAAGGGATGGACGAGGATTATTTGAAGTCTTGTTTTGAGCAAGCTGGTGAGGTATGTAAATAAAAATCTTATCTTTATTTGTTTATCGTTGTTTTTCTTTGAGATAGTGTAGGAATTAGATTGTGGGCTCACTTGTTATGGAGATATGAGATTTGTGTATTATGTGGAGATGCAATAATGTATGTATTAGTGTTGGAGAAGTGTGGTCTACACTTGGGAGTATGGTGTTAGCATTTAATATTTCAGGCAAAAGGGTATACTAAAATGAGGCTATGAGTTTGGTTCTTTCATTATTAGCTTGAAATTGATTGGTGTAAAAGCAGTTTCCAAGGTATAATATAGGTGCATTAATGATGTGTAGAAAGGGAAAGGTTTCATTGCCTATTATTCCTATAGTTTATGGTAAAAAGTACATGGATAAATCATTTGAAACACTTGGAATTGATAAATGTTTGATCTATTAAAAGCCTCTCTATTGGATCTATATAGTGGTGGCCTGTGTTGCATGATCTGTCTTATCTCCATGCTTCTTGACCTGGCGTGGAAATTTAATTGTTGTGATGAAGATAGCAACTTTCTGTATATGCCATGGGAATCATAGTTGAGCTAGTGTTATTACAGATCCTTGCTAGTTTCCCTGAAATTCCATTTTCTGAATTCAATCAAATAGGTTGTCTCGGTTAAGATCATCCGCAATAAGCATACGGGCGTATCTGAGAGATACGGGTTCATCGAGTTCGATTCCCACGCCACAGCAGATAAAGTACTTCAGACCTACAATGGCACCACAATGCCGAACACGGATCAGCAGTTCCGCCTGAACTGGGCAACGTTTGGGTCAAGTGATAAGCGTCCCGAACCTGCCGCTGGCTCAGACATGTCGATATTTGTCGGGGATTTGGCTCCTGATGTTACTGATGCCATGTTGCTTGATCTCTTTCAGAGTAGATACCCATCGGTCAAAGGTGCAAAGGTGGTGATAGATTCAAATAGTGGTCGTCCAAAAGGCTATGGCTTTGTTAGGTTTGGAGATGAGAACGAGCTATCTCGGGCCATGGCTGAGATGAATGGTGAGTACTGCTCTAGTAGGCCGATGAGAATTGGTGCAGCGACTCCAAAGAAGCAGTCGTTACAATTACAACCACACTTTTCATCACAAGGTCATAATACAATGCCCCGCTCTTTTCGTCACTATAATTCTACACTAAAAATGCCTGAAACACGCTTATTTTGGTTCTACTACGTGTTTAATTAGTGTTGTATACTATCATATTTGATAAAGTTCTGGTATTATTTTACATTTTCAGCTGTCATATTGTCCGCTGGACATATGAATGGTACTATCCAAGGGCCTCCTGAAAATGATACGTCTAACACTACTGTGAGTCGTGCCTTTCCATCCGGGGCTTAGTTGTAAAAAGTTAAAAAAATAACATTTTTCGTATCCTCATGTTACTCTACAGATATTTGTTGGAGGTCTTGATTATGATGTCACAGATGAAGAACTCAAGGAATCATTCATCCCCTTTGGTGATATTGTCTCCGTGAAGATACCGGCCGGAAAAGGGTGTGGTTTTGTACAATTTTCTAACAGGTAAACCACAGGCCCCAAATAGTGTTAAATTATGTGATTGTATATGGTATTACTAATGTTGAGTAGTTAAGTTAACGTTGCTGCATAAATTTGAGCTCCCATCAATAGTTAATCATGGCCCAAACCTCTCAAATTTTCAACAAACAGAACTAATGCAGAGGAGGCTATTGATAAATTAAACGGGACAATAATTGGAAAGCAGACAGTTCGTCTTTCTTGGGGTCGAAACGTAGGAAACAAGAAGGTATGCTTTGTTTTTTATCAATATACTTCTCCTCAGTAACTCTTTTATTCTATTCTTGACTATCATGTTTGCCTCTTACTCTGTCTAGCCGTTTAGAGCGGATCATTACAACGGCAATGGATATTTCGCCGGCGGTGCAGCTTCGAACTGACTTGAGAATCAACAGTGACAAGTTAGCTGTCTCGTTATTTACTGTAACGAAACAATGATGTGTGATGGAGAATGAATTTTGTAGGGGGGTTAATGTATCATGTGAGGTGAGGTGAGGTGAGTTGGGTGAGGAAGATAGTTTACATGAGTTGAGACCTTTATATTTTCCTTCTCTTTTTTCGGTTGAACTGCTGTCTGAAAATTTTGACGAGGGAGCTTTATGGCAGATGCCATGTCTGAATAAATTTGCTAAATAGAGTTTTGTTTTTGCTTCAATATTCTCATGATGAACAAATACCATTGTTGCCTTGTGGATATGAATCACATAGCACAGTTTTACAACCCATAGGCTTCTTCAATGTATAGCAGTTTCAAGAAACCATGGAAGCTAAGCTTCCCATCACTACACCTTATCCATTCTTGCACTGCTGCCCGAACTGGCACTGTAGGGCTCAGTTTAAGTTCCTTTTAATCACAACCATGAAAGATATTAACGAGCAAAGAGTTAGGTAAAGAAAACATCAGAAAATAAATTATGTATTTCTTACCGATGTGAGTTCTTCGATGATAATAGCCCTGTTGCCTTCTTTCTCGAATATCTCAAACGCCCGATGGGCACGCTGTTCCCAGTGAGAATGTTCATCAAGCAGATGAATGCTTATGGCAGCTGCACAGAACTCCTCAAAGTACATCTTCCTGAATTGCAGTATTTTTAGCTGCAGTTTGTAAGGGAAAAAAAAGCATAGCCATGAACAAAACATGGAGTTTTAATCATGAAACTAGCAAGCCTGTTTAGAAGCACTGCTTTTTTATCATTACCGGCCCAAGCAAATTAAGAATGTTAGACTCTTCAATGGCGTCTGCTCTGTTTTCAACCAACGCCTGTCTAAACCAATATAAAGGTGTTAGTATAGAGACAATTCATAGACTTTGAAGGTTGAAATTGCTAACCGTCTTTATGGTCTCTGCAGTGATACCTCCGCCTTCGTCTAACTCTGGACACATCCGTGCAAACTGCTCTTTGAAATAGAAGAGCTCGTTTTCTGACAATGTCTTAGATAGGGCCTAAAAATGTGCAAGAAACTAAGCTTTTGCAGCAAGTGATAGAGAACAAAAAAAGAAGGTATAAATATGTAAATATGTGTGTACACACACCCTTAATGCAGCCTTACGCAAAGATGATGATCGCATATAAGCCTTCATGCTTCTAAACATGAGAACATCGAGTGGAAGTCTCATCGGTTTGTGATTTCTTAACCATGGATGGCCTGCAAGATAAGGTATCATCTGCGTAAATGATTTGGCGTTTTGACATAAGAAATGATAGTTAGGAAAAGTTTCATCAGTTGGCTCACATAACGCTTGAGCAGCTGAAAGCCTTCGACGGGGATTTTCGTTCAATAACCCTTTAACAAAATCTTTCGATTCTGAGGATAACGAAGGCCAAGGAACTTCATCAAAACATGGACTCGCGCTTAGGACTTCCCGATAAGTTTCAGTATCCGTTCGTGCCCAAAAAGGACGGCTACCACATAGGAGAACATACGTAATGACGCCTATACTCCATACATCGGCCTCAGTACCGTACCATCTGCTTAAAACTTCAGGCGCCACATAATATTGGCCTCCAACGATATCATCAAGCTTCTGATCTGTACCATTATGACATCCAAAGTCGAATTTCAAACCAAATATATATATATATATATAATAAATCACATATAGATACCTGGTTTTACAAACTCTGATGATCCAAAATCAAGAAGTTTTAGCTGGGAATTTTCATCTTCTGATGCAAACATAAAGTTCTGCATCATGAAGACGAAGGGATGATACTATGGCAAAAACAGAGTTAGGCTATGGTAGCCATTGCATTGGAGTATAGGGTTACCTCAGGCTTTACGTCGCGGTGCACTACTCCCTGAAGATGGAGACGAGCTACGACGTTCAGAATCTGCACTATAACAGTCTTCGTTTCATCTTCTGAGAACTTCCCACCTCTAAGAATGGATAAAGATCTCATTGTACTTAGAAGGAATCAACTTCAGTTGTTAAAAATTATATTTTTAGGTTCACCTTGAAAGTAATCTGTCTAGGAGGTCTCCACCTTCACATAACCTGAGGACAGATTAACACACGAGGTAAATATGTCGGCACTTATCGACCCATAGAATCTTTGTTTGTGTAATGAGTTTAGCTCATCCCAATAAAACGGTCGGTGAATTATCCTTACTCCATTACTATATATACGTTCACGTCATCTTCGAATGCCTCGTGGAATTGGACTACCTTGGGATGCCCTCTCAAGGCTCTTAGTATCTTAACTTCTCTCCTTACACCCTCTGTAGCTATAGCTGTTGTCATCTGAAGAAGAAAGCTGAGTAAGAACAAAGTTATTAATTTTCCATTTCAATGCCATTTATGTCCTCAGAACTATAAGACAAATATTAATCTGATGACTAATCCTATGACTCAGCAAGCAAGCCAAATTCTGTATCATCACTGATCATTATTTCAAACTTACAAGGAAAACCTATGTATGATTGTCTAGTAGCATGCTTATGCTGACTATTATTCATGAAAGGAACATTCTTGACTAAGTTGTTTTGGGAACTGTCTATTCCTTACATCACTAGCGGCAAAGATGAACGCCCTAACCTCGGAAAATCAGAAACAACGTACAAAGGTTGTTAGAAATCAAGATATTCATACATGTACCATCAAAGCATGGATTATTTTGATCTTTTTCAGCTCAATTGCTTGATGGACTGTGGCATATAAGCATCGATCCAACCACGGTCGAAATCGAACGAAACATCAAATGCATACACGACGATGAACTAAACATGGTTAACCTTAGATTTTGGTATGATCTTCACGGCCACTTTTTGCCCCTTAAGCCTTCCTCTCCTCGCCATGGCTGAAAAACGTCCCCAGCCCACCTCTTCGCCGACCTCATATGCGCTCTCAAACTTTCTGGACAGCCCAAAACTCTTATCCACTTCAACTTCATATGCTGCATCTTTGCCATTAAGTTTAGTTAATTCATAACCTTGTCGCTTCAAGAACGAATCTTGCAAGTACATACGAGGTTTAGCACTTGTCGGATATTCTGGAACACTTCTTGGAGCATAAGGGTTGGGTGTTAATGGCGGCTTTGATTTGCAGGCACCCATTGAAGAGTTTTCTGAGATCGTATTTGTTGAAAGGCTGTCCTTTTAAGCTGTTGTAGGCTATAGGCATATATATCTACTTACGGTAAGGTCATGCACTCATCTACCTAAGAAGATATGTGATGAAGTATACTGTATATCAACATACGATCAACTCCCCTCTTACAAAAGCAACAAACAGTAATGTTCAATCACATCATGGCCCTTTATGATTATAGTAATTCCACGCACACCCCTTTAGTTTTATCTGTCGTAACGTTGCAAGACTTTTTCGGTTTGTTTCTTCGGTCATTGTCATCTTTTTCCAAACGTCGTATACAAAAGTGTCTGAAGCTCATTTCGAGTAACTTCGTATATTGCATATGACTCCTTTTTATTTCGGTTTTATTTCATTTTGTGCCGTAAATTTGGAAATTATTGATTTCCAGCCCTCTTCTAAACAAGAAATATGTGAAGGGTTAAAGTGAAAAAATCAGCTGATGAATAAAAAGGTAAAGAAATTCTTACAACACTTCTACTGGCGTCTGTCTTAGTACAGTCGAATACTGAACAGTGAACGATCGATCGGCGACGGAAATGCCTCCACCTAAACCAATGCGTGCAATATCACAGCAAGCTTTCGACGAGATGGTGAAGGAGAATATAGATGACCTGGGCATGGACCCCGCCGAGGCCCTTGATGACGTCATCGAAACTCTCACTCTCCAAGGAGTCGATCTTTCAGGTATTGGAAAAATTGGAAAATGGATCTGCGTTTTATTCCACATTGGGCCTCCTTTTTCCCGCTAAATTACAGTTCGAAATCTTTCTCCCGTTTTTTTTTTCTAGGGATTGTGACTTGCCTTCCGGGAGAAAGCGATCCGGCGATGGATTGCTTGAGAAAGCTAAAGGAAGGGACGACTATTTCGGACATCGTTGAGGTTTTGGATGAGCTGACTGTTTTGTGTAAGGATAAAGAGAAGGTGGCTGTTGCCACGAAGAACGGAGGGGTAAAATCGGTAATTTCTGTCCTGTCGAAGCTGAGGAATGAGGGTGGCCGTGGTTTAGCTTCTGGGTTGAATGTCCTTGCTTTGCTTATCAATGGTGAGGCTAGGAATGATTTTGGGTCGCCTTTTTTTTTGTATGCTTATCTCAATCTGTTTTATGTATATGCAGATCTTCCGAGTTCTGAATTATTTAGGGATAATAATGGCCCAAAGATTGTAGTTGATATCTTAAGCAGTTATAAAGAAGACGTGACGGTCTTAGGCGCATGTTTTTCAGTTGTAGCTGCTGCTGCAACTGAGAATGAAGTCATCAAGGAGTCATTTATGGAATTAAAGATCGCTGAGTTGATTTTTGAGGTTTTGAAAGAACGCAATGGAGGGAATGTTCCAAGTATTTATGACGCCATAAGAGTAATCTTAACATCTGACGACAACCGTGTCGTTGCATCACAAGTAAGTCGGTATCTTGTTAACTGAACGATTGATCGAAGACATGGTGCAGCTATTGTTCCCCTTACGAAATAAGAGATTGAGTTGATCATTAAATAATTCGTATTTTGTTTGGAAGTTTAATTTGTTTCGATATTGCTTGGACGGTGTTTGATATTTCATTAGTAAGCCATTTTTTTTTTATTTCAGGTGTTTGGGTATGCTCGAAAATTTGCAAAATTGGGAGCTGCAGAAATTCTTGTAGAGTCTCTCCGTGAAGGTCGTCTGTCCAGTTTAACTTCAGCTATCATTGCTTTGAAGGCTGTGGCTGTCAATGTAAGTTTGTTAAGTACTGATTAGAAAGCTTGCTTCTGTTTCTCTTCCATGCCAAAGTTGCTAATGCTACTTGTTGTTTTCTTGATTTAGATGAACTCCAAACTTTTTTCCAAATAGTTTAGGATATTCAACGATAATGAGAAGTTTGATTTTTGAGGCAATAATGAGAATTGAGAAGTTTGTAAGACAACTCAATAACGAAAATGCCATGCATCATATTGTTGTGCACTTCTGATTCATGTCTCAATCTCTACAATTGCAGGATGAGATTTGCAGGTCCATCGCTTCTAGCGGGGGTATAGATGTAATTTTCCGGTGCATTGAAGACAGTGGTGTGCAGGGCAACAGTGATCTTGCAATTACTTGCTGCTCTTTGTTGTGTAAGGTATGGAGGGAAGCAAACTTCTCTGGTGTGGTTTGTTCCCAGCCCAGTCTACTGTACTGATTTTATGCTTAGTATACAGCACCACAGACATTTCTTCTCTATTTTCATTTGTATGTACAAATACTGTCGATATCAACGAACTAGTTCTATATCTGTGCTCCATGGTTGACGTCTTAACTGAACGTAATTTGGTTTATTAGCTTGCAGGAAGCGATGTGAACAAGGGCTCAATTGTTGAGAAGGGAGGCTTTAATAGGCTTTTAAATCTCTCAGCCAGATTCTCCGACGATCCTTTAGTGTTGCAAGAGGTAATATTTTGAGCATTGCAAATATGAAATTACTCATCGTTCCGAGTCTCCGACCAATATTAATTGTAGTGACTGCTAAGAAATAGATTTTCTTATTCTTTCACACGCTTTGTGAATAAACTTGGGACATGTAATATGCTCCTTCGGTCTCCTATATGCGACAGGTCATGTCTATTATATCAACTCTGTGCTTAAGGTCCCCTGAGAACTCAGCCATGGCAATTGAATGTGGAGCCGGCGACCTCGCTATTCAAGCCATGCAAACGTTTCCACAGTCCGACCAACTGCAGAGGAAAACTTGCTTCATGATTAGGAATCTCGCCGTTAGAAACCCAGAAAACAGGTAATAAAATACAAATCATATATGTGCCCCTTAATTGTTTTCACTCCTTATCTTCGACGACGGCCATTTTCTGAGAATGTCATAAAAACTATGCAGGAAAATCTTGCTTGGAAATGGCATTGAGGAGCTCATCAGAAGGGCTAAAGGAAACCATAAGAGCTGCAAAGATGCTGCAACTGATGCTCTCAGAGATTTGGGGTTAGATAATTACAATTCCTGAGATTCCTTCCACCTTTTTCTTCTCACTACCACACACACTATCATGTAATACTTTCACCAACAATTATTTTCTATTTAGACAATTGTTTCACATTGGTCCATCCAAAGTTTGATGATTATTCTTATCCATAGGAAAAGAAAAAAAGAAGCCCTTATTTGTTTTGAAGTGATAGACAAGAATATTTAGAGAATAGCCAAGCAAATGATTTAAGTACGGTGTTTAAATAAATAATGGTTTATTGACCAATCCATTAAAAGGGAATCTTAAAACCACCTTTCTTGGACAGAGATCATCTATCTATCTATCTATCTATCTATCTTTGAACTAATTAAGATTCTCCATCTATGTCTACCTTTGAACCAATCTTTGCTTGTAGCTCTGTCGTTTAATATTTTATTTAGACTTTGAGAAGACGTTAGATAAACTAACAATAGCATGATAATTTTTGACAGCTAATTAAGCTATTTTGAAAGTGATACTTATTTAAACAATTGTTAGAACTATATAACTTTTATTATTTTAATACAATGGAATCATCCACTAATAGGATAAGTTCAAATATTATTCCGTATCTTTGCCTAATCCATAAAATAATAATGATGATTATGACTTGTCTAAGCCAATGGATCTATATTAGCTTTTTGTATTATTTAACTTTGAATCTAAATGCATAAATAACTAAAGACGTAACATAAAAATAAAATATTTGACGAGACTCTGAAGAAAAAAGGCCGTGGAGTCAATACAAATTGTAAGGTTCCATGTTAATTTATTATGTATTATTGCATATAATAATACATCTCATCTATTCGTTTTGCTCAAAAATACTCGGTGATATTCATCATTCTCTGCAAGATAATTGAATAGTTTCAGATTTTTCATCATCTTCGTCGCCATAGCCGTCGTCGCCTCCATTCGTGCCCGAAAATACATTATTCCCATGAAGAGGGCTGGCGGGTGAGTGAGACTGCATTTTATTTCGTACTGAAGATTCGTTTCGGCCGTTAGCTTGCTGAGCTTTTCGCAAGTGAAGGCGGTACTTCTGAATGCAAAGCAGAAACGAAACGAAATTTACGAAATGGAAAATATTTGATTGAATAAAATGTAGAGAGTTTGCGATTGAACAAACCTGCAAATGGCTCTTGACTTCGTCGTTTGTCAGACCATCGACTTGCATTAGGTCTCGGATCTGTTTAGGAGTAGCAACTGCAAAGAGACAGATTGAAAATCATATGAGAAATAGGCAAAAGTTCTTACATTCTTAGAAGGATCGATCATGAGGACTAAAAATCATGTAATAAAGATCACAGCAGGTCTTTCTTCTTCACGATTTGAGAACATATTCAGCACAACTGTAAAATTCGACTGTTTGATCCTAAAACTAGTCGAAAATAAGAGTAGTAATCACTTCATAAACTGAACCTTGATTCTTAGCTATATCACCGTTAGAGAGAAGATAAAGACAAGACTGAACTATAACACTACTCTTGTCCAAACTAAGATTAACTCAGTGTACTTTTAACAGATAAGAAATACCTCCATGACCTCCAAGTCGCTTCAGTGCGTCCATAAACATTTGATGAAGCTCGGGCGACCAACAACGCCTTTGTTTCCTTATAGATTGTTGATAGCCGGGATTAGAATCTAGTCGGCTAAGACTAGATTTCAAGCCAATACTGTGGTTAGAATTGTTCCCTTCGATTAAATTCTTGAACGCGGGCATACGAAGGGAAAGCCCAGATAGTTCATCTTTATCTTCCTTTGCCACCCTAAAAGGCATAAAAGCCCTCTCCACAGCTCTGTTCTTGAACGAACTATCCGTAGATGTTCGGTCCGTTTCCTTTCGCTATTCGTAAGAGATTAAGAAAAGAACCATTAGTCAATGAATCATGGCAAAGATATCAAGCATGTTCTTGCAATATGTGAATTGTTTTTACCTTTTTATCACTATGATCTGAGTTCCATAGCTGCACAGACCTCATCCAATCACTTTTGTCCTTACTGTTTAGGACATCCATTTGCTTAGAATTCTCAGATTTCTCATCTTCTTCATCATCACTGTTGCTTTTCTTCTTCATAGGTATGAACTCTTCTAACACAGGCCCTTGATTCAACCTCTTACACTTCACCAGCTCCTCCTTCATCGTCACTATCGCTGTGTTTTAACAAATAATCACAGCCCAAATAGTAATAGCTCAAATAAACAAAAAAAAAAAAAAAACTTGCAAGAACACCATATTTGCAGATAAAGATAAAATCTTTATGCAAGAAAAAAAGAAAAAAGGAGAACCCACCATCATGTAACAGAAGCATAATATGAGGAAGCTCTCGCTTGAAGCCAGCGATCTTCTTCATTTCATCTTCCAGCCCATCGATGTATTCATCGAGCATCTTCGTCTTCGCAGATTGATCGCCGATCTTCGTAGACTCCGCGAACAACCCATTCATTACTCGAGGAAAAAATATTCTTGATGAAAATCTACAATAATCCATGCTGAGCTTCTGTTGATTCGATGATCCCATTTTCAAGACAGATCCTTGAAATATTAAATCTTTATGATATTTATGATGAGTGCGCTGCACTGCACAGGAGATTTATGCGTGAATGTAAAAGTGGGCCGAGACGATAAAGATTCTGTTTTTTGCACCGCCGAGTTTCGACAGCGCGAAATGCGCCTTTAAGAAAAAGATGGTTCAATGTTTGTTTGTTGTAATAGATCCTTAAATATATATACACATGTGAAATGGTTTCTCAAGTCGTCGCATCGCATATATTTCATCTTATCTTATTCTTTTCCTTCGTAGCATCTTTTCAATGTCTTTTCCTATTGGATTTCTAATTTTATGACAAATACCGTTTTATTTGGGTAAAAATATAAAATGATATTGTCGATTTATAAAAGAATTACTCATTAACGAATAATGGGGGAGTATCCGATATTTATAGATTCCATCGTTATTGAGAATCTATTATCTTTAATAAAAAATATTATATTAATAAACAAGCCTTGTAAAAAAAAAAAAAAAGATTTTCTTTTCTCAAACGAATATTCTCAGCTATTTGTCGGGTGCAGTGCATGTAACCCTAAGAATCTTTTCTTTTTTTCCTTCAATATTATTGGACTACATATATCTTATAAGAAGATTCTAACATCAACCTTAAATATTAACTCATCAAAAAGGAAGGTAAAAAAAAAAAAAACAATGGGTTGTGTTAGTCCTTTACATATATCCATGATGAATCTTTTGATAATCCAATATAATATTAATTTGGGTCAAATGGAGAAGCATGGAGATTCCTTGCGATACAATTTTTCATTGTTAGGTTAATAATAGCGTAGTATAGTATTCGGACCACATTACCACACATACCACATGATGTATGTATGGTATGGATGCCAGATCAAAAGATATGCTATAATTTTGGCCATGCTTGTTCTATCATATAATTATTACATGCTATGCTACACCTCAATAAAAAAAAAGGAAAATAATATAAATACAATATAAGCTATGGAGAAAATCAACAAAGAGGTGTACTAGGAAAACGACACCGTTTAATCTTCACAGCAATTCAAAAAGAAGCATATTTTCATGAGGTGACAATTCTCATAGTTGATGGCACTTCTTTATCGTGTAATGATTCCATCATCTTTGCCGTAAGTCTCAATACCCGCCTGTAATGATTCTCTCAAATCCGCAAGAACAAACGGTTCGATCGTTCGCCAAAACGAAACTGCATCGTCGCCTAGAAAACCAATCCAAAAAGCCGCTCCCTTTTTCTTCACGCGGCAGTTTAAAGATTTCGCCTTTAAAGCTCTGGCAATTCTCGCAACATCTTCCTTACCAAACTTGAGTTTCAATAAGATGTCGCCTGACGTAGTTCTGTAGCCGCTGTACATGTACCAATATGTAAGAACACGAGGGGTCAGCCACCTATGGATCAGCTTAGGAATTGTGGGTTGATCTTGCGGGTAGAACTGATCGGAGTAGAACTTAAAATACGTATGGGATATCGTCGCGAAACTACACGGGATATCACGGTCATTCGGTTTGTAGGATAACCACTCGTGAAACTGGTTGTATATATGTCTCTTCAATGAGGAATGGACATTGCAGTCATCTCTGAAAACGAAATGCACCTTGCTCGACTTTTCTCCGTCGGGTCGAACCCGCAACCCGCCCAATAGCAAACCCGTCAATATTTCTCTCTGTTCTTGGCTGAGCTTCAAGCTTTGCGTCTTTTCAACTTCTTGTTGACGTAGGCTTAGTACGTGTTCGAGCTTCTCCTTCAAGGAAGGTTCGATGTTGTATTTTTTCTGACTCATCAGCTCGTAGATTTTCTCTGCCTTGAGATGATGTTTTTCACAGGCGAGGTAGCCTCTCAAGAGAGTGTTGCACGACCTGGGATCAATGCCAACTGTCTCATCACTGTGCATTCGGTTGAAGATCTGTTCTGCCTTGGCAAGATTGTTCACTGCCACCAAAGAGTCTAAGTAAATGTTGTATAAAGTATGGTTCGGGGAAGAATTCTCCGAGCACAGAAGGAAAGTGGACTCCACCTTATCGTGTAGGTCTAAATCGAAATACATATTCATCAAATCTATAGAAGATCGAATCGAGGGCTTCATTCCACTGTTTATGAACTCCGCCATGAGAGATTCCACGTGATCAGTTTCTCGGGCTTTACATAATATCTCGATTATTTTGCAGCAAGAGACAACAGTAGATAAACCTTGAGCTTGCATATCTCTAAACAACTGTAGCGATTTCATCACTTTACCAACCTTAGAATAGACCTCCATTAGATACAGAAAAGCTTGAGTCGGAGGTTTATTATCCAACCAAAGAATCGCTTTCCAAGTTTTTTCAGCTTCTACAAAATCACCGTCTTTAGAACAGGCTCTTAACACAGATACAAGAACTTCCATGCTCTCTTTTACCCCCAATGATTTCATCTCTGCCCTTAACGATGTGATTCTGTCCTTATCTATTACATCCTGGTAACTATGGAGCCATATAAGCCCGGCATAGATATCACTGTGTATTTTTAATCCATCTGTCATCAAATTTTGGAAAATGAACTCCCCTTGTTGAAGATGGTGTTTACAAGATCCACCTGGCTTGCTTAAAAGAGCTCTAAAGAGAGCATTGTGCAAGCTGAGTGGAGGCTTGTACCCACCCAAGTGGATCATCTGATTGTAGATGCTGCAAGCTTCCTCTAAACAACTTGAAGAAGATGAGCTGAGGTATGCAACGATCAGAATATGAAATGTGGACTCATTTGGGATCAAACCTTGATTGACTATATCATCAAATATCTCACGGCATTTCGTAGATTTTCGCTCCTTACCCATGTAATCGGCTAATCTTGTGGCGAGGGCAAAGTCGAATTGTGCCCAATGCTGCTGCATCATCCACTCGTACACCTTAACATCATATCAAAGTCAAGTCAGACCACTCAGTCAACATTCTATCATCACAACACTGACAATCGAAGAGAAGAAATCCTTACCCTGAAAGCAGCCTCATTCTCCCGAATCCTCATAAAATGCACGGCAACGTAGGTACAATCATCCTGCCGAATCCACTTCCTCTGCGCGTTCAACACGCGGACGAACGTCCCCGACCTATGTGCAGGAAGCTCCTTGCAGAGCCACGCCAATTTCGACCTTCTCCACTGCTCCGGCAGTTCCTCAATCTCCTTCACGTCGACTCTCGGCGACTCGAAACGCTTTTTCTCCGAAAACTCGAAGGAGTCGTCGAAACTGAAGCTCTCGTAAGCTTCCTCCTCTTCCCGTTCAGTCAACCGCTGCGTCGATGCAGCTGCAACGGATGATAATACCTTCCGCCGCCCAGACCACAGGAGGCGGTGGTTGCGAACACCGCGAAGGCGGTGGTTCGTGGGCAATTGGGTGGTGTGGATAGGGGTAATTTGGTAAATTGAGTAACAGAAGATATGGAGCATTGCTAAGCTGGGGGAGCTCTGAACAATCTTTCTTCGGAGGGGTAAATTGGGAAATAAGGTTAAAGTCCATTCCATTAAACTATTACAATATGGGCCTTAATTTACAACGACGAAAGCCCAATATTTCAGCCCACTTCAAGCATCGAATCGCTGAGCGACACGTGGCACCAAGCGTATCGTCTCCTTCGTTTCCCCTCTGAAACTCAAAAACGAAAGGCAGCTTACCTCATCAGTCATCATCACACACACGCACACACACAGACAAAAAGCTTTCTTTTCTTTTTTCTTTTTCTTTTTATAGAAAGAAACAGAAAGAAAGTTAGCTTACATCACGAGCATCATCACCACGTACACCAATATATAAAGTATTCGAAGAAAACAACCACGCAGACTCACTCATTCATATGCACAGACACTCATGCAGATAAAGGTTGTTGACGCACTACGTATATGATATTATTATTATTATTATAAGGAAGCGATAAAAGCTTTATCAATTATTGGACGTACACTAGCTTTTTGGAGGACTCGACTCTTCACGAGGGCACGCTATTTTATGCCGCTATCCAACCAACTGTAGCCCATCTCCATCTCTCGCGGAACGACACGTCGTCGTTTTTTGGGCTGAGCTGTTTCTTTTTCTTGTTTCTTATTTTAGTATCGGCTTTGCGGTGGAATGGGTTTTAATTAGTTTTTTTTTTTTTTCTCTTGGTGGGGTTTGGGAATATTGGATTCTTTCTGGGAGTGGGATGGATACTCCGATCGTCCATGAGAGTGATAGGTACGAGCTTGTAAGAGATATTGGGTCGGGTAATTTCGGAGTTGCGAGGTTGATGAGAGATCGTCAGACGGATGAGCTCGTGGCTGTTAAGTATATTGAGAGGGGTGAGAAGGTAAAGGTTTTCTTCTTTCTATGTTCTTCTTTCTCTCTTCTAAGGCTATGGTGGGTTGGGTTTACGTGTTTGATGTTGAAGTTGCGATCTTTTTCTTGGGTTTCAGAAGCTAGTTGATAGTTTGATTCTCTTAGACGTTATTATCTGATGTTTAATGTTGTTTATGGCTCATATGGTGCTGTTTATATATGACAGATCGATGAGAATGTGCAGAGGGAGATCATAAACCACAGATCTCTCAGGCACCCTAACATTGTCAAGTTTAAAGAGGTCTGAGAAAGTTAAACTACATCGCTGCATTTCTTTATTAGTATGAGCTCTTTTGGCTGTTATTCACTGAGTTTTCTTTTTTTTCTTTCTTCTTGGGCGTAGGTTATTCTTACGCCGACTCATCTGGCCATCGTAATGGAATATGCATCTGGCGGCGAACTCTTCGAAAGGATATGCAACGCAGGGCGTTTCAGTGAGGATGAGGTACTTTAAAGAGGCTAATGATTCTACTATTTCTATTGCCATTTCATGCTCTTGAGGCTTATAACTTGTGATATCTGCTTCAGGCGAGGTTCTTTTTCCAGCAACTGATATCAGGCGTCAGCTACTGTCATGCCATGGTACTTTGAACTATCAAACCCTCCCTTGTTATTAACTCTTGTTTGTCGTAAATTTATATCTTCCTTACGTACATATCTTCTTTATGAAGCAAATATGCCACCGTGATCTGAAACTGGAGAATACATTACTCGATGGCAGCCCCACGCCTCGCCTTAAAATATGCGATTTTGGCTACTCCAAGGTAAAAAAAATCAAACATATTTTCATTCAAAGCTTAAGGATGATGATGAATATTTGTATGTGTGTGTTTCAGTCCTCTGTGCTTCATTCACAACCAAAGTCAACGGTCGGCACACCTGCGTACATAGCCCCTGAGGTTTTGCTCGATAAAGAATACGACGGAAAGGTAACTAAGTTGTTCTTTTTCGTTAAACAATCGTTAAAGTTTGAAGCTTTTGATCCCAAAATAGAATGGATGGAAAACTAACATTTCAACGTCTCAACAATGATGTCTTGATGTTGGGAAACAGAAGCATTAACGTATTTACGCATTATTTTATAAAAGGGGACACCTTGAAGATAAGATATAGGGCGTGATTAAGAAGAAGAGTTGACAAGAATGAGATGTAAGATAGATAATCATTACAAGGTGGTGAGTAGCTTTGGTAGGTACTCAAAAGAGGCCGACATAGACTTTTGGGGGAGTGTAATATTTTTTTTATTGTCAAAGAAACTCAGCCCACCTCATCATCAAGTATTTTAAAATGTAAGAAGTGTAAAGTTTAAACAGATAAAAAGTAAAACTAATACTATAATGATGTCAATTCCTCAGATTGCTGATGTGTGGTCTTGTGGGGTAACTCTATACGTCATGTTGGTCGGTGCATACCCTTTTGAGGACCCTGAAGAACCCAAGAACTTCAGGAAAACAATTCAGGTTTGCTGGATTGTTTATTACCATCATATGATCTTACAGTTTTCATATTTTATGGGTTTTTCTTAGTTTGTTTAGCTGGTTGATTCTTAAATTCTTGCAGCGAATCTTGAACGTGCAATACTCAATCCCCGACTACGTTCACATATCACCAGAATGCCGGCACTTGATCTCAAGAATATTCGTAGCAGACCCTTCAAAGGTCAGTTGCATAGTTTCTCACAAAAACCTATTACCATACTTTTCGAAATTCTTAAACTGAGTGTGCGTAACAGAGGATCACCATCCCGGAAATTAGAAGCCATGAATGGTTTCTGAAGAACCTTCCAGCGGAGCTAGCAGAGGAGAACACGGCGAATGAAGAACCATCAGAGCCTATGCAGAGTGATGAAGAGATTATGCAGATCATAACCGAAGCCACGATTCCAGCAGCTGGAACGAACAGCTGCCTGACGGGTAGTTTGGACTTCGATGATGATATGGATGAAGATTCGGAGAGCGACGATGCTGACGATCTCGAGCTGGATAGTAGCGGGGAGATTGTGTATGCTATGTGATTGTTTTTATGTATCAGATGATATGAATAAATGGATGCTTTTTTTCTTTTTTTTTTTCCAAGATGTTTCCACTGTTCAAACTTGTGTAATAACATTGTGTAACCTTGAAAGTTAATAAACTGTTTGTTTCTCTGGATACACATACACATGGATGGAAATCACAAGTTTTCAAAGTTATTGCAAGACGATTCGCCTAGAACAAACACGGAAAGTGAAGAAAACACAGAAGATTAACGACGAACAATCTCTGTACTGTTTTAAGGGAACAAAGGTAGGGAGAGAAGGCCAGTGTTCTCAGGAATTCCCATCATCAAGTTGAGATTCTGCAGGGCTTGCCCAGAAGCTCCTTTGACAAGATTATCGATCTGCCCATGCATGAAAGAAAGAAAAGCTTTCGGGCAATCGAAGAAGTATATGCTTAGAAAGTGATGATTTAAAAAAGAAACAGAAAAACTTACGACAGATATGATTATTGCTCTTCCAGGGATTCGATCAGGGAAAACGTTCATCAAGCAGTAATTAGATCCTCTGACATGTCGAGTATGAGGAACTTGGTTCTTTGCTAATGTAATGACAAATTCCTCTTTCTGTATGTAACATAACCATTCTATAGCCCAGTTGTTTGTTCAAAGTAGTAACCGAGACAGCATGTAAGAAACTATAGATAAAAATTATTTTTACCTCGTAAGTTTTTTGTAACTGCTGGCGTAGATCATCAACTGACACTCCAGGGGCCATTTCAATGTATATAGTTGATTGCATACCACGACTCTACAACACAATGTAAGCACATTACTTTTAGGCGGAAGCATAGTTCTTGCGGGGGAAAAAAATCATAAATTTTAGAGCAGCTATTTACCATTGGCATTAAATGAGGAGTGAAGCTGACGGTAACTTTTGATCCCGATGCCTCTGACAATCCTTGTTCGATTTCTGGCACTGTAATACGGATAATTATAACTTGATTTCACTTCTAAATGCAAAAGAAGGAAAAAACAAAAGAATCAAAAATACAATGTCAAGTTTCCGTAGTCTTGTGACTAACCATGGCGATGCCTCGTTACACCATATGAATGTATTCCTTCTGCTACTTCGGTGTACAAATTTGCCTCTTTAGCTCCTCGTCCTTCACAAATAACAAGTACCCAAAATGAACAATCAAAGATATACGTCAAGATAGTTTGTTAGGGCAAAAATCAGTGAATATAACCAAACCTGCCCCACTAACTCCAGATTTCGAATCAATTATTATGTTCTTAATTTCAATCAGATTGGCCTGAAAGCATGTGAAAGTAAACAAGGAATCACTGGTAAAAAGAATCAAACCGTCAAAAGATATCTTTCTATATAAGTATTAGTGCGTAAAGTGATTCCTTAATTTCTCGCAAAGGATAAAAAAACTAGTGATTTCCAGTTCAAAAATTCATAAAAGCATGTTTTACTGCATATAAAGATACTTGAAATATGATAAATAACCAACCTTTATCAAAGGGATGAGTGGAAGCTGAATAGACGTAGGATAACAACCAGGATTTGCGACTAGGCGTGCATTTCGTATTTCGGGTCTAGATAGCTCTGTCAAGCCATATACAGCCTTTTCCTGCATTTAAAAAGTACAAATAATAATAAAAAAATATATCGGGAGTGTTTACAAACTTATAGTTTCAGTTCTTCCTAGGCTTATGTTAATTTGACTATGAAAGATAATTTAACAACTGAAGTCAAACCTGTAATTCTAGTGCTTTATGTGGCTGACCATACCATTCCTCGTACTCTCCAATATCTCGAAGGCGAAAGTCCTGCATAACCATAAAAAATTGTCTTTCAAAAAGTCAGAATAGGGAAACAATATAAGTACAAATTCTAATGTGAATGGTTTTTCATAAAAGCAAAGACGTCTTCTAAATTAAAAATTACCGCGGATAGATCCACTATCTTCAAACTAGTCGGCAGAGCTTTGATTATTTCCTGCAAAAGATGTCCCATGACATCCACATACAAACACATTATATAAACAGTAACGATTTAGTTGTTAAAACAAAACCTGTGTAGTCCCATGAGGCAAGCAACAGAAAACAGCATCAACATTTGAGAAGTCTGCATCGTTAACAGCAACCAAATCTGGCAAATCCTGTAAGAAAACGCTGTAACTAAATTCAATCAAGCGTACCTATTAGGCCATTGTGACTCTTAATTAAAGCAGGAAATTCGATCTTAATCACAAGACACTCAAACTGCAACTGATAGATAAGATGATCAACTACAAACAGTGACTATAAAATATATTGGACGTACTTGCTTAACTAAGTGTGGAAACACTGATTCAATAGATTGGCCAGCCTTTCGATCTGCTGTCATCAAAGTTATTTTGAAGTCGGGATGATTTGCGAGCAGCCTAATTATCTGCACTCGGGTAGATAAATAAAAGCTACAAAATGAACACAGATATGAAACAAAGTGACAAAAAAAAAAAAAAACCGATCTTTTATCACACAATACCAAGAAAACACTCTGAGTTCAGCAAAACAATCACACAAAAGAATAAAGACTAAAAACGGATACCTCTGAACCTGTGTATCCGCTGGCTCCAAGCACACCAACCCGAAAATTTCGGGATATTTGCGAGTTGGATTCTTGGACATGCGAGCTCTGTGGTGCTGATGTGGCAACTGAAGCTCGAACGCCGAGCTTCTTGAGCTTGGAATAAGCTTCATCCTTACAACAAAATATTCACTCATTTTTTTTTATCATTACAACCAATAAATCGACAAAGCACGTGTTTGAAACTAAGAAATGCCGTAAAAGTCTGAACTTGGTCGATATCAAAACCCATAAATACTAAAATAATGTCGACCTTGTCACAAACTCACAGTTCCACGGAAAATTTGTGGAAAAAAAACAAAACAAAACAAAGAGGAAAAGAGCAAAAACATATCTCAACATAGAAAATAACGTTAATTGTCACATAAAAGTCGTGCCTTTATTACCTGGCATTTAGAAAAGCAGCCCCGATTCATACAGAATGAGTTTAAAAACGATAAAGAACCCATATTCCTTCTCTATCACAGAGAGATAACAAGTGACTTCAAATTTCAAGGAGAAGGAGCTTGGGTACTTTGTGTGTCAGCTGATGGGTTTTTGTCGAAGTAGATCTAACGACGCCTCAGCTGCGCGTTTCAGTCTCGATAAATAAATCCCATTGTGTTGAGCTGTGCTCCACACTCCACAGTGGACAGTGTAGAGGAAAGGACTCTACTGTAGGGAATACAACCGTAGAGTATAGAGTAGACAAATATGTGGGCTTTGCTCTGAGTCTGACCCATATTGTCGTAACAATAGTTAAACTAAGTGGAAGGATTTTGAGCTGAAACTCTTCTAACAACTTTGGGCTGATTTGCTATGTCCAATAATCGAATTTCTTATATCTTTCAATATTCATAACAGTATAGTAATCATAATTAAGATAAGTATAACTTTAATTAAAAATAATTAAATAATATTAGCAAAATTAATACTTTTTTAATTAATATTTTACTTATCCTTCATCAAACAAATGCTCTTCTTGCTTTCAATGGTTCAAATCAGATACACTTGTGTTCTGGCAAATCTCAGGTTTAAGAAAGAATCATTTACAATGACAATCCAAGCTATATTTCTTTATACATAAACATGTACATACAAGATGATAAAAAAAATGATTACAGACCAAGAAGACATCTTTAATCTGCTAGCAAAATGCTGGCTGATTACGGTTCATCGATCGAAAGCAGATAGATGCGGAGAGTGTGTTCGAAGTTGGCAATTTTCCGAACTTGCAGGAGAAGTTTGTGGCCCTAGTTCGGACAATCTTAGTCTTTCTTCTGTGATTCGATTCTGAAAAAGATTCAAATAAACATTCATTCGGTATATCGAATCAAAATATTAAAGAATAATAAGCAAAGCAAAACACTTGAATCTGCTAGTTTCGTCAGAACTCCGAAATACATACCTTGAGCTTTACATCTTGAAGTTCCATTTCCAAGGTGACAACTCTACTTTTCAGCTGTTCGAGTGCATCTTCAGCCGCGGATAGACTGATATCAGATGATGGTCTTGTTATTCCAGCAGCCTATCCGTTCCAGTTAATAATAAAGAAAATGAAAAAAAAAAAAGAATCAGAAATCAGAAACGAGAAATGAATAATATAGAAAAGAACCAAATGTAAGGTAAAAATCTCACCTTTAGAACAGTGGTACACAAGCCTACTAAGTTTTGAGCCAGTTGAAGTCTCTCCTCTTCAGTTTCCTGTTTCATATGTCATTGTTAGGTCTCTCTCTTGCCATGCATATTTGTGTGAGTATTCGTCTGAAATTACAGTATGCGTGTGTCCACATATATATATTATCATTTGTGCATTACACTAACCTTTAATTTCTTGTCCAGCTGTAACTCCTTATCAAAATTAATGTAGGGTGTTTTCCCATTTGCTGCACGGTACCGAGACAACTCTTCCTGAACACGTGAAAGAATTGCTTCGGTCTTTCTAAGCCTAATGCTCAGTTCTTCGTTTTGGCTTCTTAGCGTGTTATTCTCTTCCTGAGATATGAAAAAAATATTGATTTTTTTATATCTTGCATTAGGTGTCGGAAATGTCTCGAAACTGATGAAACCTATCATAAAGCGTGCAAGAACTCGTCACTTACTAACCTTTATTTTTGCATGATGATGTATTCGTTGATGAATGTTCTGTTGGCCAGATAACTTATTGACTTGCTCTTCAAGATCCATTACTCTCCCCTTGTAATTGGCGTTTTCTGCCTGAGAACATGGAGAATGTCAAACAAAAACATGCGACTCCTTAGGTAGAAACCAATATATAGCACAAAATCAATGCACTACCTTTAAAATATCGTTTTCAGTGGCAAGTACTTGATCGTGGTGGCGTAATTTCTCCAAAGCAAGATGAGCAGCCATTACTTCAGCTTGTTTTCTCTCAATTTCCTCGAGCCATCTAAAATACGTTTGAATGGAACTCATTCGAGATATGGGATTAAGAAAGGAATTCAAACGAACAAATTCAAAATAGCTCATTACCCTTTCCTCTCCTTTACAAACTCATTTATCTGCTGTTTGAGATTAGCTACTTCCTTTTCCTGCAAGGGAACAAAAAAACTAGTGAAGATGAGATTACAGTAAAATCTTAACTTAGCTTAATTGACTGTGAACAAAGTCTACTAACCTTAGCTTGAGCTTCAGCATTACGAGGTTCAGCAGATTCTAATAATGTCTGAAGCTGCTCATTATCCATTAAATTCTGACGAAGTTACAGAAATCAATAGTGAGTATACGGTGATCTAGTACGCCTTTTCGTTAGAAAAAATAAGTGGACCCACAGTTCATAACTATTTTCTTTCACAGGTGCTCATTTCTAAGATTCATAACTAAATAATTATATTGAAATGTAATAATTTGGCAAAACTTACAGCATAACTGTTCATGTTCATCTTTACTCCAAGCAAATCCCTGATAACATCATGCGTCATGCTTTCTGTAGCAGCCAGTCTAGCATTGAGCATGAATATCTGGAAAAAAAATCATTGTTGGAGGTGAAATTATTATATTATAATATATTTTTATTTTCATTTATGATACCTCTTTTTGCCTACTAGCAGCCAAGGCCTCAAGCTCTTCTATACGTTGTCTGTTAGCACTGAGCTCCTCATCCTTCTCGGATTTGATTTGTTGAGCTATGCCCAACCCAATGCATTTGAATGGAGAACCCGAGCCTCTGGGCTTCGAAGCATTTTTTTCCAATTTGTTCGAGGAGGAACTCGTGCTCTGAACAGCAGAGGCTTCAGATTTGACTTGTTCAAACATAGTTTCCAATGCCTTGAACTGTGAATACATATACGGTCAGCATTTTCCAAATTGGAAAGAATCAGTAATAAAAATCTACTAGCTGTCCTACCTTTTGCTTGTATTCACAAGCTTGTGCCTCAGCATGCAAATTTAGCTCAGAGATGTGAGCTTTACATTGGGATATCTATTCAATAGAAAAAAATAGGATTAAATACGTTGTGGCGAAAAAATAACTAATTCAAGATTATGATATTTTATGGATTATGCATGCTGAAATCATGTGATGATCATCAAGAATGAAATGACTTTACCTCGGCTTCTCTTGAAGAAATTTCTTTTTCAAGAAGCTGGACCCGTTGAAGTGCTTGATGGAGTTTTTTCTCTTTCTCATCCAGACATCTAAAAGGAAAATACGTGTAAATATTTAGTGGTTTGCATCATTTTTCTTCTGAGTCAAACTAACATGAAATAAAGTCAAACCTGGAAACATTGCTATCATTTGTTCTGACATTGTCCATTTGCTCTTTGATAGCAAGAAGCTCCAGCTCGAGTTCTTCTCTATGCAGTCGTTGCTTCTCAGCATCTCCTTTAACAATGTCAACCTAAAGAAAAGAAAATAATCTCGCTGGACTAAATAACAAATTAATTAACTAGTTTTTCAGGCAATAAACGAAAGCGAATACCTTTTTCTCAAGTACGTTAACAGTGCATTCTAGCTCTTCAATCGACCGTTCTAATAGTTTCACTTCCTCTTCTTTTTCCTCGGTTTGCACCTTCCTAAGTTCAGCAATCTGTGATAATCCGGTTTAACAAAATTAAGGAACAATAATATAGTTAACAAATGTGTTATTACTAAACGGTATCTCTTCCTAAGGCAAACTTACCTCTTGAGCTTCTACTGCAATGGCTTCATTTTCGTCAGCTAGCACTTTAGCCATCTCGAGCTCCTTTGTCAGCTTATGAACATTGGTCTCCAGCTCTTGATTACTAGAGGTGACAGCTTCCAGTGATTTCTCTAATGATTTGGCAGATTCGGTCAATCGAGAGAGAGCTGTTTCCATTTCAGAAACTTCTATCTCTAAGTTATCAGCTCTGATCATTGTCTCTATTAGTTTTTCATTTATAGAGTTCTTCTCTTCTAAAGCACATTTCGTGCTTGCCAAAAGCTCATCATTCTTGCTGGACAATCTACTTATTGCATCACGATATTTTACAATTTCTCCTTCAAGAGCAGCTACTGTCTCAGACTTTTCTCGCACTTGCGCTTCAAATGAATGACACTCAGCTATGGCTTTGTCCAACTCACACGACTTTGATTCCAAATTGTCTTCCAGTGACCTCAAGGAAGCTACTACCTGTTCCATTTCATCTTTCTGATCTTTACAATTTGATGCAGACTCTTGGAGCAAACTTAGATCAAATAAAAGACCACTGAGAACTTCATCTTTTCTCTTCAACTCTGTTTCAAGGTGGGAAACTTTCGAATCAAACTGCAGTGCCACATTCTCCAAGAATTCAAGCAGATCTTCGAATTGGTTAGTTCTTTCCAGTTCTGTAACAATCTTCTGGAATGTATGACTGACCTCGTTACATCTTTCTGCTACAAGACACTGCATTTTGCAGCTTAGCGTATCGATATTTTCTATCAAATCAACAGACTTCAAATTTCTCGAGTTCAAAGCACTGAGGTATCTGAACTCCTTAGACTCACGAACACTTAGCTCGTTTCTTAGCAAAATGTTCTCTTCACTCAAGATATCGATATTCCACAGTTGCATGTGTAAAGCAAAGAATTTGAGAAACAATTCCTCTCTGATGACGGAATAAGAAAGTTTGTGATTTGCAATTTCTGCCTTTGCAAGTCTTAGATCTTCCTCAGACATATCAATGTGATTCTTTAACATTGAGACTTCATCTTTGAGTCTATGATTTTCACCGTCAATATCTTGTGTGCCTAGTACCATTAATTCATAGTCATCCTTTTTATTCTTCAGCTCCTCAACTAACAGACTATTTTTTGCATTTGATTCATTCAAACAAACCTGCAACTCTTCGTTCTCCTTCGTAAGGCAACACAACTTTCCAAGAGCTTCATCTTTCATTTCCAAAAGCTTCTCTAACTCTCTGATTTGTTGATATAGATCCGAAATAAGACTAGAGGAAGAGTTAACAGTTGCTTCCTTCATCATAAAATCTCCAAGTAATTTCGCATACTGAGATTCCTGGTCAAACAATATCAATTCAGAGGCATCAGCATCAATATACTTGCAAACTATATCCTCCTTGAATTTTTCAAGTATTTTGAAGGAGCTTATGCAGGAACACTCCAAATCAGCTTTCAAAAGATACATCTGCTTCAATTCAGACGAAAAAGCCAGAACCTCTATCTCTTTTGAGATAACCTCCATCATGAAATCTTCTTCTCGACGCTGAAATAATGCATCTTTCTCCTTCAGCAACTTTTCTTGATCTAGAATTGAATCAAATGTTTGCTTGCTGTTCAGATCAAGCTCCTTCATCAGCGTTGCTAGTTCAGATCCCATATCGTTTGACCTTTGCAACATCACCTCTTCCTGAAATTGCAGATCCTTTATCTTCTTCTCGAAAGATGAGAGTTTAAGTGTGACAACCTCCCCGGCATCATCAACTTTACTTGATACATGATCAAAGCTTTTCTTTATATCCTCCAACAACTTCCCTTTGAGTACACTGCAAATTTCGAGCTCTCTCTTTGCTTTGGTGTTGTTCTCATGAAGTTTGGATATGGTGGAATTGGACTTGCACAAACCATATCGAAGGAGACCATTTTCTGCGTTTAATCCATTTGCAGTTTCAAGTAAAATTCCCATGTGACAGAGATGGAATACAGATACAGCACAGTCCTTGGAGATAATCTCTGACCAAACCTCCTCTAGTAGCATCCTAATAAGTCCCGTCGATTTCTGAACCCAAGATTTCACGTCGTAACATTCGGATGCTACGGACATCCATTCTCCCGTTGAAGCTGTCTTAAATTCTAGAACAACATCCTCCAGTTCTGACAGCATCATGGACAAGATCGAAATATCTGCATTGTATTGTTTCAGAAGTTCCCCATAATTCTGGTCTTTGACACTGTGTGACAGATTTAACCTTTCAACTTCATTAGAGAGGATCTTGATCTCATTGCTCAAGTCATTTTCTTTCAGTTTCAGTTCATGAGCACGAAATTTCAAGGCTTCATTAGCTATCATCAACTCGTTTATCATTATGTCCGCATCTTTGACGGTTTCTTGGACTTCCACAAATTTCTCGAAAATACAGGAAGCTTCGATGGTTTTCTGAGAAGCAACAACTTTAGCATCATGAAGTTCAGTGTCCAGTAACTGTTAAGAGTTAACAGCCAAATCAGTAGTGGTTTTCCATGGTGGGAGCAAGGATATAATGCATCAGAACAAATATATAAATGTTAAGTGGATAAATTTATTTGGAAGCTAGAATATCTAAGGAATCGGAAAATCAAACTAAAAATAAAAAATCTCCACCACTTTCTCTTGTAACCAGGAAGCAAAAGATTCATGATCTACCTGTTCAATTTCTCGGATTCGACCCTCCAAATTGTTGACTTTCATCTCAACTTCACTTCCAAAAGCATCCATAGTATCTTGAAGCAAATTCATCTGAGTCATCAATGACTCGGTGTTTGTTCGTCCTTTTAGCTCAGATGCCAAAATCTCTTCTTTCTCATTGCGCAACTTACCCATCTCAGCTTGTACTTCTTGTAAGTTTGTGCGGGCAGATTCAATCTCCTTCCTCAAATGAGCAACGGTAACACCTCTAGTATTCTTAGATGGCAAAGCTTTATCATTAAGGACCGGTTCAATGATGGATGCAGCAAGGTTACACGAGTCTTTCCTATTACATGCCTGCAAGATGAAGTAAATGAGTATTTCCAGAGAAAATTTAGGGAAAACATGGAAGTATTTTGGAATCTTTACTGAAAGTAGATTTCTTAAGAAATTTTTCATACCAGTGATCGAAAATCAATATCAGCAGCATACTCAACTGACTTCCCTGAAGCTTCATCTCTCTGAGGATTTCCACACTGGTTCACATGTTCATTCATGCATGATTTAAGCGACAAGAGATCAGAATTCAGCTCCTCGAGTTTCTCTCTTGCTTCTGTGATTTCTTCTTGCTCATTTTCTTCAACCTTCGCTTCAAGAACTTCCCTTAATTTTGCACAGCATTCTTCTGATGCTTTGAGTTTATCTCGAAGAAATATATTTTGATGTTCAGCTTCGTCAAGTAGTGACGCCTGACATTTGAGCATTTTGTCTCTTTTACTAATAAATTCTTCAAACTCCCTTACCTGGACATCTTTATTGCTTAAAGCAACACTATAATCAGAGTTTAACTCCGACAATCTGTTCACGACCACCAAAGCAGCCAGTGCACAGGATGAAGATGTCTGAAGTTGGTTCTTTCCGTGATTCACTAATGTCTGCAGCTCTAGAACAGCGGCTCTCATATCATCTAATTCAGTTCTTCGAAGGAGGATCTCGTTATCCTTTTCAATACATGCTTGCTCATGTGCTTCGCTCATAAGCAAAACCGCTCCTCTCAAAGATCTCACCATGCGCTCCATATCATCACTCCTATCGACAGCATCCTTTAGACTCTGGTTGAGCTTTTCAGTAAATGATTCCTTTTCTGATATATATCTTCTCACCCTCTCAAATTGTTCCAAAACTGAACCGCTTCTCTGAGGCAGCATTGAACTGGAAATGATCTCAATCTGATTGCATGCATCGTTCAAAGCCTCATCACCACCAGAGAGAATACCCGCAATCTCATTGTCAATCAAATCAAACTCTTTAGTCATTTTTATTACAAGATTTTCTCTGTCTTCTAACATTACAACTAATTTTTCATTTTCTGTGCTCTTTAACCGTAATTCATCTTCCATGATTTTCATTTCACTCCGAACAGATATAAGCTTCTCACAGGCCTCCATTTCTCTCAACTTGCTTTCTTCGACATCCCGTTGCAGAACAAAGAGCTGTTCTTGCAAGCAAACAATCACCTCCGCAGTTTCGGCTTCGACCTGCCTCTGTGTTTGTTCCATTTCTTCTTTGGTAGACTCTTTAAATGCGAGGTCACTTTTGTACATTTCGTTCAGTTTCTTAGCCTTCTCTAGTGATTCTTGTACCTTCTTTATTTTGGCTTCTAAGTGAGACGAGGAGGCTTTGGTTTTGGAGCCCTTAACTGAGGAAAGATCTCTGAGCTCTCGAGTACCATTCTCCTCCTTGAGACATGAAATTTCGATTACCTTTTCATTCAAGAGTTCCTCGTAACGGAGATTAGAACTCATGAGATTCTCAATCTCATTGACAGAAAAGAGCTGTTGTGAATGAAGAGCTTGGATCCGCAAATTTGCTTTGTCGAGTTCCTCTTTCATTTCTTCATAATCTTTAGTCAAAGAACTAACCATTTTATTTGACAATTGAAGTTCATTATCTAAAGATTCAGCCTTGTGTTCCATTTCAGCAAAGCGTGACTTCTCTTCGTGTAGAATGATTTTCAGAATGTCCAATTCCAATTGTAAATCGACGATCTTATCCCCATGCTTCGTGAGATCAGCATATCTCGATTCAACTTCTCTTTCCATGTTTGGTGTTGACCCGTGACCGCAAGCTGGAACTTCCACTATGGACTCCTATAAATTTGTAACATTTTCATAATTATTACGAAACATACAATTGATAAAGATTGTCTCACAAATTTCTATCTATATTCACCCAACTTATTTGTTTCAACGACGTAGAACAAAACAGTATCAAGAATTCATGTTGCACCTTAATGACTTCAGCATTGTCATTGCGATCGTGACTTGCTGCTGTGGTCTCATTAACTGACGCATGGAGCTCTTCAATTACCCTGGAGAGATTTCAATAAAAATATCAGAAGCTGAAAAAACTATTACTGCTCATTTAGAAAACCAGATATATAACAACAATGAGTTCAAAATACCCTTTCAACGTAGCATTTTCTTCCAGACAAGAGTTTAGTTTTCTCTTGCACTCCTCTAACTCGGAAAGAGTTGTTTCTAGCTGTAAAAGAGAATTATGTCTAAGAAGTTGGCCTCAACTAAAGTTTATTAAAAGCTGAATTAGACTAAATATACCTCTTTTCGGACCGAATCAAAATCATAGCCTTCATGACTATGAAGTGCCACAGCAGTGTCGGGATGACTAGTAAGTCGTGAATTATCATCTAGGACGAAAAAGAGCTGCAGTCGGTAGAAACATATTAAGGCGCCATGAACAGGATAATATCAGAAAAGATTCTGTGAGGGCATTAAATATATGCAGTCAAGATACCTGATTTCGCAATTCAGATACTTCATTGATTAACATTTCTCTCTCCCCTTCTTCATAGAAGTCTTGAAATCTGCATAAACAAAAGAAAGCAAAGTTTTTTACAACAAAAAGGTCAATTCAAGTTGAATGGAAAAGGTAGTAATAAGGCAATAATATTTAGGAAGAGAATAAAAGAAGAAAAATATACCGCCCAATTTGCTCTAAAAGCCTAATGTTTTCAACAGCAAAGCGTGTTACTTCAGGGTTTTTATCTATTCTAGCTCGAAGAAGCTTATTTTCTTCTGCGAGTTCAGCATTTTCTTTCCGCAAATAATCATCTGCTGACGTCAAACCACCAAGAACAGACTCCATTCTTTGAATTTTATCTTCCCTAAACTTCAACATCATTTTAATGCCTCTCGCATCCTCCTCTCTTTGAATTGCCTACAAGGAATATATAGTCTCACAGTTTAAAACGTAACATCCGCATTGCTTTTGTCCGAGTGGATTATGTATATAACCCGTTAGATGAACAGGCCTTAATAAACGCAAATAAATAAAGATTCCCTAAATTAGCAATTTAAAGGAAAGAAGAGATATGGAGATTACCAGACGTTTCAGCTGCTCAATTTCACCTTCGAGTCTCTTAACTGAAGTTTCTGCCATTAGTTCCCTCCTCAATGAACCAGCAAGGGTAGTTTCCAAAGATTTTAACTGTCAAGGATTTACAAACCGCTTCAAATATGTATATTAAATATGAGTTATGACTGAAATGTAAATTGAAACATTCCACGTCATTTAAATCCAACATCAAAAGATATTTGAAAAGAAATGTTACCTGTTTACCAGACATTCTGAGAACCCCATCAGATTCTTGTGAGCTTCCATCATCCTCGTCTTCAAATCTTACTTCAGTATCACTTGCACGTCCAAATGATAAAGATCGAGGTACTTTTTGTTGTTTGATAGCAGAAAGCTCCTCCTATCGAAATAACAAATTACACGTCTCGTCGAAGATAAATTTCCAGAACTATGTACATTTCTAAAACAGGGAAAAGACAATTAATAGGTTTACCTTTAACAACTTTATCTGATTTTTCAATGCAGTGATATCTCCTGATGAGTCCTCATTAATAATTGCCTGCTCTTGGAGGAAACAGTTTTTGAATATCATAGATGTATTGAAGTTGGAAAACACTAGGTTTGATTTAAACAAGCATGAGTAACGATAAGCTTACGTTATTCTTGATGAGCTTTGCCCTTTTTGCGAATTTTAAGGTGTTCAGTGTCTCAGAAGCAGAGCTGCAGCAGGTGATGGATTGAGATTGGGAAGTCCACAAAGTAATAGAAAAAGGGTTATGCTATATTGACAAGCAAAAATAATCAAGAAACAAAGAACCAGAGAAGGTATACATACCAGATAGATGGGCTAACATTTGCTATAATCATTGTTTTCGAGTTTCCACCAAGAGAGTCCTAAATTTCATTTAACTTTAGACACATACCAGAAAATACATAAACCTCGGCATAGAAATTATTAAAGAAACAAATTATACACCTGAAGAAGAAATGTTAATCTCGAATCTCTGTAAGGTACATGCCTCTGTTTTCCATGTGCTACATCCACCAACACCATAATTACATGACTGCAAAAGCAAAGAAATGTATTTAAGAATCTACAAGAAAACAAATACATATAGAACAAAAGGAAAGTTTTCAGAAATAAACTGCAGTACCCTAGAGTTGACAATGATTTGTTGATATTTGCAGCCTCTTTAAGACGTTCACCCTCAGCACCAGAAGACTTTTGCCTGTTAAGTTTAAAAAAAAACATGATAGAACTGATTTTATAGATTCTGAATAAAGTTAACTACCGTTAACAACCTTTCTGAACCAGCAAGATCAACAAGATTCAGTCTTGCAAAACGAAAATTCGTTGTTGAATCCTTTACCCACTGACTTTCGATCACACACGTAAAGACACTGTGTGAACGACTACTTTCTCTGTTCATGTTTGTTGCAGCAACTTTCCTATTTAGAGAACCCTAAAACATAACTTCAGTTAGTTAATGTGTAGTAAGAGGCTTTACAAGAAAAACACAGGAGAGCACGTATGTGCAATAACTACTGCACAATAAACTTAAAAACAGTCACCTGAGTTAGCAGACGAAGAATATCTCCCACTGTGTGGACCTCAAATTCTGACAAATTCTCTACATAGACACCTTTTTGCATATCCTCGCGCAACTGATTCAGAGGGATAGTAAGTTAAAACAATATTTTCATAATTATTGCATGGTAAAGATCTACAATTACCATCAAATTTGTGGCTGAAGGATCAAGGAGATCAGTAATTTGTTCGTTGTAAATCTCAAGAAAAGAACATTTGCAATTGTACTTAAGTTGCTCATCCCTCCTGCTTTCTTCTTCCTGAAATAGAATTAAACATCTTTCACCAAATTGCTTTTAGAAGAAAGTGGATAAATGCCACGAATAAGAGATAAGTTACCGCTCTTATCCTTGCAAACAAAAACTCAAATATACGGGGAGTCATTCCACGATTTGGACTAGGTTTGACTTCAAGTTCATCAATCTCTCCAAGCATAGTGTAGGTCTTCCCACTACCCGTCTACAACCAATTAGAAATATTTAGTACTTCGGATAAAGAATGTTAGAGCCACCTGAAGTTCTGTCTAGATAACATTATATATTAAAAGAAATATAGGATTTGAAAATCTACCTGTCCATATGCAAACATGCAGCTGTTGTATCCAGACAAGCAGTTTTCCACCATGGGCAAGCCAACCATTCTAAAAAGAGTCTCCTGAAGATCATTAAGAAAATGTCAGCTACTCCATGTATCAGAATTAGTACGTGAATCAAAATACATTATCCGGACCTGATCTATAGCTTCACATGCTACATGATCAAAAACAAATCTTGTCTCAGCTGGACCCGTCCAAGAGATGCTTTGTCCGCTTTCCTGCCTCAAGCACCTAGCAAATCCAAAACTATTCTTTTCCATGTTATTCAGCGGTCTTATACGAATCAAGACCTGAAATTCAAGTATCAATATTAGATAGGGAAAAAGCAGGCCTAAAGAAAACAAAATACAACTCAAACTCAACAAGAAATGAAAAGTGACTTTCCTGCACGTTATGTTCCATCCAGAACGATGAATCTTCCTTGAGCTCAAAATATGGAACCTCAACGTTATTAACACCAGCAGTATTATTACAAGAACTTGGAATCCCTCGAGACAAAGCATTGTGATTCGGCAACCGAGCAGATGAATTAGGCAGGGGCTTAGAACTACCACCCAAATAAGAACCGGGATGAGGAGGTTTGTTCACACTTTTAGTGGGTGTGCCCTGAGTCGAGTTACACTCAGAATAACTCAATCCACCTCTGCTCACTGCTCTACTAGAACATGGTGTTGTTGTATTAGCTATGGCTCTAATCTCTTCTCTTACCGCGAAACCACCATTGACCGAAGGAATCTCACTCTTCGGACCCCAGTTAAACCTATTTTTCGAAGTTAGTCCCGATCTTTCTGGAGTGCGAAGAGGCATTGACCCATCTGTATACCTAACCTTAGGCTTAGTGGGGGTTTTATCAGCTTTATTTGCCCGAAGACTAGTTAAATCTTGATCAGAAACACCTCTTGGTATTCTCGAGGGTTCTTGAATGGCATTGAACGGTGGCCTCGAGGGATCGGTACCCATCTGAGTGCTAATAGTTTCCCTGGTGTTAACAGGAACATTCTCAACTTCCTCCGAATTAGGGTTTTTGCCAGAATTCCGACGCATGAGCTTGAAGTCCCTCAACATTCTGTAGCAGCTCAATACAAAATAAGAAGCAAAAAAAGATCTGTTAGATTAAGTATCAAGAAAGCATGTTAATTGGCCACTCCAAAGTAATATAGAGGCAGTAATAGCCTTTCAACAGACCACCCAACGAAAGAAGACAATCGCTACTAAAATACCATTCAAGACAACATTTCCTCGATCTCTACAAAACGGAAAAAGGAGGAGCAGTGATGGGTACCTGACAGAGGAAGTGACCACAAAAACGCCAAAACCTTTATACTTTGAAATCTTTTCTTCTTTTGATGGAAAAAAAAAGAGGGGTTTTCTTTGTTAATGCAAAATCAACGATATACAAACGAAATTCATCAGTTATGCAGCTGTAATCGTATCTTAGTTCTTCAATATTCTCTTGATTTCTTGAATATAAGCCCTCTCTCACTCTCTCTTTCGCAGAGTGTGGTCTGTTGACATAAATTCAATATTTTGAGAATTGATGACGAGAAGTAAAAATATGAACGGCTGAGATTAGATCTGGGATTTGAAATGGAGATAGATCGCGCTATGTGTATTTGAATTTGATAGGATTATTTGGACAAAAAGCAAACGGCTATTGCGATTTGAATTAAGTATTGAGCCATGGGCCATGCCATTCGTTGGGCCTACTATTATTTTCAAAACTCTATTTTTTTAATATTAATAACGGCTATATAAATAAAGTTGCACTCACTTGCTATATAGTTCTATATTTCTCACAATTCCAATCATAGTAATTGTTTGAATTTTTTTATGGATAATTACGGTTGCATGGGATTCGAAGGAATCGATACATCAGTTCCCCATTATCCTATCCATGTTGGTACTCATATTTAACACATAAAAATAATAATTTTTTTCTTTATATTATCACAATTCCCATGGAGTTAGTTATTATTCACTTGGTAGTATAGACTTAGAAATGACTAAAAAGTATAGTCCAATTACCAAACAAGTTGGGTCATTGTTCAATAAAAAATAAAAAATTCAAAAGTACGTATCAAATATTTACCCCACCACCAATAATATCTTGAAAATGGTGTTAACGTTGTTTGTGGATGATAATGTTTATATATAAATCCCATGTCACAAACGTCTACATATCAAATAAATAGCCATATATACATATCAAATAAATAGCCATATATACGTCGAGTTCATGATTTTATATATTGAATTTTATTTTCCGCAGAAAAAAAAAAAGATTTGCCTTATCATAAACTTATTTAAACCAACCATATTGCATCACATGCTGTCGATACACAAGCTCGATAATTTGTACTATAAGATTGGGATGTGTTATTTGTCGCATTGCATGTGACAATAGAAGTTTGATAATTTTATGTAGAGTAGATTTTTATTTTGTCACATGAAACTTCAATAAAGATCCACACTTGTATAAATCTATATATAAAGTTATGGCAGCAATACATATGTTGCAACAATGGTAATATCCAGGCTCAAGCTAAGCTTGTCATTGCTAAAGCACGCAGTAGAAATTATACTCTTGTTCATTGATGAAGCTAGTCGTGCCGTCGTGGGCGCATATCAGACCGTAAATTATGCGCATGCAGTTTCTGTTCGACTGTTTGGTATCTTCCCTTAATGCCATTCGAGAGAGAATTATACAATCCACAGTTTTATTACCGTATATGTTCTTCTTGTTTGAGTTCAATAACTCGAAGTTTTGTAAGTTTTTATGTTCTCCTAAGCGATTATGTAAGTTTAGAATTGTGTGCATAAGATGCACGCGTTTGTGTGTAGAATGGGCTGCATGAGGAAGAAGGAAAAGTTTTAATTTAAACCAAGAAAAAAAATGGCAGAAGTTTAAAGAGAAGACTATGATAG
Organism: Lindernia subracemosa; assembly: GCA_028392965.1. NCBI lineage: Eukaryota > Viridiplantae > Streptophyta > Magnoliopsida > Lamiales > Linderniaceae > Vandellia > Vandellia subracemosa. The sequence continues at coordinate 121,718 of JAQPCC010000046.1, forward strand.
ATCACTTGTACATTTGTTTGTTTGGACTACATAATATGTGGAAGGATAATAACGTTAAAAATGGGAACAACTGCGTGGTTGTCCTTAGTAGCCCGGGATAATCGGTGGTGGAGGGGATTTGTAACTTGCTCCCAAGTTATCGGGAAGATCTATAGGAGCAAAAGCCGGAACTGGTGGTGGTGGGGAGGAGACGGGCGGTGGTGGTGGAGAGAAGACAGGCGGAGGTGGTGAGTGGATTTGTTGTGGTGGTGGTGGGGAGGAGACAGGCGGAGGTGGTGAGTGGATTTGTTGTGGTGGTGGTGGATATGAGTAGGCAGGTGATGGCGGCGGTGAGTAGGCTGGTGGTGGAGGTGAAGAGTAAACAGGGTTAGGTGGAGGTGTGGAGTTGACTGGTGGAGGAGGTGAAGATTGTTTTGGCGGTGGAGGTGGTGAGTACACCGGCAGTGGCTGTGATTGAACTGGCGGAGGAGGCGATGAGTAAACTAGTGGTGGAGGCGATTGTTTTGGTGGAGGGGGCGATGAGTTCACCGCTGGTGGAGGAGGAGGAGGCGATTCTTTTGTTGAAGGAGGCGATGAGTACTCCGCCGTTGGCTGCGACTTAACTGGTGGTGGAGGTGATGAGTACCCCGCCGTTGGCCGTGACTGAACTGGCGGAGGAGGCGATGAGTAAACTGGTGGTGGAGGAGGAGGCGATGAGTTCACCGCTGGTGGAGGAGGAGGAGGCGATGAGTACTCTGCTGTTGGCTGTGACTTGACTGGTGGTGGAGGTGATGAGTAGCCCGCCGTCGGCCGTGACTGAACTGGCGGAGGAGGTGATGAGTACACTGGCGCTGGAGGAGGCGGCGACTGTTTTGGTAGCGGAGGTGATGAATATACTGGTGGTGGCCGTGACTGAGCTGGTGGAGGAGGTGATGAGTACACAGGCGGTGGAGGCGGCGGCGATAGTTTTTGTGGCGGCTGTGACTGAGCTGGTGGTGGAGGAGGTGATGAATATGCCGGTGGTGGAGGTGGCGGCGATTGTTTTGGTGGTGGAGGTGATGGATATACCCGCGGCGGTTGAGAGTGAGTTGGTGGAGGAGGTGATGAGTTCACCGGCGAAGGCGGAGAATGCTTCTTGGGTGACGGAGAAGGCGAAACCTTTGGTCTCTTAGGCTTCGCCGCACCACCGCCATTGCCCGGCCTGCAGCCCGTGGCCTTACAGTCCACTTTCGTGCTCAAAGCAGCACGGCACTCCTCGGCCGGTCTCTGATCCTTCTCCCCAGCAAAGCAATTGTGGTCGCCTTCCACCTCGAGCCCCTCGACCACCCCGCAAACGCAAGACTCGCCCTTCGCCTCGAAATAGTTGTAAGAAAACGCAACGCTGGTCAGGTTAGGCAAAGTGCAGACCGCCTCGGGCAGATTGCTCCTCAACTTATTCCTGGCAACGTTAAAGATCTCCAGCCCTTTCATATTCTCCAACCCTTCGGGCAAATCCCCGACGAAATTATTCTTACCAATATCGAAAACCGTGGTGGTGTTCAGCAACACTATCTCTTCAGGCAAACAGCCCGAGAGGTCGTTGTTCGACAAGATGATCTCATCGATCTTCCCAGCCATTTTCCCAATGCTCTTTGGGACGCATCCCTTGAACTTGTTCCCCGCCAAGACCACGACCGAGGCCGGAGAATTCCCAAGATTCTCGGGGATGTAAGAAGAGAATCTGTTGTTGTTCAAGAATATTGCGTCCAAGTCCATGTCGAACAGCTCCTCGGGCAACGCCCCTTCGAAGTCGTTGAACCTAAGATCCAAGTACTTGAGCTCGGGGAGCTCAAGCACGCTCCTCGGGAACGGGCCCACGAAGTGGTTGTTGCTGAGATCGAGCTCGAAGAGGAGCTTGAGCTTCTTGATACCCTCGGGGACGATCCCGCAGAAGCGGTTGGAGTTCAGATGCAGCAGCCCGACGTCGGTCAGGTGCTCGATCTCCTCGGGCAGGTGGCCTGCTATGTCGCCGTGGTTCAGGTCAATACCTGCAACCGTGGTGACGTTAGAGCCATCGACCGACGGAGAGCAGAACACGCCGCTGTAAGAACAGACGTCCGGGCCGACCCAGTTGCCCGTGAGGTTCAACGGGTCAGAGTATATCGACTTCTTCCACGCCTGTAGGGCTTTGTGGGCCTTCTCGAGCCTGGAATTGGCGAACTCGTGGTGGGACAGGGCAGGCTTGTCTGAATCATGGTGGTCAGAGTGGTGGTGGCTGAAGCTCGGCAAGTCGGGGCGGGTTATTAGGATGGGATCGCCGTCGAACCTGTGGAAGTGAGAGAAGGCGGGAGAGAAGAAGAGAGGCAATGAGAGGAAGAGAAAGCAGCCGAGTAATTTCGGGTTTGCCATGTTAAAGAATGCCTAGGACAAGCCCAAGGCCGCTTATAGAAACAAATCTCGGACGATGGAAGGAATCGAGGGTGTTATATGAGAACGTAAGAGAAGGTGACGAACGAGGCTTGCTTCGACATTGTTTCAATGGCAAAGCTTAGTTTTAGGACCATTTCTACTGACATAAGAATGTCTTTTGTGGATTCTATTGCATGAGATATAGGAGGTTTTGCTAGAACTTCGCTTGCTTGTGAAATGTGTAGCTAAAAATAGACAAGTGTATTTATTCATGTAATTTGCTATACAAAGAAAAACTCTTCCGTATGAACAATCAGCTTAGTACTATCACAACTCTTTCAGAAGTCTGCAGAACATGCAAGAGTCAAGACAATCCTTCCTACGGCTTATCTTCTTAATATGTCTTAACTCTATACAAGGAAAAAGACAACCATTATACTCAGTTCAGCTAGAGATAGTCAATTGTATTCATGTTCGGGGGAAGGAGAATACCAGGCGGGGTGTCTACCTCTAGCTCGTAGTAGTCTGGCGAAGGGTGAATCGGGCATTTTAGCTTTTTCTTCTTCCTCAACCTCTTGGCGGGTTTTAGGCAAACCATCTGGTATCGGACATGGAAGATTAACACTAAGCTGAAGGGGCGCCATTGAAGCGAGGAAAAGAGAGAAAACTTGCCTGCAATTTGATTTTCTGATTTCTCAATCAAAGGAGGTTCTTTAACTGCTCTGTCGATCTTGGTTCGGCTAAAAGGCTCGAGCTTTGGGATGAACGCCTCGTTTCTAGACGCAGAACAACATATTCTTGGAGCCCAAGAAGAGACACTTCTAGGCAAAGTTGGTCTGAGCCCATGATTGAAATCCAACATACAAGTGCTTAGAGTACATCTTGAGGGCATCGTCTGAATCATCATCATCTTCTTGAGATTAATGCTTCTCTTTTCTCCAATCTGTACTATCACTACTCGTTAGATCAAGTTGAAGCTGAGATAATTGTGTACTGAATATAATACAATTACCTTCATGTTCATGCCGGAGATATTGGACTCATCCAAGATCACCAATAGCCATTGCAAGAGCAGACTCCATCTTCGAAAACGTGGAATCGATTCGCATCTTTTATGACAAGAGTTCGACCGTATACTTTGGAGATGAAATTACTAGCCAAGTGACAATCATCGCAAATGCGTAAATTCTTCGTTATCCTCACAATAGCATCACGCTTAGTCCTCATCAATCCAAAAGCAATCGCCAGCTTCTCGCTGTGATGAAACAGAATGTCCCTCTTCGCATCGTCACTCACGTCTTGAATAACAGAATCAAGATCGGGTTTGTACCCTGCTGCTTCTATTCTTACAGCCATACATTCCAGAAATGGCCTGATCTCCCTGTAATAAGGATGATCCATTTGGCTAGCCATGAACGTAAACATCACGCCGTCGATCTCGACAGAACTAACCCCCGGCGTCTTCCTCAGTTCATTAGATTTCAGCAGTGTTCGAGTTGTTCTTGCACTCGCAGAATCTCCAGACAGGGCTTGTACATTCGAAGCTAATATGTAAAGCCCTGCATCGTCTGGCTTCAATCGAAGAAGTTCTTGGGAGATTTCAAGCCCGAGGTCGAAGTTCTTGTGGAGCTTACAAGCACTGAGCAAAGACCCATAAACCTCGATCAGTCCCAAGTGCAACTTCTTCGCCAGAGAGTAAGCTTCGGCCACTCGTCCCCCTCGGCCAAGAACGTCGATGAGGCAAGCGTAGTGCCTTGAGGTGGTAATAAAGTTCGAATCTTTAGTCATATCAGCGAAAATTTGGAGGGCTTGATCGACCAAGCCCGAATGACTACAAGCACACAAGACCGATACTAAAGTCGTCTCGTTCGGGCTTAAGTCCGAATTTTTTTTCATCTTTAGGTAGAGATCGATGGCATTATTCCCCTTCCCAATCATCCCATAACCAGATATTAGTGCGTTCCAGCAAGTAATGTCCTTCTCTTTCATCTCCTCGAAGTATTTTCTTGCATCGTTGATGCTTGCACAGTTACCATACATGTCTATTAGAGATGACCCGATGAAGACATCAGCTTCAAGCCCAGATTTTAGGACAAGGCAGTGCATCCGCTTGCTTTCGTGGAAAGCGCCCGAAGTACTGCAGCCCGAAAGAATGGTGGTGAAGCAAATCGAATCGAGTGCCAATCCTTCTTCGTAGGTCATTTTGTTGAAGTGTTCGATGGTTCTGTTCCAATCTCCACCTTTCGAAAACCCTTTCAACATCAACGTCCAATCGACGATGTCTTTGTTAACGATCTCAACGAACAAACGATGGGCATTGTCAATGAAGCTGCAGTTTATATACGTTTCCATCAAAGCTGTTTTGAGTAAGTGGTTGTGCTCGTGCCCACTTTTAGTTGCCAAACAGTGGACCCCACTTCCGACCCTCAAATCGTCTAACCTCGTTAAGCCCGTTAATGTCAAACTATCGATCGTAAAGCCCTCCCTCCTCATCCAATTAAACATCAGCAAAGCATCCTCACAGAATCCATTCTTGGAATAACCCGACACAATCGTATTCCACGAGACAGCATTTCTGTTAGGCATACTATCGAACACATACCGCGCGCGATTCATGCGCCCGAACCTCGCATACATATCGACCAATCCTGTCTCCACGAAAACGTTATCTCCGAAACCATTCCTAATCCAATAACAATGCACGGCTCTTCCCATCAAGAACAGCCCTAACTTGCCAAAAGCAGGCAAAGCACTGGCAATTGTGATCTCATTAGGCCTAACATCGTGAAGAACCATGTCAGAAAACACCTCAACAGCCTCGAATAAAAGCTCATTTTTCACCAGCCCAGCTACCAAAATCGTCCAAGAGACCAAATTTTTGTTCGGAATCTGAGAAAAGATTATCTGGGCCTGCGATATTAGTCCACAAGAAACATAGGCGTTCGTTAGCCTGTTGCACAGCAAAACATTCTCGGAAAGGTTCGCCGTTATTATCCGAGCGTGAGCTTGCCGTAGAGGCTTTGCGTCCTTGACTCGTTTGAGAATCGAAGCATGTGACTGCCTGGTAGAAAAACGCAGCGTCCCATCTCTGCGAACATTTTGAAGATTGATGTGATGTAATAATACTTGGCGCCTTGTGCAACGGCTAGTAACCGTATAACTGTAGTTCATTGAGAGTTATTACGAGGTTTTATCTGAAATAATGATGTTATAAAGCTCTCGCTTGGTATAAATTCTTGGCCACTTCTAAAGCCCATAATCCCATCTTCATGGCGACCAACCAATCATCTCCACGACACCTTATCCACAGTTTATAAGCTCCACTCAATCAATTCAAGACTACTACTTACGACTCATTTATCATCATCGTCCTTCTCATCCCTAATAACAGTTCATCACCGCATATACAGGTAAGTATTATATTTCACATCCCCTTCTGTTCAACTCTAATCCTCGATTCTAAGTTCTTGGTTTTTGTTTTTATGTTTTTAGCGTTTTAGGTTGCATTAATCAAGAACCTGAATATGGCAGTCGCCGCCGTCAGAATATCTCCGATCCCCACTGCCTCGACCGTCAGATTATCGCCACCCCAGAGAAGAACCCAAGTCCGCTACATCGCCGGCCTGAACTCATTCGGTGGGCTCAAGGCTCACAGCAGCAACTCGGTCCTCTCGCTGGGGCTGCCGGTCAGCACCGAGCAGTCCTTCGCAAACATCGTGAGCTCGTTGAAGCAGCCGGGGGCTGCTCGCGGCGGTGGAAATGGCGGCGCTCTGACTTCGACGTGCAACGCCATTGCCGAGATTTTCAGGATTGCGGCGATCATGCCTGCTTTGGTACTCGTCGGAGTCGCGGTGGGGTTCGTTCTGCTTCGAATCGAAGCTTCTTTGGAGGAAGCTGAATCCTAATGTGTTCATTGTTTTTCCATTACCCTCTTCACTGTGCAAATTAGTTTGAATCCTCTGCATGAACTGAAATATGAAAGAATTGTAATAAGTATTACAGATATGATGAATGGTGTGTTCGTCGTCTCAGTCATTACACAGATGAACTAGGTTCTTCCTCTGTCGACAGTTCATTCATGCTAAACAAATCCCTATCGTCGTCCAATTTCAAAATCTCCCGGCCATATCGAAGAGCTCTATCGACGCTATCGCTTTCCAAGCCCGTAGTCCTCGTCACGAAAAGTTTCCGGCCCGTCAAAGAATCGAACAGCCTCTTGAACTGCACCGCGATATAATGAAATGCCCTCAGGGCCAAAGAAGGGTTGTTGTTGCTCTTCGGATTGTGGGGGTGGATGCTGATCACGGGGCTGAAATCGTGAAACCACTCGCAGTTCGTAAGTGGGACCCGCTCGATCTTCTCCTCGAGAAGGTCCAGCTTGTTCAGGACGAGGAGGAAGTTCTTGTCGGAGAATCTCCTGTTGCTGACGACGGTTTCGAAGTGGCTCTTCGTCAGCATCATTCTGTTCGTCTTCTTACCGTCGAAGTCCTCGTAGTATTCGTCGTAATCCGTTAGGGAAATGCAGTAGATGACGAGGTCGACGTCTTCGAACATCTCCAACCACTTGCAGTTCGCCCCAAGGCTGCTTGCGTGAGCTCGAATGAGCTGAAATCTGCACAAACTCAATAAATAAACTCAGAAAAAGTATGACAATGTTGAGTTGATCATTTTGCCTGAGAATTACGAACCTCATCGTCTGATCATTCTGGTCTGAAGATTCCATGTACCCTTCATCGGACAATTTAGGAAAGGAAAACTCCATCGATGCGATTCCATTCGAGGACGTAATCCCTTCGCAGTATAAGATGTCCATTTCAGACGGCTCATAGTCCTTCCTCGTGATTTCAACCGCCTTCATTACAAGAATTACAAAAGAAAATCTCAGTACAACGTAAGCAGAGAAACCTCAAAAGGAGCATCGACAAAAGTATACCCGAGGTAGGAAATAACTAGCAACTCTCGGGAGCAAATTAAGCTCGCCGCTACGTCTGTACACTGCTTGGAAAGCTTCGTCGGTCCAAAGCTCCTCGACTCTCGGCGCATATTCCCGCGTGCCGGCGGGAATCATCAGTTCCAAGTTGCCAGATCTCACGACATGAAGCAGCCAACTTGAAAAAGATTCGAGCTTTCTGCTCAATGAATACATGCTCTTTTCTTCGGGAATTTCTACGAAAAAAAACACATACATGGTGATGTCTTAAATCCTTCCGTTGTAATAAGATGTCAAACTACATTGATATATGAATAACTAGCTACATACTCGAAGGGCCAGGCTCGTCTAATCTCTTCCTCAATTCTGCCAAATACTCCTCTTCGAAACTTTCCCGTGCGTCGAGCAAAACCGCGATGTAATGGTAAACGTTTCTCTGAATCATAAACTTGATGTTCTGCTTCTCCTCTTCCGAGAATGGGACGCTATACAAAATCCTGGCCTAGAACGTGTCGAAAGAATTACTAACAAATTCTAACATTGTTCCAATAGATCTTGTTGACTATTATTACATACTTGTTTGTATATCGTACTCGTGCCAGACTGATCGCACCCGACCATAAGAATCTTATTAACCGTCCTCCGTTCGGTGCTCTTCGCTTCAACCTCATTCACTTCTGCATTGTCGGCTGTCGCACTACTACAAGGAAACGGCAAGGACAGAGCAGCACATAACAACCTCGCTCGTTTCTGAGGAAGATAGTCAAAAAAATATCAACACGCATTCGCATTCGACCCTTTGTAATGAAATTAGTTAAAACATTCTGCTCACCTTTTCCCATAACTTCCCTATTACGTGGTTCATGCCTTCGTGTTTGCACGATCCGTCGGGGGTGACCCAAAAGTTTGGACTTCCCTCGCAGTGTATTCCTTCGGCCTGCGACATAGCCATAGTCCATACACAAGCTCACATGTAAGAAAAAAAGGAACGAAATTTCATGTAACAAGAAAGAGTATAATAACTGATAAAAAAAACCTGCAACATGAGGAGCTCAGCTTTAGTGATCTCTCTATTGTTTATCTTCACATTTGTCTTCCCATTGCTGGCGTCCGGCCTAATATGATAACCGATCGGCAACTGAGGGGTGATGATCTGGCACGGCTTCTCGCCGACCTAATCGAGATATTAAGCCAAGACAAGACTATCAGTTAAAGTTTAACTACCTTAAAAGAAGAAGATACTTCGACGAAGTTCTCACCTTTCCCCAGAATCCAGCGACCTTGTCGTACCAGTAGTTCCCCGGCTTAAGCTTATTCGGAGGATTAGCGCAGTTTTGCAGCATAAACAGCTCCTCGACGGAGAGGACCTTGTCGTTTACTACAATGAGGCGGGGTGGAAGCTGATTGGCCCCGCACGTTTTCTCGGAGGCCATGACCTGATCTATTACATCGTCCGAGAGAAGCTTCTTTAACATCCTCGAACGTTTTCCGAGGGACCCACGTCTCGATTCGTCGATTCTGTAGCCAATGCAAGGGATGCACTTTCTTCCTTCGGGCATAGAGCCCATTGCCTTTAGCACACAGCTGATGCAGTACCTTGCTCCACATACAATGCAGGCCTCTTTGTCTGCAAATCGGTTCTTTTTCTTACATCTATGGCATAAGCTCCTCTTTACGTCGGAAATCGCGGGTTTCTGTAAGTAAGCTTCTTGCACTTCGTCCTCGCTTTCGCTGTACAAGGTTTCGTTCGTCGGCAATTCGCGGAAGGTGACCATCGACGTCCTATTCCCTCGAACAGAAGCTCCTTCGCCTTCATGATCCTCCACGATCTCATTCGAAACACGGCCCTTAATCTCATTATCCAATTCGACGTCCGAGCTTTGAGACAAAGGGTTCGAACAATCTTCCCGGGCGTCCGAAAATCCCAACGTGCCCGAGCTGCTAGAGCTTCGATTTCCTCCGTCGTTGTCACCACCTATGAATTCTCCGGGACGAACACTACTGCTGCAGCTCCCAAATCCATCCACCTCAGGGCCGTGATTCGAAGAGCTCGACGGCTTCTTCGAACAACCCCTTTTCCCGACTATCGGCTGAATGATCGGAAGCGACGACCCGCCCGGCGAGATGGGCTTACTGGGTGCTACCGACGCGGTCGGAATACGACGTATGTCGATTGGAACCACGCGCGGTATCACCTCGTGGCTGAGCTCTGGGCCTGTGTATTCTATGGCGAATGAATACTCCACGCTACTATGATCATCGTCGTCGTGGTCATCTTCTTCCTTCTTCGACGATGAACCTGGCAAGAAACTCCTCGCGACGCTATTCATCTCAGCTTATTACACCAACTGGCCGAGTAGGATCAAAGTTGCTGTCTTTAACACAGCATTAAAGATGGGGTCTTGAGATTTAACACACATAAATGGGGACTTGACGACCATTTGGAGCCATGGACTGGTTCAAGGTCAATATTTCCACGGAAAAAAATACCTTTTTTATTCGTAGATCGACGCGTTTATTGCAAGAAATTTGATAGGAAAAGACTGGAAAAAAACGACCATGGTTAAAATACTGTCGAGGGCCATGATTAAGACAAGCAAACCTACTATTTTGTGACTTGTGCATTGACCTTTTGAGTCAGCTGAGGAGACGTAGTATTATTTATTTAGCATAAGATTCAAAGAAAGACTTTGAAGCTATAGTATAGCTGTCCTCATTCTTCTTACAAGTCAGTTTCCTACCAAGTTCTTTAACCTTTGGTAGAAATAATACACCATTTCCATGGCTTCTCTGTAATTTTCTTGAAACTTAGCTCATAATCTCTGTATTGCTGAATGCTGAATGCTTGAGAACAGTCCACCATGTAATATATTGTGATTTCATGACTCTGACTCATTCAACGTGTGAAGTTTCCACCATTAAGGTATTCACACGTGTATGGTATCAGATGAAGAAAGAATGACATTTAAAAGAAATGATTAAATAGAAAATAAAATAATCTAGCGGGTCATCACATAAGGGTTGCGGATTTAAACTGACCCGAGATTGCTAACCCGCCCGTACATTGGGCCGAGTCAGTGAGCCCACATTTTGGGCCGAGACATATTGCAATTAAGATCACACTAGATATTTTATTGATACAATCCCACATAAATTAATCAAATAATACGCAAAAAAAAAAAAAAAGAAAAGAAAACATACACACAGTCACACACAAACACACACACACTTCATTCATCCCAACCCAATGTAATAAATCAGTTGGACTTGTTGGCCTTGGTGACAGATTTGAACGTCACAGACGTCCCCAAAGGCAGCTTCTTGACCTCAATGCCGAAAGTATCGTACCTCAAGAAAAGCTCCACGAGCATCAACCTCGCAATAAGCGGCACGATCTCTTTCCCGGCGCATTGCTTGTTGTCCACCGTCGGAAAGCCGTCGAGCTCCCTCCCATTGGACCAATAAACGTACTTCAGCAGCTTCTCGCCGTCGCCCACGAACCTATCGGGCACGAACTTCTCGGCGTCTTCGAAAACCCTCGAGTCCCTCGTAGCTATCGGCTGGAACCCGCAGATGAGCTCGCCTTTCTTGATCACGTAGTTGGCGTCGTGGCTGCTCACGGTTATGTCTTTCTTAGCCCTCGCGTACTGAAACTGCACCGGCGGCTCGATGCGGAGCAGCTCGTAGACCGTCGACTTGGCCAGGCTCATCTTGTTCAGACCGTTGAGTGTCACGGCCCCTCCTTCTTCCTCCACCACGGCTCGGATCTCGGAGGCGAGGCGGCGGTGGAGGTCCTCCCCGGCCGTTCCGACGTACTTCAGCAGAGAAGGGAGCAGCAGCTTGCAGCCGGCGTAGGCGTTGACGACGAGGAGGAACATCATGTTGTTCGACGTCTCGTCGCTCGTCAGGCCGTACTGCTTCTGTGCCTCGTCGATCAACGGCCCGATGGCCTCGTGGAAGGCGTCGTGGACCTTTTCGTAGCCCGACTGGACCAATCCGTGGGGGTAAGGGAAGGTGTGGAGGAGAAGATCTTCGACGCAGTTGGGCAAGAACTTTATCCCTAATGTGATCTTAGGGAAGAGCTGTATAGCTATCCACTTGTCTAGGTTTGAGACCGCCTTATCAGCCATGTCCGTTTTGTACAAGCTCTTATTCCCGAAAACCCTAAAGAAGAAGTCCAACGACATTTTGTCGCTGATCGCATTGAAAACCGCCTGACCTTTCGTCGAAAGTTCAGATTCGAGGTCGTCGAACATGATGGAGGCGGCGCTATGGAAGTTTGGGATGAGTTCTTTGTGCATTCTGCTCACTATGGATAGAACGAAGCCCTTCAAGAGCTTGTGCTTAGGGTTCGACGGGTCGAGGTAGGATAGGACCCGAGTTCCGCCGGTGAAGCCCGTGGAGGCGATGAATGTCCCAGTGAGCACGTCGGTTTTGTCGACTTTCTCAAGGTCGAAGATGATGGGGAAGCTCTTGGCGTCTAGGACGCATACGACTTTAGGGTTTTTGGCGATGAACGGGCCGGGCGGGAGGTTAACCCTAAAGACGGTGGAGTTGTACTTTTCGACCCGTGATTTGAAGAAGTCCTCCTCGCCGTGTTTGTAGAAGTAGTCGATACGATCCCTTATCGCCCCGAAGAAGGGCAAGCCAAAGTCGCCGGGGATTTCTCTCAATGGTAGGGTTTCGTCGACTATGTATGAAGCCATGGTTGTGTTTCTTCTTGGGATAGGAATATAATGTAATAAGAATAACTAACGGCTGTCTTTGTAGAGAAGAATGAAGAATGGTTATGATCTAACATGATATTATTCATATATATATATATATATATAGTGTGTAATCATCATGAGACAACTTGTGTAATAAAGACGACCATTATTTGGACGCAGCAGCCTGGATAGTGCTTAGGAAGTTTATCTTTTACTTGAATAACATGTGGACGCAGTCACAACTTGTTTTTATTATATGATTTTTTATTTTTTTTTTACATGCAATAATAAGTCACAAAGTTAATATGATTTTTTTAAATGCGATATGCCAGAAAGAACTTGTTCCATTTTTGACATACAATGTCTTTCGCTAGTTGCCTTTATTAGAATAGTATTTTTTTTTTTCTTCCGTTCTAACATGGCGAATAGACGTTAAAAACGGAACGTAAAAGAATGAAAATGAGTTGGCAGAAATGTAAGACCGTATTCCTTGACCGCCTGCTGACCGATAAAAACGGTCAGCGTCGCCAACGACGACGAAAGGTTTCATTACATTTTACTTGGATAAAATAAGAATAAAGATGTTATCTTTTAAATATGCCTTTTTTTTACTAACGATTACGTAGATAATATGTATTGACTATTATAAACACTCAATTTGAAAATAATCTTTCTCACAAATATATATATATATATATATATATATATATAAGATAAACTAGAAAAAATTGTCCAAAAACTTTTTGCATGTACTCATTGATAGATAATGCGACGCGCCTAAGTATGGTTGGGAATTTTTAATTTGGAAATTCATACAATGTATATATGTATATTTCTAGAAGTTTGCGATTATTTCAAGTTGATAGAACATGACAAATACTTTACAAGATATATTTCTTTAAGTGTGATATTATTATTTCAAGGTGGCACTAAAAGCCAATACTTCGAATACTACAATTTAAAAATCAAACTTGGTAACGTACGTTCCACTACTACTTGTCATGGTATGGTATTACTCTTCCAAGAATTTCATAAGAAGGTTCTCCAAATTTGATTTTCCACCTTCTTTTGTTAATTTTTAAATTCAATTTGAAATTTTCCCATATATTCTATAAATAATCACAATAATTGAGAAATGAACAATAAATCATTTATCCAACTTTCGTGACATGTGCAATAAAATGATGTTTCAAAAGTCAAAGCTATTTTACAATGGCATTTTTTTATACATCGTCGACGTAAGATATGTACTGAAAGCACATGGCATGCTTATGGACTTATTCACATTAAATTAATTCATCTTGCTTATATATTAACATTGATCGATTATATATATGTCTTTCTATTTTATTATTGGTGATAGAAACTATTTTAGTGTATCAATTTAAATTTTAAATCAATTAATTACTATTTTATCCTTATTTTAAATCAAAAACTACCCCTTTAAATTTTACATTTATTATAATTATATCCTTAAAAATTAATTTAATTTTTTTAAATACCAAAAATAATATATAATTAAATTTTAAATTATAATTCCATCTATTAAATATTTTAAAGTACAGTTATATTATATATATTGATATATTTAGCACACACATAGAGTATGCGTAAAAGTGCTAGTATCTTTTATTAGAGAAAACTGTAATTAAATTGATTTGGTGTACTATTTTATCCTTAATATATTTATTAATTATAATCAAATCATTCAAATCAATTTTTCAACATTCTCATTTATAAATTAATCTTTCATTTTACTATTTATTCCAATTACATCCTTATGAATTACTTTTTAAAATAACACACCGTGAAAAGAATAAATTATAATTTCATATATATTAAATAAAATTTAAAATACAATATAAAATAATATATATTTATCTTCTATTATGAGAGCCTTAAAATAACTATAATTAAATTGATTTTAATGTTGCAATTATAATTATTATTTTATTCTTAATATTTTTATTAATTACAATTATATCATTCAAATTATTATGAAATAATTAAATAATGTGGATGTTTTAAATAATAATTTTAGTTAAATGATTGATGATTTGGAAGTATTGTATTAAATGTTGATGAGATGATAAGATGATAAGATGAGGTGTTTAATTGAAGAGTTTGTATATTAGTGTGAGGTGTATAATTGTAATTAATGTGATTAGTTGTAATAGTGAATTATTAGTAGTATAAATAGGTGATTAGAGCTCATTGTAAATTACACCAAGTATTGAAATACTTAATCTCTCTCTAATCTCTCTCTCTTTATTATTATAAGCTATATTATCATTATAATCTTAATATAAGTATAATTATAATAAAATAATCTTAATATAATATTAATCACAATTAATATTTTTATAACACGTTATCAGCACGACCGCTCTCCGTCGTCAAGATCAACCTCCGTCGAAGATCTCGTACGAGTTTAGTCGAGGTACGGTAATTTAATATTTAATTTATACTAATCATATATTAATTGTGATTAATTTAAAAATATATATTATAAAAGTATATTTTAAAAGTTTTATAACTAAACGCCAATACCCGAGTGGTTTCGCGGAATATCGTTCACTATAAGTGACAAGAGGTCCAGATTTCCATACCCCGTGGTGGCGTGTGGAATTTTTATTTACGATTTATTTTTTTTATATATTCACGTACACAACACTAAAAGCCCACGAGGTCTTGTGGTTATCCCCACCTCAGTAGCGGCATATTATTAATTATTTTGAGCAATTTTGAAGTTATTATTGGATCGAACAGATTTTGGACAATGGACAAATTTTATTACCACAATCTTACCCGAGCTTGGATAATAATTATGAAATAATAAAGAACGCATTTTATGAAACTATACATATATTTTATCATTGATTTATATGTTATCTGATTATTATGTTCTTATTCATCTTATAGAATCATGTCGTTTTATACAAAGATGGATCTTCTGTTGCTTACTTTATTTACGGTGATCTTACGGCTATGTGGATAATGTTTTTACCAATGTTTTTAAAATATAAATTAATTATAATTTTTCTTTAATATTATAATTACTGAAATATATTTTATTTTGAAGGATGACGCTTTGTCCGATGTTTGATCTATTACTTATGATTATTATTACGGCGACAGTTATTTGGATGTGGATATCGTTTTTCATTAGAACTTTTACAAAAGAAGATATAAAAGAAGATTAATTATAATTTTTCCTTTTAATATTTTAATGATGATTTTATTTTTATGATATCAATATATTGAATTTGGCAAACTTTGATTTATCACTCTCGATTTTATACTTGCTAGTGATTTACGCAATTACTTCGGTATATTATAAAGCATTCACCACGTTCAGTCCATCGGATATAATACGAATAAATATCGTGAGAAAATGATCAGAAAATATTATGATGGATGAATGAAAAACATAGTCCGACTAAATGATTATGTTGCATTCCCTGAAGTGAATGTATGCGCAAATAATAAAAGTGGTCGTGAACATTATATTTACCGTGGTTATTATTAATATTTCCCCCAAGTGGAAACTAGTATATGATTGAGAAAGATGTATTGAGCAATATAAAGATTATTATATATTATCGTTGGTTATTATTCGCACCCAAAGATCCCGTTGATCTTTATAAAGAGCAATTAAAAGTGAAGTGTCGATGAAATTAAATTTTGCTCAAGATTACGATATTTCAGAAAATTGGTGCTAGATCCTATGCTCATTTGAATATTTTGGTTTTTGTTAAAGATCCAAATAAAAAAAACTGAAGTGTCGTTATAAATTTTATTTAAGCATTATTTATTTATTATTTTATCTTTATATATATTTTATTTTGACGCTTATTTATTTAATAATTCTAGTTATTATATATTTATCAATTCAATGGATACAAGCATGTGCAATGGGGAGTTATGTCTTGCAGATTGTGCAACGACTAATACGATTCTAAGAAATAAGAAATATTTCTCCCATCTTGAAATGAAAGAAACAAGTGTTATCACTATATCGGGTAGCACAAATATAATTGAGGGCTCCGGAAGAGCCAATATTATACTGCCCAGAGGGACAAGGCTAATAATTGATAATGCCTTATATTCTCCTAAGTCTCAAAGAAATTTATTGAGCTTTAAAGCTATTCGACATAATGGATATCACATTGAGACTGCAGAAAAGAGAAATATTGAATATTTGCACATTACAAAAGTGGTTTCGAATGATAAACAGTTGTTGAAATATTACATTCATTTGACTCTGGATTGTATTATACGTATGTTAAAACAATTGAATCGCATGCTATCGTAAACCAGAAGTTTACTAATGATAATACATTTGTTGTTTGGCATGACCGGTTGGGCCATCCCGGTTCAATTATGATGCGGAGAATAATTCAAAATTCACGTGGACATTTAATGAAGAACCAGAAGATTCTTCAATCTAATGAATTATCATGTGCTGCTTGCTCTAAAGGGAAGTTGATTATTCGTCCATCACCAGTAAAAATAAAGAATGAATCCATAAGATTTTTGGAGCGTATACAAGGTGATATTTGTGGACCGATACATCCATCGTGTGGACCATTTAGATATTTCATGGTATTGATTGATGCATCAACTAGATGGTCTCATGTGTGTTTGTTATCAACACGGAATGTAGCTTTTGCGAGATTGCTTGCTCAGTTGATTCGATTAAGAGCACATTTTCCGGACTTTCCAATAAAGAAAATACGCCTTGATAATGCTGGTGAATTTACTTCCAAGGCATTTAATGAATATTGCATGTCTATTGGAATTGATGTTGAGCACCCCGTGCCACATGTACATACGCAAAACGGTCTTGCAGAATCGTTGATTAAAAGGCTGCAATTAATTGCAAGACCATTATTAATGAAGTCGAAACTTCATTCATCTTGTTGGGGACATGCTATATTACATGCAGCGGCACTAATCCGCATCAGGCCAACAAGTTATAACGATATCTCCCCGATACAAATGGTTTATGGTCAGGAACCAAATATTTCCCATTGAGAATTTTTGGATGTGCGGTATATGTTCCAATTGCTCCACCACAACGCACTAAGATGGACCTCAAAGGAGGTTGGGAATATATGTCGGATTTGAATCTCCATCGATAATAAAATATTTAGAACCTCTAACTGGAGATTTATTTACGGCTAGATTTGCCGATTGTCATTTCGATGAATCGAATTTTCCGACATTAGGGGGAGAAAAGAAACAGCTGGAAATGAGTATTAGTTGGAATGAATTATCGCTAAATCATTATGATCCTCGAACGAAAGAATGTGAACTAGAAGTTCAAAAGATAATTCATTTACAAGGATTAGCTAATCAACTGCAGATAGCTTTACTGACCTTAAAAGAGTGACTAAGTCACATATACCAGCTGTTAATGCTCCTGCAAAAGTTAATGTTCCTGGAGAACATATAATGATCGAGCCTAAGCCACAACTAAAACGTGGTAGGCCTCGGGTTCCAAAGATAAAAATCCTCGAAAAAGAAAAGGAGCAAATAATAAGAATGGTCCAGTCGGGATTTATCGACTCTAGAAGAGTCAATGGGCATTAATGATTATGATAATGAAAATCAGGTACCTGAAATTTATGAAATAATGATAATGAAGATCTCGATAAATATGCCCAAAATGGAATTAGATGGAACCGAGAAAAAGTCAACGTTGACAATAAATTCTCATTTAACGTAGCGCTACATGAAATGAATGAGATAAATGAGAATGAGGATCATGAACCAGGGTCTGTAAAAGAATGCAGACAAAGAAATGATTGGCCAAAATGGAAAGATGCAATCGAGGCAGAATTAAAATCACTTGAGAAACGAAAAGTTTTCGGACCTGTAGTCCGCATACCAGAAAATGTAAAGCCGGTTGGATATAAATGGGTTTTCATTAGAAAGAGAAATGAAAACGGTGAAATTGTGAGATACAAAGCACGGCTTGTTGCACAAGGCTTTTCACAACGACCTGGTATTGATTATGAGGAGACGTATTCTCCTGTGGTGGATGCAACTACTTTTCGTTATTTAATTAGTCTGGCAGTACGTGAAGGACTCGATATGCGTCTAATGGATGTTGTCACCGCTTATTTATATGGATCACTTGATAGTGATATATATATATAGAAACTTCCCGAGGGATTTCATTACCTGAAAATTCAGGGCCCCGAAATGAGTACTCAATCAAGCTAAATAAATCGCTTTATGGATTAAAGCAATCTGGGCGTATGTGGTATAATCGCCTAAGTGAATATTTATCGAAAGAGGGATAAAAATAATCAAACTTGCCCGTGCATATTTATGAAAAGATCTGGAAATGAATTTGTCATCATTTCAGTTTATGTTGATGATATTAACATAATTGGAACTCCTGAAGAGTTATCAAAAGCCGTTAATTGTTTGAAAAAAGAGTTTGAAATGAAAGATCTCGGTAAAACGAAATTTTGTCTTGGACTGCAAATTGAATATTTAAAGAATGGGATATTCGTACATCAAGAGACTTATACGAAAAAGGTATTGAAAAGATTTTATATGGATAAAGCTCATCCATTGGATACTCCAATGATTGTTCGATCTTTAGATGTGAATAAAGATCCGTTTAGACCTTGCGAAAACGATGAAGAACTACTTGGTCCTGAAGTACCATATCTCAGTGCTATTGAAGCCCTAATGTATTTAACGAGTCATACGCGACCCGATATAGCGTTCGCTGTGAATCTATTGGCGAGATATAGTTCGTCACCGACTCGTAGACATTGGAATGGAATTAAGCGGATTTTTCGATACCTTCAAGGAACAACTGATATGGGATTGTTCTATTCTAATAAATCAAAAACAGATTTGATTGGGTATGCAGATGCTGGTTTTCTATCTGACCCACATAATGGTCGATCGCAAACGGGCTATTTATTTACACATGGCGGAACTGCTATTTCATGGTGGTCAGTTAAACAAAGTTTAACGGCTACTTCTTCTAATCATGCGGAAATTTTAGCTATTCATGAAGCTAGCCGAGAATGTGTTTGGTTGCGATCGATAATTGAGCATATACAACAAACTAGTGGGCTAGTATCGAAAAAGTTACTTCCTACGATTTTATATGAAGATAATGCTGCATGCATTGCCCAATTAAAGGAAGGATATATTAAGGGAGATAGAACAAAACATATTTCACCAAAAATTTTCTTTACACATGATTTAGAGAAAAATGGTGATATTGATGTTCAACAAGTGCGATCAAGTGAAAATCTTGCAGATTTATTCACGAAAGCACTTCCCCCAATAATTTTCAAAAGATTGGTATATTCAACTGGAGTTCGAAAACTTCGAGATCTTAAATTATGTCATCATCAGGGGGAGTAAATACGCGTTGAACTCTTTTTCCCTTCATTGAGGTTTTTCCCATGTGGTTTTCCCAGTAAGGTTTTTAATGAGGCAACAATCGAAAGCGTATCTAAAAGAATCATGTACTCTTTTTCCTTCATTAGGTTTTTATTCCATTGGGTTTTTCCTAATAAGGTTTTAACGAGACATATTCTTTGAAAACATCCAAGGGGGAGTATTATGAAATAATTAAATAATGTGGATGTTTTAAATAATAATTTTAGTTAAATGATTGGTGATTTGGAAGTATTGTATTAAATGTTGATGAGATGATAAGATGATAAGATGAGGTGTTTAATTGAAGAGTTTGTATTTTAGTGTGAGGTGTATAATTGTAATTAATGTGATTAGTTGTAATAGTGAATTATTAGTAGTATAAATAGGTGATTAGAGCTCATTGTAAATTACACCAAGTATTGAAATACTTAATCTCTCTCTAATCTCTCTCTCTTTATTATTATAAGCTATATTATCATTATAATCTTAATATAAGTATAATTATAATAAAATAATCTTAATATAATATTAATCACAATTAATATTTTTATAACACAAATCAATTTTTTAACCTCCTTATTTCATCAGTGCAACGGAATTCCAGCTACATGATATATATTAAAAGGCCCACTGGGCCGACACGAATGGCTGTAATTAATTTATTAAATTAACCTAATTTAATAAAAAAAATATTAAGAAACTGTTGTAATTAATTACTCTGATTTATTATTTACCCGCCACGACACAGTGACAACTGGCGAGAGCTGCTAGTCGATGCGCTCCACTCACACCACAGACTGTCTTCTTCTAATGTCCATTATTGTCAAGTTTTCTTCCTCGATTCTTTGCTCAAAATAATGGGAGGAAAGAGAAGCTATCTGGCGATGAAGACTGACGCCGATTCGGCGGCGCAAGATCTGATCAGTTCCGATCTGAACGAAGTTGGAAATGCGGTGAAGAAGCTGGCAAGCCATGCGATGAAGTTAGGTGGGCTCGGATTTGGGACTTCGTTTCTCAAATGGGTCGCTGCTTTTGCTGCAATGTAAGCGTATTTTTCTTTCTTCCTTAGTTGATTTCTGATGTTTGGGCGATCAGAGTTGTGGATTAGGTTCATATTCATTATTGTTAAGCTTGTTTGAATTGAGACAAATACGTCGCGTTGCTGTGTTCATTTGCAGCTACTTGTTGATCTTGGATCGGACGAATTGGAAAACCAATATGCTCACATCGCTCTTAATCCCTTACATTTTCCTCACCCTTCCGACATGGCTGTTCAACTTGCTCAGGTAGTAATGAATCGATCTCTTTCTGTGTTTCTTGCACTATTACCTCTGTCTGGGATGAGAATTTCAGAGACAGGCGAACACCAATCATAATGTCGTTGTAATGTTATTCATCTCACGAGTTCCCTAAAGCGACCGGAGCCTAAAAGTCTCTGATTTTGAACTTGTTGCAAATTATACAGAGGCGAAATTGGAAAATGGATTGCTCTTGTAGCTGTCGTACTCCGTCTTTTCTTCCCCCGCCATTTTCCAGGTTTTTATTACAGCCTTCCATTTCAAGATTTTTCCATAAGTCCTTCATTGGTTTTTTATTTTTTAACTACGTCTGCTCTTTTTTGCCCTATTACACGCAGATTGGCTGGAATTGCCGGGGTCGTTGATCCTTCTCCTAGTCGTTGCACCAAAGTTCTTTGCTGTCACCATTAGGGGCAACATCGTGGGAACTATTATCTGCTTGGCCATAGGGTGCTACTTGTTTCAGGAGCACATAAAAGCGTCCGGCGGATTCAGAAACTCTTTCACGAAAAGCAAAGGCATTTCGAACTCTATCGGGATTCTGCTTCTCTTTCTGTACCCAGCTTGGGCGCTCGTTCTTTACTTTCTTTGAGGCATGAATCGAGCCCAAGTCCATGATCCAGGTTCTTACATGTTCTTCTGTGTGACTGATGGATGAATCCAACTGTGGATAATGTTTATATGTTTGAGTCTTCGAGAGAATAATTGTGCATCGTTTATCTTTTTCTTGTCGAAGTTTGTTTGACGTTACACATATTCGTGCCAATAACATCTCTTTGTGATTGTGAATAACATTCGTGGGATCACCCATGGGATTATTTCATCGGACTAAACGTTTCCATAGTAGCTTCATTACATGTTACAAATCCCTTACATTAAATTTTCAGTTCAAGAAGGAGGCTTCATCTCCAACTTGATTGCAGCAGCCAACTGATCATAAGCTTCAGACCATGCATTCTTCATGTCTTGAGACCACATTTCCGGGACAGCTTCTCTTATAGTTTCCAGCAATGCATATTTCGTGACCTGAGAATCAAACAGAACTCGAGTTTATGCATTCTTACGACATGTTTGTTTGCAGTATAAAAACCAGCCAGGGAAAGTGGTACCTCAAAGTGCTCATCGACCACTCCGTACTTGAAGTGTGTAGCCCCCAAATCTTTCAGAGTCGAGTCCTTAACGGTAACTTTACCAGCTTTTCGAAGCTGTACTGCCGACTCGCAGGTCTGCAGGTTTGTTTCATAACCATGAAATCTGATTTTGTCTTAACTAGTGATTAGATCAGACAGTAGATGAGAACTCACCATGACAAACACAGTGACGGCATGAGGTTTCAGCCTAGGATTCTGCTGTAAGGGAACATCTGAATCCTTCAAGAACGTAAACAGCTTCTGTGCCGACGGTGCAATTTCAAAGATTCTATGGCAAACCATACCATATACATGTCTTCGATCACACCACTCATCCCATATCAAACAAGTTGGGAAAAAAAGGTGAAAAAAAAAACTTATTATCACCTCAAAAAGAAGTTGAGACCCAATTCTCCAGCATTTTTCTTCATTACATTCCAAGATTTGGTGACTAGAGCTTCTTGCTCCTCAGTGAAAGCATTCACTTTCAGTCTCCCACTCCTCTCCACGGCTTCAACCCAAATTTATGAAAGAATAAACGAAGGAGATGCGAAGAAATTAAGGAAGCCATCTAAATGGTTATTATTTACTTACATGTTTTGTATCTAGTAGATCTGCTGGTCAGGCAAAAATCTGAAGCATGGGTGTTTCTGGGCCAAGGCATGCAAAGGGGTTGGCGATGGAGGAATCCCACGCTCGAACTTGTCCTCCTTCTTGCACTGATTATCGAGGAGGCAGGAGAATAAGGATATGTTAAGTTGCCTAGCAAAGAACAAAGCAAACAGATCTCTCAAGACGATTGTTTTTCCATTGTAAGAAAGAAGGAATGAATGCTGCTGTTATATACTAGACTTGACATACCGTGAGTTGACCCAAGATTACTGATCTTAAAGACGTCCATAGTTGATGTCTTGATGATGATTGAAGCGATTTGTAGTTGAAGATTAGAAACAGAACCACCCCCTCTCTATTTATATGTTGGAAATCTGAATTAGTGATGTAATAATATGCTTAACCCTTCGGATTCAAGGAGAGCCAAGTCGGTTTAACGTATATAATATTCCCATTTCTTATTTTAAGGTAGGCCGATCTATCTATAAATATAGTGAAAGTGAAGTGCCATGTTTGACTATCCGATGTATGTACATAGATTGATGTGCCACGTTTGACTATCTGACGGAAGTGTTTATATTATCACCACTGATGTCCTAATCTACAGCTCAACCAACCACTTGTCGACAAGAACTCACTTGTTCAGATATGAACTAAAATGAGGAAAAGTTAGAATGATAAAGTCAGCTATGGTATCGTATTATCTGTCAACAATCCATTCATTTTCTTGCATAGAAAATTTTCTTACTTGTTAGCATATCCTTCTCTTTCCCGCCCAAAAAATAAGATTTGAGTTTTTAGTATGGCAGTCTCAGCTTATGCATCTGTTCTGTCTCTGATGCGCGTCCTTGAGAACGCCCTTCACCCATCTCGTCGCCATCTTCTTCCCAACCCACCGCAAATCGAATCCCTGCAAGAAAAACTCGGTTCATTGCAACATTCTCTCGAGGTTCATCCCTCGAAAATAAGCAAAGAAGTCGAAGTTTTGGCCCGGCAAATCCCTGTAATAACCAACGAGGCAGATCACATCATCGACGACTACATGGTGGATCGAATCCGTGGAGGCTATACGGACGAAGCTTACATGGACTCAGACTCATCTTTCTGCAAAAAGATCGACGGAGTCGTTGAGCAGATCGATTCGATAAACCGACAGTTAATGGCATTACTTAAACATCAGAAAGCAAGCATTCTAAGTCAGAACACTTCTAAAGTTCAACATGTCCGAAAGACTTCATCAGAAGCTGCTCCTTTCAAGGACAAGCATGGTGTGGTTGAATTCGAAAAGCCCCTCCTTGAGATCATGGATAAGCTCACTGGCCATGGCCCTAACCTTAAGGTCATCTCCATCGCAGGGATGGCTAGAATTGGTAAGACTTCTCTGGCTAGACTTGTTTATAATGATAAGTGCATTGCAGACAACTTTACCATACGTATTTGGCTCACAATATCTCAAGACTACGACATATACCAAATTCTTGAAGGCCTTTTGAACGATGGAGTTATTGGTGGTATAAAAAGTATAGCCAGGGGAGAAGATGCTTTCTTTGAGCTAGGAGAATCACTATACAGAAAGTTATCTAGCCGGAAGTATCTGATTGTTATGGACGATGTTTGGAGTACTCTGGCATGGGATGATTTCAGGACGTTCTTTCCTGACAATGGGAATGGAAGTCGAATTCTAGTGACTACTAGGCTGTCGAATGTGGCTAGTTCGTTGGGCTGTAATAATGTTTATTCGATGGATTTTCTAGACGAGGATAACAGCTGGGCTTTATTCAGTAAAAGGGCATTTGCTCGGGGCGGTCAATCTTCCGAATTAACAGAGATTGGTAAGAGAATCGCAAAACATTGCAGAGGACTTCCTCTTTCGCTCGTCGTAATTGGTGGGCTCCTTGCGAATTCTGACATGACACGGGCGTATTGGGAGATCGTTGCTGAGAATGTGAACTCTTTCGCCAATTCAGAAAACGATGAGAACTGCTTAAAGATACTGTCTTTAAGCTACAGTTATTTGCCCGTTTATCTCAAGCCATGCTTCCTTTACATGGAAGTTTTCCCTGAAGACAGTGATATCCTTGTGTCTGAACTGCTACAACTGTGGGCTGCTGAGGGATTCTTAAGACCGTCGAAAGATAAAACCTTGGAAGAAGTTGCACTGAGATACTTGAAAGATCTCATCGACAGAAACATCGTAGGAATCCGCAGGCGAGGGAGCACGGGGAGCATCAAGAGCTGCGGCGTTCACGACCTTCTAAGGGATTTATGCGTAAGAGAACGTCGAAAGGAGCGTTTTTTAAGCGTCCCAAGAACGCACCACTGTCAATCAGTTCCCATGATTTGCTGTGCTTCATATGCGGAGAATATGGTAGGCACGAAAGCATGAACCTCTCTGAAGTCGGCCTCGTTCGCCCGAAGCTGACGTCTTTTGTTCGTCCTTTAGTTTGTAGTGCCTGTCGAACAAAGTACCACCCACAGCTAATCAGATTAAGAGCTGTAAGAATTATAGACACCATTGAAGGTAAGAGCGTCGAAATCCCACAGACCACTAAATCGCGGTAGGTTCGAATCTTTCAATATGGGGGTCCCGCCGAACTTGTATCTCCTTCTCCGCTGACTCTACTCTGGAATATCCAGACATTGTACATTATTACATGCATAGCGGACCCAATTCCAGAAATATGGAAGATGCCGCAGTTGAGGTATTTGCATTTGGGTAATAGAGCATTGCCTGATCCTTGTATCGACGGCGAAGTCAGAGTCTTGGAAAACTTACAGACACTTACGTATGTGTCCGATTTTAGGTGGACGGAGGAAGCTGTCGAGAGAATGCCAAATCTGAAGAAGCTTGGTTTACTGTACAACGATGTTGGAGGATCAGAGATATCAAACTGGACGCACTTTTGTCTCCACAACCTCGTCCGTCTCCATAACCTCGAGTCAATGTTTCTGAAGTGTTACAATATTCACTTGGACGTCGAAAACATTACCTTCCCTCGCTCGTTGACGAAGTTGAGCTTACAGGGATGTGGATTTTCTTGGGAAGATATAAATATGCTTAGATTCTTGCCCAATCTCGAGGTTCTCAAACTGCTGAGGATGTCTGTGGTTGGGGATGTATGGAATCTAGTCGACGAACGGTTTTTGAAATTGAAATATTTGAAAATTGCTTACTCAGAAATGGTGTCGTGGATAGCTGATGAGACACACTTTCCTGTTCTTGAGAACTTGGTTCTTTATCACACTCGTAAGCTGGAGATGATCCCCTTCAGTTTTGGAGATATCGCCATGCTTCAGTTGATCACGTTGGAATATTCCACCGCCGCTGTCATTGATTCGGCGAAGGAGATGATAGGTGAGCAACAGAGCAATGGAAATGAAGACATCCGACTACTTATAGAGTCTCAGTTCGGTGGACTGTCCTGAAATCATCTCGCAGGGTAATAATCATTCCTTACCTTATTTTTTTGTTTACTCTAAAAAGGGTGAGGAGTGGTAAGTGATCAATGATATATCTACACCATCTTATCTTTTTTTATCATTAACAAAAAATAAGAAAGATGTAGCATCAATGATGGGCTCAAAACAGCTCAAAATAGTATTTGGAAAATATGCCTGAGACTTTCTTTCTCATATATGAACTGAGAAGTGTATTGTCATCGAAGAAACTTTGAAAAAGAATGCAAATAACGGACTTGATTGGGATGAATATTCTCTTTACAGCTTCTAGGGCATCTTTGGAGATGGCGAAGGTGAACTCGGCGGCTTCAAGTCCTCATACCTGTAGTCATACGATAAAAGAAAATGAAAAAATCAAACGAACATGCTTTAGTATTCACATGGATCTGTTACTGATTCAGTTTCATTAGACTACTGTGAGCACAGCTGTAGATATTGTTCGTTTTGCAGTATGTGATTCAATGTAGTTACAGATTTAAGGCGTAAAGGTTCGAGAAATAAGCACTTACATGGTGTAAGGAGAGAGAGGCCTGGTCTTTGAGGATGTCTGGTGAGTAACATTCGCTTGATTTTCAGGTTCTCCATCACTAGATATCATGAAAGAAAAGTTAGAAAACAGTAACTATTAAACTGTAAGAATCATGAATATAGTTGGTTCAAGCTGAAATTACATGGTGCCACAACAAAGAAATATGTGCCATTACCGCATGAAATAAAGTGAACACTGTGATTTTCATTATGATTTTCTGGCAAAAAACGAACTTACGGAGACGTATTATTAGATGACAAAGCTTCGGTAGTATCTTTCGCATCATTAGAAGATATCTCGCTTGCTGAAACATCGTTTGATGTCCCATTGTCTGAAGCTATAGTTGGAGAAACAGAAGGTTCCTTGTTGGAAATACTCGGAGTTGGGGTTGGGGAGCTAGGTGGTTTCAAGTCTTCGTAACTGTTATCACATTTTTTCCGAAAAAAAAAAAAAAAGAAACAGATCCATCGTTCAATATCTGGTTCTTTTTTAATAACAAAAAAAAACAACACAACGAAGCATATAAAAATGAGCTCTTACTTTGGATAAGGTGACAAAAAGTATGTGGGCTTGGGCACAGCTTTAGCATCATCGTTTTCAATCAAAACGCTTGATGTGTCCGAGGAATTGACTTCAACGGAGGTTGTACTCGTAGCTGCAGTTGTACCTTTTGGGGAATCAGAGCCACTGCTCGGTGTGGGTGTAGGAGAAGTTGGTGGCTTAAAACCTTCGTAGCTGCAATCGAACGAGATCAAAGTCTCTTACCAGGGTCAAGTTTTGTTTAGTACCTAACAGTCATACAAGACCGATGCCTCCAATTGTTTTTGCAATAAAAAGCTTACTAAGGATAAGGGGACAAAATGTATGGTTTCTTTGGTGCAGCAGCCTCGGGATCGTCATTGACCGTTGAGATGCTTGATGTTTCAGAAGGGTTAACGACCTCAACGGGAGAAGAGGCTGTACTAGTTGCATCAATGGTTGTACCTTTAGGGGCACCAGAGCCAGTACTTGGTGTGGGTGTAGGAGAAGTTGGTGGCTTCAAATCTTCATAGCTACAAGACGATAGACTCGGTAACTTATAACAATAATCTTTGCAGATTAATTGCAATGTATGGATCATCTGTTTGAAACTCACACAGCATATGGAGACTGAGCTCTGGCAGCAGTTATCTTTTCTTGCTCATTCTCTTTCTCTGTGTTAGAAACACTATCTGTAATGGTAGGCTCGGTTTCATCAACATCATCTGTTTCCTGGTGATAAAGATTTAAATGTAACATTTCTCAGTCACGAAGAACGTAAAGAAAAAACCCAGAAAATCAGTCCAAACATATACTTCGTTGAATTGGTGTTTTTACATCATTCCTATAACGTGTAACGTTCAAGCATGGAATTAGTTGACTCTTTCTTTATTCTTCTTCTTTTCTTGCCAAGAAGCAACAAAATGAAATTACCTGGAGGGGAACTTCACGCTTAGAAGGTATTTTCTTCAGAAGCATGTCTAATGGAGTCAAAGGAGCCGTTGTCTCCGCAATTACTTCGACGACTTTACAGTACGAAAGGCTTTGATTTTTGGCCATGAATGCCAGCAATTCAGCTACCTGAATATATCAGCAACCAGACATCTCCAGATTAATTGACTGCATCAACCAAGACATGAATGTTTGTAAGAAGAGAACCTGAAGATTTGAGACTTGGCCGCCAAATAACGTGTCTTCCTCTGACAATGTGATGTTATGAGTTTCCTTGTATGAATCAGTGGGTCGCTCCATTCCACCGGGTCTCACTATCTACAGTGACAGAAAAAGAAAATGCATCATAAGAAAGAAAAGAAGAGAAAAAACATCTCATTATGTAAGATCTTAAAATGCTATAGAAGTTTTCTGATAAGAACTCACAGTGTACGGAATACCACTGGAAAGAAGTGCTTCTTCTGCTCTTCTTTTCCAGCAAAGGACTCCCCAGAACAAACTTTTGGAGAATAATTGCATATCATGAAACGTTTCTCATGTACCGAAATATTCACAGAAAATTATAAATTTTGTACCATGATTAATACTTGGAAGAAACCACTATCCTTGAAACATATATATAGACTTACTTCAAGATTGCAGCGGGGAATCCGAATTTATTGGTACCCAGAGATGTAACCAAAATGAAGTGGTTTGCTTTGGCAGATGTAGCTGCATCATGAACAAATATTGAGCTTAGGTTTTGATATTTTTTACACTTGAGATGAAATCTCGACATTAGTTATATAGCATTGGTTCAATTCTGATTACTGAAGATAAACTAGTTCTGACCTGCATCAACTAGATTCTTGGTCGCAAGATAGTCAATTCTGTATGGTCCAGTTACATCGAAAACCTCTTTCTCACTAGCACCGATGCAGCATATAACAATCGATGAATTCCCGAGAGCTGGCCTGATCTGACTCGGTTTCTCTAAGTCGCATTCCACGAGTTCAACCTTATCGATAGCTGGGCTAAAAGCCAAACAACTATAAATGATTTTGTTCCATCGAAGTAATTGCCACGTGGGTTCTAATAAATCGAAATGAATCACAGTCTTCCAAAGAAACTTAGGGTAGTAAAGTTGGAATTCTTAATCTTACGCTGGGTGTTTCCTTCGACATCCCCAACCTTCATATTCTTAACACTCTGCAAGAGAAACCCCGAGTCAATCATGGGTTCGTAAAGACTATTCTTTTCCTCTCATGAACACTCTATAACAAGGATTTGTCTACCTGCACAAGGGGTTCAGCTCTCTGGATACTTCTAACGCCAGCTCGAACTTTAAATCCTAATTTCAAGAGTTCCCTGCAGAAAACTCATTAGACTAAAGTTCGAAAAACTTCACATTTAAGAAGAAAAGTGCACCACCTCACGGTTCTTGACCCGACTTTGCCGGTAGCACCGGCAACAAACACCACATTCTGATCTTTCGAGTTAGAAGCAGCTGAAGCAGCGGCAACATCTTGTGCCTGGGAAACAATTCTTGTGCTTCCTGCCATTAATTGTTTTAGGCTATAACGTTGGTTCAACAAAAGAAAAAAAATTGCAGGATATCAAACCCAAAAGCTACCACCTTAATCACACGCGCATTGTATCAAACAGTTAGAGTACCTGAAGCTCGAGTCTTGAAATCAACAAGCCCAATCTTTCCGACATGTGGGCTTGGCTTCTTATCAATGCCAACCTTCAGAATCTTCCCCCCATGTAAAAATGACTTCTCTAGCAGCAAGAATCGTTGAGGTATGCTGCTAACTGCAGGAGATTGCGCGCAGCGTATGACCATTGGAGATAGAATATTTCTGGGTAAGATAACACAAAAGCTCTTTCTGTTCGCCAATTATCTTGACAATAGTCTTTTGTTTGTTACGATCCACATGACATACAATACAAAAAGTGCATGTATTTATGTGTCTTGTCTGTTTCTTTTGGTCCCTCGCCAAAGCACAAATATTTGCTGCCACATATTATGTATGCGGTCCGATTTCATCTTCTCTTCAGACACAATTCAGTGTCTAAGATCAGTTATCCATAAAATATCGTAAAAAGATAAAATCATCAAGCAACACTTTTAAAATCCAATCTTTTTCATAGTTTCATCGTTCAGAAAGGCTCCTCCTTTAAGCTAGAGAGAATGACAAAAATAGTTATGTTTTTAAAGCTATGTATGTATATATCTAACTACAAACTATTACAAGTTTCATGACAAACAAGTATCTCTACCTTATAAAAGATTGCAGGTAATAATCTTCTCATTCAATAGTCTTGAAGGGACACTTTGCAACTTCTCATTGCTCTGTCCAACTATAGTTTGATGTCCCATTTTTCATTTTGAGGTATTATTCCGAAGAAGCATGGTATCTTCAGCTTTTCATCAAGACGATTTCTCCGTAATAAGACTACAATCTCATGCAGTGTCGATGAAACTAGCCACTGATACTATCAGATTGTGTTGTCGAAGCAGATGATTCGACTAGTTCAGGAACTTGATCGAGCAAGAAATTCATTTCGTCCGATAATTCTCCCTTTGCTCGATTTGTTTTGCCTCCTACAACCACCGTTGTCCCGTCTTGCAATGCCCATATCTTTTTTTGTACAATCCGAGACCATAATATATATACAGAAATAACTAGTCAAGAACGAAGCCAACCTTACAAAACAGACAGAGCTATGTAATATCAAGAAAATATGATTTCACCTGGGTATGAGATAAGAAACTGATGCATGTAGTGAGCATCAGAGCCCCGAATCCAGCATAGACTATCGGCACGCCTGGATCGGTCTGTAATAAAATTCGAAAATTATGAGGTAATAAACTTATAGTCTGCCTTGGAAGTTACATTCATTACAGCTACCTTTATATCAAGGCCAGTGCTTCCAATTGCATCTAACACAAGTATTCTTGTCCCATCAATATCGATTGGCAGATTCGAGTTCGGGCGTCTAACTCCAACGAATTTCCCTTCTTGATCGTAAAGCACGATAGATTGCATATCGCGGGCCAGCATTGATCTGATCATAATGCAAAGAAAGAACATAACGAATATATATTGTTGTAATGGTCATTTCATTTTTGTTCGGCCTGAAAACTGAAGTGGCAAATAACCTACATTCCTTTGAGCTTAGTGGAACTCGAATCTTCAAGTGGGAGAAAAGTCCCATAAAGCTTTTTGTCCCCGTTGATTTGAAGCGGGGCCATAGCCAAATTAAAAGGCCCTTCGTCGTTTTTCAAGATTTGCAGAGCAGATAAACTCCAATCAGTTTGGTAAATGGTGATTCCACCGTATCTCAAAGGATCATTCACGCTTATCGTTTTCCTCATTATCTCTTTTCCGTTGAGGTCAAGTATTGATAGATCACTGCGAAACTGTGAGACCTGGAAAACACAAATAAGTGTGAAGAAGTTTATAGTGTGGTTGCTTGAGTTTCATAAAGGGCTCACCTCTCCACTGTTGTAATATTCCATGTAGAACCTATTTACATGAACCTCGGAGTTGAAAGATTCTGACGGGGAAGACAAGAATCCACTAGGTTGTAACACATCGCCTATGACAAAGTTTAAGCCTTGTGGAACGTTTACAGAACCTCGGAAGCTTCCTGAAGCGCTGAGCGTTCCACCGGCCATTATTAGCAGCAACGCCAAGTGTACTCCTATTGGTGCGAAACGACCCGCTAGTCCCTTAAAGGCATACAGCGAAGGCCCTTTCAAGAACACCTTCAATAAAAAGTATTTGACGATGCTACTTAGTTGTTCGTTTTCAAGAATCAAGAAAAACACACACAATGTGAAGGAAAAAAAAAAAGATTCAATACTTCATATCCAGCGCCCATTAGAATGACACCCAAATCCCGAACCGATGCCCTGGGCAGAGAATCCCAGTATTCTTGCTTTCGAATAGCTTCGGCTGAATATGAAAAGGACCATCTGAACATAAACATTACATATAAGTGAACTAAGTAAGAACTTTTGCTATAAGACCCAAAAAGAGTCATGTATAGAGGGATATGAGTCAGACCTTTTTGCTACCTTCACTATAGGGATCTGAGTTGTGTATGTACAAGCCATTAGCGACGCCCCTAGGAGGGCCAGCGTTCCGAGAAATACTGGAGATGAGAACATGTGGTCCAACCCGAGGTTGAGAATCCACCTCCATGTGAAGAATCCCAATGCGGGATTTTCTTCGGAGTACTTTTTGAAATAAAAATCTGGCGCTTCGCCTTGTTCAACAACGGTTCCTGCCAATGGCGTCATAGAAGTTACTGATATATGATGTGAGTAGTCATGTAATATTATAACAGCATATATCTATTTTGTTGATTCTTCCTTAATATAACAAAATGCCCTTTGATTTCATAACCAAGGCTCTACAATTGCAGCAGTATTTCGGACCAAATGATGAGAATCTACACCATATGTAACCAACTCACAATGGGCGGCTGAAAAGGGGAAGGGGAATTGTTAATCTTTACCTAAAGCCATCAACGCAGCGACTGCACACATCTCAGCAATAGCCAGAGGCAGATTAGAGAGCACAGCCAAAACTTTCTTGCTCAGCCTCTTAGCCAATCTTCCACCACTCTTAGGCGGAGGTGCCACCGGCGTTCCACCTCCGGAGATCGGCGGCGCCCCACCAGGCTCCGGCGCGGCAATATTACTTGAGCTGGACCCTTTTGAACCCTTTTTCTTTGCCTTGATATTATTCTTCTCATTTTTTGAGGTTTGGAGACTAGAAATCAACAACTTCTTGGTACCAAAAGAGATGGACAGCGTGAGCGTCACTCTGGGGATGCTTCGAGCACTGCATGAACTGTAGAGGAAAGGATATTGGGCTCTGAATTTGAACTCATTCGTCAAATTATCGTTTGTTTTGATGCTTGAATATGTCGTTGAATGCATCAGAGTCTTCATTGTCAGAAGCTCGACAGATTCTTCTACCTTAGTGATGATTCATACGCTCTGTGAGCTTAGAGTTGAGGTGTAATAACGACCGCGTTAGTTACTTATCCACAAAGATATTGGGTCTTTCTCCCATTTTATATTGCAATTAACTTTTTTTATTTTTTCTATAAATTAATATATATATATATATATATATATATAATATAAGTTTTATTGATCTATGCAGATGGAATATATATGTTATCTACATTTATCCTGCAATAAGAAGCCAGAGATACAATGGAACTTAAACCTGCAAATACATCTTATGTATTAATACTACATTGCCTTGGTAACTTACAACACATACACCCTTCAGATACTACATGAAAAACCAACCCATTACATTTCACTTTGCTGTTGCTAAGTTTATCTAAGCACGACGCACTTTGCGAATTACAAATATACAAACACAACAATTACGTTAAAAGTGCCCCCGACTTTTTATGCAAGGAGAAGATGCGAGAGAATGGCAACACTAAGAAAGGCAAGAACAAACTTCAACGCAATAGGTTTCCATTCTATGGGTGGGGAGTGGTAATGATGAAAGCCATGAGCGTAACCGCCATGGAAGGACCTCGAGAAAAGATAAGGGACACCAGAGGTCGTACCGTACACCGTAGCATCATGAAACCCGTCCACCTGAAGGTTGAAAATAGCAGGCAGGGCGCCTAAAAGAGCATGTCCGAATCTTGCGGCGGCCATGGGCATGAATCCACTCGTGGGATCCCAGTCATTTATTCGGGCATAGTTTGTTGTGTTGGCAGGTGGAGCAGTTCTTGGTCTTTGTCCCGTTGGCCTATTTGGCACCGTGATTCCAGGCGATAGACGAGATCTTGGGTCGTGAATCGATTTACCCCTTCCATAGATTGGAACTAACTTATCTTCCAGCACAATGGCTTTACAAACAGGGCACTCGTGAGAATGTGAGTGATGCTGAAGCCATTGGTATAGGCAAGGCCAACAGTAAAGGTGACCGCAGAGAGTTGCGATGGGCTCTTGAGCCAATTCGAAACAGATGTGGCACTCAAAATTTCCAGTATCTCGCCCTCGCGATATATCTTCTGAATGAGACGCATCCATTAGTTCATCAATTGCACCATCCATGTTAAAACTAGGGACTTCAGATCTGTTGATTTGTTCACATGATAATATGCACCCAAATGTTAACACTGTATATATAGCTCAATGATCAATCTCAGCTCAAACGAAAGACATTTTCTGCAAATAAAATTGAAGCAACTAATAATCACAGAAAGATCACAGCTTGAATGCTAAAGCAAACTAACCTTCATCATATGGAAAATGTAAAAAAAAGTATCACATTTACAGCACTCATAGAAGGTGATCATGGATCAAGTACAGATCGCGAAATTACCCAAGCTGATCGAATCAACTAACAATTTTGGGAACACAGAAGAAATGTCACACAACGATTCAACCGCAAAGATGAAAGCTAAAGCTTACCATTACAACACCAAATAACGTTTTACACGCTGAAAATCGATACTTCCCAAACAATATATCGAGAAATACATGAATTAGATCTGAATCACGCACGAACTCGGCATCGATTAGGCGAAAAATGAATGAGAAATAAAACGACTGACGATGACTGACAACAAACCTCTTCGGAAGTACGTATTTGCGAGATTCGTCCAAGCAATTCTGTTAAATGTAATTGCGATTCCGAAGGCTTTCTACGAAAAATGATGTTTAATTAATATTTTGCCCTTAAGTTTATTCTAATATTAACTTTACCAATCAATTATTTACTTTTTTTTTTTTTATAGATATACATACAAATAACATATAATTAAAATTAAATTTGTGATTTCCTATATTAAAAACTTTGAATCATAACAATTAAAATATAAAATAATATTATATATCATAATAACACGTGCATAAAATACTAGTTTTAGGAATGATGGGGAATTTAAAATAGGTAATAACTATCTTCAATTGGATTGGGTTTTCTCAACGGGCCCTTCTGGCATATAAAATAAAGTGGAACACTAATGGAAATTTTTATATTCACACATTGTATGATATGTTTTGTGGAATAGTATACTAATAATTTATGCACACCTTTGTGCTCTAGTATAAAATAAATATTATATTACTTTATATTGTATTCTTGTGTGTAATTAGAATATTTAATAGTTGAAATTTTAATTTGAAATTTAATTATTTATTATTTTTAAGTATATAAAATCCAAAAAATTTAAAAAAATTGATGGATAAAGTGATAATTACTTGAACTGAAATAAATAAATAATAAAAAGAATAAAATGATAATTATACAATGAAATCAAAATTGACAGATTATTCGAGAGTTTTTATCATGTCCTGGGAGTTTATATAATAGAATAGGTTATTTTTTATACATGCAGAACTTTATTGCATTGAAATCATAATGGTTGTTTGGGATTGAAAGCTAATATTATAAAGCAAAGAAAATCAGATATTCAAAAGCAAGGCAAACAAACAATATGAATATCCCAAACACCATTTCAAACCAAATCAATCAAGAATTTCCTCAGTATAATTTATTATATTTTTATTTACATATTTTTTTAGGCAAACGATGAGCAACGAGTGGGTTAAATAGTGTATTGAATTCGTTTAATAAATGACTTTTTTGAATTTCAGTATTTGACAACGTTGTATATATTTTTCAATGCTGGAAAAAAAATTCAATTAATAAACTAAAAGCCGTGGAATTTTGATAAATAATAAAAAAAAAAAGCATATGTGAATTTAAATATTATTTATCAGTATTAATACGTGGAATAAGTCTGCGGCAAAAATAAGAAAACAAAATGTATTTTTTTTTTTTTGAATAGAAAGAATTTATTAAGCGATATCCGCAAGAATTAGGTTATACATGAGTTCAGTCGGGGGAGACCGTCCCTCACCTAAAAAACCTAAATCTTTTGCAAGGTAATGAGCGACACAGTTAGCCTGCCGCTTAACGAAAGAGAAGCTAATATGCTGAAAAGATGAAACGAACTTGAAACAGTCGTCGAGAAGCCCTCCACAAAAAGCCGATGCACCACAATGATTCCGTAGATTAGTAATAAGGGACAAACAATCACCTTCAATAGTAACCTTATCCCATTTCTTCTGTCGAGCAACCTTAATAGCAAGTAATGCAGCCCGAGCTTCGACGACCTCCGGATCGAAAATACCCCGATAGAAATTAGACCACCAGCCTACACATCGTCCCATAGAATCACGCGCCACGATACCAACAGCAGCTCCGCCCCGTTTAGTATGCAGTGCCCCGTCAAAGTTTAGCTTAATCACCTCGTGTGGAGGCGGACTCCATGTAGATGGGTTTGGTGGCGGCGTTGTATCCACGGGAGCACGAGTTCGACTATACTGATTGTGCGTCTCAACGTCTCTAAAAATAATCTCGGTCATCGGGATCTCCAAGCGCTCCATCGTCCACTTATTCCGCGCATACCACAATGCCCAGCATAAACATAATATCTTTTCGAAGACCTCTTGCGGCAAGCTCTCATGTAATGCCCGTAACCACTCTTCGGCCGTAGAACGCCACCGCTTGAGAGCTTCACTCGGAATTCCTGAGAATTTCCAGAAGTCCCTTGCTCGCCTACACAATATCAACGCATGACGATCATCCTCCACCTCCATAAGACAGATGCTGCATGTTGGTGCCGAGATGCATTTTCGATAGAAGAGATTTGCCGCCGTAGGAAGGCTATTGGTACCCATACGCCATGCAAAGTTACGAACACGTGGGGGTATATTACAATTCCATATGAATTTCCACGAGTCACTCGCTGCACTTGAAGAAGGACTATCCCGCCTCGCAATATCTCGGGCTAACCAATAGGCCGATCTTACCAATATGGACGGATCCAGAATTTTCTAGGCGGGGGGCCGTAATATAAATGTATATTAGTATTTTCCGCACATTCGATCCATGTGTTTTGATATATATTATCTTTAACATGTTATTATTTAAAATATTCAATTTATGAAATTATAATTTAGATTTAATTAGTTAGTTATTAGAATATAATTGGAATAAATTAAACATATGAAGGGTAAAATGATAATTATAAATAACATATCAAATTGATTAAAAGTTGGTTACTATAAGGTGCTGATCAATTATATGTAGTATATATTTACATTGATGACGAAGTCAACATAAATATAGATTTTCATTTGTCCTCTTCCTTGAAAAAGCTTATGAATTGGAATAAATTTTTCCATTCAAACAAATAAAATTCATAATCATAAAAAACATTCAATTTGTACAAAAAATACAAAGTAATATAAATATAAAAAGGCAGAATAATGATAATCTTGACGGAGCTCGAACGACGACAATATTATAGACATTTCAATTATATTTACAATATTATAATATATATTGATTTATTTGGTTTTATTATTAATCATTTGATTAAATTATTAGAAAAAAAACTAAAAAATGTGTTATGAAAAGGAATTAGAAAATCTGAAAAAAGAATCAAATTAAATATTAAATAAACATTTAATTAAATAATATATATTAGTATTGGAAATTAGATTTAATTAACTAAAAAAGAAAATATATTATGGAAAGGAATTAGCAAAGGTGAAAAAGAAAAAAAATAAATAAATAAATATTTTTCAACTAATATATATTAATATATTAATAATGTACTAGTTAAAAGAACTAAAAGGAAAAAAAACCTATCAATTAAAATTAATTAAACGAAAAGAAACAAAAAAAAAAGTAAAAAAAATAATAAGTAAAAAGAAAAGACGAAAAAGTAATAATATGCCACGATGGCTGATTGAACCCTCAACCTCAGCGATAACATAAACCTTCCGAACCACTGTGTCAATCACTATTTTCCTGCTATTAATACGATTAGAAATATAATATATGATTATAGGGACAATATATTACATGTCTAATACTAAGAACTTCGAAAATTTTCGCGGGGGCCGTGCCTCCTCGGGCCACAACGTAGATCCGCCCCTAGGAAGCATACTAGTGTGACATAGTGTCCTCAATCAACCAATCAAAATTTATTTATTTAATTAAAGTAAAAAATATAATTTTTCAAAGCAAACCATCCACAATAATAATAAAAATAAAAATAATAATAATAAAATTAATATCAAAATCAATTTTAAGAAAAATCTATTATAATAAATACTTTAATTATCCATATAAAAATCGATTATTAAAAAAGTAAAATTAATATTAAAATCAATTATTTATTTTTGTAAGAGATGTTGAATAATTTGCAGATGTTGTAAAATAAATTTCATAATATTTTACATAATTAAAAACTAGTTAATAATAAAAAAGATGTATGGATATATATTACTTATTATTATTTTTTTTTTCGGGCTAATAAAAATCAGCAAAAACTTGAAATTAGATGAGAATAAATAAATTATTATAAGAAGACAAGCTCTAATTTCAATTCGAGACATGTTAAAGAAAGAGATAATACATATGCATACATACATACTAGTTTTTTGCCGTGCAATGCACGGGTCTTAACTATCTAATTAACATAAGTTAATAGAAGATTTTGATTATGAATCATACAAAAAATATTATTAAATAATTATGAAACTGTAATATAATAAAAGTTTTTGAATCTTTAGGTATACTGGCATAACTAAGTTGTTGAATTTTTAAGTATAAAAATACAACAACTTTATATTCGTAGCAGATAACTAAAAATATTGTAAATATTATTAGGAAAAATAATATGTCAAACAGAAAGTGACGTAAGTAAAATAAGGTAATGATCAAATGACAACCAATTCTAAGATATATGCAACATTAAACCCTATCCTTGGTGTTTCCATCTCCTAAGATGGTGACCTTATTATCTCTTGGAGGAGTGAGGCCTAGCTGAACAAGTATAGGTATAGAAAGTACCCTTGGTGTTTCCATCTCCTAAGATATATTGTTAATTTTTTGTTTATTATTTTACTACTAATTATTAAATGAATTTGTTGGGTAATTTTTTTATTATTATTAAATTTTGTGGACATGTGGCTCAATTACAATACGTTTTTATATTGATGCAAAGGTGTTTTTTTTTGTTAAACTATATATATTATAGCGGTTGTGAGTGACGGTAAATGTACTTTCATCAACGCGAGAGCGAGGTTTTGTTGTTTTATTTATTTTATTATTTAATTTATATTTTAAATTAAAGCAAAACAATATATTTTTAAGTGGACACGAGTCATCGTTATAGCAAAGCTAAGTATATAAGATAAAATAAAATAAAATGCGGCTTGAGGGGAGTACATTTTAAAGAATAGAAAAACTCTTACGGTGGTGCACGATTTGAGGGGAGGAACAAAATATATATATATATATATAGTTATATAGCTATATAATATAATATAATATAATATAATATATAGTATACTATTCTATTATTATTACAATAAATATATATATGTATCTACAAAAAAAAAAAAAACAGCAAAAAAAAAAAAAAAAAAAAAAGGAAAAATCCTCTCATCATCAAGCTATTCCACCTCCCAAGACGGACTTTAACAAAAAACTCAACCCTAAAGAGTTCAAGAATCCTCAAAAGGCAAAGGTGACTTTATGGCGCTCATATTATGATGCACTCTACCGACCTGCTCCAACTTGCTGATCAAGCAGCACTCATCAAAATTGACGGATGCAGGAATTCTAGTTCCTATTATTATTATTATTTATTTATTTTATAAAACTTTTGTTGACATACAATAATGCTTTACAATAGTCAAACAACTATCCTCCTATCCTCAATTCACGTTTGCATTGTGCTTATTTCTATATTTTAAATAGCTTATAATGAAATATGTCAAACAATTGTTTTCATAAATCTGTTTACTTGCGATGCTTCCTTTTTTTTTTTTTTGTTCCCTTAGTCTTGAAAGGATAAGAAGAAGAGTTATGGGCCCATAATAATAATTATTAGTGAGTTGATCTTCTAATTAATTTACCTACCACAATGAGAAATCACAAGATAAAATATCTCTATCACCTGATGGCTAGGGTTTCTCGAAATACCAAAAAAAAAAAAATAGAAAATAAAAAAGAAACGAAAAGTGTGCTAACACAAGGAAATACCAATACTAAGTAAAATACCAGAACGGAGGACTGACGGGATATTTGAACTGCGAGATGTAATGATATTCAACCTCACTTGTTTTCATGTCGAAAACCCCAATATCGTGACCGTCGGTTATGTCGTGCCAATCATCGCAAAAATAAATGTGATTCGCTTTAACGCAACTCGACGACGACATCGAAGTAGACATATTGTGCCCGACGAAGAAAGCTCTATCACCCAGATCATTCACTTTTTCCCAGCGAGAGCCATGCATGGAGCCTTCTTCTCGTACAAGTCTAAATACTTTAAACTCTTTAGTGAAGTACCCTTCAAAGGAATCATTTTCATCAAAGAAAGTTCCTCCAGGTATGCGGGAAAGTATGTAAAGGTCACCACACGATTCCACGAGATACTTTTGGTTACAATCAATATCATACCAGCTAGGCGGGTCCGACAAACGCGGAGCCGCCACCGTTGTCGTCGGCCCATCCTTATGAAGAAGGTCGCAGACGTACAAATCTCCATGACAATCAATGGCGTAAAACTGTCCCTCGTAATAAAGGGCATCATCGAAAATCTTGGTAGAAACATTAATGTTTGTCCAATCTTCATCCCCAAGTCTCGCAAAGGCCAATATTCTGAATTCCCCATAGATGGCTAATGCAGTGCAATCGTCTTGCTCGGGACTTGCTGACGTTACGACCTTCCTTACAAACATATGGACAATGTCCTCCGGTTTGAACTCTTCGTGGAATGTGTATTGATCTTTGAATCGCATCATCGAGGGGAGGCTAAACCGTCTTCTCGTGAAAGGGTTCATGATATCGATCTGAAATCCATATAGATCGACCGTTAGTATCCATCCAGGATACACTCCACTGCATATTTTGTTTTCGACTTCTGGCAAATTAGCTTCGTATATTTGCAATGTTAGTTGGCTGTAAAATTTCCGGCGGGCTGGTAGTTGGACAGCTTCTTTTTTCTCTTGGTTGGTTTCGACTAGCATTAGGCTCGGAAATTTGAGAGAAAATTTAGGGTTTTCGCCCGTAGGTGTTAGCGACCTCCAAGACTTGCAAACTGCACGAAATCTGTGGTAATCCTCCATAAGCTCCAAACGTTGTACCAAAAGGCCTAAGATATCAATTGGAAGTTCCGTCCAGTCGGCCATTAATAACACTACAACAATCAATGAATAAGGTGACTACTCGAAACTATAGCGATTAATAATAAAGGATGTATGGGTATTATGCTTATTATTATTATTATTATATTATTTTTCGTGGTAATAAAAATCATCAAAAGCTTTAAAGTAGATGAGAATAAATTATTAGAAGACAGACACGAATTTCAACTGGAGACATGTTAAAGAAAGAGATATACATATGCATATATATATATATATATATATATATATATTACCTTGAACAAAACCTAGAGTCACAGAGGAAGAAGAAGCCCTGACAACGTTGGACAATGAATAGAAGGCGTCGTGAGAAACAATGAAAGAGATATATATATATATATCCCTTGAGCAAAACCCTAGACGTTGATCGAACTATTTAGTTGCTATTGAATAAAATAAAAAAAGGGGCCGTCAGTTCGTTCCTATTTAAAACGATCATGTGTATTCCTAAAATATCGCAACAGATCAAATAAGTAGGTATTATTTAAAAAAATATAAATTATATTTAGGCAACAACCGCTTTAATATCACTAAAATATCGTCACAGTCATCCAACTTTCATGATAGAAAAAAAGACATCCAAGCATAGTCGTCGAATCCTTTGACTTATATATTTACTATTTTAATACACTTCCCAATATTTTTCATTAATACCGTTCACAAAATAAAATGCGGCTTGAGAAACCGTGCCCATTTGTAATGTAATTACCAATAAACAAGCAAAATATAATCATGAAGGCATAAAACTTAGTCAGAATATAGACTGTAGTAGTTATCTCCTTGTAGATTAAGAAATGATCACGGTAGCTGCACAATAATAATGATCAAGAAAACCTAATAATATATTTATTTGAACTATAATTCAAATATCAATCCCTGCAGAATTTCAATTAGATCATACATATGTTATAATAATATATATATATATATATATATATATATATATATATATATATATATATATACCTTGGGCGTGATAAAAGAAGAGCAAATTAAAGCCCTGGACGTTGGTTGATTCAACTATAGTTGGTTGCTATAGAATAAAATGAAAAAGGGAGGCGTGAGTGCCAATTTATAACGATCATTATTATGTATCCCTAAAATATCGAGTAGGTATTATTAAAAAAATATGAATTATATTTAGGAAATTGCATATCCCTAAAACATCGTAACAGTCACCAACATTCATTATACAAAAAAGAAATCTAAGCAAAGTCGGAATCCCTTGACTGACGTCTTTTGTAATCTTAATCATTCGATATGATATGATTTTCAAAGGTTGACTAATAATAATAATAATAATAATAATAATAATAATAATAATAATAATAATAATAATTGAAAACATAAATTTGTATATTTTCAAAGGTTGATTAAATTTAATATGCCAAGGGTTCCAATATTTCCCAACTTTAAAAAAATAAATATAGAAAGCAAATGGTAATATATACATGTATTATTAATTAGTTTTTATGTGAGGGTTGATCAGTGAGTTGCCACTTGCTTATCGAAATGATATGATATGATATGATGTTTCCCTTTTGAGTTTAGTTCCTTATTCATTGCAACAACAAATAAGTTATTGCTTTAGCTTATAAATGAGTAATTTGTTCTAAATTTGAGTTAGCTCCTCTTCAGATTTAGGATGGACTCATCAATAATTAGTTCTCCTAACCTAAACTGCAATATCGATCGAAAGATTTTGTTGAAAATTTCATATGTTAATATAATTAACTTCTAAAGTAATGTTTGCAGCAGATCTTGCAAGTTAGAGAGCGCCTCACTCCACTATTTGATCCATTGAATATATATATATATATATATATATATATTGTCGCCATGTAAAACAATAATGGACTTCTCAGTCTTACCAAAGCTGGCATCACTTCACTGGTCAGATCAGAGAGAAAAGACGAAGAAAAGTACTCATGAAGATGGAAATTAAGACGACAGATGGTAAAAGATGAAATCAAGACCACCACTGTAAACACTCAATCTCCTTCAGTCCAGAATAAGAAAGCTATGAAGAAGATAGATCAAGAAAACCAAGATAGTCGTCAAGTTAGGGTTTTTTATCCACGAATCAATGGTAGGAAAACATGAAAATGGCGACAACAAAGCAAGCATATACCCAGAAGTTTTTATTCTTTATTAGGAAAACATGAAAATGATCACAG
This sequence comes from Lindernia subracemosa, assembly GCA_028392965.1. NCBI lineage: Eukaryota > Viridiplantae > Streptophyta > Magnoliopsida > Lamiales > Linderniaceae > Vandellia > Vandellia subracemosa. Next base: position 165,088 of record JAQPCC010000046.1, read on the forward strand.
ACCTACATTCTAAGCAATCATCATCATCATCATCATCTATCAACTCATCAATCTAATCAATCAGCTCAGCCACAGTATTGTTTCTTGATCTATCATCTTCAGTACCTCGCTTTCTTGATCTATCTTGTCTCACCATCGACTTGCGCCGGCGCAAGATTATCATCGCCGTCGGTCCTTTTCTTGATGTGGACCTCTTCAAAATGTTTCACCATGTCTGCCTCATAGCGGAAGACATTCTTGCACCTTTTGCAAGTCTTATGCTTTTTCATCTTCACTATTTCACTGTGGACCCTGCTATTGTGTCCCTTCAGCCCAGAAGAAGTAGTGAAAACTCTGCTGCAACGATGACAATACTCCATTACGATTGAAAAGCTAAGAGAAATAGAGACAATGGAAAAATATCTAAAGAGGAAGTGAGCGAAAATGAGAGTGTGGGGGTTTTATACAGTAGTTGCTGAAAACCGCTCCTTTTCTTTTTTAAAATATGTATAATCATAATATATAAAATAGAATACTTAGAGCTGTTGGGCCCGTGGTCCGCGCGGATGAGGCCTCGATTTTTAAGGCCCACCAGCCCGCGCGGGCCGAAGGCTTTGGCGGTGGGCCGGCCCGGCCCTCCAATTATTTAAAATATTTTAATTGTATTATATTAATTAAATATTATTTTTGGCTTTAAGTTTTATTATTTTTAATGGGCTAATGGACTATTATTTTGTATTTGGGCTTTATTTTTTTAATGAACTAATAATAATAATTTAATTATTGTTTAATCTTATTTCTTTTACTATAAGCTGGCGGGCCCGCAACCTGCGGCCCCTAAACCTATATGTGGCGGTTGATCGTACCGTCTCTTTGGCTCACGATGTCAGTGACTGAGCGGAAGACGAAGAGACTATGCGAGTCCTACATGGGAGCACATACCTTAAACCCTAAACCTAATCCAACCTAATAATCACCTTAAACCCTAAACTCGAAACTATAATTCTAAATTCCAAACCCAAAACCCAAAACTATAACTCTAAATTTCAAACCCTAAACCGTAAACCATAAACTTATCCTAAACTCTAAACCCTAAACCCAAACCCTAACTTAACTCTAATACTAACCATGAACCCCAAACTCTAACACTAAACCCCCTAACCTTAAACCCTAATACTAAATCTAAATCTTAACGCTAACCCTAGACCTAAAACCTGTATCATCAACCCTAAAACATACTTTACAGCCAAAATCCTAAATCTAAACTCTAACCCTAATCCTTAACCCTAAACATAATCAAAAACCTAACCATCACATCATATATCCCTAAAGGCCAAATAAGTAGGTATTATTTAAAAAATCTAAAATAATTTGAAATACATTCCTAAAATATTCTAATTTTATGGGAATCATATTATATATATTTATATATATATATATATTATGGGGTAGATTACTATATATCCCAGGCCGATATACTTAAAATGTACATAATTATCCTATATTTTTTTTAATTGTGTAAAACTCTTTGTGCTTTTTAAACTTAGCCATACCAAATTAGTGGTTCTTATTGCTATTCCTAAGGAGATTATTACGTGTATTAATAAGTCATTAATAGTGGAATAATTACAGGAGCAAATTAACTTCAATATCATTTATTATAAATGAGGTTGTACCCACAGTCATTATCATTTGGTACTTCAATATTATCTTATTTCCTTGTATTAATCTTTTCACAATTGTTGATTTGTCTTCTTCAGTTTTCTTTACATCGATCAGGGGTGTAAATGGCAAGAAGAACATAATTAAATAAACAAGAAAAATGTTTTACGATGCTTAGTTTTTAAACAATATGTGGTTTATATGCAATTCAACGTATATTATACTTGGGAAACGACCACTATTATATATTGGTACATTCTTATATAGATCAATATTTCGAACGATCCAGAACATCGAATGAAATCACCAACTTTATCAAATATTGAAAAGATGCCCAAAAAAGAACTTATTTTGTTTTTTTTGTTTTTCTCTTGAAGAATTATTATTATTATTATTATTATTATTATTATTATTATTATTATTATTATTATTATTATTATTATTATTATTATTATTATTTTATTTATTTATTTATTTTATAAAACTTTTGTTGACATACAATAATGCTTTACAATAGTCAAACAACTATCCTCCTATCCTCAATTCACGTTTGCATTGTGCTTATTTCTATATTTTAAATAGATTATAATGAAATATGTCAAACAATTGTTTTCATAAATCTGTTTACTTGCGATGCTTCTTTTTTTTTTTTTTGTTTCCTTAGTCTTGAAAGGATAAGAAGAAGAGTTATGGGCCCATAATAATAATTATTAGTGAGTTGATCTTCTAATTAATTTACCTACCACAATGAGAAATCACAAGATAAAATATCTCTATCACCTGATGGCTAGGGTTTCTCGAAATACCAAAAAAAAAAAAATAGAAAATAAAAAAGAAACGAAAAGTGTGCTAACACAAGGAAATACCAATACTAAGTAAAATACCAGAACGGAGGACTGACGGGATATTTGAACTGCGAGATATAATGATATTCAACCTCACTTGTTTTCATGTCGAAAACCCCAATATCGTGACCGTCGGTTATGTCGTGCCAATCATCGCAAAAATAAATGTGATTCGCTTTAACGCAACTCGACGACGACATCGAAGTAGACATATTGCGCCCGACAAAGAAAGCTCTATCACCCAGATCGTTCACTTTTTCCCAGCGAGAGCCATGCATGGAGCCTTCTTCTCGTACAAGCCTAAATACTTTAAACTCTTTAGTGAAGTACCCTTCAGAGGAATCATTTTCATCAAAGAAAGTTCCTCCAGGTATGCGGGAAAGTATGTAAAGGTCACCACACGATTCCACGAGATACTTTTGGTTCCAATCAATATCATACCAGCTAGGCGGGTCCGACAAACGCGGAGCCGCCACCGTTGTCGTCGGCCCGTCCTTATGAAGAAGGTCGCAGACGTACAAATCTCCATGACAATCAATGGCGTAAAACTGTCCCTCGTAATAAAGGGCATCATCGAAAATCTTGGTAGAAACATTAATGTTTGTCCAATCTTCATCCCCAAGTCTCGCAAAGGCCAATATTCTGAATTCCCCATAGATGGCTAATGCAGTGCAATCGTCTTGCTCGGGACTTGCTGACGTTACGACCTTCCTTACAAACATATGGACAATGTCCTCCGGTTTGAACTCTTCGTGGAATGTGTATTGATCTTTGAATCGCATCATCGAGGGGAGGCTAAACCGTCTTCTCGTGAAAGGGTTCATGATATCGATCTGAAATCCATATAGATCGACCGTTAGTATCCATCCAGGATACACTCCACTGCATATTTTGTTTTCGACTTCTGGCAAATTAGCTTCGTATATTTGCAATGTTAGTTGGCTGTAAAATTTCCGGCGGGCTGGTAGTTGGACAGCTTCTTTTTTCTCTTGGTTGGTTTCGACTAGCATTAGGCTCGGAAATTTGAGAGAAAATTTAGGGTTTTCGCCCGTAGGTGTTAGCGACCTCCAAGACTTGCAAACTGCACGAAATCTGTGGTAATCCTCCATAAGCTCCAAACGTTGTACCAAAAGGCCTAAGATATCAATTGGAAGTTCCGTCCAGTCGGCCATTAATAACACTACAACAATCAATGAATAAGGTGACTACTCGAAACTATAGCGATTAATAATAAAGGATGTATGGGTATTATGCTTATTATTATTATTATTATATTATTTTTCGTGGTAATAAAAATCATCAAAAGCTTTAAAGTAGATGAGAATAAATTATTAGAAGACAGACACGAATTTCAACTGGAGACATGTTAAAGAAAGAGATATACATATGCATATATATATATATATATATATATATATATTACCTTGAACAAAACCTAGAGTCACAGAGGAAGAAGAAGCCCTGACAACGTTGGACAATGAATAGAAGGCGTCGTGAGAAACAACGAAAGAGATATATATATATATCCCTTGAGCAAAACCCTAGACGTTGATCGAACTATGTAGTTGCTATAGAATAAAATAAAAAAAGGGGCCGTCAGTTCGTTCCTATTTAAAACGATCATGTGTATTCCTAAAATATCGCAACAGATCAAATAAGTAGGTATTATTTAAAAAAATATAAATTATATTTAGGCAACAACCGCTTTAATATCACTAAAATATCGTCACAGTCATCCAACTTTCATGATAGAAAAAAAGACATCCAAGCATAGTCGTCGAATCCTTTGACTTATATATTTACTATTTTAATACACTTCCCAATATTTTTCATTAATACCGTTGACAGGACTCTATCAATCAAGATAGGACGGTATTAGAATATTTTTAGAATATATATATATATATATATCTATATAGTTTTTGTTTTTGTTTTTTTGTTTTTTTTTTGGGAAGGAAGGATATATATATATATATATATAATATATTGTTAGTAGTAGTCATTTTTCTATATTGATGACCAAGTTGAATTAAATATTTTTCACATGGTGGGACAAAATCTTAAACGTCGAAGCACTTGAAATTCCTGGAGCTCAGAGGAACGACGACTTTCAGGTGTGGATTTGTAGGTTAATTTTATGGTCCTTTTTTTAAGTTAAGATTTGTGTAGTTTCTTGTGATGGTTGATCCTACGATTTGAGTGAGTTATCACTTGCTTATCGAAACGAAATGATATGATGTTTCATTTGATCCTTGCAACAACAAATAAGCTGTTCCTTTTGAAGATGATCACACATATGTTCTGCGGAAAACGACCACCCCTAATGTCTGGTAGGAGGAACACAGTACGTATGATTCTCCTACCAGACATTAGGGGTGGTCGTTTTTTTGGTACTTAGTTCTTTGTATACATATTTCAACGTCTCTTAGATGTTGTTGAACAATTTAATATTTATTATCCCGCTGATCAAATATGTCATCATCGTCGTCTGAAGGTGTTTCTCCTTGTTAGCATAGCAATTTAAACCTTTTTGGATTTCCCAGTTGGTACATATGCTTTGTTTGTATTCTCCTTGATTTGTCGACATGCCAAAGTTAGCCTTTTGCATGCCCAATCAACTCCCATCCACAAGTTTTAGCAGATTCAGTATATTGACGCAGCTGTATCTGCTGTTGACGGTCTGAAAATTGGAGTTCTTGAGTTAGAGCGAGGTGATGACTTCTATCCTACTGCCATAGCCATAGTACAAATTTGGTTCTTTCTGCTGGATTTTCATCATGGCCAAATTAGATAGTTATAGTAAGGGTTAATTACTTTTTTAAGTCCAATAATTTAGTGAGTGTAGCATTATAAGGACACCCCTAAATTTTGCCGGAGCCCTATATTATAAGCCGGAATTCGATAATTTGGGGCAAAATCTAGTGTTCCGACGTATTATGTGTTGAGGTTTATGCCCTAGATGCCGTACGAGGATTAGATAGTACGAGGGCATTTATGTAATTTTGATGTGTTTAACATTTGTAATTGAATTATTTGATAATGAAATTATTATTGTTTGTTTATTGTCGATATTAGCATGACAAACAATACAAAGACATATTATTATTTCGTCTAAATAAATTAACCTTGCAGTCGGATAATAAGACGAATTAAAAAAAACCCCAATATTTACATTTCAGTTACTGATTATGTTGGGGACAGAGACGGGGCACCAGTAAGCTGACATACTGTAATATTAAATTAAGTCCACGAGTCTTAGTCTCCAGTAGGGTGACTGGATTGACGAGTACGACTTGTTTCTCGACGGGTCCAAAGTGGTTGTGCCAACTATTCACTTGAAAAGTGAGAGCTCGTGACATTGATACAAGACGAATCAGGAGATTGTCTGTATTTGAACACTGACTCGTAATCGAACGATCACACGCTGGTAAAGTCGCTGATCGATCGATTGACTATAGTAGTCTACGTGAACCTTAGACCAAAATGGTTTAACTCGGGGTTGGTCTTAAGGTCTTGATTTGTCACTAGTTTGCTAGGCCCAAATTGCATGAAGCAAGGGTCAGCGGCGAAATGCGATCTTGACTTTTCGACGTGATTGCCGGTTATACCGCTGAGCGGGATTTACGGCCTTGATTAAATTCAAGGTTAACGTCCTATGCAGTTTCGATGTGCGGGAATTTACCTAAGCCTCTGGCCAGAGCATATAACTGACTCACGAGTGTCGTGGATGACAGTTTTGGTAAATGTCACCGACACGAACATCATAGCGTCGAGTCCTGTAAGTTCGACTACGCGTGACTTTCACTCGATCGGGACAAACGTAAAGGGTTTATACGTAGCACGATAATCTATAGTCGGTTCGTGAATAATACCTATTCGTACTCAACTCGGGATCGGTTCGGTACCACGGGGCTGGCTAGGTGAATACCGAACTCCTGGATTCCTCCCAGAGCCGGTTGAGACGAACCAAGAGAGTCGGGCTTAAAAAGGGCAACCGACACAACGTCAATATGAGAATAGAGCAGGCTGGGGCCTGGATTGAGAGATTAGGGTTTAGGGCTTGGCCGAAATCCTAAATGACAGAAAATGTAGAAAAATCGCGTGATGGGCAAAATGGTCTTTTCACCTCACGAAATATTTTGGAAATATTATATTGGATATTTAATATTTAGTATATGATTTAAATATGATTTAAATCTTTATTATTGTTTTAGAAAAATAGTAATATTTAATTTAGAATTAAATAAATATATATATTGGATATATATATGATTTTCGATTTTGATTTTGAATAATTTCGAAAATTATAAATTAAATATAATATTGGATATTATATTTAAATATACTAAATATAGAAAATATATTAATTAAAATTAATAGTTGATTTTAATTTGAATTTTGAATTTGAGTTCAAAAGAGAAAGACTTAGTCAAAGAAGACTAAGTATACTCAAAGTGGATGAGAATTTTTCTCCCCACCTCAAGTGAAGAATTCGGCCAACACTCCTATTATAAATAGGGTTTTTATTTTGAAAATAAACCCTAAGTGATTCTAAGTCATTTTTCGAAAAAGGTAAAAGAAAGAAACAAGGGTTTTCTCCTCCTCTCTCTCGATCTTTCTCTATCTCGTCTCTCTCCCTCTTTCTCTCTCGAGCCGCGCGCTGCCAGCGTGAAGAGGGTGATGCCCGAGCCTTGGCCTAGCCGTCTCAAGCAAGGTTCGGTCGTGACGTTGAAAAGGTGCCGGCGTGACGCTCTTGCCCCGTTCGTGCGCGTAAAGGTGCTAGGAGAGGGATACTACATCCCGGGAATTTGAAGGGTTCGTAGCTCGCCATCTTCTTGTATTCGTCAAAGTATCGTGGCTGTAAAACCCTTCTTACGTGTTTATGTTCTTGTGTTATTACCGAGCGGTCCAAGGGAAGGCGGGAATCCCTTAAAGTTTTAAAATTCCGTCGTTCAAGGAACGAGGGCCTCGGGCCCCTACGGGGATTCCCAAAATTATATCCATAAATTGCTTAATTTTGAAAGATATTGTCCCTATAATGCCAACCTCTAAATTCAATGTCCCTATAATGCTTAACCCCTTAGATTACAAGACCAACAAAATATTCAAGCCATTATAGTATTTTAAAGGCATGTTGCTGCTGCTTAGATTTCTTTTTTTTTCCACGATTTGCATACAACTGCTCTCTTCAGTTGTTCATTTTGTTTGCAAATGGCAGGAATTGTTTCAATTGTCGAAAACAGTTTTTTAGCTTTTAGATGTTGATATAACATAGTCTTTTAATCATGTAAGAGTTTCATTGGATCATGTAGTTATGATCTTGGTTGCATGCCTTATAATTTTGTTCAGCATACATAAGTACGGAACAAGCAAAGTGGTCGGGCTGCTTGTCTTCCTGCATTATTCATATTATAGTTTTGTTCTCTTGGGGCCATTCCATTGGTATCTACAATTTGATCAAGTCGAGATATCGGTCGTCTTGAGTCAAGCCGAGATATCGGTCGCCCATTCATTCGTTTTTCGGCCGTTATGTCGAGATATCACCCCATTTCAAGCCAAAACGCACCTAACGTAGCTGTACTGATTGCTCGTAGGGAGGGACATGACGACAGGACAACCGCTTGCATCAAACAATCGTTTGGGGAAATGCTTATAGTAAATTCTTTTCTTTATTTCATTTGAACTTTTCCATTGCATGGAGATAACAAGAATAAAGATTTCATCGTTGACCCAACAAACGACTCTTACTATAAAATGGCAAGGTAATGCCAAATTTCGTATCTTTCGAAATTTTCGATAGCCAAAATTTGGGTTTGATTGGGTTTGGTTTTTATGAAATTTGAGAGGAACAAAGAATAATGCAAATTAAACCTACAATTGCGGATGGAAACTAAACCTACACAGCAAACAAACACACCAAGTAAACGAAAATAGGAAAACGGAACGGAAAACAAAACAAACAACGAAAACACATAAAAAGAGAGGGAGAAAAATAAAACGAGCACATAAACCTGAAAAAAGGGAAGATAGATTCCAAAATGTGGTTGTTTGAGATTGAAAGCTAATATTCAGAAGCAAATGCAAGAGAGAACAAAGTCGAGGCAGGCAAACAAACAGCAAGAACATCCCAAACAACAACGAAATTCAAAGCAAATAACAATTTCCTCCGACAGGCCAGAGGTTTAAAAATGCAAATAAAAACCGAAATGAAAAGCAGATTGGTACGACGGCCGGGCGGACTCTTCAGTTGTTACGACCCTTTATGATACGCTGGAGGACCACGGTTCGCGCCCGGCGAATGTCCCTGCTGCAGTGGTCAGCCTGGACACCAAGCTCCTCCGTGTTCTTCACAAACACCTCCAAATTCTTGGCAATCTCCTCAACAGAAATCTTCACGGCACTATCATCACCGTCCCCAAAGTCAGCTCTCTTCACGAGGGAATGAATGTCGATCTCCAGCCTACCGACCATAACCTTAATGGTGTCCAAGTCCTTGATGACCACATAAGCCCCGACGCTCATGGAGTAGTAGATCTCCTTCTGGCCCTTCACGGCGTCCTCGTAGCTCTTCAGCAGGGAGTCGATCCACTTCCCCATCGACCCCAAAGGAATAGAGGTGGCTGCCGCCAGGGCCGCCGCCACAGGAGGAGCCGCTATGGTGGCTGCCACCACGGAGCAGATGAGGACGGAGGCGAAAGTCACCGCGAAGATGAAGCAGGAAACCTTGCGCCAGGCTTTGAAGTACTTATGCTTCTTGTCGAGCTTGCTCTTCTTCAGGTGCAGCTTCTCCAGCATGGCCACCTGGCGGTTATACACAGCCTGGAACGCCTGGAAGAACTCCTCCGTGAAGGGGCTCCCCAGCTCCTTGAAGTTCTTGAGGTCCGCCAGGGTCTTGGGGTAGCCGCGGGCTCCTTCCGTGGCTCGATTCTTGGAGCTCTCCTCTTCGAACCTCTGGAGGGCCACGCGGAGCAGCAGCTGGCGGTCGCGGACCGACTTGAGGCAGCGGTCCAGGGCGGTGCAGAAGTCGAGGGTCTTTAGGCTGTTGTCGAAGAACTCCTCGGTGAGCTCGAAGAGGTCGTTGTTCTTCCATATGTCCTTCTTGCAGTCGAGGATCACCTTGACCACCTCCTGGTTCATGTCCAGGAGACACCCCGTGACTTCCTTCATGGACTCGAAGGACAAGGCACGGACCTCCACCCCATCGGCCAGCCCGTTGATGATGCTGGTCGTGCGGGCCTGAAGGTTGGCGTCGAACGACTGGAGGTCCGCGTCGGCCTGGCAGGCGGACTCGTAGGAGTCGAGCTCGGTCTTGAGGCCGAGCTTGGGAGCAGATGATTCGATGGTGTTCTTGGTCAAGTGGCTTCCCATTGTTTCAAACTGCAGAAAAATAAAAATGGCACTTCATATACTTCGGACAAAAGCCCAGAAAGAAATCAAGTAAAGGACAACATAGGCAGCTCCCACCAAGAAAAGACAACAGCAAAAAATGTACAAGAAAGAACCCAGAAAGTTATTTATGCAAGAAAATAAACAGAGATAGAGATTGAGGGCTTGTGAGGAATGAAGAGGCTTGAAGATAAACTATTAACCGTTGTAGAGGCTAACCGAGGGAGAAAAAAGAACTAGAGAAAATGGAGATATATGGATATATAAATGGGATTGTTGCAAGGAAAAAGACATAGCTTGCACGCATATGAGTTTTTAATTGTACAGCAAATAACATGGAAAACGAGGGAGGCAAACACACACAAAGGTAACTTCATGTCCAAGTGCAAGAATTTTTTATGAAAGAAGTCAAATGTGTTTTGACCAAAAAATACAGAGATTTGTGAAAGAAAAAAAAGCAGCCAACTTTTTCAAGATCTCAAAGGGCAAAAACGTCATCTTGGATTTCAATGGTGAATCATTCGTTTCCTTCAAAAAACAAATTGAGACATGGAGGTGACATAGATCTAAGCTATATATAACGGTAAGAAAGAATAGAGAAGAAATCCAGGGAAAAGAAAATTAAAGATGACTATTTCATTGGGAGCCCTCAAAGAATCAAGATCTTTCAATTGGCCCCAATAGTCCATCTTTCAATTTAACTTTTTTTCCGTCATGGAGGATTTCCTTCTATAAATCTAGCCGATAGCAAATCGCATACATGTGCGAAAAACGGATATATAAGCGGGGGCGGGCATGAATGTACCTCAGCGGTCGAGCTCTCGGAGGAGGAAATTGTGAAAAAAAATGGAGAATGTGTATTTTGCGGTAGATTTGTTTGGTACGACGAGACGAAGGGGTAGGGCGTCTACTTATACTACTCAAGGTCGAGGTAGAGCCTTGCGGCCCAAGCAATGGCGGATAAAAAGGTAAACGCCGAACGCGGGATAAGACGTGAAATCATCGGCAAATAGTTGTCATTTACGTCTAATTAATGAATCGAAATAAAATTTTCACCTTACAATCATTAAGGATTATAAATGCCATTCACACCACAATGAAAAATGCTAGCAATTCCTTAAAAAATGGAATATGTAGTTGTAATCACTATAATATGTGGGCAAAATATTATTAATAATCTTTTATTGACATTGTGAGTATATAAATGCGAGCGGGAAAAAAATATTTGAATTATTTCATAGTCTTATTGTGTAAAAAAAAAATAATAGCGTGAGATTATCTTACAACAACAACAAATTGCGTTTGTCTGCATTTTATATATGTATATCTATATTCTTTTATTAAAGCTCCGGTGGATAAAAACGGATCAATTTGACACTTACTTTTATATTTTAAATTTTACCCCTTTATTTTGAATTAATTACTTATATCTATACTCTTTTATTAAGGCTCGGGTGGATAATTAAAAGCTGACCAATTTGGCACTTACTTTTTATATTTTAAAATTTATCCCTTTATTTTTAATTAATTACCATTTTTACCACTATCTATAATATACAATTAAATTTAAATTATAATTTCTATTAAAAAATTTAAATTAAAATTAATTAATATTATTTATATATTAGAGCATACATATCGAGTGTGAAAAAAACTACTACTATTTTTTAATGTACAAAACTTATTTTTAACATGTGTGAACTCTTTGTTTTCATTTTTCGACTATATAAATCTTAATCCTTAATTTAAATCTAATATTAAATAAGGCAATTTATCAGATAATATTATAATATGGTCAATATAGCTTTCGTTTTAATTAATATATATCTTTTTTTGTTATTATTGTTATTATTATTCCATTACAAAGCAACCCCAAAACCAAACGAAACCGTTGAGAGGAAAAATAGAGTCAAGTCGCTTGTGTGATGTGGCGAAGCTAAACCCCACACGCCATTCTCTTTTCTGTTGTCTCCCCAAGACGGTTCCCCTTTTTGACACGTGTTAATTAATCATTGGTTTGCTTCTAAGATTTTGTCTGAATGGTGGACTTCAAGAGACTCCTTCCTTCCTTCCTTATGGACTATCTATTCTATTAAATTACATACCACGCCCCACGACTATTATTAATACTAATTATGCATTGAGTTATTTATTTTTAATTATATTAAATTACATACCACGCCCCACGACTATTATTAATACTAATTATGCATTGAGTTATTTATTTTTAATTATATAGAAAAAAAATATATATTTTTGAGGATATAATTGTAATAAAGATAAAAATTTAATTACTTAAATTAAACTAAATAAAAAATATAAGGGTAAATTTGTAATAACAATCTCACATGCCAAATTACAGGTTTTACCTTCGCTCACCGTTTATAAAATTCTAATATTTTATGCACCTAAATGTTATTTTATAGATTTAGAGTTTTTATTAATTTACAATGTTTAATAAATAAAGTATTAATTTAAGGATAAAATTAGAATTAAAAAAATTAAAGGGTAAAGTTATAATTACTCATGACATATCAATTAATTGTGATGAGTCATTATATTATATACTAGTATTTTAAGCACACTATGTGCACTAATATATAAATATATATAATATTATTTTATATTATAAGATTTTATTTTAATTTAGAATATTTAATATATGAAATTATAATTAAATTTTAATGTGTATTATTTAAAAAGGAAAAAAATAACTTATAAGGATATAATTAAAATAAATAATAATATCATGACATACCAAATTAATTAAAATATAATTATTGTGATGTCATCAGTCCTCACTCATTATATATACTAGTAACTCGAATTTCTTAAAACTCGGCGAATTTTTAATTCTACCCGAATTTTACCCGAAATTCCTATTTTCCGCGAAAATCTGTGTCTAAGAACACCCGAATTTTAAGATTTTTTTTTGGACAGAATTTTAATTTTACTCGAAATCTCCTACCTGAATTTCCTTCTCTGCGAATTTTAGGACATACTCGAATTTGGGACTTACCCGATTTTGGAACTTACCCGAATTTCTACCTACCTGAAAATTCTTTGTACTCGAATTCTTTCTACCTACCTACCCGAATTTCGGTCAAAGTCTTCACCCGAGATTTCACAGTTCTCAATCGAAAACAGTCTCACAATTCTCGATCACTCACTCTTCAAAAAATTACACTTAGAGGTTTTCGATCACCCAAAATTTTTCGGCCCCCCTCGACCCAAAAAGGCTTTAAGTAGCAAAAAAAAAAAAAAAGACTTTTGAGGAAAATTTTTTATACGTCATTTGATAGAGAAAAAATTTCTGAGTCCAATAGGCATAGTCTATTTTACACGTTTTCGAAATTTTTCAAAATAAATTTTCCGAGCTCAAAATTTTCGGTATTGAAAACTTTTTTCGTCAATTTTTGAAGGCAAATCCACTATACGCGTCAACAATCACGTATCCAACAATCAACTTAGGTCGTTTTTGGCATATTATAGAAAATTTTTTGGTAATTTTCCCGAAGTTTTCGAAATCATTCCAAAAATTTTAGGTATATACCAAAAAATTTCGACACTTAATCTTCGATACTTCACTATACTTTTTGATAAAACCAAACATTTCAGCACTTTCAATAGTCTGTGCAATTAAAAAGAATTTAATAACTATAATTTTAAATTTAATTTTTTTAATTAAATTTTAGGGTATTATTGTGAATTTAATTTAATTTTAGATAATTTCAGAGTTTAACTTTTATTGTAAATTCATTTTTTATTACAAATTAATTAAGAATTAGTTATTACCGTCCTAAGTATTATTGTAAGAAAAAACATGTTAATAAGATAAGAGGGTGGGTGGTTTTGATAAAGGATATAGATTTTTTTTATTAATTATTAATTTTTTTTAAAAATATGATTGGCTAATAGGGACACACCATGACAGTTTTTATAAGGGTCTCGCTAATAATATAATAGAAAGATATATAAAATATATAGATAAATAGTATAGATAATATAAATTAGGAAAAATCAAATGGGCTTAGCTGCATGTTAATGTAATAATTCTGGGATTTAATTTCGATTATATGTTGATTAAATTTGTATTTGGGCCATGAAAAACGGGCTTGCTAATATTTCACCATCATTCATGGGCCTATACGACTAGAGTTAGTTAAATCAAATTTTATTTATTTATTTTTATAAAAGAAAATTATGTATCGAAAACTTGTAATATTATTACTATATAATGACATATATATTAATAATTTATTAAACACAACCAATTATACACACAAGTTAATCACCCCACGGCTCGTTGACTCGTCTATCAGTAGCATCCGAGTCAATGCGTAGACTCTTCTTCACTACATTATTGGTCTCGGCTCTTGCTTGGATAATATTCCAAGAAAGTACACAACAGTTTCATGGCGTAGGTAGAAATTGCATGTTGACTGCCCGAAGAAGACGATTGAGCTTGAGATCTTGAGTTCCATGGATGTTTAAGGTATAGACGTGATCCTCTCATTTGATCGTTCAAAGTCCCTTATCGTCATCTCCATAGTCAGCCCACCATCAAGTTAGAATCTTGCGGCAGGTTAGGTGTTTGATGAAATGAAAGTTACCGTAGCACTTATCGTCGCCGTAGTTTGCCTGATCAACGTCTTAGTCCATAAGTTCCGGAGATTCTGCGAGGCCTGCAGTTCGATTGAGGTGGAAAAGAGCCGCCCATCAACCGCCGCCGAGAAACGACTCTGTCGACGTTTTAAATTATCTGAAATCAAATCAGCCACGAATAATTTCAGCGACGAACTCGTCATCGGAAAAGGTGGGTTCGGAAATGTCTATAAAGGGGTGATAGGCGAAGGGAAGGAGGATATGGTGGCGATAAAGAGGCTGAGGCCAGACTCAAGGCAAGGGCAGCGTGAGTTTTGGACAGAGATCGAAATGCTCTCCGAGCTAAGGCATATTAACTTGGTGTCTTTGATTGGCTACTGTAATGAAGAAGGGGAAATGATCCTGGTCTACGAGCATATGCCCCGGGGAACACTGTCCGATTACCTCTATAAGCGCGCCGGGAATGTCAGCGTGCGAGTTTCTTTATCATGGCGGCAACGTCTTATGATATGTATTGGGGCAGGCAGGGGGCTAGACTACCTCCACACGGGCCATCGAGTCATACACAGAGATGTCAAGCCCTCAAACATTCTGCTCGACGAAAATCTCGTGGCCAAGTTTTCGGATTTCGGCTTGGCTAAAATTCAAGTCGGGCGCGACTCTCAGACCCACGACAGCACGAATCTTAAGGGTACTTTCGGGTTCATCGACCCCGAGTTTTTCAGGAGCCGTACATTGACCAGGAAAAGCGACACGTATTCATTCGGCGTGGTGTTGCTGGAGGTATTGTGTGGGAGAAAAGCCGTTGATCGAAGTCTGGACGACGATAGGCGAAGCTTGACCACGTGGGCTCGAGACAACATAAGCAGAGGAGAAGTGGATGCTATAATAGATCCAAGATTGAGGCGAGAGATATCTCCTAATAGCCTGAAAGCATTTCTGAATATTACCGAAAGATGCTTAGAAGATGTGCCAAAGAAAAGGCCGAGAATGGCGCACGTCGTGATGAACCTTGAATTTGCGCTTGAGCTGCAGGGGAATGTGAGTCTATCGGTCGAAAACCGAATGAATAGTACCATTGATATCTTTCCCTGTGTGTGTAAAATTCATCAGGGTACTTCGAATGAGAGAAGTGGCGTTAGCCGTTTCTTGCCGAGAACTGCTAGGTTTTTTTTCTCGGGGAAAGTCCCCTCGAAGCTGCTAAATGTTACAGCTCCTCAAATGGCAGGCACCAGCCAATTGATCCCAACTGCTCTACCAAAAAGCAATGGGAAGAAGATCTCAAAGCTAAGGTTGTCGCGGCTTTGGCCATTCGATGCATTCGGGAAGAAAGCAAAGCTACCAAAGGACTGTACTTATAGTATATCACATTCAGGTATTATTATTACATATATATATCAATCCTAGCCAGGACTTGGCACTTCGGTCTTCCATCAACTGTTGTTATTGTAGCCTTAAACTGCCATGCATGTATTTTTTGCAGCACCTTTATCACATAGGACCACCAAAGAGCGAGCTGCAAGCCATGAGTTACCTAACTTGAAAATCTTCTCCTTCTCCGAACTTCGGAAGGCCACGAAAAACTTCAAAAGCAATACGTTGGTCGGGGAAGGTGGGTTCGGAAGGGTTTACAAGGGTTTTCTCTCGGACGGAAGTAGAACTGCTGTTGCGATAAAGATGTTAAATGTCGAAGGGCAACAGGGTCATAAAGAGTGGCTGGTAAAAACGTTGATAGATTACTAAAATGATCAGGCTTATATTTCGTTTGCCTCAGCAGCTAACTGTTTCGTCATCATATCTATATCCACAGTCTGAGGTAGAATCTCTGGGAAGGCTTTCACATCCAAATCTAGTGAAGCTATTGGGGTACTGTCAGGAAGACGAAGAACGGAGAATGAAATTGCTGCTCGTCTATGAGTTCATGCCGAAAGGCAGCTTTGAACACCATCTCTTTAGACGTGAGGAACCAACTATCTTGCAATAACTTAGCAGTCTCTCTTTCGTGGTCCTAACATTTCGAGTTCGTACTCGTGTTCAGGCATTGGCGGTGCCGGTGAGACACTTTCATGGGATATCAGGCTTAAGATATTAACAGGAGCAGCTCGTGGCCTTGCTTTCCTTCATGGATTGGGACATAAAATCATTTACAGAGACTTCAAGCCTTCAAACATACTGCTTGATGAGGTAATAAAGCTCGAGAGTTGAGATTAAGGCAAAATATATCCCGACATTTATTTAACTCCGTCGGATTTTAATTCTCAGACATACAATGCCAAGCTCTCGGACTTTGGCCTGGCTAAAGCCGGTCCAACAGAATGTGGAAGTCATGTGACAACCATGGTCATGGGAACGATGGGCTATGCAGCCCCAGAGTACATTGCGACAGGTTGAAGAAGTGAACTATATTTATTACGCAGCTCCCATGTTAGAACATTCTTCGTTTTCAGGCAATTCTAACGGAAACATTGATGAAAACCAGGGCATTTATACGTGAAAAGTGACGTATATGGGTTCGGCGTTTGTCTGCTAGAGATGCTCACGGGGCTGAGAGCGCTGGACGTTAGACGTCCCTCCGGTCAGCAAGATCTTGTGCAATGGGTTAAGCCGCTTTTGTCCAAACGGAAGTTGAAGCAGGTAATAGATCCGCGTTTGGAAGGAAACTATCCGTCCGCGGCGGCCTCACGAATAGCTAAGCTTGCTTTGAATTGTGTTGAGAACGAGCCGAATAGGAGGCCATCGATGAAAGAAGTTGTTGAGATATTGGAAAGAGCAGATTTGGTTGCTGCGGAAAATAGACCTGCTAGAGTACGGTTTATGAATTAGGATGTGTTATGTTAGGAGATGAGCTTCTCGTAATAATCCGTGCGCTTGCATGTAAAAGGTCGTAAAACTAACGTCGTCTAGAGCGATGATGTGAGGTCTTTTCGTCTTCCCCGGCGGTGAGAGGACGTGCTAGCCTTGCGGGGGTGAAGGGAGACGCTTTACAGCCGCCACTATATTCAAATCTTTATTTTGTTCTCTTTTTCTTTGGTTATATTCTCTGTTGTAAAAATCGGCCTATGCGTTAGTCGAACACACCGCGGCGAAAATCGGTTAGGCGGCTGATTAATTGATTGGGCAATTAGTAGGTCCTTTTTATTGAATTAATAAAAAAAATGGGAATGTTTGTACTTATATTATTTTTGGTTGGATTGATATTATTTATTTAGAATGTTTTGATAAATTTAATGTACTTTTATTTTGTAGAATGTTAGCATATTAATATATGAAAAAAATAATGAAAAATGCATATATTGTCTAATTTCCGTCTAGGTCCCACCTAAGCAGTCTAGGCGCTAAGTCCCCACCGAGCTCCCGATGAGCGCTTAGCGAATTTTAAAACGTTGATTATATTATGATGATCGTCGAAGAAGAGTTGCTCCATTTCATAATTTTTTGGTTTATTCTTACCTATCCACTTGGGTATAACCTAAGTGTGTTAAGATTATGACATGTGTCACACCTTCCCAATCCAAGGTGTTAATCTCAGCACTACCTTTTAGATGAGACACATGTTACAATCTGTACCCATTTGGGTTATGATAGCATGGACCTAAATTTTTAAAGTGAATAATCAAAATTATTTTGTTAGGCCTTGTTTGATTCATGGGTTTAGATTTTTTAAAACTTAGTTTATAGCATATTGAGATGTTTGGTTCATAAGTTTATATAAAGTATGAGTCTACATATACCAACTTTAAACCCTTGTATAAGGGTTTAAATAAACACACCTCTCAGATGTGTTTATATAAACACGTTAACCAAACACACATTTTATTTTATATCCACTAATTAGTTTTATATAAACCTTACTAATTTAAATTCTCATAAATATAAATCAACGAACCAAAGGAGCACTTAAAAGTAATTAATTAAAAAATAGATAAATAAATTTTGATGAATAACTTAATTAACCTATACCAGTTTCTTTAAATTTATCTCTCTTGAAAACGCTATTAAACAACACAGACACTGAATTGAGCTGCGAAATCGCAAACCTGAGATATGGACAGTACACCACAGCCAGCCGGCGGGGAGCCAGCCCCGACGGCTTCTCGGCGCAGGGGTGGAGGGCAGAAGCGCAAATCCGCCTCAGTCAACTCAGCTGGGAACCATTCCAGCTCCGCAGCCTCCCAGACGACGTCGTCGTCGAAGCGTCAGGCTCGTGAGAAACCCCAGGCCGTGCCTTTCCCTCCGATCCACACGAATGGTCCGTGCACTCGTGCCCGCGTGCAGCCAAACCACGCTGCCGAGGCGCGTGAAGTGGCTGTCAAGGCCGAGGCGCGTGGAGATCGCGCGGTGGCTGAGGATGTGAGGGAGCTTGGTGATGATTTAGAGGCGTTGGAGGCGGAAATGGAGGCCGATTACGAAATAATTAAGTCGAGGGACAAGAGCGTCCACGTCGTGCCCGTGCACGCTGGTTAGTTCGTTATTGTGTTTTTTCCGAGGTTTAAGTTTTGATTTTTGACATTAATTGTGGAGTTTGTGGTGTTGAGAAGGTCAAGTGTGGTGGGTATAGGCCAATATTGGTATGTGATGGTGTGACGTGGGTATATCCGTGCTCTGTTTAACCATGTTAGGGTTTTGAGAGAATTAAAGCTTTCTTTTTGCTTTTTTTAATGTCATGATACTTTTGTATGTCCAAAGTTTATGATTTTAGATGATGTAGTTCTGGGTGGGGAGTTACGGGTGATTTGGGGGTTTGGAATTGGAATGCCTTTATTGTATTTGATTTCTTTAGTTTGAAATTGATAATGCGGATAGTTTTTCATTTTTTTCGAAAAGTTATCGGAAAATTTGGGCGAATATTTAACATTTTAGGTTAGTTAAGATTTGGGGTTAAAACACGAGAAAGTTCCATTGAAATATACGGTGTAGAATGGGAATTCATATACCTATTGTTTGTTTGGGGCCTCCTTTTTGTTGTTATGTTCACACTTACAATTTGATTTCGTGTCTTCAATGATTGGTAATTTATGCTTTATTTGTTACCTTTTAGTAATTTCCTTTCCGTTTACCTCAGCGATATTCTTAAGAATGATAGAAACCCATAGATTTTGCAAACCGCAAATGTTGTTTGTGTTGTCAGCTTTGTTTTTCTTGGAAATTGGTAAATTATTGTGTGTCACATCTGACAATAGTTCTAGATGATGATTTCAAACATGAATGTTGTAGGATATTACATCAAATTTTATCAGACATTTGAAATTGTTTGTAATACTTGTCCCTCTCTGTTCCACCGGTGTTATAGGTTGGTTTTCATGGATGAAGATCCATCCTTTGGAGGAAAAGATGCTGCCCTCGTTCTTTAATGGGAAATCTGAGAGTAGGACTCCAGAGACATACATGGATATACGCAATTGGATCATGAAAAAGTTTCATCAAAATCCGAACACCACAGTCGAGTTGAAAGATCTATCTGAACTAGCAGTTGGAGATGCTGATGGTAGGCAAGAGGTGATGGAGTTTCTCGACTATTGGGGTTTGATTAACTACCACCCTTTCCCAACTAATGAACCTTCTGTTATGGATATTGATGCCAATGCTAATGATGAGTCCAAGAAAAAGGATTATTTGGTTGACAAACTATTTCAGTTTGAAACCATCGAAGCCTGCACACCCCCACCGGAAGTTCCAAAAGTGACCGTGGAGACACCATCCATGTCTTCTGGTTTGTTTCCAGAATCTGTCGTTTTTGAAGAGTTGGTAAAGGCTGAGGGCCCTTCTGTCGATTACCATTGTAACTCTTGTTCAGCTGACTGTTCTAGAAAACGCTACCATTGTCAGAAGCAGGTATTTTCTTAATGGTTGTCTTCGTTTATATTGCTGTGACATAACCTAATAGATTGGAAGTTTTTATGTAAGCTATTTCTCAATAGCCATTGAAAGAAATGTCAGCCATCGTTAATGAATGATGTGTTTCCCAATAAATGATGTGTTTCTCAATTAATGATTCTGCACATATGGTTTTTCCGTGATGTCTGTAATTATCATGTTACTATTGTGGTCGTTGCAGGCAGATTACGATTTATGTGCTGATTGCTTCAATAGTGAGAAATTTGGATCGGATATGTTTCCTTCGGATTTCATTCTCATGGAACCAGGAGAAGGAGGCAGTTTAAGTGGAGGGAATTGGACAGATCAAGAGACTCTTTTACTCCTCGAAGCAATTGAAATATTTAGAGATAACTGGAGCGAAATTGCTGAGCATGTCGCGACAAAGACAAAAGCTCAATGCATCATGCACTTTGTTCAAATGCCTATTGAAGATGCATTTTCTACTCTTAATGATGAAAATGATGTGCCTAAAGAGAATGGCATGGGAACTTCATCTTCTAAAACTGATCAAGATAAAGATACTACTCTCGAAGATGTACCCGAAAAAACAGAGACCCATGGCGGTTCCAAAGAGAATTTGATCTCATCTAGTCCACTGGAAAGTCCGGATGAGTCTAATCATCCGGAGAAGAGTCTTATCGTTGGAGAAAATTTGGCTGTGAAGGCTCTCAGGGAAGCATTTGAAGCTGTGGGCAATCTGCCTTCACCCGGGGAAAAAATGTCATTTGCTGAAGCTGATAATCCTGTAATGGCGCTGGTATGCTTATCCTATTTCTTTCCTCCCTTTATGAGTGACTTTTGGGGAAATTTCGATTGGTAAAATTTCAATCACTTTACCCACAAATGAACTTACCCTGTCTTTTGAGTGAATTTGCCATCTTGTTTTTCTTTGTAATATGACAGTGCTTTCTCTTTCTCATTTTAGGCCGCTTTCCTCGGAAGACTAGTGGATCCTAATGCTGCCACTGCTTCACTTCGTAGCACTTTGAAAGCTCTATCTGGAAATTTTTCCGGGGAACAGCTTGCTGCAATGCACTGTTTTCCTTTGGAAGACCCGCCATATGACAAGACGAATATGTCCGTGCCGGAGGAGTTAGTATTTTTTCTAATCATTTAGATGCTATAGTTGTCAATATTTGAAGTTTCTTCTTTTTCTGACGTAAATACCTGATTGGCAGAGCTGTATCTGGGAAAAATGAAAGTGAAATCCGAGAAAACGTGGATAAAAATGTTGGGAAACATAGGGGAGGAGAACCTGATTCAGTTGGCGTTTCACCCGACAATGAAAATCCCTCGAACAAGGTTACTGCTTCTAGAGAACATGATGGAAAAGTGGATCCTACATCCCAAAAGCAGAAACATGATTCGTCTCTGAATAATAATCCCGAAGATGGACCTTATGTTGTTAAGGAGGGTGATAGACTGGACAGAAATGATGAATCTCAACAATCTGTTGTCAGTGAACCAAATAACTCTGATTTGCCTAAGGCACAAACGACAAATGACACTGAAGCTATTTCTGTGTCATCTCTGACTGAGCCCAAAATCAATTCGAACAAGGAATTAGATGGATCTTTGGCAGGGAAGCTCTCCTCGCAATCCTGTGGGCCAGTGAAGAAAGATATTTCATCAAGTTCGGGAAATGAAGACGCCAAAAATGAAGGTACAATCTAATTGTCTTCTGAATATGTAGCATGTAAAAGCGACTGTATCTTTATAGTTAAATTAATTGTTAATGCAGGTCATAAAGATGACAAAGAATGCGGCGACGCTGACAAGAAACATCCACTGGTGAAAAACAGTGTCATTGATATCAGCAAATTGAAGCGAGCAGCTATGGCCACACTTTCAGCTGCAGCAGTGAAAGCAAAGATTCTTGCCGAGGAAGAAGAAGATCAAATACTTCAGCTATCCACGTTTATAATAGAGAAACAGGTATGCTTCTCGCATACCTCGTATCATATAGACCTTATCCTTAAAAAATTTCTTAAATCTGAATTATATGTCCTAATATGAGAATCGAATGGGCTTTTCTGGTCGCAGCTGCACAAGTTGGAGACTAAGCTCGCATTGTTCACTGATGTAGAAAACATGGTGATGAGGGTGAAGGAGCAGTTGGAAAGGTCAAAACAGAGGATTTTCAAAGAGAGAACAGAAATTCTATATTCGAGATTGGGGAACCGTCCTCTGCCGAATTTAGCTACCTACAGAGCAGCAGTTGGACATCCAAACGCTGCCTTAAGGCCGCCCTTTATGGGTATGAACTCCTCCTCCTCCCTCAGGCCTCCGATCTCAAGACCTTTAATGCCTCAGAATTTCATGTCAAGTGCTGCGATGACTTCAAGCGGAGGCAACACTAGTTTGATGCAGATTGCGGATAAGCTTGCTTCACTCGACAAGAAATAGGATTTGTGCAATTAAGTCATAAAATAGGTGTTTTTGAGTTACATTTAAGTGTCGAACTCAGTGATTTGCCCAACTGAATATTTCTGGCTGAAAATTGCTTAGCACAGTAGCTTTTCTCTGCTCAAGATTACTAGTTTGCTATGAAACTTTGTCTTCTGTTTAATGAAATTTAAACAGCTCAAGCATTATTATCCTTGAAATTCCAATGATAGTTTATGACTGCTCGAAATTTCAAATATGATACATTGTTTAGTGCTGATACGAACCATTCATATGAATTCAGTACATAAAATTTATGATGAAACACATACTTTTTCAGGCAGTGGCTGGGACAGTAGAAACATTTAGGAAGTATACACAAGAATTTAGAATAACACACGGTAGTAACGGATAATATTTCTTTCGAGCTTTTGTGCAACTATATTTAACATTCGCATCCAGTGGACCTCTGCTGGTTGTTGCTAGCAACGTCGATGGTATCGGGCAAGTATCTACAAGGTGATTCCATAATCGATTCAAAATTAATAGACATGCAACATAAAAGGAATGGAAATTATTATTTATCTCACGAGGCTTCTTTAACGACTTACATTTCTTCTTCTTCTCCGCTCTTGAGAGCGTTCTTTGCAATCACCTGGAAAGCTTCTTCGACATTGGTGCCTTCCTTGGCGGAAGTCTCAAAGTAGGGAATATTCCCTTTCGAGGCGCACCATGCCCGAGCCTTCTTCTCAGAGACCTATTCCAATGCAGTGAAAACCAATTTCATAGAAGTTCATTCATGAACCATCGACACGTTAAAATATGCAGTAAATTCATGGACTGTTTCCATATTCTTCATTTAAATGAGTTGTTGGCATAGAAGGAAGGTCATCGTGGACAAGTAAGCTATGGCAGAAAAACAGAAAGCAAAAGGAAAAAGATGAGAATAAGTAAATAATTAATGAGAGGAGCATTACCACTCTGCTATTTCCACCATCCACGTCAACCTT
The DNA here is from genome assembly GCA_028392965.1 of Lindernia subracemosa. NCBI lineage: Eukaryota > Viridiplantae > Streptophyta > Magnoliopsida > Lamiales > Linderniaceae > Vandellia > Vandellia subracemosa. Next base: position 188,837 of record JAQPCC010000046.1, read on the forward strand.
GTTGCCGATCACAACAAACGGAAAGTTTTCAGGATCTGAAGGGCTAGCCTGTAGAGAGGCTTCTCTTTTTAGTAATTGTTCATATAAAAATCAAGTAAAGAAGACAAAGAATGTAAAGGAAAGGTCTCTTCATCAGTGTCACGTCATCCCTAGCAAGTTGAACGTAACTAGGGTGATAACTTCGAACCGATAATAAGAAAAACTGGAAAAAGGCCTAAAATTTTAAGCCACTCAAGTACGATATGGTTATAGTTGAGACTTGAGAGTGATACAAAAATACGCCAAAAGATTTCATAACACATTTGAAGTTTCGCGAGTGATTTACTGCCTTCAAATCAGTTTCATCAATATGAATGATCCTTTGACTTCATGGAAAAGAGGAAATCCTGAATTATACCTCCCTCGTAGAGCATCATATTCAATATTACAAAATTCTCTTCTGAAGCATGGAAAAGTTAACTCAGTACTCATCGAGGAGGAAATATCTATTTCAAATACCTGAATCAAGAATTCTTCACGCCAGTTGTTCAGATTGTCAAATGATTTCATCACATTGACATCATAAACAAGCACACAACAGTCAGCACCACGGTAAAATGCAACTCCAAGACTTTGAAATCTCTCCTGACCAGCTGTATCCCATATCTAATCAAATAATGGATCAATCTAAGCCACTGAAAGCTCATATCTTATTAGGTCTAACAGGGATATGAAATTAGAACACTAGCAAGTAGACATGCCAAGGGTTTTCTTAATTGGTGTTGCAGATATATAAAATAGATTTAATAGCCAAAAAAATTCATCATCAAAGTTTTATCGGACTTGCCAGAGCAATGGTCCACACTCCATACACCTACAACAATTCGCATAAATTAGATGATATATGCCTGTCCATAAGTCTATATGCTTATTTTAGTTTTTCTCCCTCGAAGGGGCCTTTACTAGAGGAAAATGAATGGCAATTTGCTGGGGTTTTATGCCTTTTATCAAATTGATACTCTAGTTAATAATAAAAATTATGATGATTTTGCCAGTGATGATGTTATTTCTGAAAAACCTGCAATGTGAAGAGGCGATCTTCAAACTGGACTTCCTTAGTGAGAAAATCCGCACCAATCGTCGCCTTGTATTGATTGCTGAACTTCTTGTTCACATATCTTTATCAGACACGTCAAGGAAACATTGTAGAACAAATCCAAGCAAATTTCATCCATTAAACTAAACATTAAATTTCTAAACACACTAAAACTTATTTCAACAACGTTGATAAGGATACTGATTCATCAACGAAGTTTTTCCCACCCTGAAAATGACGCCAAACACAAACCAACAGGACAGTAAGAATCAAGAATACAGAAAGGTAGATACATAACCGTACAAAAGTATTTACACATTGCTTGATTTGGTTTCTTCACCAAGCTCACACTTAACGGAGTAAAGATTGTGACAGAGCAAAGAAAAAAGGTTTATCGTCCATTTTCGTTGATTTTTTTCACTCAAGTTGGAATCCACACAAACAGCACTCAAAATTGAACCTCAAGACACACATGGAACCATCAAGAGCACTTACAGTCGAGATTATAGTAAATCTACATATTTAATCCTTCATAAACAACCATAAAATATCAATCAATGAAGCATCACAACGCCATGTAAACCGAATTTGACCAAATTCCAGCAGCTGAAAACACGAAATAACAATAAAAACGAGCTTCGGGCACATGAATTGGAAGATCTAGAGTCAAACCAACGATAATCCAAAGCTAAACTACGCCTTTCAGTATTCCATACAAGGATCATCACTCGCATATAATTAAGCTTACAAACTATCATACATTTAACAGATAATTGAAATTACCCGCTGTCCCCGAGAATGATAACCTTGAGGAGTGCTCTTCTACGAGACGCCATCGATTCGAATGCTAAGGAAAAAAGTTGACTGGATCGACCTTTTGGCTAAAGGATGTGTGATTCAGTAGAAGAATACGGAAACTTTATTCATATCTTTTTTTTTTTCTTTAGTATATATTTTTATATTTCATAATTAAACGCAAATGTGTATTCATTTCAGGCAAAATTAATTGGGTCAGTATACATGTTTTCGTTTTTGGGTCACTATTTTTTATAATTACAAAAGTAGATCTCTAACTTTGTATGTCAAAATAATTTTGGATTATGTTTTCAATTTTGGATCTCTAAGTATATATTTTTCGATTTTGGGTTACTAAGTATCAATTTTTTAATTTTGGGTCAATTTTTAATAAGCCAAATGAGTGACCCAAAATTGAAAAATTGATACTTAGTGACCAAAAATCGAAAAATATATACTTAGTGATCCAAAATTGAAAACATAACCCAAAATTGTTTTGGAATATAAAGTTAGTGACCTACTTTTACAATTATCAAACATGGTAACCCAAAAATAAAAACATATATATTTAGTGACATATAATTATAATTTTGCCTTTCATTTCATTTCCCTTGCTTCAAATGCCACTATCGAATCCCTCTTTCCAGTCCCATGTAAAGGTTAAATTACTTAACTACCCCTAATTTTGATAAATATTTAGCCATTTTTCACTACTTTGCTCCCGGCCCGCACCCGAAAACGCAGAAAGAGATTGTAAATATATCACCGATTGGATTGCTTCAGATTCTCGTATTAGCTTACGCTTCGCTTAGATCTCTGTACGATGGCGCAACCACTGGTGAAGAAAGACGACGATCGCGACGAAGAAGGTTGTTATTTGATTTCTGTGATTCGATTATTAATCTGGGAATTACTGTGGGTAATTGTTTAATAGATGCATGCGCATTTCAGCTTCTTTATGATGCTAGCTCGAGTTTCAGATCTCGCTCTGTGTATCCAATCGGAAGGAGCTAATTATTAGATGCGAGTTGGTTTGTCTTAGAATAGAGGTGCCTGACGTGATGCTTGGATCGGTTTCATTTTTCATGCTTGCGATTGATAGATTTAGTTGGTTGTTGTATTTAGATGTTTCATTCTGTTCATTTATCTACTTGTGTTGGTTGATTCGTTTGTCTTAGTAGCGGATTTGGCATGGGGCATCCATTTTGCTTACTTTGTTTTTTTTTTTGTGTCTCATTTCTGTGAAGTTCTGAATTTACTACGTTGTAAGGGAATGTGGTAATTGATCTATGGAGGTGTGATATCTAAATGTTTGTTTAGATTATATGTCTCCATGTTTCGGCCCGAAATGTTTGATTTTTTTTTTTATTATTTGAGTGTAGATCTAAGGAGTTTCCAATGATCCCTCGCTTCAATAGATTTTAGCTACGTTTCTATATTTTCTATGGAATTGTGTGAAAGAGGATGGATGTTGAAATTGGTATGAAAAATGCTTATTTTGGCTTGTGTAATAAAATTGTGATGTTTTAATTTTCAACAAACAGAGGATTACTCTCCATTTCTGGGGATTGAGAAGGGTGCAGTTTTACAAGAAGCTAGAATTTTTAATGACCCTCAGTTGGATGCAAGGAGATGTTCCCAGGTACTTCTAGTCACTAACTCATATGAATAATCTTCTTTTTAACTCCATATTTTTATATTTATGTTTTGGTTATCTATTGATGGCTCCTTTATATCATTATAGGTCATCACAAAGCTCCTATATCTCCTCAATCAGGGTGAAACATTCACAAAGGTTGGACCCTCATCCCCGCACCCCACCGTTCTCATATATTACCTGACACTTCTCATAAATTGGAATAATATTATATTTATGTGAATATGAAGAGCTGGAATGTGAAGTGAAATAGAGCTAGTGCTAATTGTAGATTTAGGGATGATCATTGTGTACTTAGCCCACTTGAGCTGTACAGTTCCACCCATATTTCTGGTTTCTATTTTACTATTGTCTGGATTATGAAGACACTATTGTTTAATTTCTATCTTTTTCTATTCGAAAAGTATACAGTGTCCCCTGGTAATATAAGTTGATCTTTTATGATTTCTAGATCGAAGCTACAGAAGTATTTTTCAGTGTCACAAAGCTATTTCAGTCCAAAGATCTTGGCTTGAGGAGGATGGTTTATTTGATGATTAAGGAACTATCTCCCTCCTCAGATGAGGTAACCCAAAAATTATACTTTTTTTCCTGCATTAGTCAGTTTCTATGTGGTTGCTTTGCTCTCTAAGCAATTAAGATAATGATATTCTTTTTTCCCCGCTAGGTCATCATTGTCACAAGCTGTCTTATGAAAGACATGAATAGCCACACTGATATGTATCGAGCAAATGCTATCCGTGTACTATGCCGGATAATTGATGGAACACTTTTAACCCAAATTGAGAGATATCTAAAGCAATCCGTAGTCGATAAAAATCCTGTAGTTGCTAGTGCTGCCCTTGTGAGTGGTATCCATTTGCTGCAGGTATGTACTGTTGTTTGTAAATCGACATGCTCTGTGATTAATTTGATTCTCTAAATGTTCATACTTGTTTTTGAGACATAAACACAAATATCAGGATATATTGGTTTTGTGGATCCTTTCAATTCTCTAAATATTGAGATTAGTGTTATTACTCACACAGACAAATCCGGATATAGTAAAAAGATGGAGTAATGAAGTACAAGAAGCTGTTCAATCTCGGGCTGCTCTTGTGCAGTTCCATGCCCTCGCTTTGCTCCACCAGGTAATTACGTTTCCAGATATGTCTAATGGGGGACTCTTTTGCCAGCCTGATGTGCTTGCGGTCGACGTAGTTTTTATAGTAGTCCGTCTTTTTCCCTAAGAAGTCCCTTTCAAGGATTAAACCTTCTCACCCTAATTTTCTTCTGGTCACTTTTCTCGAATATGGTAAGATGTAATTTTTAGTAGGTAGCTACATTATCCTCTTTTCAGTAACGGTGTAATCATGGATTCTCTGTTCATGAAAAGGCATTATTCTTGTTTTTTGAGATGACATTCAGTATTTGTAAATTTGCAGATACGACAAAATGATCGTCTAGCTGTTAGCAAACTGGTAACCAGCCTGACAAAGGGAACTGTTCGTTCTCCTTTGGCCCAATGCCTTCTCGTTCGCTACACAGCACAGGTGATGCTTTTACTTGTATGGTGTGTTGTTGAGTTTTTCTTTAATGTGTTATTATGTTAGGCTTTTAAACAGTCATTGATTATTTGTTCTATTTACAGGTTATCAGAGAGTCTGGTGTAAATACACAAACTGGAGATCGGCCATTTTTTGACTATCTTGAGAGTTGTCTCCGCCACAAAGCTGAAATGGTTATCTTTGAAGCAGCCAAAGCAATCACTGAGTTGAGCAATGTGACCACCCGAGAACTAACCCCTGCCATTACAGTGTTACAGTTGTTCTTAAGCTCCTCTAAGCCAGTTCTCAGGTTTGCTGCTATCCGGACTTTGAATAAGGTTGGTCCAACTTTATGGATGATTTACACATTCTACCAGCTGATTGTTTCGACGTGTATGGGTTCGATAATATTTCTTCACTATTGTATGTATGGATCTGTATGGATCTTGTTACAATTTCACATTCCTGCCTTAAACTCCTTACATATTTCATTCTCATTATCAGGCCAGTTCCCATTATTAATTTATTTCTACCTTACATGCAAACAGGTCGCAATGACACATCCAATGGCCGTTACCAATTGTAACATAGACATGGAAAGCTTAATTTCTGATCAGAATCGAAGCATAGCAACCCTTGCCATCACTACGTTACTGAAAACTGGGAATGAATCTAGTGTTGATCGCTTAATGAAACAGATAACGAACTTTATGTCTGAAATTGCTGATGAGTTCAAGATTGTTGTGGTAGATGCTATAAGATCATTATGTCTGAAGTTTCCCCTGAAGTACAGATCTCTGTGAGTTATCTTAGGCATTTATAAGAAATAGATCTATAACCTTTAATATTACATTTCTAGTGTGGCGTTCTGATCATATCATATTTCCTTGTTTCCTTAGGATGAACTTCTTGAGCAATATCCTTAGAGAAGAGGGTGGCTTTGAGTATAAAAAGGCAATTGTTGATTCAATTGTGATGTTGATTAGAGATATTCCAGATGCTAAGGAGAGTGGATTGCTGCACTTATGTGAATTCGTTGAGGACTGTGAATTTACATATCTTTCCGCTCAGGTTTACTTCTACTCTTCTGGGCTTCTTCTCTTTCTAGGTTAAACTTCATTTATAGTTGCTGTTATTTGATTGCACTTTTATTGTCTTATTAGATACTTCACTTTCTGGGAAACGAGGGACCCAAGACTTCGGACCCTGGTAAATATATCCGGTATATTTACAACCGAGTGATACTTGAGAATGCCACTGTTCGGGCTAGTGCTGTTAGCACACTGGCTAAATTCGGTGCGATGGTTGACTCACTGAAGGTAGGACTGAATCTTTTCTTCGTGATAATGTTGACAATAAGTTACTAACTATAAAATATTTTTGCGTGATTCAGCCTCGGATTTTTGTTCTATTGAGGCGTTGTCTCTATGATACTGATGACGAGGTTCGTACTATTACTACTGACATTTATATTAATTGTAAAATATTTTCATCCTTCATTCATCATCATGGAAATCATTTCCAGGTTCGAGATAGAGCTACGCTCTACTTGAATACTCTTGGAGATGGTTCGGTTGCTGAAACTGAAAGCGACGTGAAGGAGTTTCTGTTTGGGTCTTTCGATTTACCTCTATCAAATATTGAAACGAGTTTGAAAAACTACGTATGTATCATGTTTATCTGTTAGTGACTGGTGATTTTCAATTAACCCTCTCTCTCATGCTATTGCTTTCGAAATAGATACAAGAACCTGCAGAAGAGCCTTTTGATATTAATTCTGTACCCAAAGAGGTCAAATCTCAGCCACTTGCTGAGAAGAAAGCCCCAGGCAAAAAGCCAACCGGTTTGGGTGCTCCACCAGCTGCCCCCACCTCGACAGCTGATTCTTATGAAAAGCTTCTCTCCTCTATCCCAGAATTTGCTACTTTTGGAAAAGTTTTTAAGGTTAGAATGTAGACTGTAGAAAAGAACTCAAAAAGTTATTTTACTATTTTTTTTCCTGATAATAGCTAATGGTTCTAATGCTCGGCTGTCTTTTCCTCTACTTGATCAGTCATCATCACCTGTGGAGCTTACAGAAGCTGAAACTGAATATGCTGTCAACGTTGTCAAGCACATATATGACAGCCACGTGGTGTTCCAGTACAATTGCACAAATACAATCCCAGAACAATTACTTGAAAACGTGATGACCATTTATTCTAGTTTATTATGCCCTTTTGGCCATTTTAGTCTATCTAATCATTTTCATCTCCTGGTTCCAGGTGATTGTTATTGTGGATGCTTCTGAAGCTGAGGAATTTTCCGAGGTAGGAAGCAAGCCTTTGAGATCTCTCTTGTACGATACACCGGCGCAAACCTTTGTTGCATTTGAGAAACCCGAAGGTGTCCCTGCAGTTGGGAAATTCTCGAATGTCCTGAAGTTTACAGTTAAAGAGGTATTTTTTATTCTGCCGGATATTATTATCCATCACAAATGCATTAGAGTATAAGCTACGTAGATTTATACTCATCTGGATTTGTTTTGGTTCTTTCTTGTTCCGTGATTGGATTCCATTAGGTTGATCCTTCAACTGGTGAGGCTGAAGAGGACGGAGTCGAAGACGAATACCAGCTTGAGGATTTTGAAATTGGGGCTGCAGATTATATGCTTAAAGTAGGCGTTTCTAATTTCAAGAATGCTTGGGAAAGCTTAGGCCCTGAATATGAGCGCATCGATGAATATGGTCTAGGCCCTCGCGAAAGTCTTTCAGAAGCCGTTAATGCAGTCATCAATCTACTTGGTATGCAGCCTTGTGAGGTCAGTGCATTCATCTTTATTTGTCCCAATGTACGTACTGAATTAGTAGCTAGAAAAGAATCTTGAAAGAAGCAGTAGTTTACAAACAAAAGGGGCAGCAAGCAAGCATTCAAACATATTAAAATACAAATTTTGTGTGTTCTGTTATTTCCAGGGTACAGAGGTAGTCCAAAGCAACGCAAGATCGCATACTTGTTTGCTGTCGGGTGTTTACATTGGAAATATGAAGGTTCTTGTTCGACTGTCACTTGGAATTGACAAGTCGAAGGAGGTGGCTATGAAATTAGCCGTGAGGTCGGAGGATGAGAATGTCAGCGAAGCCATCCACGACATAGTTGCCAGTGGATAGTTTCTTTTTCTTCTCAGATTTTTGCCTTTTCAATCTTAAACTTTCTTATCCGATGACACTCTGCTGTATTAGATATATGTATTTCGTATTCCTTGATCAAATTGCGTGACGTATTATTATAGCCCGATTAAGTAACATACAACATTTTACTTGCTATGTGATTTTTCATTATTATTATTATTTAGCACGAATGCTACAATGGAGCTTCTTGTTGTCGCATGAAGCGGGAAATCAAAATTCCATAACCTAAGTTTTGAAAATACTTGTCCATTAGTTTAATTAATAAATCTACTGTCGATGATTTATTTGATTATTAAAACGCAGATTTGATTTGTCGAACAAGCAACTGCATATAATATCTCATGCTATCCAGCAAAAGACACACTCACATTGATTGATATGAATGAATTACTACAATTCCATTCGTCCAGACAGATCAAAGAAGGAAAAAACAAAAGGGGTATGTATATATAAAGGTAGCAGAAAAACAGACAAAATACAACAATCCGATCAAACAAAACCATAGATAATGAATTGCCACGAAAATAAAGCCGACGAAGGCAATCAATCAATCAATCCACCTTCAACAACAGCAGAAACAAACATATAATAATTATAAATAGATTTTGAGACGAGCTTCTTTAGCCCCCGGAGTGAGACACTGGAGTCGTCACAAATTGGCCATCTTTGAACACATGAACGTACTGCTGTGGCAAAGCATGCTCCGACTGAATAAACAAAAAATAAAAAATCCTTAGCTTTAGTCTATTTTCGGTAGTTGCTTATTAGAATGAACGAATCTTGGTAATGCATGGCAATGGAGGAGCAAGAAAAGTTTTAATTGCTTGCTGACTTCGTACATATACTGATAAAACAAATCTCAAGGCTATAAAGTCAGCTGCATTCCATTGGAAACTCGAAAATAAGACATGTGAAGTGTGTTGTGTAGTACCAACTTATTAGAAAGAAAGAAAGAGGAGGAGCGTACCCAGTCACCATCTGGTTCAGTACCAGGTACTAACACGTTGACTTCACTTGACTTTGCCGTAGTAATAGAAGCCTCCAAAGCATCTTTGCTCAAATACAATTGGCAACCAGATGTGTTGTCTATGGAAATTGTTGGCGCGGAGCCCTATAGTGAAATGCAGATTTGCATTTGCATCAACTTAAATTGGTAAAACTAGTTTACGTGCAAGTTTTATGCTTTGGAAGCACATGCACTACAATTGTCTCAGTTTAAAATACCTGACATTGCACCTCCACGCCACTGCAATTGACAATTTCGCACGCTGCCACGACATCCTAGTATAGGATAATGATAAATTAGGAAAATTAAGAGTTGACCAAAAAAGTATGTAACTTCTGACACCAAATCTTGATTTTAATGCAATCTCCCCACAAACCTTAAAGACAACTCCCATCTTAGAGCAGTTGTCCACAGTAATGTTGTTTACTTTCCCTGCATATACATACATGTACGTTGAGCTTTTAAGGGAACGATAAGAAATGTAGACAAAACATGGAATCAAACACTAGATAGAGGGACTAGCACCCCCATGCATAAAATGCAGGTGTTAATGAATTAAGTACCTTGTATCTGCACAACAGAATTTTTGCATCCAAAGATGTACACAGACTGTTTTGCATCACAGTCCTCAATTACTAAGCTGTTCTTTCCAATTTGATTCTCAACCACCCACCTGAACGGATATAACAATTATCACAGTGCATGAACACAATTAATTCGCTGCGGATAAGGGTAGCACTCTACTCACTTACGACCCATTTGCAGCTCTAGCTTTGGAGGTCCCGTCTTTGAGAAAGCAGAAGAACCAGCGCGACCTTCCTTCTCAGAAACAGTCACAACTCCGCTTCTTTCAGTTCTGTTTTTAGTTTTCATATCAGCTGTAACCTTCTTCAGACCTTGAAGTAAAAAGTAACAAAAATCAGACTACAAAGCGAAAAATCAAGGAGAAAATGAAGCTCCAGAAAGCGAGATCGGGAAAACTACCAGCAGTGACTGGCTTTGAACTAATTTCCTGGAAGACAGCAGCCATCCCTCCTTTGGGTTGTGAAGATGAAGGCTGAGATGTTTCGGTGCTGAAAAGGGAAGCCGGTGGCGGTGGTGGGGGGGCAGGAGCACCAGGAGCAGGACGTTTTGCCGGGGCAGCTGTTGCTACTTTCCCAGTGGCACTCCACACAGGGCCTAGAGGATTGTGGGCCTTCACATAATCTCTCAAACCTGGTATATAAAGCTCTTGTACAGCTTTTGCCCACTCAACATGATTTGCGTCTTTGTTCCTATACTCAACAAGAACCTAGGCACACAAATTAGAAACAATCAGAAGAATCAACACCTGAATTTCGTAAAGCACAGCGACGCTAATATTACTTGCACATATATTAAAGCTCCTCAATATTTTTTACCACTAAACATGATCCGAAATTACATAGTATCGCGGATACATATTGACTAACCCGAATTCAATATGCACAGTGGTGTTAGCTTCATTTATCCAATATAAGAAAAGAAACCTTTATCGTATACCAATTTTATTATGCACTCTCGAGAAAGAAAGAGAAAGAGCATAGGAAGGGATACCTTGTTACAGTAAAACTCGGCCATTTGCCAGCTTTCTTCCACGTGTGCGATAGGCATGCTCATACCTGTCAGGGGATGGTGAAACAACAAACTAATGACCCACCCAAAAAGAAGACAAGTGACAGGTAAATAATAATCGGAGTTCAGGCATGGACTTCATCCATCTTACCACAATCTTTCCCTGTGTAAGCGATCCATGCTAGAGCACCTAGACTATCAACACCAGTCTTTAAGTGGTTGAAAAATTCAGACCGTCTTCCCTCAGTCAATGCTGAAGCTTTTGTGATGACCTCGTTCAATGGCTTAAGGAATTCCACCAACCCCGCAATATCGGGTTTCTGTAAAGTTGGTTTAAGTAGACTAAGGTTCAGGGTTCATAGATGCACGCATTTGCATAAAAATGACATCCAAAAACGTAGAACACTATCAATCTAAATGAAGCCTGGATAATATGAAGAAAAACAACACGTGAAACCAGTAACTACACATTCTCATCACCTTGAACAACTATTCAAATCCAAAAACTAGATCCTATCTTCAACTCTCCATTTACAAAACAACATCAAAGCCACCAATTCCAAGCATCCATACAACAGCATTTCTTTACATATCAATCATTCACAAAAAGAGTACTCAACAACATCCAAATCAAAAAGCCTAAAACCTAACCGACACTTCAAACGAACAACGAAAACGCAACTGAAAACAGATTAAGCAAATAAGAAACAGTAACGCAAAACCTGAGTCTGCTTAATCTTCACGAGAAGCTCCTTCTCCACATTGAAAGCCTCCGCGATAACCTTCGACACCGCGACAACCTGTCCTCCAATCTTCTCCGCCGCGTTAACCACTCTGCTCACGCACTGCGAAATCAGATCTTCAAACGCCAAAATCGACGGATCGCTCGACGCGGCATCTCCACCGTCGTCGATCGATGGTCGAATACCGCCGGCAGACAGCGATTCCAGCCTCGTTACCGCAGCTTCTAACCTCTTTATCAGAGCTTCCTCCATTCCTCTAGATCTAGTACGTATATCTATTGCGTGTACGTCGATTTTTATATATATGCTCGTCTTAGGATTTGAATCGTTAATTATATTTGATTAATTAATTACTTTCGCTCAAAGAAAAAGCGCCTGAAGTGGAATGTTTATTTATTTATGGTGTTTGAGTTGCTCTGTGTCGTTGTCCATGTTTATCCTTGTCTCAAAGCTTTGCACGTGTGTCGACCACGTAAATAGTTGAGTGATAAATACAACTGTAATTAAAAATAAAACGATAATACAAACTTTTTTTTTTCTTTTTTTTTAAATTTTTATTATGCTAATTAGCAAAAGCATATATATACCCACCTATTGACGATCATGAGTTTCTTTTCTTACAACAAAGGGAAATTGTCTTCAAAGAACACAAAGCCTCTTTACCTATACACACAGACATATGTTATAACCTTTTGAATTAGTATAACGACTCTCCTATACTATAACAGCAATATATAAATATATTGAGGTAAGAAAAGGTCATGCATGCATAAGCAGTAAAACCATGGCCCCTTTGGTTCCTTATTGGAGCATCATCATCACCACTTACTGGGCCGTTCGTCGTCGTCCGCCGTAGCCTCGGTTTTGGCGAATCGAGTTCGACCAATACCACTGGCATTGGGGTTCAAAGGGGTTGTATCGTTAGACGAACGTGGTTCCTGTACGAAGAAAGAATGGTACGTATTTAAGGGTTTGGAATTGGCTTATGCGGTCACAATTTCCCGAACAGTTTGATGCAATGAAAAGAGCGATGGTGCTCACCGCACGGTAAGGATACTCCTCGGCCTCAAGCATGTGCACAATTTGCCCCATCTTTGGACGTTTGTTGGCGTCCAAGTCTATGCAACGGAGGCAGATCAACAAGATTCTCTTGAGAGCTCTTGGAGGGGGAGGAACGGCTATGAGCGGGTCTATTAACTCTTCACTGCGTCGGCTCGATACCATTCCTTTGAACCAATCGATTAAGTTCATCTGTATTTGACAGTTGCACAAATATGTTCTTAGTTGGAGGATAGAACAGCTAGAAGAAAGGCATTTATATGACAAAAGGGTATAAAAGAGATAGGACGGTGATTTATAGAGAAAGAGGTCGTTTTCTACCTCTCCGGGCGGTCTGCTATAGTCGACCGGGCTCCTGCCAGTGACAATTTCCATGAGCAGAACTCCAAAGCTGTAAACATCGTTTGCCTCGTTGAGCATGCCAGTACTCGCATAATCGGGGGAGACGTATCTGCAATGAACACGTATATAAATGGTCTACGTTTTCCTAAGTGACTGCTATAAGGATGTCTGTAAAAAGAGATACCCAAATGTTCCCATCACGCGTGTAGTAACGTAGCTTTTCTCGGAGCCTAATACTTTGGCAAGACCGAAGTCTGATACTTTTGCATTCCATTTCCTGTCCAAAAGGATGTTGCTGGACTTGACATCACGGTGGACAACTTTGGGTTCTAAACCTTCGTGCAAGTACGCTAACCTGTTACAAATTTAAATACCCATGATGTCATAAGTACGACGCATAGGACGACGACGCAATTATGGAGTTGCAAGCTAAAGAAGAGAAGCCTATGAAATACGGTTTTATGATGTATAGTAAGTAATGAGTTGTGCCTCACCCTCTAGCTGCACCAATGGCGATTTTCATCCTGATATCCCAAGTTAAAAGGCTAACTGGCCCCACATCGCCATGTAACCACTGCTCCAAATTTCCGTTATCAATGTACTCATAAACGAGCAACCTGAAACAATTTATTTAAGAAAGCAAATACATGGTATCTTTTTGAGGAAAACAAAGTATAGGGGGCATGGATCATACTAACCTTCTTGCACCATCGGCGCAATAACCAAGAAGACCTACAAGGTTCTTGTGCCTTACTTTGCCAATGGCTTCAACTTCGACCTTAAACTCCTTCTCTGCCTGACCCCTGTTACCAGCAGATACGAAACAGTAAATACAAAGTACACTGCATAATGAAAAAATACAGTCTTCAGTGCCAATTTAGTGCTGTGAATTTCTAAAGGTTGTAGTTCCAATCTAGAGAAGTGGCTGGCTCATCAAAATTATCTTTAATCAAAGCATCACTAGGAGAGACCCTCAGGAAAGGAATGCGTCGAATGCCCCGATATGTTATGCCACATATATGAAGTTTAGAAACATTTAACACATTTATCGGGATTTCATTCTCTATGATAATCCGGCCATGCTCAGCTGCTGCGAATTATCACATATACAACAAAATGAGTAGTTATTGACTGAACCTTTAAACAATTGTGTTTTCTTCTTTAATCTTTATTTCACAATCAAACCCGACAAACAACTGACAAAACACCAATCATGATACATTTCGGAGTCCGGCAAGGAAGGCTATAATGTCTTTCAAATGACAACTAATCCGTGGTCAATTTGTCCAAGCAAACAACTCACCGTCTTACACTTGTATAAATATATATGTATATATATATATATGTCTTCCCGCAAGGAATCAAACTAGATAATATCACCTAATAAAGCCAACCATTCATAAATGAAATAAATAAGAGATAGGGGGTGGGGAAGAAAGAAACAAAAGAAAAAGGAGAAAGGATAAAGAAATAAAGAGTCTCCAACAGCAATTGAGGGAAAGTGAATAAAGTTCACCAATATGAGATAAAGAAAGGATCGATATGGCTAAATTTGTGGTAATTAAAGGTTAAAAAGTGGCTATAAATGAGACCCTACACATGATGAATTGAAAAAGACATCAATATACAGAGCAGATATCTTCCATTCTTTAATCCTTGGTCAAAAGAGACAGAATACTTGGTCTCCAACACACTCATTGCAATAAAGTTCAGATCTAGGAAGGATTGATTCCTCCCGTTACGACAAGAAATTCAATACCAAACACATTTAATATTTGCACGCCCAATCTGATCAATGTTCTAACAAAAGAAACAAACTGCGGTAAAAAAAACCCATATACCAACAAAATAATGACAGCACATGAGATCTGATTCACAAAGAATTGCATCCAGATAAAATGCACACAACATGTTCATAATCTTTTAGACATAAATACTTTTAGAGGACTTACTTGTTGTTCAATAGATTTTTCACGGCAACAACTGACCCATCATGAAGAACACCCCGATACACAATGCCGTAGCCTCCTTCTCCGATCACGTTATCAAGCGAAAATTTATTCGTCGCGGTTTCCAGCTCCATAATGCTATACCACCGGCCCCAACCATAGTTCCCCAAACCCTCAGCGGTGGAAGCAGATAGTGCTGAAGATGATTCACTCCGGCCAGTGCTTGACTCGTTGCTCGTCGAACTCCCTTTTTTACTTGCCGACTCAGTTTCCACTTCCCCTGCAACATCACCCACAAATAAATAACGTAAAGAAGAACACAATATTAATATATCACCATCCCAACATGTTGACTAGTATCATATGTGAAACTCAGATAAGACTTGCTGAAAGCTATAGGCGCAAAAAAAGCTTCAAATCCATTTACCCTGAGCTGGTTTAGAATATTGTTACAGGAAATTTGAAAAAAAAAAGTCCAAAAGAATTAAAGTTTCGGCGTAGTTCACAAAACACTTCGCTTTCATATCGGTCGTTTTCTATATAATACTTTTGTTCTAATCTTTATTTTTTAGTCAAATATCGAAGCAAAGGAGTTACACCAAACGCAGAAGGAACTTAGTTTTAACGCTAAGGCAAGTACCGTAATGCATTTTCCCATTCCTCTCTGTCACCGCTCTGCTTCGGCTTCCACGATCCAACTCACGACCCTCGTCGATCGCGTCGAAAAACGAAGGCAGAGCCCCCGCGCCTCTCTTCACGCCAATGCGCCGCCGTAGCGACTTCCTGCGAGCTCGAACGATCGCGAAAATCAAGCAAAACATGGCGATTACAACCACAGCCGTCAATATAACGACGACGTATAGCGGCTGTCCGAGAATCGGAGTCTTAGCCGTGAGAACGCTCGCTCCGCCGGAAGTTGACATTGGATCGTCCTTGCAAACAACGATTATATCGACTATCGTGAATCTTCAGAGCTGCAGCATTCTCTCTCTCTCGCTCTCTCTCTCTCTCTCAGTGGTTTTAGCTGAGGAGGTGTGAAGTGGCTGAGGCTCTACTCAAAAGCCAGTAGTGAAGGAGTTTTGAAGGAAGGTTGAAAAATGCTGACCCGAGACCGAGTGGAAATGTGTGACGTAATAAATGAGGAGCCTCGTGGGGTCCACCTCTTCCCTAAATTACTAAAAAGTCCCTACAATCATGTGATTATTACAAGAAGGGGGCAGTACTGACCGTGCGGTGAGATAGGGACATCAGAGACATTAAAACATAGCATTAGGAATAACGTCGGCGTCAAGCCAATCACCGACTGCTGCTTTGAAATGACGGATTTGCCCCCGACTGACTGTATTATTGTCTATGTACTTGTTTCAGTCTGTTTTATTTTATTCCATTGTAATTAATCATTATTAAAAGACATGCATAGTTCAATGGCCAATCAAATTAATATTTTTAAGTATTTTTAAAATCATTGATAAAAAAAAAAAATTCACCATCAAATTCACTAACTTCACAAAGCAATGAACTCGTGGCTTTTTAAATGCGCGCGTCTTATTCATGACTAATACATTTCCGCATGAAGTAATAAAATTGAAAAGGAAATATACATATATATACATATATCATGTCTTATTCCTGAAATGTAACGTCTTTTAAATCCCATCCGTACAATACATTGAATGTATTTTAATCCCCTATTCATGAGAATATTAATAACATTGAAAATTTGACGCTTTTTCATGCTTCCAATTTCTATATCCTATTTGTATAATATTCTATTCAGATAATCATCCAAACAGATATTCAGTCTCTTTTGGTTCTTACTGGGCTGGGCTGGGCTGGGCTATATTCTTTTAAATATGGGCCGTAGTGGGCCTCCTTTATCCTTCCTAATATTATAGATAGTTACTATTATACCCTCACCATTCGCTTCGAAAACCCTTGGGGTACAGTACAGCTCCAGCCTCTAAGCACAAGGTACAACTACGAAATGGCCTGGCGTGGTTCGCTTACAAGATCTATCACCTCCGCCGCTAGGGTTTCAACCTTACGATCGTCGCAGCCTCTCTCCGGCGCCGGACGCATCCGTCCTCCCCGTACCACCACCCAGCGCTTCTCATTCTCCAACCACAGGTCCGTTACAGCTCGACTCTCATCAATCCTATCAATGTATCTGTCATAGATAGATTGATTGATCATAAACCTTGGAACAGTGTTACTGAGTATACCGCAATCTCTGCAACGCTGAAGCTGTATTAATTTTCGATTTGTACAATTCAGGTCATTGGGGCAAATTGGATGCGCTCAGTCACTGTTTCCGCTGCATAGCATGGCGGCCGGGCCATGCCTGACCTCTCACCTGGCGAATAACTTGCGCGCATGCTGCGAGCTGTCCCACGGTACCTTCCGCCGCACTTGTCAAGATCGCTAGTATTTTCTTTGTGAGTGTAGTGTAGTGTGCGTGATAGCTTGGCTATTGTGGTTCTCATGGTGCATATAGCATAGCTAAAATGTGGACTTTAGAATTTGCCAAAGAAAAAAAAAAAAGGGGGAAGTAAACAGAGCATCAGAATGGACATGGTTTTTAATTCAACACTCTCATTATATTGTGTAGGTTAGAAACTGTCTGTTTTTTGGATATGATCTACTCCCACCCGCCATGCTATTCGCCGTGTCAATGCTCATCGACTGATTTTCGGACTACCTTAACGTCTTTTTCTCTGGGGGCAGGTACTTGAACATCGGCAATATCTGGTGCGGACAAAAGTTCGAGCATTGGGTCTTTGCGGGGAACTTTCCCACCTAGGAAAGCAGAAAGAATCAATAAAATCTGAACATTCTTGTTAGTGGCCTCTCTTAATATGTTTCAATATCGATTTGAACGCTAGTTCTTGGTATTTATGTTGAACAATACTTGCTCAAATATTGTCATTCCTAATTGATATATGAAACATCAATATTTCTTATATGCTCAATAGTTTCAATAATAATTTCGTACCTTGTAAGAAACCAGATGAGCATCTTTTAGGGTTTGTTCATTCACGTGTAAAATGAGAAGAAAACATCAAGTCAAAGTACAAATGGATCATTTGGGCTTGGATTGGACACCATCATGCTTGCATACTGCCAGTGGAAGATGGTGGAAGGTAATAAAGAAATCCCAACACGAAGATGCCGCAACTCTTGCTGTTGCAAGAAAATCCACAGAACTGAACTGATTAGATGCCCACAAGTGTGTGTGTGTGTGTTTTTTTTTCGTTAATTTTTTAACACCATTATTGCTTGGTATTTCGACCCCACCACTTTGCAAAAAGACTTTCCATGTATCAAAACTAAATGCCAAGATGATGTGAACAGTGCAACCAACTGGTCTTTAATATCGATATTCTAAATGAAAGCTTACACTAGTGTTGACGAAGAATGCTCTTCCGTGGTGGGATCCATTGTCCGCCGACCTTTAGACCTAACTGAACTTCAAATGCATTATCTGCTTAAAAAGTTGTTAACAACATATGATAGATAGGGACGTACAGTCCTCCAGCAATACTAGGTAGCATCAAAATGTCATGGCAGGCGATAGAAGCAGACCACAAAGGCTTTGATCTGATTGCAAAGTGGGAATGTCATTTCTTTGTCAACCTTTTAACTAATTTAATGAACTAGCACGGATGAAAAGTATCCAAAGATAAGGATGAAAAGATTCTGAGTGGGATGAAGAAATGACGTAAGCAGTCGTCCCATGGGAGAGCCAAGGATCGCTCTGTGGGGACAGAACAGATTTATGACATAACAAAACACAGCCTTCCATCGCCTTGTCGAGTCATAAGCTTCATTTTCTCAGTTTCAACGCATTCCATCCCTTCTAATCGTTTAAGAAGTTTCAGTGGTGACAAGTATTCACCAGCACAGACATCATTATTCACTAATCTTCAAGGCAAAAGAAAAAAAGAAAAAGGAAAGCAAAGGCAAGCCAAGAATCAAGAGAAAGCAGACTGGTCGGAGATGCAAAGCAAAAACAGCAGTGATAAGGGAAGATTACCAGAAAACTCACCAGGAGAGTGGTTGAAACTGAGTCTAGGAGTGAATGGATCCCAAGCAATCAAAGAAGCCGAGGCGCAAGCGAGGCCCTCTTCGACAAAAGTCTTCTCTTGCAACTTCTGCATGAGGAAGTTCTACAGCTCACAAGCTCTGGGAGGTCACCAGAATGCTCACAAAAGAGAGAGAGGAGCAGCAAGAAGTTATCAGTCTCAGAAAATAATGGCTCAGCCCATACATAGGACACTTGGGGTTCAAGCCCATTCACTCGTGCATAAACCTCCGAGCAAAGACATACATACTTCTATGGGAAGATCTCATGAGGCCAATCCAAGACTTGGAATACCATGGAAGCCCGAGGGAACTGAAGAATCAATGTGGCCGGTAGGTTCTGGGCCAGATCGTCGACAACTGAAACTGCAACCACCAGTTCCTAATATGCTAGACTTGAATCTGAAGCTATAGCTAGTTTATTTTTATCCTCTGTTTGCCAGTGGGGAATTCTATCATATGTAACTCTCTTGTACTTGCATGAAAATTGTGAATTGGGTATAAGGAGTTACTACAATACTGAGGTATTTAAAGCTCTGAAATGTTATTTAAAAGCTATCTTTCAAAGGATGGAAATATAATACTTGATACTCTCTCAGTAAACCAAAATGTATTATTAATCTACCTCACTTAATTCAACACAAAAATGATCATAGTAATATCCCAACTTCAACCAAAAGAATCCAAAACGAGCACGGACTTTTCAAGCACAACCATCATAATATGCTTCCATCCATGATAAGCCTTTGAAAAATTTTTTGGCCAAGGACATGGACAACAATTTCCATCGACTTGAAATTTGAGCACGTATATATATGTTTCAGCAACTTGAAACCTCAAAAAATCTAGAAGGGATTTCTGATGGTGGATCCAATGATGCGACACGGAAGAACTATATCAAGAACATGGCCTTTTCATTAGTGTTAGAAAGTGCAGCGATTAACTTACTAGGGAATGTAGTTTGAACATCGGTCATGAAGTAAAAGAGTTGAGCAATCCAATTTAAGAGAAAATTAGCGATACCTTATTGTTCATGTATTTTTGTGTGACAACTTTGGCAGATTTGTCTCGTCTGAGTAGTAGATAGTGGAGTCTGAGGACGCAATCTTTCAGTTCATGAGGTTTATAACCTGTGTGGTGTTGTAGTACAAGGCTCTGCAATGGGTGTACAGCAGTTCATCAGCAGAGCATAACATTTACAACACAGTCACTCATAATATGGGGTGCATAGTCCATAATATCCATTCACAGAAAATAAATGAATCTTGAACATCCTGTGGACAGCATTTGTTTACCCATGGATGGAATTTCGGCCGGATAATTGACCTTGAAAGAAAGATGGCTGAAGCAGCAACTACTGAAGGCAGGTAGCAGACACAAGCATAGTCCAATAAACTCATCTCAGCAAGGTAAGAATACAGAGAATCAAAGACGAGATCTGAGAACTGAGAGCAGAAAAAAAATGATTAGCCCTTAAAAAGTAACGTAAATACAATAGCACGATTGTGATGATGAGATATAAAGGTTTTGAAACGTCATGCACACCGTAGGCTTTTCTTGAGCCGACCTGGTAAAAATTCTGTAGAATAAACAAAAATCATGCATTACATTACTTATATTGTTTGCCATATATCAGCTAAGGGCAATAATAGATGGAAAAAGAATCATCAAATAGATATTATCTACCTGATGAAGCTTTTAGCCGTGGGATTGCCCATTTCAAACTCCAAAAGCTTGAGAACCTCTTCTTTGATCCGCACAATCTGTAACTCATTAGTTACCATTGAATATCCAGAACATGGTGTCCTTATTTCCAAAAATAACATCAATATATGACCAAGTCAAACCTCTTCTTTAGTGCACGAGTTTGCTGTCATGTAACAGAGGTCCTCAACATGCGGTGGAGTAATTTCTTCACTGTTACTGCATTTTCACCAGACGGGTAAGAAATAACGAGAAGGTCGTGTTACAAGTTACACAAGAAAATCATGTGCTTACGATGCAACTAGCAGGCAGCCAATGCCAACAAGCTGAAGCCTATTCCTGGTCACCTTGTGCACAGAGAGATATCTATCAATGTAGTTCACAGTAAGGTACAAGGTGTCCGATAGGAATTTGCACTCTTCTGTCACCTCCACCAACCAGTCAACCAAAATCTCTCGCATCCAAGGCTTTACATCATTCTGAATCACCTCCATGTAGTTATATACTGGTCTTCTTTTCACATCCACCTAAGATCACGCATCATAGAATTATGTAAGATCAGGAATAGTAAACAAGCTGTAGAATCCATTCAATTCACATGTGTAAAAAATAAGCTAAGCATCACGGAGATACCAAACATGCATTGCATACACTTGAAGAACCATCGATCATTACGTCCAAAACAAAAATCGAAAACAGAAAAAGGAAAGTTACCTCCAAAGAACGTAGATGCTGGCATATCAAAGAAGCATATCCCGACCTCCGCGGCTCATCAGCTCCAGGAGAGACCATTAACTCACGATTCACCACCTTCTTCATCGATTCGCGCTCGATTTGCTTCGTCTCCCTCGTTTTTCCAGTTCCGTCGGATCCATTTCCATTCTGCGTAAGATTATTAGTGAGATCCCCAAGCACGACACGCTTTTTAACCACCGAGTTCTCGTTGGCCGATTCACTTGGCCTCATCCGACGAGCATTTTTACTTCTACTGCGCACACTGCTTTGCTCTTCGTCCATGTAACGCATGGGGCTAGGGCTTTGTGGATGGGAAGAAATCTGTTTGCTATGAAAGAAAGGGGTGAAATTTTTATGGTGGCAGGAGATGGAGAAGACTAGTGAAAGCCGCCATTTTCGCAATTTTTGAAAAGCAAAAAATAACTGGGCCGAATTGGACTGGGCTGGGCTTTGGTGGGCCCATATTTATTAACGGTTTATTTATACCTCACCGCAAGGGAACCACCAATGGTCATACAATCACTCGATGCGCGGCAAATATCGATTCTTCGACCAATTCAATCCATCTCTGCCAATCTATCGTTCATTCTCCTCGGACACAGTGCTGTCAAACCTCTTGCAGGGCCGAGTTCCACGTCATCATCTCCTCCAAATCCACGCTCGCATCATCGTTCTCAATGCCCAGCAGAACGACCTCATCGCCACGCGCCTCATCGGCCACTACCCACCGCAGGCGGCGCTCAAAGTGTTCAGCTCCTTGCAAGACCCCAACATCTTTCCGTTCAATGCGATTATCAGAGTCATGTCCGAGTCTGATGGCTCGTCCGACGCGTTTTTCATCTACAGACATCTCAAAAGGCGTGGTCTTTGGCCCAACGACCTGACGTTCTCTTTCCTTATGAAAGGATGTTGGACGAGAGATGGTTTTATACGGGAATGCGTCGAGCAGCTGCACTGCGATGTCCTGAAGATGGGTTTTGCAAGTGATGCTTTCGTGTGCAATGGGTTGGTTCGAATATACGCGAAGGGGGCTGGGGATTTAGCTTCGGCCCGTAGAGTGTTCGATGAAATGCTTGACAGAAGCTTTATATGTTGCTGGACTTCTTTGATCGACGGATATGCTAAGGCCGGTGGTTTGGCCAAGGAGGCATTGAGGTTGTTCGTGATGATGATCAGAGAAAATTTGTGTCCCGAAACTGATACGATGGTAAGCGTTTTATCCGCTTGCTCGAGCCTTTGTTCTCGGGATGTTTTAAAATGGGCTGATACACTGTCTAGATTAGTTCAAGACATGGAAGTCAACAATATGTGCTCTGATTATGTGAGAATTGTGCTTATTTATTTATATGGAAAATGTGGAGAAGTTGCAAAGAGTAGGGCCATCTTCAACATTTTATCTGATGCTGTCAAGAGAAGTGTTCTTGCATGGAATGCCATGATAGGAGCTTATGTCCAAAACGGCTGTGCCATGGAGGCTTTGAGTATATTCAAATCAATGACAAGGACCAACCACTGTCGTCCCAACCACGTCTCAATGGTCAGCGTCCTCTCGGCCTGTGCTGAAGTTGGTGATCTCAATCTGGGCACATGGATTCATGAATACATGAGAGTTAACAGAAACAAAGGCATGCTGTCATCTAATGTAAACCTCGCAACTGCTTTGATAGACATGTACTGTAAGTGCGGGGACTTGGACAAGGCAAGGCAGGTTTTCGACCAAATGAACAAGAAAGACGTAATCTCCTTCAATGCCATGATAATAGGCCTCGCAGTAAACGGTAAGGGAGAGGAGGCTTTGAAGCTTTTCTCCCAGATGAAAGACTTCTCTCTCCGTCCTAATCCCGGGACATTACTCGGTGCACTAAGCGCATGTTGCCACTCGGGTCTGTTAAACCAGGGTCGAGAAATCTTCAACGGGTCGACCCGGTTATACGCCGTTAACCCTAATTTAGAGCACTACGCTTGCTACATTGATCTCTTAGCTCGGTCTGGGTCGGTCGAAGAAGCCCTCGAAGTTGCAACTGCTATGCCTTTCGAACCCAATAACTTCGTGTGGGGTGCTCTGCTTAGCGGCTGTGTGCTTCATAATAAGTTAGAACTGGCTCGGATTATCTCCATGATGCTCGTTAAGGTCGATCCCGAGAATTCCGCCGGATATGTCATGTTGTCCAATTCATTCGCTGCTGACAATAAATGGCCAAGCGTGGTGAGACTGAGGGGTTCCATGAGGGAAAAGGGAGTCGCCAAGCAGCCCGGCCGAAGCTGGATTGACGTCGAAGGGACGGTCCACGAGTTTCTCGCCGGATCAGCTTCGAACCTTCGAATGGGAGACGCACATGTCGAGATGATCGAATCTTTGACGAAAGAAATGCGGGCCTCTCATTGTTGGTAGATATGTTTTCTTGATCTATACATATATATTTGGTGATGTAATGTAATCAAATATTTAAAGCAATAGCAATTTTTTATTTGGCAACATAGACATCTCAAAGATAAGGTAGAAACACAATGGTAAAAGAAAAAACAAAACAACTTTTTTCTGAGCCTGAGATACATCTCTTATTATTCATGAAACTAGCTAATAGTAATACATAGATCAATATATATCACTAATCTAGGCTGAACTAAGGGCACTTGGGCTTGCCCTTAGAGTTGAGCATGTCCCTATAGCAAGGGCACTGATGCTTGTTCCCATAAGTGCCAGAGGGCACACACTTGCACTTCTCACAGCAGATGCCACAGTACTTGAGGCAGCGGTCTTTAACGCCCGCGCGCGCGCACCTCAGCTTGCAGCTCTTTGAGCACTTAACTGCAAGAAAAACAAGAAAATAAAGCACATATAAATATTCAGAAAAATTAACTTAATGAAGATGTAATAAGATGAGAGAAAAGGGATCATAGGGCAGTACTAACAGGATTTTGCAGTTGTGGGCTCGATGAGAGCGTTGCTCAGTAAGGCGGCAAAGATGAGCAAAAGAGCAAGAACCTTCTGGGTTTTCATTTTTTTTATGTGTTTTTATTTATTTTTTATTTTTATTTTCTTAATCTGAGTTGAGTGGGAAGGAGAAGTAATGAAGAGGGGCTGATGAGCTGTGGGTGTTGATTTATAGAAAGAATTACGTGAAGTTGTGTAAGGACTGACTGACTGACGACAATGTCCATGTGGCTTCTGCATGCCATGCCTCTGGTTTGGTTCAAGAAATTAATGTAGTTTATCTATCATTACAAACATTTATATATAATGTATTAACATGCATGCATCAGCATTATAATGTACTAAGATATTGATGCACCGTAGTACCATTGTCACTTAATTAAATACTCAGTCAGTACCACCCTTGAGGTTGTTCGTTTCACCAGATAAAAAGAAGGTAAAGAGGTATTCTTTTTTTGCTTTTTCTTACAAATTAAACTTTAGTACTATTACAAGCTTCCGAGAGGTATGGTATGGTATGGTGGGTGATAACTGATATTGTCAGATTGCCAACTACAAACTCTTGTGATAGATCCAATGAATCATTTCTATTATATGATTCTAATTTAAAAATTTTATGTAGATTTTCAAGTTTACAAGAACCTTCCAGTTCTAGCAGCTCAAGTTAAAAATAAATAGAAAATTGCCTTCAATATATTTTTCACGTGGAGATGCAGTGGGTTGGTAAGTCTCTCACCTAATCTTGACCTATTCCTAGGATATTAACAATTGACCCGTGAAAATGATGAAGCTGTAATAACGTAATATATCTTTATTCATACATCTTATATCATTTATTAAGGATTAAATAAGACAAATTCAAAGTTCAAATTTAAGTCATTATAAACCAAAACTAACACTAACCAATGTGCCATACAATCTAAGGTTTATTTTAAAACTTGACTAAACATGAATAAAGCCTACCGACGTCATTAAATGCATAATCACCTTACCTGCATACCATAATCCTCACATAGTACTCGGTTTTATTTTATTAAAAAAGGACAGAAAAGAGAACTCTCCCACCACAATGTAATACCATACTATATTAAACTCTTCAAATATCATATACAAATTTGGATATACAAGAAGAAACATGGGATAATACACACTCTAAGGAAATTACATACATATTGCATATCTGTGCAATAGTCCGTTACTGAAGAAGAATGATACCTTACAACAGCTGTAGGGATAATGAAGATAGGGTTGCAAGAATCTTAACCGCCCATACCATGAACTGAGCGCGATTGTGGAGCGTTAGAACACCGTTTCTCGTGATTATTGGATGCCAGAAGATTAACCTGGGAATATGCCGAGATTTTTTGGATCATAATGACGCAAAAAAGAAAAGAGGTGAATATGAACTTAGAGAAAGTGGAACCACCTTGACAATTTCTGAGTTTGAACTTGGACGTACATAGGCAGCCAAGACGCTCATGTTAAAATCCTGTTAGACATGATTAAACAAAAATGACTAAGTTAGAAGGGACCGATGAAATTTTCACATCGTTTGTGCGTGGATTTTAAGGATGTAATACTTCACAAGTGATGCAAGAAACCCATCGGATAGGGAGAGTTTGAAATTACCCGGAATGGGTCGCCCCGCAAAGATTGAACGAACATCGATGCTTGCGAACCTTTACCCTGAATTGCAGAAACCAAATCATCACTATCAGAATCGGATAAAAAGACGATAAGTTACAAGGAATGAGCAAGAAAATAGGTTTAAATAGGGGGACGGGGGTGTTAACGCTAGACACACCTCTAATGTTATGTCCCTGAGGCGCCTTCCAGTTCTAGCACAACAAACACGGATTACATGTTCATCACAGCTTCCACTTATTACATAATCTCTCCCGCTCATGTAATAAGAGCGAGTGTAGTTCTGTGGACTACCAGTAGGAGTTATACCAAAATCCAGGTGCAGCCTACCATCAACTGCTAGTAGCTGTTTTACCTGGAACAAACACGTCACACTTGTTAATGCTTTTTCAATAACCATCGATCAATTAGTAATTGGTGTACAGATAAATCAAAGCAATGCTCTTACCTCATTGTCAATAGCTGAAACAAGAAGGTAATGATCATCTGGAGAAAAGCACACCATAACATTTCCTCGGGAGCTCGTAGCACTATAACAGGGATGCGTGGGATTTTGTCTTAGATCCCACATCTTAACATCCTGATCGAAAGATGACGTTGCAAAAAGAGATGGGGAGTGGTTTGAAAACTTGACCACATTGATATGCTCTCGATGCATATCGGGAAAAACTTGGGTACGCTTCCCGCTGCTAATATCGTACAAGGCAACACTTCTTGAGTATCCACTTGCAAGAAATAGTTCGTCTGTTGAGTTCACGTGAACAGAAGTCAACTGGTCAAACTCGTCGTAGGTGGTGCAACTGCGACCATGGTAAGAGCCTCTAATTGTTTCTGGTATATTTTGTATGTCGTACAACTTAAGCGAACCATTATCAGATCCAGCGATGAGCTGAAATTAAGACAATTTATAAGGTGAGAGTCAAATATATCAAACAAAAGCTGATCTACCAGGTACTAAGTTTTACAAGAAAAAACAAAAATTTTCACTTCGCAATGGACTGATCAAACATACATACCTTGGAAGGATGCTTCTTCAGCCAGCATAATCCAAGAACACTATTCATAGCACCAAACGACGGAATGTAACTAATAACCTTCTCGCTCTCATGGTTTATGACAACAACTTCACCATCCATGGTTCCAAAAACCATAAGGCTAGGAACACTGGGGTGGTACTCAAACTGTCTAGGACGAACTTTCCCCCCCTCACTGCCTCCCAAGACACTACGTGTAATAGAAAGAGGGAGTAAGGCGGGCCATGAAGACGATCCCATCCTTGCAGCTGATAATGACCTGGAATAGAAATGCTTAGATTTTGCACTGGCAGAACTGAAATTTTCTTTGATCTCACGTTTCTGCAGCATACGAACCACACTCATATTGCTGCGTCTGTTGTATGGTAGGTATTCAAAATAACGTGCAAAGGTATCTTCAGCTCTTGCTCTATCAACTGCTCCGATTGGCAAATTGTCAAGCACTTCGAGGTTCGGTAGTGAAGCCATCATATAATCCCTGTAATGTTTCTCGTAACATATTGGAGAAGAATCACGAAAGATGTATTTTTTTGGCGCAGAAGTGGTCGCATCATGGAAGGGGACTGACCCAGAAGAGGATGGATCTCCATCTTCCATGTCTAAAGTGCCAGAGGAGATCTGATACAGAACAAGGATTATCACAGAAAAATATTGGATCAAACACTTCTTCTATTAAGGTATGCATCCAAACTTGTGCATGCTTCTCGGGGGAGGAGTTGAAATTGCAGAAAGGCGTCAAATCTAGGATCATAGTGTTGTTCCAGAAATACGACAGTGAGACGATGTTTTTTTAACAGATATGAGAAATAAAGAAAACAACTGAAACTGTTTATTCAAACATATTATGCAACATGTAGAAACTTTAGTACCTCATTCTGCCAATCAAACAGCTCATTCCAATCGAGCGACGAACTGGGGAAGAAGGGCGATGAATTTGGGAAGAAATACTCTGTTGAACCAAACTCCTCATTGCTGTCCGAAAAGTCGACGTCACTGTCATCGGATGAATCTTCATTTGTGATTCTTATAAACCGAGCTATATCATGATGATTCCTCTCTTCAACATGTGTGTGCAGAAACGAATGTGCAATAACTTCTTCATCAGGAGAAGGTAATTCAATGCGAGGACCAGCATCCCTATGGACAAAATCACTGCCTACATCGACTTGCGACGAAGCAGGTAGAAAAGATCCATCAAGAGAAGATATGAGATTTTGAAAACGAAGTTCAATCAGGGACGGGAGTTTGGCTAGTGCAGAAGCAGTGGTCCAAAGATTCCCAATTCTTGTTTCGCACAATGAAAGGATTCTTAGATTTGGCATGCACGAAAAACAACCCTCTCGAAAACTAGTAAGTGAAGCACTGAAATCCAGGTTAAGCGTATGAATGCGCTCAAATTTTCCGACCATATTGAGCTTTCGAAAATGGGATGCCCTCATGATTAGGACTTCACATGACAAGCCTCGTCGAGAAAGATCCCTGGAAGAAATAACTCATGGTAGCACGTTCACATCACTTGTATTAATCGAGATAACAGGTAATAAGATTAGACAAGATCATCATAGTCCCTATGCATGTAATTTTCCAAGAAAGTCATTACTTACACTTTCTAATCTAAACAATACCAGGCATACTAATCAAGGATGTATTAAATAAAAATAAAGGAGCCGACTTCTGTTCTTATAGAGCTAAAACTCAAAAGTTTCTGACACGAAATCGAGAAACTCAATCTGGCAACAATTGGATGCCTACATAATATCTCTTGATAAAAAATAAAATCACACACATAGGATGGCAAATGAGAGTGAAAAATTTGAGTGGAACAACATACAGCAAAAAATCCTTGCCAAATGAAACGTCGCAAATATCAACCGCTCGAAGCTTTTTGGTGACAGTGTGCATCAGAGTTGAAACGTAATCTCCTCGCAATGCACAGAAAGATCTATTAACTATGTCAACTGCATCAACCTCAGAAGTTTCGATTTCCTTGAACAGGCAAAGAAGCGGGTAGAAATCTACATCTTTTAAGGAATCCAATGAAATGATTAAGGTAAGCATCTCATGTCGGGCTTTTCTTATCTTAGCCTGCGTAAGACAAAAGTATAGTATGACGATCAAAGGTATATGTAGCTCAGGAGATAAAAACTGCTAACTGAAATCAGAACTGACCAAAACAAAGCATTCTACTTCTAGACTTTGCATTAAAGAACGCTATTCCTTTTATGAAGCCACGAAACTTACCCGCTCTATTTTCACAAAATCATTAGATTCGTTCTCAAGAATGAGATAAAGGATAGAAAATTCCTAAATTTAAACCTTGATTAATGCTCCCGCAACAGCCTTGTTCGGAAGAATCCCTTGCCTCTCGCAAGCATCAAAGTACCTGAAAATTTCTCATCAGGAAAGCTAAAAACGCCGGGAAAATGAATAGTAAGATAAATATCTAAGGCCAACATTATAACATAACAAAAGCAAAATTTGTCAGCTGGCACAAAATATATCCAATTGAAAGAAAAGATAAAAGACAACGATTAAGAACACATCCAGAAAACGAAGAGCCAAATCAAGCAAGCAGATACAAAATTTCGGAGACAAAAAAAAAATTACTAACATCTTCTCCAAGGTGCCGATATCAGTAGCCATGGCAATGTCGATCAACTCTTCAGGCACGAATCGACGACTTTCCGATGCTTTAACGGAGATTCAGCCAGCCTCTTTTCCACTGGG
Source organism: Lindernia subracemosa (assembly GCA_028392965.1). Classification (NCBI taxonomy): domain Eukaryota; kingdom Viridiplantae; phylum Streptophyta; class Magnoliopsida; order Lamiales; family Linderniaceae; genus Vandellia; species Vandellia subracemosa. The sequence continues at coordinate 218,611 of JAQPCC010000046.1, forward strand.
CTTTCGTTTTCGCTTGTCCTTTCTCCTTCAATCCAGGATCAATAGGGATTTTGATTGATTACTTGGATATTAGATCATCCATGTCAACTGTATGTTTAATTACTTCAGAATCCACTATTCTATCATCTCATTAACTTCGAATCCACTAATCTTCATTAATTAAATAGTTCGATACATGGAAGACGTAAATGGGCCAACTCAAGGCCTATAACAAAGGTGCGAAGGCCCAATTAATGAGGCCCATTCGTTTACTTTGTTAGGCCCATTTGCTTAATTTGAAGGGCTATTCACAAAGTATGGCCTAATATTTTTATAATTAAATATTTATGTTACTACCTATGTTGATGTTGATATCCGATTCGATATGCTAGTGGGTGTGACAGAAAAGACAGCTCTATCAATTCTTTATAACAAAAAAAGAAGGAAAAAAAAAGGTTGCTTCAACGACACGTAGTAGTAAAAAGATGTAATGTAACGTGAAAAAAGAAAGAATGTATAATTCAATCAATAATTACATTTATTTAAAGAAATTATTACACTTTGTTTCTCTGTCACGTGCTCCCACTAATTGTATAAATTACAACGAACATTATGTTTATAATATGATAGTATTTGGTTGGTTGACTAAATCTTTGTCCGTGATATATAAGTAGATATTTTTTTTATTTAGGTCTAGAAGAGCATGTCTTGTCCTGGCGTTGCTTTCAGAAATTTTCAATATACTTTATAATAAATATTAAAAAAAGATATTCCTTGACCAATTTAATCCTTCGTTCCGATAAACGTTAATTTTATGAAAATCTCACGCGTGTCTCATAACAAATCATGTCTGCATCGATAAAATTAAAATGTTCATTGAAATTAGGGCATGAAACTAAAAATTTATCCTCTAAAATCCAGATATGAGCTCTAAATCGTCTGCTTCGTCGAGCTTCAATGACAGTAGAAGAAAACAGTACAAAGTCTCAAATCCTGCAAATATTCCAAAATTCGATGCATACATGATTTAGTATGGGCATGCGTGAGATTTTCGTTAAAATTGGCATTTATCGCACCGGAAAGACCAAATTGGTCCAAGATCGATAACATTAGGGATTAAATTGATTCAGGCAAAAATCGGGGACTAAATTGTTCCATATAGTAAATATTTGTGAATATTTTGGATTTTATATAAAAAAAAAAACAAATACAATTTACACAACGCACCCTCTCATTGTAGTGCAATTACAACTTTTCAACCCCTACTAGGCCCTAGGTAGGCCCGGCGCGTGTACCCCACCGCGACCCTCCCTCTCTCTCTCACACACACACACGCACACACACCGACCCTTTCTACCTACACTCAGAATCTTTCACTTCTCCACTCACACAATAGCACTCCATTTTTATCCAACGGAAAATCACGAAGAACGAAAATCTCATTCTCTCTCAATCAGACAGAGAAAGTGGTAGCTGAAGCAGAATCAGTACTGTATTCTTATTCGCGGGATTATATCTTTTGCTTTCTTGTCGTCTGGGCATTTCTCTATCCACAGCACAGCGTCTCGTAAGCATCGATGGAGAAGAAAAAAGGCTTCTTCTCAGCTCTGAAGGACGAAGTGGTGCGTGGCCTCTCGCCGTCGCGCTCACGCGCCAGGAGCCCAGCTCGTTCTGCTTCACCGATTTCTCGTTTCCTCCGCCTGAGGAGACCAGCGACCCAGACTGTTTCTTACGACGGCTCTTTTGTTCCGAGATCGGGCAGCTTGAGGCCCGTCGTCGAGGGACCCGACCCGGAAGGTGAAGAATCTGCAGTGGGGGAGTCGAAATGGGTCGGGACGGGTCTGAGCAACTGGGTGAGAGGCCAGTTGTCTCGGAATCCTTCTGTGGCTGTTGCCGAGGGTGGCGGTGCTAAGACGAGGTCCGACCTGAGGTTGTTGCTTGGGGTCATGGGTGCGCCGCTGGCGCCGGTGCAAGTTAGCGTTGACGAACCTTTGCCGCATCTCAGCGTGAAGGACACGCCTATTGTACGTCCTTCGCTTGTTCTGTTGTTCTATGAACGTTTGTTTGACTGAGGGTTGCTTTTGATGAATAAATTGTTCATACATACATCTACTCGTAAAGGGGCTTTTGTTTGAAAATTTCAAAGGAGATTTTGAGTAATATGAGAAATCATGAAGTGCTGTCCACTTTCTGCTCTGCATCATTCAAGTTCAGAGTTCTACTTGCATTTGTTATAAATTTTAGGCTTCTGGTCGATGAATGGCTGATGTGAACTTCAGATTTCATAGTGATCTCTATGGGGAAGAAAATGCATATTTGTTGAAAACGCTTGATTGATCTCTGCACTAAATTCCATGGAATAGAAAATGGCTGACAATGATATGTTTTTGTAGGAAACATCATCGGCACAGTACATACTGCAGCAATTTACAGCAGCTTCTGGAGGCGTACATGTCCAAAACTCGATCAAGAACGCATACCTAATGGGAAAGCTACGAATGGTGGCGTCCGAGTTCGAAACGGCCACTAAACTGGTCAAGAATAGGAACCCTTCAAGAGCAGCAGAGTCGGGTGGATTCGTGCTTTGGCAGATGAATCCAGACATGTGGTACATCGAACTCGCCGTCGGAGGAAGCAAAGTCCACGCAGGTTGTAATGGAGAAGTCGTCTGGAGGCACACCCCTTGGCTTGGGTCCCACACCGCCAAAGGCCCTGTCCGCCCTCTGCGTCGTGCTCTTCAGGTTCGATAACATTGTTGTTATTACATTCTGTCCCTTTTGTCTTTCACTGGCCATGTAATTGATTTGTACTGACTCATCCCTATCTGGGTTGGAATTGATGGTGAATTTTGCATTTTGTAATTTTGTGCAGGGACTTGATCCAAGAACTACTGCTAGTATGTTTGCAAATGCAATCTGCATCGGCGAGAAGAATATAAACGGAGAAGAATGCTTTATCCTAAAGCTCGCGGCCGACCCGAAAACACTGAAGTCAAGGAGCGAAGGGCCGGCTGAGATCATAAGGCATGTCTTATTCGGTTACTTCAGCCAAAAGACGGGCCTTTTAGTTCACATCGAGGATTCGCATCTAACCCGGATAACATCCAACGGTGGAGAGGCGTTCTACTGGGAAACTACCATAAACTCTTTCTTGGATGACTACAGATCAGTCGAAGGCGTCATGATCGCTCACTCGGGCCGATCCGTTGTGACCCTCTTTAGGTTCGGAGAGATGGCCATGAGCCATACTAAGACTAGGATGGAAGAAGCTTGGACCATCGAAGAGGTTGCCTTTAATGTCCCGGGATTGTCCTTGGATTGCTTCATTCCTCCCTCCGATTTGAGATCGAGTTATATCAGTGAGACCTGCGAGTTCCCTCCCCACGAGGATAGGGGCAAACCCGTAATCTCCCTTGCGGCCCACCAAGCGAAGGTTGCTGCTTTGGAGCAGGCGTAGTAGGATCGAATTCATCCGTGTTTTTACTGGGTGTTCGGGGTAGTTGCTATGATTACTAACAGGTGACAGACACTAGAGGTAACAGCAGAGTTTTTCTTACAAGATTACCTTAAAACTTTGTTAGTTTGCTTATAAATGTTGCAGTGAAGGATGGATATTCAAGGGTTCATGTCGAACCTCGATGAATTTACATCGTACTCTTTTATCTTAATAGCTTAGCATTTGATAGACAAAATCCAACTAAGGAGTTGGGTAGAGAAAAGTGGAGGGTTAAGGGTTTTTATTTTTCTTCTTATTACCTCCAGGTGATGGGGGAAGAAATGTGATGATTGTTGTCCGTTAGTGTTATTTGATTTATCTATCTGCAAAACCATCCTTGATGTAATGTAATGTAATGATGATGTTTTCTTGTGTGTGAGTGTGTTTTTCAATTAGTAAATCTTTTTTCTGCCTCATTTATTCTAAAGGCCATTTGTGGGTTGTTGGATTTTGACCCGAACTAACTAACCATTCATTCTTTTCGAATTTGTGTAATAAGAAAAGGTAAAACATATAATAATTACATCGAAAATCTGCAGTTAAATACCTATTGATATAAAAAAAAAAACAATTCAGTCCCTTCTCGGTTTCTTTTATCGTGAGGTACATAGTAGAATAAATTTTTTATACTTAGGTACCCATTTGATTGAAAAGACCAATTTACCCTTACTTTATGATTTAATATTATTTTTTTTACTCCATCCTACTCTTCTTCACCAACATCATTTTCTCTCTCCAAAAAATCTAAACCCACAATGAATAAAATCTCAACAAATGAGAGCTTTTTTATTGTGTATTCTACTCAACAAATCGTATCACTGGAAAATGCGGAATATATTCCCCAATTTCGTCGCTCTCCTACATGGCCGGGCCATTTCAGATTTTCGAAACGGAACAAATATTTGGGGCAATTTTTTTTTAGATATCGCCAATGGCGAAAAAGAAGTTTTAATTTTCAAATCTTTGCATTTTCTTCCATTTCGAGCCCAAAAGCTCATTCATCTTCGTCATTTTACAGTTGTGGGTTTTGTTTGTTGGGTTCTTTCGAATTTTAGCATGTATATGTGTGTAGAATCTATTTTTGATGAAAATCGTAATTTTTTGTATATGAATGTCATGTAGTACCAATTTAATATTTATTGTGTACCATTGAACGTGTTGTTGTAGTACCTAATTTTTTAATATGTAGTACCTTTAGAAGAAAGATAGTTGAAGTGTTTTTTTAGCATTTCATATTATTAAAGCTAATTAAATATCGAATTTTAGCATATGTAAGTGTGGTGGATCAGTTTTTGGTAGTAAATATGTTTAATTTGACGAAAATCCTAATTTTTGGGTATGCATGTTATGAATTATTGGTTTTAGTTTTTTTTGTATGTTATGCAGTATGGTTAAAGTCTATCATGATGCATTTATGGCGCTTGTGGAATTGCTATGCTTATTTTTTTGATATGGCAAGTAACTATTTCAGTTTTAAAATGTTACCACGACAAATCTACAATAGGTATTGCAATCACAGTAAAATGGTATCACAATATATGTACATTGGGTACTGCAACCACATTAAAATGATACTCGAAATATTACAAAAAAAAGTACGTTAAATTGTAATCGTAAAAACTTGAAAAAAAATACAGAATCTGACATGACTGGGAGTTTCAGACATGCCAGATCATGAAAATCATGTTCAGCATGTATCAGAATGTATCAGATAATGTTGGTGAATGTTTGACATATTTGGTACTACAAATTACATAGGAGTGGTACCATGTGACATTATAATAAGAAACATCAACCATGAACTATAGAGTACCATATCTTTAGCAACTATGGTACTACATATTTGGATAAGTATTTTTCGTGGCCGTTCACATTCGTTTTGATGTAAAACCATTTAACAATATCTATATTTGTTGTATCTTTCATTGTGTAACATATTTGATGGCATAACCCTATCACTCGTGATTTATACCACAAACAATAAAAGAAAGGTATGGCCTGATAAAACACTGGGTACGTACACATAGTTATATTTGATACGTAAAAAGTTGAGATTTTGGTACGCCATATTAGGGTAAGCATTTTTCGCCGCCGAATGCGTGATTTTTTATGCAAAACTGCGCTACTATACTTTTTATATACCATATAACCAATTTGGTATCATATTGGTGCATTAACCCTTACACGCATGGATTAACTCCTTCAAACACCATGTTTCATAATAAGATAAGGATACTAGCTAGAACATCTTACTACATAGTATGGATTTGTGTTGAATTGAAAATATGCGACTAATTTTAATTTGTTTTATAATATATTTATTTAGTCACTAAGTATTTTTAACATTACGCAAGCATATGCGTTTTGCTTAAGAAATAGCCTTAACTTTTATAGTTTGACAAGTGGTACGTCATACAAAGTAAAAAGGTACCATCTCTCCTCTCAGTTGTATACGTTAACGTAGTTAATATAGATACACGTCAAAGTTTGAAGGGGATACCTTATAAAAAGATAATAGGGTACGAACATAAAAAAGACGGTTGAATTGATGGTGGATATTTTCAGACACGATAAGACATTTTTCAGAAAAGACTAACATGCTTGTCAGTTTCTGGCACGATATGACTGATTCTCTGACATGTCGGTTACTTTAAGAAGTTCTCTGATGACATATGTAATATTGGTACCACAAATAATAAATGAAAGATACGCCCTAATAAAACACTGGGTACGTACACATAGTTATATTTGATACGTAAACAATTGATATTTTGGTACACCATATTAGGGTAAGCATTTTCCATCGCCGAACACGTGATTTTTTATGCGAAACTGCGCTACTACACTTGTATATACCATATAACCAATTTGGTATCATATTGGTGCATTACCTTTACACGCATAGATTAACCCCTTCAAACACCAAGTTTCATAATAAGGTTATGATACTAGCTAGAACATCTTATTACATAGTATGGATTTGTGATGAATTGAAAATGTGCGACTAATATTAGTTTTTTCTTGTAACAAAACTTTATTTTATGATGTGATTTTTGAACACTGCGCATCGATACGTGATTTGATGAAGAATATACGTATTTTTTATAGTTTAACATGTGGTACCGCATACATGTTTTATGAGGTACATCATGTATCCTTTTTGGAATACGTAACACATACGAAATCTGATACAATATGAATTCGATTTGTGGTACCTCATATATACGAGATGTGGTAAGCCATATTTACAATGCAAATTTATACATACGTTATGTGGTACGTCATATATGCGAGATTACGTCGCCAATGGAAGATGTAGTACGTCGTATGTACGAGATGTGGTAACTCATATGGATAAGGTGTACAAATTTTTACATCCGTTAAGTGGCACACCATACATTCAGAATGTGGTACGTCATATCTGTGATATGTGGTACATTATATACACGAGATGAGGTACGCCGCAGGGGCAAAGCCTCACAACCACTAAACGACAATCTAACAATCACCCAAAACAGAGTAACAACCACCAAAACATGTTAACATCAACGGATCACAAGTCATCCAAACAAGTCTAGCATACAACTCTGCGGGCAGCTATGCCGGGGTCGTAAATGTTGAATCCCGCCTCTTCTTACGATCATTTCGACCGTAACATCCTCACTCTTGGCCTTCTCATCCTCATTCTAAGCCTTTTCCTCATCAACACGTTCCTCGTCAACCCGATCAACACGTTCCTTGTTAACCCGTTCCTCATAATAATCGGAACCAAGTTGCCACAACAAAGGGTACCAAACAATTAACCGATACACTACCAAGATCGAAGCTTAATCGATAACCTGAAGTATAATCAGATACAATAACATATGGTACAAAATTGTCGAAACATGGGGTACCAAATACACTACATTTACAGTACCAAACAATCAAGCGTTACAGTACCAACATTAAAGCTTAAATGATAACCTAATTGAAGCATAGTCGGATACACTAACAATTTCAAACACACCAACAGACAAAATACACAGATAAAAAAACTCTCAATTCGATACCCGAAAAAAACCAATTTAAATCGACCCCAAATCGTTTCAAACCTTAATCGAAACTAGAAACCCCAATCGAAGCCCTAAAAAACAGAACCTAACGGTTAGATGACAATGCGAGTAAAAATTTCAAAAAAAAAAACGAACTTAGTTCGATTACGATTTCGACGAGCGAGGGTTCGTTCTACTATGACAGCGATGCGAGCGTTCTTCGTGTGAGGTTTCTTCGTCCGACCGTTCTTCGTGCTATAATGGGCGTGTGCGACGAAAATTTGAGGTAGAGCTTCGATCGTGGTTGATTTGGGAAGAACACGGCTCTCAAGCACGTTTGAAGAATGTCTCAAGCACGTTTGAAGTAATCATTTTCTTTTCGTTTTATTTAAATTAAAAAGCTAGGTAAATTGTAATAAACTAGATTTATAAGGGTAGTATTGTCCATTTGGTACCTATTGGTGCAATAAGTTTCCATTGGGTACCTAAATAAAAAAAAACACTGACAGAGTACTGATTTGCTAGTTTTTTATATCTTTAGCTATTTAAGTGTCGATGTCCGTAATTACATATCATTTGATTTCATTTTTCTCTCTTATGATGGGTCGTTTGGTTTCATTCATTTCACCTAAAATGGCAACTGTCGACTCGAAGTAATTACACATTGTTTACTATGATTGCGTCTCCCTCCACAAGAAAGTCTCCAAGTGAGAAAGACACTCTTAAGTCTTAGTTATTCCACATGATTCTTCGGTCAGTAAATGAGAAGAAAACACTATTCCAACAAACCACTCCCATGATTTAGTTTAGTTTTTTGGTTTTTTTTTGTTGGAGTTTTTTTTTTCTTTCTATTTTTTCTGACTCATATTTTATATTATATGGTACCTTAGTAAATGCATTGAGTTAATATATACATATATATGTATAGTAAAACGTTTGGAACAAAAGTTATCCTATCATTTTCCACCCATTGTTTTAAGAATGATCGTTTACTCATATTTAGTAACGATGGAAAAACAACACTTGGACTTGGTTATTTCTTCTAATTTGTTAGGGTTTCCAAACGAAATATGAAAAAAATCAACACTTGGACTTGGTTATATCTTTAGCTATTTAAGAATGATCGTTTACTCATATTTGGTTATTTCTTCTAATAGATATGAAAAAAAGAACCGTTGGCAACGGCTAGAAAACTAGCCGTTACCGGTTCCGGTTCCGGTTCCGGCTATGTTTCTAGCCGTTGGGTTGTTACCGGCCCGTTAGCCATATCTATTGTGGTGGTAGAGGTCATTTGATTGAAATATGTTTCAAGTTGGTAGGGTTTCCTGATTGGGTAAATGCGAATAGTAACACTTCTAAGAATAATACAGCTAACAAAAAAAATAACTTGGGTAGAAACCAAAGCAGGTCCACTAATCAAGTGGAAGCTGAAGGTTATATTTCAAATTCTGTTGTTCCTAATCTTTCTATGGAACAGTACAGCAAGCTGTTAAAGTTGATGGACTGCTCCGAATCACAAGGAATCAACCAAGATGTATTGTCAGGTGTTTGCATTCACTCACTTACAAGAAATTGCAAAAATGGTTGGATAATAGACTCGAGAGCTACATATCATGTTGTTTGTTGTTTTGATCATTTAGAAAATGTCTCTGAAATTTCTGGGAAGAGGTTGAAAATTAAACTTCCGAATGGGCATGAAATTCCAGTCAAATACATAGGGCAACTAACGTTGTTTAATGGTCTGAAACTTAAAGAAGTTTTAGTAGTTCCTGATTTTCATTGCAATTTAATGTCTGTGTCTCGACTTATATATGATAATAATTGCAGTGCTACATTTAGAGATTCTATATGTCTTTTTCAGGACCTGCAAACAACAAAGTTGCTGGGGACTGGTGATCTGATCGATGGCTTATATTGTATTCAATATCCAGATCAGGAAGGTAACTACTCTAAACTCATACATAATGCGTCTTCTACTCTTTGGCACAAAAGGTTAGGACACCCTTCTGAACTTGTATTAAAAGCTTTAACTCATGATTTAAAATGCTCAGATTTTAAAATTTTCAGCCCTTGTGATGCTTGTCATAAAGCAAAACAAACAAGAGAATCTTTTTCTTTAAGTGATTCTAAAACTTCGTCTGTTTTTTATTTGGTACATTTGGATATTTGGGGACCTTTTAAGGTAAATAATGATGAGACAAAATATTTTTTAACTATTGTAGATGATTTTTCCAGAGGTTGTTGGGTATATTTTCAAAATTCAAAATCTGAAACTTTTAATAATTTTCAACATTTTTTCAAATTAATTAAAAATCAGTTTTTGAAAAAAATAAAAATGATCAGAACTGATAATGGTTCTGAATTTATAAATTCTGATTTTATTAATTTTACTTGTAGAAAAGGTTTAAAACATCAAACTAGTTGTGCCTATACCCCACAACAAAATGGTATAGTTGAGCGGAAGCATAGACACTTATTAAATATTGCTAGAGCATTGTATTTTCAATCTGGGATTCCATTGGAATTCTGGAAAGAATGATAATGACATCAGTATATTTAATAAATCGGATTCCGTCATCTGTCTTAAATAATAAAACACCTTTTGAAATTCTTTTTAACTGCAAATCTGTTTATGAGCATTTAAAAGTGTTTGGTTGTCTTTGTTATGCAACAAATTTAACAAAAGAAAATAAATTCGATCAGCGAGCTATAAAATCTGTTTTGCTTGGGTATTTTGAAAACAAAAAGGCATATAAACTTTATGATTTAGAAAATAAAATAATTTTCTCCTCTAGGGATGTGAAGTTTTATGAAACTGTTTTTCCTTTTAAAATTCAAAATAAAACTATTTTTGAAAATATTTTTCAAGATGACCAGAATATTTTTGAATCTTCAGACCCTAACCTACCTAGTTTTGGGGTCAATGATGAGAATTATTCTTCTGATCAAATAAATGTGGACACCGAAGGTTCCCAATCAGAATACTTGGGAACAAACAATGGTTCTGAGACCCCCCTTGCACCAGAAAATATACTGGAGCCAGAAAATTCTGGAGCCAGAAAATTCTAATCAGTCTCCTCATATACCTGATAAAGACGTTAGGGATGGAGATAATACTCTTGGCAGACCCAAGAGGAAGGTAAATTTTCCTTCTCATCTTAAAGATTTTGTGGTTGATATTTCAAAGTGCTCAACTAAGCATCCATTACATGATTATGTGAGTTACACTATTCTGAACTCATATGATAGAATGTTCATTAACAATATTGATAGTACAAGCTCTGTTTTGCCTGATTCTGTGATTGATGCTGTGAATAATAAATTTTGGAAGTTGGCTATGGACAATGAAATGCATGCATTAGAACAAAACAATACATGGGAAATAGTAAATTTGCCTGAAAATAGGAAAGCAATAGGCTGTAAATGGATATTTAAAATAAAATATAATTCGGATGGAACTATAGAAAGGTATAAAGCTCGTTTAGTTGCGAAAGATTATAATCAAAAGGCAGGAATTGATTTTCAAGAAACATTTGCACCTGTAGTAAAAATGGTTACTGTCGTGTCTTATTATCTATTGCTATTAGTAAAGATTGGGATGTTTTTCAGTTAGATATAAACAATGCATTTTTACATGGTGATCTGTCTGAGGAGGTGTATATGAATTTACCTGAAGGATATTTTGACAAATCTGATTCTCGAGTATGTAGACTGAAAAAATCGTTATATGGGCTAAAACAAGCTCCACGGAAGTGGAACGAAAAATTAACGAATTTCTTAAAACAAAATCAGTATGTACAAAGTCTGCATGATTATTCTCTTTTTTCCAGAACTGTTGGTGACAAATGTGTCTATTTGCTTGTGTATGTAGATGATATCATTCTAAGTGGAAATGATTTGAATGAGATTGACTCTATTAAAAAGAAATTAAATAGTTTTTTCGGTATTAAAGATCTAGGAATGTTAAAGTTTTTCTTAGGCATTGAAGTTTTAAGAAATTCAGATTCCTTCGTTTTACATCAAAGAAAATATTTGCTAGAGCTTCTTAATGAATTTGGTATGTTAGGATGTAAGCCAAAATTTACTCCAATGCAGCAACATTTGAAATTAAGTGCTGAAACAAATTCTAATGATGGACCTTATGAAAATATCAACAGATTTCAGAGATTGCTTGGTAGATTGATATATTTATGTAATACTAGAGCTGATATTTGTTTTGCAGTACAGTTTCTGAGTCAGTTTATGCATTTCCCCAAGATTTCTCATTTTAATGCTGCATGCAGAATTTTAAGGTATCTGAAAAATAGTCCTGGCTGCGGAATTACTATTTCAAAGTGTGATAATTTTAAGATAAATGCTTACTGTGACTCGGATTGGGCTGCCTGTCCAATTACGAGAAAATCTGTTACGGGTTTCTGCATATTTGTAGGTAATTCGTTATTATCCTGGAAAAGCAAAAAGCAGAAGACTGTATCAAAATCTTCTGCTGAGGCTGAGTATAGGGCAATGGCCCAAACTTCTTGTGAAATAATTTGGATCATTGGTCTGTTTAAAGATTTTCAAGTAGATGAGATTACACCTGTTAATTTGTATTGCAATAATAAAGCCGCAATACAAATAGCGGAAAATCCGGTCTTTCATGAAAGAACTAAACACATAGAAATAGATTGTCATCTTATTCGGCAACACATTATGAATAAGATAATTTCGACGCAGTTTGTTTCTACTAAAGACCAAGTAGCTGATATACTAACAAAAGCCCTTGGAAAAGAGGCACATTCTTATTTTTGCAGGAAACTAGGACTAATTGATTTGTTTCGACCAAAGACGTAACGGGGGGTGTTAAAAGAGGCCTCAAGCCTGATGCATTCTTTGGGCTCAACAAATATTCTGGGGTTGAAGGGATTGAAATTAAAAGCCCATTATCTGGAAGATTCGAATGGACTAATCTGTAGAGCGGGAGAAAGCCAAAGGACTAAGTTGCAAATTCAGAATAATATGAAGATCAACGGTCATTAAGAAAACAGACTGCTGCAAGTTCATAGGGTGACACAAAAAAAGCATCAGTTTTCACTGATGATTAACATATATCGAAACAGCTCAACACTCTTGATCTGCTCCATATTTCATATGCTTTCTTCTTCATTAAAACTTTAGGATTTCATCTTTATTTCTCAGTGAGGTTTCTAGCTTGTTTTATGCTTCTGCGACTCACATCTGCGAATCAGTGCACCTTGTGTAATCCTCTGTATCGTTCGAAGTGTTGTTATTCTATGTTCTTATTTGTTTATTGTTTTGAGAATGCATCTTTGCTATAACGTTTTTACTGTGAGAGTTTAATCTACAATATTTTAGTTCTTATCATGGTATCAGAGCATTAGATCGGTGAATCTATTCTCATACTGGCTAAAAATCCTAGATCTGGTTAATATTTCGTATTTTAGGGTTTCTGTTTGCTTTCTGCTAAATCTGAGACTGTTCTTGAAATCGATTGATAGGCTGTGTGTGAACTCTGTTTATTGCATCCAACATCTTGCTATTAAACCCTAGTTCTACAAAGATACCGAGTCCATAGGGTTTCTGTGTTGTTTTTTAAACCTGCTATAAATCTGATGCTTTTATGTACAGATTTGAAGAATCCGTATATAGCTCTAACGCAGTCTTTAAAACCCTAGTCTACAGAACTTTCGTATTCTTTGGGTTTCTATCGCTTAATCTTGTTAGTATCTAAAGTGTGTTTGAAGAATCTGAAGATTTCTTTTTCTTGTACAGATTCTTCATTATCTGGAACTGAAAGGAGTCCTGGTCGTCTGGTTCGGCGTTGACTTCATTTGTGCTATCATCGACTTTGAATCGAACGGATTTCTTGGTGATATTATTCTAACTATAAATCTTTGTTACTCCGCTGCGTTTCGTTCTGAAATCTGTGTGTTTATAAAATATCTGTTTGGATTATGGCGTCTCTGTCTGATCCTCAACCTGGTGGTGCTGTCGTGGTTATTACTAATAAGAGTCCTCTATTCCTGAATCCTTCGGACCTAGCTGTGACTAATATAACTAATATTAGCCTTACTGGGTCCGAGAACTATGCAGCATGGTCGAACTCCATTCTGCTGGTTCTCAGAAGTAAAAATAAAACTGAGTTTGTGTCTGGTAAATTAGCAAAACCTACGGATCAGGAATCAGGTGTAGAATGGGAAAGATGTAACGCCATTGTGTTATCATGGCTGTTAAACTCCTTGTCCCCAGAACTTAGAAATAGATTCACCTATGCTAAACTTGCCTCAAAGGTTTGGGATTCGCTGGAAAAAACATTCAAAAAAGTAGATGGATCTAGGAAGTATTCCTTAAAACAACAAATTGCTTATGCTCGTCAAGGAAATGATTCTGTTTCTGTGTACTATTCTAAGCTGCAACATTTATGGGATGAGTTTGATGAACTTGTATGTTGTAAACCATGTTCTTGTGATGCCTCTGCCCATAATTCTAAGATAGAAGATGAATCTAGGCTTATAGAATTCTTGATGGGCTTAAATGATTCGTATCACATAGTCAGAAGCAATATTCTTATGTCTGATCCACTTCCCGATGTTATGCATGCTTTCAATATCATATGTAGGGAAGAATCACATCGAAATATAGCTCATCATGTTGATAATTCTGTGCCTGTATTTTTAAATAAGTCCGTGAATAAAGTTAATAACCCTAATCTTGTATGCAAGCATTGTGGTGTAGACATGGGAACCGGTTCAACCGGTTCCGGTTCCGTGCCGGTTCCACCGGTTCCGGTTCCGGCACGGTAATTACCGGACCGGTTCCGGTTCCGGTTCCGTGTCCAAAAACCCGGAACCAATTCGGAACCGGTATACCGGTTCCGGACCGGTTCACCCGATACCAAAAAATCTAATTTTTAAATTCGAAAAATACCCACATTATTTTTATTATACACAGACGAGAAATGCACAAATTTTATTAAATTCGAATTGAAAAAATTCCAAATTTTTATACTAAGTTTTAATTTTTTATACCAATTTCCAATTTTTTATTAAACTCAATAGTCAATACTTAAAAAAAAATTCCAAAATTTTATTATAACTTAATACTTAAAATAAACATTTCTATAAAAAATACATAAAATAAAATACCTAAAAAAATAAAATTACATAAAAAATAAAATTACATAAAAAATTACATAAAAAGAAAAAAAAACTATATTACATCTTCATTAATTAAAACTCTACACGATCTAGCCTCTTCGTCGTCGTCGGAACTCGAGGCTTGGAACTCATCGATTGCGTTGTCCGTCCGGTTCTTGGATTCAGCGGCGAACCAATCTTTTAAACACACGAGCATCGCAAGAGAACTCGCTTTAAGATTGGTCCGTCGATCTCCAATAATTCGACCGGACGTAGAAAACGCGGATTCAGAAGCGACGCTTGACGCTTGCACCGCTAGAACGTCTCGAGCGATAGCCGCTAGCATCGGGTAAAGCGTTGCATTCGACTTCCACCACTGGAGAACGTCGAATCCTTCCGGTGTTTGGAAGTTGAGACTCAAATAGAGTTGAATCTCATTTGAGTTCGTAGGTGCGGCCGTCTTTCCTTTCGACTTTTGCATCCTCAACCGCTTTAGGACATCCAATGGACCGCCTTGACTACTACCGGACCCCGTCACTCCCTCGGTCACATGCTCTGTCGAACCGCCCTGTACCTGTTGATGACTATAAAAACGGAAAAGTTCTTGGAGAGAAAGCGTAATTGACGTCTTTTGATCGTCAACATTCTTTCCAAGAAATCTCTCGTAATACTCGAAAAAAATATCAAAAGTGTCACTACCACAGCTCGGGTCGAGTAAAGCCGCCAAGCCGTGGACAATTGGAATTGTTTCCCAATATTTTTTAAATTTTGCTTCCATATGCTCCACGAAACCCGTCAAGTATGGATTATTACGGTATTCAATAAATTTATAACACATGCTAAAAGCAACGGAATAAATAATGGCGATGTCGGATAATGAACACCGGAAAATTTTTCCGTTGCTTCCTTGAATACCTCAAGTAAAGAGACGCACATCCCGCAAATGTCCCAATCGAACTCGGTCAAATGATGCGTCGAATCAGGGCCGAGTGCGTTGTTGTTCCAAAAATGGGTGACCAAATCTTTATAGCGCATAAATGTGCTAAGAAGGTGATATAAAGAGTTCCACCTAGTCGGAACCGGTAGGGGAAACTTCTTATACCTAAGGCCGGTCGCCTCGACCGTTTGTCTCCACGAGCGTTCGAGGCGGCGTTCCCGTAATTGCTTTCCTGCGGCTTTAAACTTGTCTATCACCTGTCCCAAAATCTCGTCGAATGCACATTTGACACATAAATTAATTACGTGACAAGCGCACCTAACATGAAGCAATCAACCGTTAAGAGGCAAAGTAAGTTGAGATCTAATTTTTTCCATAGTATTATTATTAGCGCTAGCATTATCTAACGTGATAGACATAATTTTTTCCTCAATCTCGTATATTTTCGCCACATTCAAGACATACATCGCAATTGTGTGTCCCGTATGTAGCGAATCAAGGGGATCAAGGGACAAAATTCTTTTTTGCATCGTCCATGTCTCGTCTATCCAATGGCATGTCACCACGAGATAAGACTGCGACGTGACGTTCGTCCAAATATCGGTAGTTAAACTCACCCTGCAAGAAATATTAGACAAATGTGTAATCAAACTCTTCATATAGTCGTTAAACATTTCTAACACGTACTTCCTAAGTGTTTTACGACCTACTTGATGGAATCCGGGTTGTATCGAACTAGTGAAGTTGATAAACCCTTCATTTTCCGCAATACAAAACGGCTCTTCACAAGTGACGACAAATTTGACAAGAGCCATTTTCGAAATTTCCCTCGTGATAACAAAATTCCTACCGGTGTGTGCGCTAATTTGTTTTTGTGTACGCTCACTACCTATCGGTTGTAACGTCACCTCGTCGAATTTATGAAAACCCACAAAGTGTTTTTTCATAGATCCCGTACCGCCGGAGTTACCACCGCTCCTATATTGATATTTAGCACGACAAATTTTACAAAAAGCGTTACCCATGGCCGGATTTCCGGCGTCAAGCACGAGGTCGAAATGTTCCCAAATTTTGGAGCGCTTCTTCCGGGTGCGAGACGGTCCCGATGCCGTGGATGCTTCTTGGCTCGGTCCGGTTCCGGTTCTAACATCACCGCCATCGCCGTCGTGATCTTCGTCGACACGCTCCATATCATCAAAACCTGTACGAATATAACCGAAAATATCGTCGTTCGGGTTCGAACTCGATGCCATGTTAGTAAAAAAAATATAGAATTTTTCGTGAGTGTGTGTGTATTTTTCGTGTGTGTATAATAAAAATAATATGGGTATTTTTTTTAATAATAAAATGAGAGAGTGGGAGAGATTGAGATTGTTGGGAGTATTAGAGAATTTAATTTTAAGAGTTTGAGAGAGATTGAGATTGTTGGGAGTATTAGAGAATTTAATTTTAAGAGTTTGAGAGAGAATGAGAGTAAGAATGTGAAAAATGAAGGTAAATAGGGGTATTTATAGATTTTTTAATATGGTATAAAAAATAAAAAAAAATACAAAATAAATAAAAAAAAAAAAGAACCGTTGGCAACGGCTAGAAAACTAGCCGTTACCGGTTCCGGTTCCGGTTCCGGTTCCGGCTATGTTTCTAGCCGTTGGGTTGTTACCGGCCCGTTAGCCATATCTATTGTGGTGGTAGAGGTCATTTGATTGAAATATGTTTCAAGTTGGTAGGGTTTCCTGATTGGGTAAATGCGAATAGTAACACTTCTAAGAATAATACAGCTAACAAAAAAAATAACTTGGGTAGAAACCAAAGCAGGTCCACTAATCAAGTGGAAGCTGAAGGTTATATTTCAAATTCTGTTGTTCCTAATCTTTCTATGGAACAGTACAGCAAGCTGTTAAAGTTGATGGACTGCTCCGAATCACAAGGAATCAACCAAGATGTATTGTCAGGTGTTTGCATTCACTCACTTACAAGAAATTGCAAAAATGGTTGGATAATAGACTCGAGAGCTACATATCATGTTGTTTGTTGTTTTGATCATTTAGAAAATGTCTCTGAAATTTCTGGGAAGAGGTTGAAAATTAAACTTCCGAATGGGCATGAAATTCCAGTCAAATACATAGGGCAAATAACGTTGTTTAATGGTCTGAAACTTAAAGAAGTTTTAGTAGTTCCTGATTTTCATTGTAATTTAATGTCTGTGTCTCGACTTATATATGATAATAATTGCAGTGCTACATTTAGAGATTCTATATGTCTTTTTCAGGACCTGCAAACAACAAAGTTGCTGGGGACTGGTGATCTGATCGATGGCTTATATTGTATTCAATATCCAGATCAGGAAGGTAACTACTCTAAACTCATACATAATGCGTCTTCTACTCTTTGGCACAAAAGGTTAGGACACCCTTCTGAACTTGTATTAAAAGCTTTAACTCATGATTTAAAATGCTCAGATTTTAAAATTTTCAGCCCTTGTGATGCTTGTCATAAAGCAAAACAAACAAGAGAATCTTTTTCTTTAAGTGATTCTAAAACTTCGTCTGTTTTTTATTTGGTACATTTGGATATTTGGGGACCTTTTAAGGTAAATAATGATGAGACAAAATATTTTTTAACTATTGTAGATGATTTTTCCAGAGGTTGTTGGGTATATTTTCAAAATTCAAAATCTGAAACTTTTAATAATTTTCAACATTTTTTCAAATTAATTAAAAATCAGTTTTTGAAAAAAATAAAAATGATCAGAACTGATAATGGTTCTGAATTTATAAATTCTGATTTTATTAATTTTACTTGTAGAAAAGGTTTAAAACATCAAACTAGTTGTGCCTATACCCCACAACAAAATGGTATAGTTGAGCGGAAGCATAGACACTTATTAAATATTGCTAGAGCATTGTATTTTCAATCTGGGATTCCATTGGAATTCTGGAAAGAATGTATAATGACATCAGTATATTTAATAAATCGGATTCCGTCATCTGTCTTAAATAATAAAACACCTTTTGAAATTCTTTTTAACTGCAAATCTGTTTATGAGCATTTAAAAGTGTTTGGTTGTCTTTGTTATGCAACAAATTTAACAAAAGAAAATAAATTCGATCAGCGAGCTATAAAATCTGTTTTGCTTGGGTATTTTGAAAACAAAAAGGCATATAAACTTTATGATTTAGAAAATAAAATAATTTTCTCCTCTAGGGATGTGAAGTTTTATGAAACTGTTTTTCCTTTTAAAATTCAAAATAAAACTATTTTTGAAAATATTTTTCAAGATGACCAGAATATTTTTGAATCTTCAGACCCTAACCTACCTAGTTTTGGGGTCAATGATGAGAATTATTCTTCTGATCAAATAAATGTGGACACCGAAGGTTCCCAATCAGAATACTTGGGAACAAACAATGGTTCTGAGACCCCCCTTGCACCAGAAAATATACTGGAGCCAGAAAATTCTGGAGCCAGAAAATTCTAATCAGTCTCCTCATATACCTGATAAAGACGTTAGGGATGGAGATAATACTCTTGGCAGACCCAAGAGGAAGGTAAATTTTCCTTCTCATCTTAAAGATTTTGTGGTTGATATTTCAAAGTGCTCAACTAAGCATCCATTACATGATTATGTGAGTTACACTATTCTGAACTCATATGATAGAATGTTCATTAACAATATTGATAGTACAAGCTCTGTTTTGCCTGATTCTGTGATTGATGCTGTGAATAATAAATTTTGGAAGTTGGCTATGGACAATGAAATGCATGCATTAGAACAAAACAATACATGGGAAATAGTAAATTTGCCTGAAAATAGGAAAGCAATAGGCTGTAAATGGATATTTAAAATAAATATAATTCGGATGGAACTATAGAAAGGTATAAAGCTCGTTTAGTTGCGAAAGATTATAATCAAAAGGCAGGAATTGATTTTCAAGAAACATTTGCACCTGTAGTAAAAATGGTTACTGTCGTGTCTTATTATCTATTGCTATTAGTAAAGATTGGGATGTTTTTCAGTTAGATATAAACAATGCATTTTTACATGGTGATCTGTCTGAGGAGGTGTATATGAATTTACCTGAAGGATATTTTGACAAATCTGATTCTCGAGTATGTAGACTGAAAAAATCGTTATATGGGCTAAAACAAGCTCCACGGAAGTGGAACGAAAAATTAACGAATTTCTTAAAACAAAATCAGTATGTACAAAGTCTGCATGATTATTCTCTTTTTTCCAGAACTGTTGGTGACAAATGTGTCTATTTGCTTGTGTATGTAGATGATATCATTCTAAGTGGAAATGATTTGAATGAGATTGACTCTATTAAAAAGAAATTAAATAGTTTTTTCGGTATTAAAGATCTAGGAATGTTAAAGTTTTTCTTAGGCATTGAAGTTTTAAGAAATTCAGATTCCTTCGTTTTACATCAAAGAAAATATTTGCTAGAGCTTCTTAATGAATTTGGTATGTTAGGATGTAAGCCAAAATTTACTCCAATGCAGCAACATTTGAAATTAAGTGCTGAAACAAATTCTAATGATGGACCTTATGAAAATATCAACAGATTTCAGA
This sequence comes from Lindernia subracemosa, assembly GCA_028392965.1. NCBI lineage: Eukaryota > Viridiplantae > Streptophyta > Magnoliopsida > Lamiales > Linderniaceae > Vandellia > Vandellia subracemosa. The sequence continues at coordinate 238,765 of JAQPCC010000046.1, forward strand.
GATTGCTTGGTAGATTGATATATTTATGTAATACTAGAGCTGATATTTGTTTTGCAGTACAGTTTCTGAGTCAGTTTATGCATTTCCCCAAGATTTCTCATTTTAATGCTGCATGCAGAATTTTAAGGTATCTGAAAAATAGTCCTGGCTGCGGAATTACTATTTCAAAGTGTGATAATTTTAAGATAAATGCTTACTGTGACTCGGATTGGGCTGCCTGTCCAATTACGAGAAAATCTGTTACGGGTTTCTGCATATTTGTAGGTAATTCGTTATTATCCTGGAAAAGCAAAAAGCAGAAGACTGTATCAAAATCTTCTGCTGAGGCTGAGTATAGGGCAATGGCCCAAACTTCTTGTGAAATAATTTGGATCATTGGTCTGTTTAAAGATTTTCAAGTAGATGAGATTACACCTGTTAATTTGTATTGCAATAATAAAGCCGCAATACAAATAGCGGAAAATCCGGTCTTTCATGAAAGAACTAAACACATAGAAATAGATTGTCATCTTATTCGGCAACACATTATGAATAAGATAATTTCGACGCAGTTTGTTTCTACTAAAGACCAAGTAGCTGATATACTAACAAAAGCCCTTGGAAAAGAGGCACATTCTTATTTTTGCAGGAAACTAGGACTGATTGATTTGTTTCGACCAAAGACGTAACGGGGGGTGTTAAAAGAGGCCTCAAGCCTGATGCATTCTTTGGGCTCAACAAATATTCTGGGGTTGAAGGGATTGAAATTAAAAGCCCATTATCTGGAAGATTCGAATGGACTAATCTGTAGAGCGGGAGAAAGCCAAAGGACTAAGTTGCAAATTCAGAATAATATGAAGATCAACGGTCATTAAGAAAACAGACTGCTGCAAGTTCATAGGGTGACACAAAAAAAGCATCAGTTTTCACTGATGATTAACATATATCGAAACAGCTCAACACTCTTGATCTGCTCCATATTTCATATGCTTTCTTCTTCATTAAAACTTTAGGATTTCATCTTTATTTCTCAGTGAGGTTTCTAGCTTGTTTTATGCTTCTGCGACTCACATCTGCGAATCAGTGCACCTTGTGTAATCCTCTGTATCGTTCGAAGTGTTGTTATTCTATGTTCTTATTTGTTTATTGTTTTGAGAATGCATCTTTGCTATAACGTTTTTACTGTGAGAGTTTAATCTACAATATTTTAGTTCTTATCATAATTCCAGTTATAATGCAGAAATAACCCAAATGTTTATATATAGTATTGATTTAAAAAGTATTTGTCTCACAACGTTGAATTAAATCCTACCCTTTTTTTGGTCATCTAAACTCAACCCTTCATAAAAATAGTAACTTGAATTCTGAATCAGACACATTAATTAATGCATGCAACCATCGCCAAAACCACAAATTTAGTACTTGAGTTTGGTTCAATCAATCATCATCAATATTAGAAAGAAAACGACCACCAAATGGTTTAGATAAAGAAAAACATAAGTAATGATGATGAAATAGAAAATACAATAACAATAATATTAAACTCGCGAAAAAAGAATCCGAAAACAATCAGAAACAAAATGGGCCGAGACAACCAAACAACACATATGGGCTAAAGCCCATATAAGTTTATATAAGCCCAAATAAAATGGCCCATACAAGAGCTAAACCAATAGAGATCTTGTACTGCAGTGACCACATTTGACTCGCTCCACTCTGCAATGGACAAAGTGAAATAAATATTCAGTTTTTTTTTCTTTTTCTTTTTTAATTCTGCTAAGCTACGCGCGGTCGAGGTTTACCTGATCAGTGGCTGCCGGAGCAGGGGATATAGGCTGTAGGCTCGGCGCCGGAGATCCCGTCGGAGGAGCCGGAGGACTCTTCAACGACGGAGATGGAGCAGGGGACGTTGGTTTAGAAGGAGCTGGCGCTGGGGTCTTAACCGGCGGAGGTGTCAGCGGAGCAGGGGCCGGTGCAGCTGGTGGCGGTGGAGAAGGAGTCGGAGGAGGAGGAGATGGGACCGGAGGGGGAGGTGTAGGCGCCGGAGGGGGACTAGATGGCGGAGGTGGGCTCGCTTGAGGTGGTGGAGAGCTCAACAGCGGTGGAGAAGCGACTGGCGGCGGAGATACGGTTGCTGGCGGTGGAGATGTAACTGCAGGAGGCGGGGAGGTAACAGCAGGTGGCGGCGACGCCGTAGTGGTCGGCGGTGGAGCTGTGCTGGTCGGAGGAGTCGGCGTAACTGTCGGAGAACTAGCAGGTGGTTGACCCCTCACGCCGGCCATTACAATGCAGAGAAGAGCTACGAGCGTGAACGTTTTATCAGCCATATTCTTCGTCCCCTTTGAATTATAATGCGCCAGATATGCTATCTTGCGCAGTGCGCACAGTAGTGGTGAGTGGGATTGAAAGATCAATGCCGGGCAAGGGAAGTGTTAGCGAAGAAGACTGAGGTGGTATTTATCGTCGTTTTATTACATGAAAAAGTAGGTATTTTGTTAACGATTTGCAACGTATAGTACTTCCACGTGGCAAGTTAATGTAATGTGGGTCCCATCAGAATCAGATCATAGTGATGTCAACTTATTTTATTTTATTAATTTTCTTCATTTCTATCTATTGTATTGTAGTGTAGTAGAATTTTAATATGTCTAAAGTCCCTTAAGCTCATTTATTTTTTTCACGTATGACGGGACCAACGGGAAAAAAATATAATTAATAAAACCAAATAAATCACGTGAAAATAAATAAATGTTACTTAATGCTTATTAAGATCTATTTTTAAGATAAATGAAATTGACTTAGGTCTGTAGCGAGTGAGAAGTCTAAATTATATTGTTATTATTTGGGACCCAATTCGATTATAAGTGGAAATCAAACCGTCGAGGTTTTAGTTGGTGCCAATATATGATTGATAATAATGAAAGAAGATGGACAGCTAATTGCTTAGAAAACAAACTACCAACTTATTCTTACCAATCATTTCCTCGACAAAACCATCTTTTACTTTTATGTTCTATTGCATTATGTAGTATACATTTATTTTAGAAAAAAATGACTATAAATAATCCCACTGTAATGAATCCTAATTACGAGTTATTTCATAAACCCGTTTATAAATATTGTTCAATTTGCTAATTTGTGACAATTTAGATAATTAAAAATCCTAGTTGTAAAGTGTAAAGTGTAAGAAAAAAATAATTAAGGGGGAGAAAGGAAAAATAAAATAAAAGTGGGGGCAAATTATTATAAATTATAATCAGCGTGGAGTTAAAGGGAAGACAAGCTGGACCAGTTTGGTGAATCCATCATTCATGCGCCATTAGTGGCGGAAAGTATTATAGCCATTAAGGCTAATAATTACACTGCAATTTTAAATATTTTGTGCCTTAATATGAATTAAATGAAAAATGCAATAAATACAATGTTTCGAAACTATAGAAGCCCATATTAAAATGGGCCGGGCCCAACTATTCTTGATCCACGATTTATAGAAGTATTGAAGTCTTCCTTCACTTCACTCTCAAAAAAAAAAAAAACACTGCTAGCTTAGCTGATCTACGAAAATGGCGCTGATGTCTCTTTCCTTTCTTCCCACTTTCGTGCCCTCCCCGACGGCGTCGTTCCCAAAGTCTTTCCCCGCAGCTACGACTGCGACTGCAAGGATCATTTCTGATACTCCGCGGAGATTGGTCGTATCGGCAGTGTCGAAGCCAGATGCGGAAGGGAAGAAGCGCGGGCCGTGGGGGCTTATTATGAAGCCGCAACGCGTCTCGCCGGAGATGCAGGAGTTTCTCGGCGGCGTGTCCGAGATTCCACCGATTCAGGCGTATGAGGAGATGTTGGACTACATCATGCGGCACAATCTTCTGGTATATCCCACCTCCCTTTCCTTTTGAAGTCATTATTTTTTGTACGGTCGTTAGGGTTTTGATTGTTGTCCTGCCTGCCTGCCTGTGAGTTTCTCGCATTTCATTTCTTCTATTTCTTCGTAGCTGTGCTGAGGATTTTCTGTCGCTGCATCCTACTTTACCTAATGCTGAACCTAATCTTGCCTGAATCAACAAAGATGAAACTTTTAGCAACTTCTTTGATTAGTTTTGACTTATGATTCATTAGAGGATGGCATGTAGGTAAAGTCTCCAATTCCCAAGCCATGTCCGTAGTTACTAACGGTGTGAATAACCCCGGCCCATTTGTTCTTGGTAATAATGTGTGTAAGGACAAGGTCATAATCTGCGGTGAGAAGCTGAAGAAAATCTTCGGAGGAAGGGATCATATCGGGTTTTTTGAGATGGCTGATTTGGTCCACCCTCATTTGGTCACAAGAAGCATGTGATAGTTACACTAGGGTTCTTTGGCGCTTGTTTTTCTTGTTACTAACGTTAGGATTCAATACATTTTAGCTTTGAAGCTCTCTCATGTTTGATTCGTATCGTTTTCCCCCCATTTATCAATCTCAATATGATGCTGGACTAAATGTATATTAAGCCGTGAAGCTATGAACATGGGGTGGTCAAATCTGCATATTTCCGAAATGGGTTCGGGTCGGGTTTGGTCCAGACCCATATGTCCGTGGTGAAACTCACATTGATGAAAAATATTAGAGATGGGTTTTTCTTGGTCGTTCGTTTCTTGGATTGCTTGAGAGATAAAACGCTATTTGCTGTTGAAGTAGCGAATCTCAGTGGTCTTAAGTTATTGGGCCAAGTGTCATATATACTAGCCGTTGGTAAGATTTTACTTGTCCCAAGTTGCCGGGACTCTTTTTAGCCGAAGTTGCCCCAACTGAAAAATCAACTACTAAACCGACAAAACTAAATGACAGTTTCTCTAACTTTTACACACGCGCGGCTATGTGTTTATTTGACACACGCGCCCTCGATGCAAATTGCTTCACTCACATAATGAAAAGATAGAGAGCGAGGAAATGAAGCATGAAGACTATATGCACCAGCGCGTGTCTGCGACGCGAGTGAATACGCAAAGTAAAATCAAAATGAGCAGCTGGAACCAAGTGCATAACAACAACCTTGTAATTTGCAAAGAGGACTTTTTCCGACCGTACGTACAAGAGTGTATTAAATCGAACCCTCTCGCAACTGTCTCTTCATCTTCTTCAATCAAACAAAAACCTTTTTTTTTTCTCCTTTCCCTTCCCTTAATTCCCTTCCAAAACCTCCTCAAACCATTAGCCATGGAGGTTGCATTGACGCGAAGCAGCCTCACGATCACTGCAAGGGGACACAGTACGAACTCAGTAGTAGCGTCGTGCAAGACTTTCGATGCTCGTCAGCTTCAGCTTCAGCTGCCGACGTACTTTCCCCCCGGCGCTGCCCTTCCAAGAACCAGGGAGATCAAGCTGCCATCTCGGAGGATCTCCGCCCGTTTGTCGCCGAGGGCATATTCGTCGTTCAAAGAACCATCTGGGCTGGTTGATTGGTACCTGAATGTCCTCGCCGCCCGACCCATTCTCACCAAGAGCATAACTGCTGCCATGATTTATGCCGCCGCTGATACATCTTCTCAGGTACAGAAAAAAAAAAAGACATTAAAAGAAAGGACTGAGCTGAGATCATATCATACTCTCCCCAGCTATGTACATGTGTTACCAACTGCGTTTACGTCTAAAGATGCCTCCTTTATCTTGCAATGAACGTAAGAGTTGCTCCTTTTTCCTTTTTTTTCCCCCAGGTTATTACTGGTGGATCTTTGGACAGCTACAATTTGATGAGGACTCTGAGGATGGCTTGCTATGGGCTGATGATATTAGGACCTTCGTTACATTATTGGTACAATTTGGTGTCGAGAATGTTTCCAAAGAGCGATATCCTGTCGACGTTGAAGAAGATAGTCCTCGGACAGGCTTCATATGGACCCATCATGACTGCAATATTCTTCTCAATCAATGGTGCTTTACAAGGTGATAGCCTGAACCTTTGCTGTTTGTCTGCCCTGTTTTGGAGCATGCAATAACAAGTTTGGTTCTTGTATTGTAATTGATGATCGGCTCCTTCACTTCCATGTCTTTCTCAGGCGAAAGCTGCTCGGAGATTATCGCCAGATTGAGACGGGATTTGCTCACCACTATGCTCAATGGACTTATGTACTGGCCGGCCTGCGATTTCCTGACGTTCAGATTCATCCCCGTTCACTTCCAGGCAAGTGCTTGATAAATAAATCGTCGTAAAATAGTATTTTTCTTTTCCTCACATGAATTCTTCGAACCAAACACAGCCGCTGGTGGTCAACTCGTTTTCGTATCTATGGACCATTTACATGACTTACATGGCGAGTTTAGAAAAGGTCGGCGCGAGCTAAGGGTTCATTAGGCTTACCAAGGAGTATCGAGCTGCAGAATGTTACTTCGCAGAAGCCAAGTGATGGAGATTACAATCAGCAGCAGTAAATTTCTCTTAGTTTTCTTATCTATTGTAACTGTTTTTATAGCTATGCTCTAATCTTCATTCTTACAATATCTGGAATGGACAACACTGTTAAAATATAATGTATCTGAATACTGAAGTTACCATTTGAGACTTAACAGTGAGGAACCCTCTAGCTCCTTCTTCGGAGATGAATCATTGGAGCCTTAATACTCATAAAAATGGACGTGTGAAATACAAGAACGTATAGAACGCAGCACCACTCGAAAGCAAAACAACTGTATCGAACCCTAAATAGAATTATTAAGTAAGAATCGATTCTAAAAATTCTCCGTCTCTCCTAGCACCTACCAGTTGGTGAACTTCCAAATTTCAACGTAGAAGTTGATTTCCTGCTATATTCACAAGCTACCGATTCAGACCAATAGATTTTTTCTAACGAGTTGGAAGCTCATCTGATAGTTCACTCCTCCATAGCATAATGACAAATCTTCTCCAATTTTTCAGGCCAATCGACCCCGAGGATAGAAGGGTTTGACTCTGCCGCGACGCTAAAATCCCGCATGCTTGCAGATTTTGGTTGGCTTGGGAGACATCATATGATCGTTTGGCTGTCTCGCATTATTACATCGATCTGCAGACCTCGATCCAGCAATACTTATACAAGGTTCGATTAACCTCTTCAGATACAAGTCCAAACCTTTGTTTAACAACTCAGCACAGTCCACTGAGATGCCCAACCCCTCAGATGCCAACTTTTGCTTCAAACGGTTCGTTAAAGATGTTGTATCAGGTAAGTCCCGACTGCTTTGACAAGTCTCGGAAGAAGCATTATACGCAAGATTGTACTTATGGGACTTGGAGGAACCGTGCTTATAGTCGATCGAAACACCAATAGGGGGGTTAATGTGATTCCATCTTTGAAAATTATTTCTACCATGAAGCTGTTCAACCTCTTCTCCATCATCAAGTAAAGGTTTACTACTCAGTGAATGCAGCTCCGAAGCAGTGGTTTGGTCTTGCAATCTTGTAAGAGTTTCTTCATATGTAAGGCTCGGGCTCTTACCCAACGGGCCAAGTGGGCTCGGCCGATCCCGAAATTTTCTGTCCCGGTTAGAAGCAGACCTACACTTGTGAGGAGATTGAGGAAAAGAATCTCCATAGAGAGATTGGAGACAGCTTCTTTGGTAACCACTCCCGACTTTATTGCCGAGTCCTATTATTCTTTGGGTCTTCTCAGGAGGGGCTCTGACTTGAGAAGCATTTTGGATAATAGCACGGATGAGTTTATTGTGGAGTGGGATGTTTTCTCTTCCAACAATTTGCTTGCAGCTCTTGTCGAACTCGACTTTGCTAAGCTTCAGACTTAGGAATCTTTTCAGCTGGTCGAAGTACTTTTCTGCTCTTTCACGACCGATCCTTCGACAGATTAGATCTTTTAGGGCTAACGTATTTACACTAGTACAATGGTGGCTGGCCATAATCTTCGTTTATTCTATTCTAAACAACGTCACAAATATTTCAGGCCATATTCACCGCACATAATACTAGCCAATCTCAGAGCTGCTCGGCCACATTGATCAATTCGAAAACCTGGACAATCTGCTCAATGGTACTCTGGCAATTCCCTATCAAACAAAAATTTAATTCTTCATGAAGAAAAGCTAGAATCTTTGAAGTCAACAGAACAAAGCAAAATAAACCTTTGATTCATATATTGTAACGAACGATCTTAGCAGCAAATCGGTAAATATCACAAGCAAAGCAATTCAAAGCAGCAAATAATTGCGAAAGCCAAATTAAACATATTTCGCCAATGGAACCTCGGGTTTTAAACTAAATAGACGAAATTCGACAAACCCATAGCAATATTAGCAATCAGAAACCATAATCCAAAATATTTCGGCATGAAACTAGAAACCCCGAAAAATAAAACCCGACAAATCCTAAATTAATGAAAAAAACGAGGGAAATTGACCTTCGTTTGCTCGAAGAAGGCAACAAGCTAACGAAAATTAACAACTTCTCTATATCTTCCTCACTTCAATCATAGGTCCTCACTTTGATCAACGGCCCGTTCTTGTTTGCTGACTTCAATTCAAATCATCGAGTTTGTAAAATCTGAATTTGGGGAACAAAACGCAGCCAAACACGGATACACTTACGCAAGCAAAAGTCTTCAATGACGCAGATAATTTCAAGACTCGTTTAATACTAAACTTTTAAGGTCATGTTTGGCCGTTTTAATGTAACTAAACTATATGCTAAAATATCTCTTACACCATCAAGATTTGTTTCAATTACGAAATAAAATTAGATATGTTGCTAGAAACACGCAAAACTTCGAGGGATTTTAGTTTTTTTCAATTTAATTTAAATGTTGATCATAGAATTCAAGAAAGAAATATAAATCAGGTAATTTTAAATTAATCTTCCAGGCTTTCACTTCGGGCCCATTTATAATCATATTGGGCTAACCGAAGCCCAAATTCATTATATTGGGCCGAAATCAGCCCATATTGTTCTCTTTGGAAGCAAACTTAGGAGTAGATTAAGAGTTTGAGTTAGATATGACTTCCAAGTCATTACAGTCATAATCTAGTTGTAAGACCACATTGAGTGGGGCTTAAGGGCTAACTACTTATATAACAAACATGATATTATTTAATGGCTTGTGATGCAAAGAGTGTACTTCAAGTTATTACCTTCTTTGCTTAAGTTAATTAATTACGCCATCATTGAGTACTTAAACCAAACAATGGTCATTCTTGTGTACATTTATTTGCTTAAGTACTAGTGGACGTATGTAGTTCAATTCCCACGTGTTTATTTATTAATTTAAACCTAATTTACTACACTCACGTGCATTGCCATTCTTACCCATAATAACTTCATAAAACATATATTGTCTTGTATTAATTTCTTGGATACATTGCACATTGGTAGAGAGATCCAAGGGACTCCTTGTACCATTTTGCATTTATATTAAATATATTATTTTGTAATTTTCTTTTTGTATGGTCTTAGTAGTATCATACATGAATTAGTGCTCACACCATACTCAAACAACCATAGTATATAAATATCTTTCAAAAAATAAATTAAATAATAATGCAAACAAGAATGCTCATGCGTCAAAAGCAAGGGAAGACACTAGAAAGGCATATAGAGCCCGAGTGTGACGGTCCATCCTATAAGCAATAAAATAGATAAATATTTATAAAATTCTTACAATACTTGCCCTCATTTTTTGGGCACAACATTTTCCTTAGCTTAGCTTCATCGTTTTAATATTATTTAAATACATGCGTACAAGGCAGATCCAAGGCCCGACTCGCCATTTCTATATATATATATATATATATATATCACTTATATTGCAAGCTCTCACCTTTCTTTCTATGGAATTTTATTAACTCAAAGCCGAAGTACTATCCTCCATTTGTTTCTTACATATTATGAGTATCAGGTAAGAACTTTGAATGGTTTTGAGTGTATTTCAAGAAATTTAAATCCATCTCTACCATTTTAGTTTGTGTGCGTATGAGTTCTTGATTTTTTCGATGTGCCTTCAAATTCAAGAACATGGAGATCTTCTGTAAACCATTTTCTTGATCAATTGCATGTGAGCATAAAAATCCATTCTTTTTTTTTTCCCCAACGATTAATGAAAAAAAAAAAGTGAAAAAACTCAATGGGTCACACTCACAACTCACTAGTGATGGTTGAGTTGAGTGGCACTTTTGGGGGAGTTAATGATGTTAGCCGTAGAGTTAAGACAACCCACCCCATCAATCAAGACTGTAGTAAAAGGTTTCGATGTGGACCAAAATAAAGATGGTCACAGCTAAATAAATAAAATAAAAAAATTAAATTGGCAAAGAGAAACCCAAAGATTGCACGCACCTTTGGCCATATCATATCAAATCAAATATGTTGGCTTTAACCCGCAAACCCACCCGACCCGAACCCAGCTAGGAATCTCCGGGGACCCGACTTCTCTCTCTAAGTTCTTTCCTGAAAGTTCACGGATTCTACTCCACCGTCAGATTTGTGTAATTGCATTCGACCGTACCTTTCAAAGGATTTTGACACGATACGTTCAAATCTTGGGAGTAGTTTGCAGCATTTACAAAACCCATTGAGGAATTTCGAGTTCTTGCGGCATTTCTTGATCTTTTTTCTCGCAGGTGAACAGATGGGAGGTGAAGTCGTCCTACTTTGTTCCGCACTTCGAATCGAAATGTGAGGGGCGAAGATTTCGCATTTGCAGTGTGTGATTGTTAGAACGAAGAGTGTGTATGTGCGTTTCCCCGATTGTGACGATGGTGGCTGCTGTTTCTGCTGGAGCAGCTTCGGCGACAGCCGGCACTGAAAACCCCAAAACCACAAGCGTCAGCTCGCCGGAGGAACTTGCGAAGAGGGCCCCACTATTGCCGTCGGGGAAGGATAACAGTAACGGTGGGGTTTCGAGCAGTACGAAGAGACCCAAATCGAGGATTGTGTCTTCAAGGTACATGTCCCCTTCGACCTCAACTTCCACTTCGAATTCGTCTTCTGTTTCTTCGTCTTCTTCTGCTTCGAGAAGGTATCCTTCGCCTATGGTTTCGAGAAATTCAGCCTCAGTGTCCAATGTACCTTCTTCGGCCCCTAAAAGAGCTGCATCTGTGGACCGAAGGCGCCCTTCACCAGCTAGGGCTTTGGCGTCTGATCTTGATTCCATGAGGGGTAGTAATGCTACAGATGTTTCGAATGCAACTAAGCTGCTTGTGACTTCTACGAGGAGTTTGTCAGTTTCTTTTCAAGGTGAATCCTTTTCGTTACCTATTAGCAAGACTAAAGTGGCCCCACCTTCCCCTAACTTGAGTGGTGCGAGAAAGGGGACTCCCGAAAGGCGAAGGGTGAGTACTCCGATTCGTGGTAAAGCCGAGGGAAATGGAGATCAGGTCGAAATTTCTAGGCCGGGCGATCAACATAGGTGGCCGGCTAGAAATAGGATGGCTAATGTTTCCTTGTCGAAGAGTATGGATTGCAGTGGTATCACTTCAGAAAGAAACAAGCTCGTTGGATCTGTAAGTGCTATTCGTTCTTTGCAACAGTCTATTGCAGATGAGAGGAGATCTTCTGTTGATGGAAGATTAAGTATTGATTTAGGCCACTCTCAGATTCTTCGAGCTGCTCGACAAAACCCTGATGGTAATTCAGTTAGTAACGAATCTTCTTTACCAACTGACCTCACTGCCTCTGATTCAGACAGTGTATCTTCTGGTAGTACTTCTGGCGTTCAAGAATATGGTGGGACTTTGCAGCCCAGGAAAATTGGGCCTCGGGGTATTGCTGATTCAGCTAAGTTCTGGCAAGAAACGAACAGCCGTCTGAGGAGGTTACATGATCCGGGATCGCCTTTATCGTCTAGCCCCAGTTCTAAATTGATTGTGCCGCCCAAAATGAAAAGATATACTAACGATGGCCCTCTATCTTCTCCAAGAACTATGTCATCTCCTATTCGTGGTGGTATTAGATCTGCTTCGCCTAGCAAGCTGATGACGCCTGTGGCTTCATCTCCTTCTCGTGGGCATAGCCCATATAGGATACGAAATGCTGTTAGTACGATAAACAACAGCTTTAACGAGACGCCCTCGGTTCTTAGTTTTTCTGTGGATGTTCGGAGAGGGAAAGTCGTGGAGAATAAGATAGTTGATGCTCACTTGTTGAGGCTTCTGTATAACCGGCACCTGCAATGGCGGTTTGTGAACGCGAGGACTGAAGCTGCCTTGCTGCTGCAGAAACGCAATGCAGAGGTCAGATTATTGTTCCGGTTGAATATTGGGCTTATCCTCGTATGTTAATCTTGAATTTGACTTAAGAACACTTAACTGCTTGCCAGAAGGAGAATCTTTTAGTACACTAATGAATTGGAATCATGCGCACTATTTGCAATACGATGACTTTCCTATTTCAATGCGATTTTATCCATATAAGGCCTTTGTTCTTTCATCAATTTGTCTATCCCTTATTTGATCGGCAGTCTTGTTATCTGACGATCAGTATAGTTGAATTGTCCGAAATATTTAATTTCGTCAACATAGTTTTTATAACTACGCTTTTGCACGCAACTTATGAGCTTAATCTTCCCCTGTCCCAGAAAATGTTATGGAATGCATGGATTACTATCTCAGATCTGCGGGACACTGTCACCAAAAGAAGACATAGATTGCAGCTTCTGAGGCAAAAACTGAAATTAGCCTCCATCCTTAAAGGACAAGTAAGCACTCTCTCTGCCATATTTCCGTGTCTGGGTGTAGTGTGTAGTTTGCTGAAATCATTATATTTCGGCAATGCAGATAAAGTCTTTAGGCGATTGGGCTTCTGTAGATAAAGACCACTCCAATGCTTTGTTTGGCGCCATCGAAGCTTTAAAAGCTAGCACTCTCCGTCTTCCAGTCATTGGAGCAACCGTATGTACTTGGCAAGCGGAAATTAGCTAAAACTCTTCCATAAACTTCAATCATATAAACACACTAATTATTTATTAATCTGTGGCAGGCTGATATTCAAAGTTTGAAAGATGCAATTAGTTCAGCAGTTGATGTCATGCAGGCAATGGCTTCCTCGGTATATTTGCTTCTACCAATGGTAAACTCAGACCCCGCTTATCCCATACAATATTCATTGTTTTTCGAGGAAATGTTTCAGAGAGCTGTTTTTCATATTCATAACTGCCGGTTGATCCTTAGGCTGAAGAAGTAAATTCTTTAGCGGCCGAGCTGGTGAAGGTGGCTGCAAAAGAACGGGGTTTACTCGAACAATGCAGAGACTGTATATCGTTTTTAGACGCCTTGAAGGTATCTAGTTTGTCCATGTCTCTCTTACCTCCATGACCAAAACCTTCATCGTGACGGTAACTCATTCTGGGCTCGATTGAATCTCTCAGGTTAAAGATAGTAGTCTGAGGACTCATATCATACAGTGTAACCGTGTCTGAACGAAGAAGGGTCTGACCTCCTAACCGACTGGCCGGGTATTATTCGACTTGGCATGCTAACACTAAGCCTCGGGTTGTAGATCTTTAGCGCGGTGGCTGCAATTCATCGAAGTTCATAATTTTCGAAGATTCGAAAGTCCTTTTGCTTCTCATTTCGGATTATCGGAATATGGTCTTTTTTTTCTTTCTTTGGGTCCTAACTAATTCAGTTGTATACTGATACTATGTTCTCTTTCTTCCACTTCACTTTACAAGGAGAAAGACAAATGGTGATGTATATAATGTAATAGTAACTTTCTAACGCATTCTTCATAACCTAAGCAGCTTGTTTTAAAGTGACTTCCATTTGGATTTGTAGCACATTACAGATATGCCTGCCTTTGCCTACAATGTTTTTTAATGTTAGTTTTTGTATATTGTTATATATTATAAATTAAAATTTAGTTTTAATGATTAATATCAGCATTATTATTATCCAAATCAGACCGATGCCAAGAGTAGTTAGCTGCATGACTTAATGGCACGCTCGGACATTATGTAATAATAATAATAAACCTAACACACACACAAGGGGTCCCTTTAATGGCTGCTAATTTCAAAAGTAGCTCCAATTGTTTAAACTTATGCTGATAACATCCTCTGCTGTCAGCAATAATTCATTTTCTTTTATTTTCTTTTTATTGATTATGAGATTTAATAATTAATTATACTCGATCTACCGACGCGAAGAGATTATGAAATTGACGAGTAAATATATATATATATATATATATATATATATTTATAACGTTCACATGCATAGCAAATATAAAGTCCACAATGTTAGAAAATGTATCTGAAAACGATTAAAAAAAAATTCACGAACCAAATTATAGACTTCAACGCTGACTATAAATAATATAGGGCCAGTGGACAATTGGATTGAGTAAAATTCGGGTCAATATTTATTTCATAATTTATTTCATAATTAGTAATATAATACCCACAACGTTTGTCTTTTTTTTTTTTTTTTTTTAAAAAAATTATTTATTTTTATTTAACTACAACTTGGAGTATAATCACAGCTAGCCATGACATCCCAAGCAAGCCAACCCTTATACTTTTGTTGTCGTATTCAACATGAAATAAAATAATCGTATGATTAATAATTATAATTTTTATTACATGTTTAATCTTATGTGCGAATACAATATATAAATGCATCATCAAACACATCGTCACTAAGCTTACTTGAGAGCTTTTACTAGCAAAATGCCGTCCCTCAAGGCCATACCTTACCCATACTATTCTCCTCCACCACCTCCTCCGTGCAACCCACCTCCACCTCCTCCACCACCTCCTCCGCCCCCTCCTCCATGCAACCCTCCTCCTCCTCCACCACCCCCGCCATGCAACACACCTTCACCACCAACGGGCCCAAAAACGCCCTCCTCACCACCAAAGTCGTCACCGCCAACTAGCCCTCAGACACCTGCTTACCCTCCGGCCAAAACCCCACCAACAGGCCATCACCACCCACCATCGTCGTCACCACCCAGCAAGTCACCGCCCACCGGCCCTCAGACACCAGCACATCCTCCCAAAACCCCACCTTCGGGCCCACTAACACCGACGACGTCACCACCTAATAAGTCACCGCCAACTGGCCCTCAAACACCTGCTTACCCTCCCAAAACCCCACCTTCGGGCCCACTAACACCGACGACGTCACCACCTAATAAGTCACCGCCAACTGGCCCTCAAACACCTGCTTACCCTCCCAAAACCCCACCAACAGGCCCTCACCCACCATCGTCGTCACCACCAAAGTCGCCGCCCACTGGCCCTCAGAGTCCCTCACACCCTCCCAAAACCCCACCTACGGGCCCACAAACACCCTCCTCGCCACCAAAATCGCCTCCATCGGGTCCTCAGACACCTTCATACCCACCAAAAACCCCACCTAGCGGCCCACAAACACCGCCCGGCGGCCCTCAGGCGCCTCTATATCCACCGTACTATCCTTCTCCTCATGGCTATCCGTATCCACCACCAGCAACCCCAACAGGCCCGCTCACCCCATTGACACCTCCGTCTAACTCCCTCGTCCCACCACCACCACCACCTGGAGGCGGCGGAAATCACAATACCACCTACATTGCCGTGTTCGTCCCATTAGCTGGAGTTGCCTTCCTCGCATTCCTTGCACTCGGTTTGTTTTGCCTGGCCAAGAAAAAGAAGAAGCCCGTTATGGTACCAGCAGCAGCAGCTGAGCCATGTGAGCCAACCGAGGGCGGAGAAACTAGCGGCGCGGCCGCTTCTGGTCATGGGTATGGCGGAGGCGGCGGCGGAGAAATCAGTGAAGCTGGCCCTCACGGTGGTGGCTCGGCTTCTCATGGCTATCGTTAACAACACTCATACATCTTTGAATAATTGTCCGATCATAATTTATCTTCTTAAACTGAAATCAATCAATAAAATATTCAGTGTCATGATTTGTATATAGTTTTGATGCTTATACGTTTCATGTATGTACGAATGCATGTGTTGTTTTCGGTGACAATAATAAATTTCCATTTTTTGTTTACAGTAATTTTTTCTTATAGTAATATCGATGGTACTCTGACGTGGCTTTATATATTTAATGGTTGTATAATTTATAGCTAACAAACTGAATTTGTCATGACGTTGTGTATATTTTTGCATTATTTCAACTACGTAATTAATTAATAATTAGTATAAGCGTGTAAGAGACAAATGAGCAGGTAAGCAATGATGGGCTGAAATGATTTTATTAAACTATTGATTTTATTATTAGTTATTTAAATAATTTCATCGATAATTTAAAATGTAACGCAATGATGTAACTAACTAATCTCTTGTCCTCACATGCCGATTTATATCTTGGCGAGTTCAATGGGCTTTCGTTGCTTAAACGGTCGGCCCATTATAAGCCCAATTACAAATAGGGTTCACTGCTCTCAGTCTCGTCTCAATACGTACGGTCATCTTAATTGGTACTATATGTATTTTCATTTATAAAAAAGAATATTATCTTTTTTTATTATTATTATTTCGGAAAAGCCCACAAATGATTTGCTCTAAGAGAATGGTTATGAAGAATCTTTAACAATCAATCATTGACTGCTAATTAAATATTTATTCAAGTCCGCCGCATGTCAAGGAAATTAATCAGACGAAGGAAAATAAATGAATGAATTACTTGTCATAAAAGCATCGTTTGCTTTTTAATTTCCCAAATACAACTAATGTGAGCTATTATAATTCTTAGCTGGCAAAAGCATGAATTAGGGAGAAAGAATATATATTCAATTTAATATATTAATTGGACAAGCTTGATTTCCGAGCGGTGTATTAGTGCTCAAACAAAGCATGTGATGACACATCAATAATAATAATAATGTAATAATCATTAAACGGTGATTTGTACAAAACATCCATCCTTATATATCTCTTCAAGAAACACATTACCATATAAATTTTATTACAATACGACTTTATATAAATAAAGAATAAATTTCACAAATAAGTGCCCATCTTGTTATTGAGTTTCAAACACTTGTTCGATTGAGTTAAGGCTTCGAAGATTATCACCACCATTGAAACATATCATTCAAACATATTTACCCTTATGAATATTATTCATCCCAATAAAGAATTCCATACAAAGAGTTCCTATACAAAAACCCAACAAATTTAAAATAGAGAAAAAAAAAATAAAAATTCAAGCCCTTTTCTTTAAAACAACAATAATAAAAATAAATAAATAAATAAAAAAGACGACTTGGTATAGCATTACTAAATCCTTAGATTATGTTTCTTTTTGTTTTTTTCCTAATTCCTTTCTCAAGCTGTTAGAAGCGGCAAAGTGCTCTGCACCTCGTCGTCACACTGAGCCTCCGCGCAGGGCATGTTCAAGTCGAAGCCCCTGAAACACCCGCCAGATGCCGCCGCCGCCGCCACGCTGGCGGATCCGCCTCCACCAGAGGCGGTGGTGGTCGTGGTGGTGCGGCTCTTCGTCCCGTTGGGATCGTAGTGCATACGCATGTGACCTCCCAAGGCCTGTCCCGTGGGAAATACCTTCTCACAGACCGAGCACTTGTGAGCCTTGCCACTAGAGTTCAGGGCCGAAGCGTTCTTCGAAGCGGAGGTGGGATCTCCTCCTTCACCGGCCGACGTCGGCTTCGAGCGGTGGCTGGCCTTGTGTCCGCCGAGAGCCTGGTAGGATGGGAAAGACTTCTCACACACGTTGCACTTGTAATAAGACGAGCTGTTGGAATCTGCTGCGTGATGACGATGTTCTTGGCCTTTCTTGGAGTCAACGCCGTCGGTGGTGGAAGGCTGAGGTGAGACCAATCCACCGCCACTGCGAGCAAGCATAACAAGACACGCCGCCATGTACTCGTCCTCCTCCGATTCAGCACCGCCGGAGATCATCTTAGCATGATCATCATCAGGACTCATCGTCCTCGCTCGTTTCGAGCGTTTGGATTTAATCCACGCGTCGACACCGCGGTGCTCCACCTCCGCAAACCGGCGGCGGTGGGGTAGGGCCGGCTGAGAATTCAAAGCCTCAAGAGCCATAGCTGTGTGTGTGTGTATAATGAAAGAAAAGAAGAGCTGCTAGAAAATTGAGGAGTTTCTAGTTTGCGAGAAGTAAAAGTGAAGTGAGGGAATAACGAGTCGAGGGTCGCTATATATATATATATATATATAATACATGACGTGTCTATGTGTGTGCGTGTTTTAGTGTGTGTGGTTGTGTAAGGGCTTAGGAGGTTAGAAGTTGCGTGACGATTGGCGGTGGAGGTGTTGTATAGGTTTAAAGAAATACGTGTTATTTAATTAAGTAATTAATTAATCATGCTTTGCGTTTATACTTTCATTTTATTTTAATTGTGGATTGGGATTGAAAAAAAAAAGAAAATAAATTAAAGGTAAACATAGTGAAGTGGTAGTGTACGCAAGTCCATTTCTTTTAAATTTTTTTTTTTAATTTTCTTTGATAAAAAGATAATAGATAAGTATTGGACTAGTGCAGTGTTGTGTAGTGTTTAGTAAGTATGACCAGCTTCAATATTAACCTTTTTGCTCTATTTTAACAATTCTCCATGTAAAGACAAATTTACGAATATATAATATATATTAATAAATATTAAGAAATAAAATAAAAATTAAAAATTCCGTTGACCGCCTTCGCTCAAAATTGTAGAACAAGAATTAAACCTTATATATATAATTGAATAAACAATGACTGCATAACTCACTCGTCTTGTGACTTATTACCTTTCTTTTTTTCTTTTTGCTGTCAAATGGAAATTATTAAATTTATTATTATTCTATTGTTGTAAATATTTCTTGATAAATCCCCTTTTTGGTAGGCTAACTAAAAAGGACACCTAAACTGTCGCAGAAAATCTTTGAACTTCCCAGATTCGACACGTGTTGTATTGCATTGCATAGTTCGGTGCTTAACTTTAAGGAATTTACCAAACTATCTTTAAAAATATCCCACGGAATAATTAATAGGCTGCTCTCTTAAGTACAGCATGAGGAAGGGTAATTCAGTAAAATCACTAAACTTCCGTCCATGCCGGAAATAATTAAGAGTTGTGGGGAGGAGTACGGTGGGCCCCCCCGAGGTAGCTTGTGGCTGTGGTACACGACACGCGCTGACGCGCCCACCCCATCAGCCTGCCACGTGGATAGCTCCAAAAGATAATCTTCTAACAGAGACACATGGCTGTCGCAAATGAAGTTTGGCAAGGCAAAACTTCTTTCCATTAATGTATGGGACAAGTAAAAACAAAATGGGCAGCTTAAGAGAAAAGAAAAGAAAAAAAAACACAAAACCGTTTCATCGTCATCGTTATTATTCTATTTGTTTTTGTAAGAAAAGGCTTGCCTTGCGAGGCTTAAATCAATCAATTGGCAATGGAATGGAAGTAGCCACATAATAGAATCTCAATAATCAAAATGACAAGAGGGTTTTGAAATTAATTAATGTCAGCCATAGCTTATCTGTCTAAGGTTGGCTGCTTGTAATGAAGTAAATGATAGGGATGACAAATGATGATGAGTGGTCCAATTATTAGACAGATGAGGAGAGGAGAGGAGGCTTATGTGGTGTAGTGTGAGAGTAGTAAGTAGTAAGTAAGTAGTAGTGAGCTATCCAAATCTTTTCTTAATGACGACATATAATGCCAACCCCTCAACTCAACACATCAAGGGCGGGCTGATCGACACGTAAATTATCCATCTTCTTACCACACGTTTTGCTTCGGACCAGACCAGTTAGGCACATACATCATGGTATGGAGACAAATTTGGTAAATATTCTTTTTAAAGTACGTATTATTAAACACATAGTTCTTTGTGCCTTTTTGGGCTTGATATGGCCCAATAATGATTCTTGGGCTTAGAGAAGCCCAACATTTTTATTGGGCCTATAGGATGGATTTGAAGGCAAGTGATATGTGGATTTATTTTCAACATTAGTCTTAATAGTGTCCTTTTTTGTTGTACAATGTGAAAAGATAACAGAATTTTTGCTTCATGCTTAAATCTCTCTCTCTCTCTCTCTCTCTCTCTCTCTCTCTCTCTCTCTCTCTCTCTCTCTCTCTCTCTCTCTCTCTCTCTCTCTCTCTCTCTCTCTCTCTCTCTCTCTCTTTTGTTTTTGAGTTGTATAACCAACCAATGCTGCCTGGTTTGCGAGCTTGGGAAAGAAAACTTTGAAGTGTATGATGATTTAGTTCGATGTATCAAATGCATTTTGACTTTTGAGTATTAAAATGCAAACCCTTCAAATAATAATAATAATATTAGTAATATTTAGGTCAGCTAGTGATATACTGTATATTTAATATCCGACACTGCAAATGTCAACCTTTCAAAAAATAAATTCAGCTATCATATGTTCATTATAATATAAAAATGTCGTCTTTCATAAAAATGTAAGTTAAATATATTTCCGAAGTTTACTTGCCCCCTCATTAATTGATTGCCTACAGCCATCATCTATAGTAAACCTCCTCCAATAATTAAAGTGTTAACTTATGAAAATAAATAAAATAAAATCGATACGTTTGTGTATATCTCAAATGATATATTATGTTGAGTCCACTCAATATGTAACGCGGCCACCAGGGTTAGTCATATACATTGTCCCCAAGCCAGATTAAAAAGAGTATTCAATTATATAAATATAATATTCCCAAGTCTATAATTAAAGATAAATAATCATCTAATTAATGTATTGGCTTCCCAAGGAGCGAATATTTGCATAAGATGAGGCAATGGATGAGCAACTTAATATTCAACTTATTAAATGCCAAAAAAATAAATTAAAAGAAAAATGAAAATCCTAACAGCTGAAATTAATAACAGCCGCTCATAAGTTATAAAAATATGTTTCGCAGTTAATGACAATATATTTAATAAACTCCAATTTTTCTAACTGATATTCAATTAATATAAAGTCACACTGTCAAGCCACTTCGTGTGCAACTATCGTGTGGTTGGTTGGTTGGTTGGTTGGTATACGTTTAATGTCAATCATAAAGAATTAATTTATGATTATCATTA
The DNA here is from genome assembly GCA_028392965.1 of Lindernia subracemosa. Taxonomy (NCBI): domain Eukaryota; kingdom Viridiplantae; phylum Streptophyta; class Magnoliopsida; order Lamiales; family Linderniaceae; genus Vandellia; species Vandellia subracemosa. Next base: position 259,696 of record JAQPCC010000046.1, read on the forward strand.
TTTTTTTTTTCATTGTCACGAGGATCTTTCCCATAATATATTTATTAAATTGACAAACCCTCAGGTTCTCATTGGGTCGACATGATCGTGCTAATCATGATGACATATTTTTAATTAATTTCGGGCGATTATGTCAGATGAATTTTCAAATAATTGTTTAATGTTAGAATATTATTTGAGTATCACTGTTTTTATTACTCCTACACAGCTTGGTCGTACATGCGTGTGCGTGGTTCCGCGTATATAGGCAGGCTTACGTCACCGTATTTATGTCTGTCTTTCTACTGTATTATGAATGTATTATACTTACCAAAATAATTAAAAAAACAAATGCAGTTTAAATACTATATTTCGTGTTAATATACACTGGAAAACTATAGTTTTTCTAGTGTACGTTTACGTGTAAAAAATTATTGATATAAATATGAAGTTATTGTGGTCGACTTACCAATTATATATATATATATATATATATATGTGTGTGTGTGCTCAAGTCTATATATTTTTTTTTCGACAACTCGAGTCTATATACACAGACTGTTTTATTGCTGTCTAGGTCTTTTAATATGTGGCATTTGTCTGAAAAAGGAAACCTTTAGCATACTGAACATATTATTTGAGTTGCAAACTAAGCAATTAATTTTAAATAATTAAAGATATTAAAACATATAATGATCTGTTGACTCCGCTAATCACTCTGAAATGGTTTGATTCGTGAAAAATATAATTAAGGATCTACAGAATGCTCTAGACAAACAATTTAATTTGCTAATTAATCTTTATAGTGCAAGAACATGCTTCCTTTTTTTTTTTTTTTTTTTCGGGGTGTAGTTGATTATGGCAAGTCAACATTTAGCCAACAGCTTTGATAGATTAAATTTAATCTGTAAAAAAACTGAAATAAAATATGTAAAAACAATTTTAGATGATGTCGATGTCAAACAACTAATAAATCAAGCATACTAAACTAGTACAATTTTTTTTTTTGAAGATTTTATACTAATAATCGATTCATTTTAAGAGTAGCAAATGATTGCTAGTTTTTCTTCTAAAGTCGCAAGCAACACAAGAATACATATAAGAGTTATAACGAAATGATTTGAAAAAGTTAGAGAAGATAACAATAAAAATGACATATATGGTAACAAATAGATATTAAAGCTTAACTCTTAAATGAATGGGAAGAGCCGTGGTTGAGGTTATTGTATATGCTAATTATTTATCATATATACAAATTAATTTGAATAACTCAAAAAAATTGTTCCAACCTGTAATATTTTTTTTTATTTCTGGTTTCTTGATAAATTCTTATGGATTGACTTTCACATGAGCTGAATATTTTCCTTAATTTTCTATTTAGATCGCATCTTGTAATTTATTGCTCGATGTGAATGTTAATGTTTATATATAGTATAAAAAATAAATATTAACTAGATCCATCATTTACCTTCTATATATATATATATAGTATTACTATGATTATTCTTTTTGTTTCTAAGACCTTTCATTCATTGCTTATTTCATTATTTGTAATCATTATACAACTAATCAAATGAATTGATGTGTAATGTTATTGCCAGCTTTTGTAATTTATATTATTGGCCCTAACCATCATTAACTAATTTTATGGGTAATGATAAATGATCGATTATATATATGAATATCATATTTTTCATATTTGATAAAAAAAAAAAAAAAGAATACCATTGCTAGATATTATTTCTTTTAAGCTACCAAAGATCGAGCATAGGGGCTCGGGCTTACTTCACGATCCTTCAATTAATTTCCAGAAGTATAATTTAATTATTTCTTTTACAGTGTATATATATATATATATATATTATATAAAAGATAAATTTAATAATTACAACTGATTCGAAGACCAACACACGAACGTGTAGGCCGGTATACAATATTCCAAGACACTGATCTGATTTCATAGGTTTTCATTGTAAATATATATATTTTAATAAATACTTGTCAGTTTTCAATGTTTCATTCAATTATTTATGCATGTCTATTATATATACAAAACCATTTAAATATAATATAGGTCGTGCGCAAGCTGCTGATCGAATCATTATGTATTTTATATAAGTTACTATATATGTATTTTATATACGTTACTATTTTCTGAGATAGTCTGTTTCCCTACGTATTATCTTACAATATTAGACTGATCATAACACCTTCGTGTCATTAATCCGTATTTATTACATTCAGACACAAACTGATGGCAGCTAATTCCCATAAAAAGCAAGTTGAAATATTATATTGATTACATCATTAATTTCCTGATTAATCTGTGCTTATAGTTTAGTTCATTATTGCCTGAACAACTGAGTGTATGTTATCTGAGTTGTATATATGATACAGCTTGTGCTTTTATTAAATAAAGCTTTGGACCATTATTACATATGATGCTAGAAAAATCTCTCAAAACACAGCTTGACAATCAGAAAACTAATATAATGTTATACATACAGTTACATATTTATATATATTTAGTTAGTTACAGCAAGCTATGAGTATAAATACTCTCATTCTCATACATTCAAAAAGCATCAAGCATAAGCCCATCTCTTCTATTCTGATAAAGACATAAGTCCTCATCATTAGGGTTTTTTGATATAATCTCACTAACAAATATTATGGAGCACGTCGGAGCATTTTCCGAAGGAGTTTGGAACACCCTGAACGAAATGTCGTTCGAAGAATCTGAGTTTATGGCACAGTTTCTCAGTTCGCTTTCGAACGAAGTCCCAAAGTGTTCCAAGTTGCTCGTTTCTTACAGCGATCAGCAGAACGTCAATAACTGTTACTCCTCCGATGATACTAATTCTAACGGTGTCTACTCTCTTTCGAGTAGTTACGAGGGCAGCATTCTTTTTCCCTCTTTGGGTCGTGAAAATCTTTACGGTGCTAATGGTTCGAGAATTCATGTGCTAACTAGTGACAATGCGATGGAGGCTGATGAGTTCCTTAACCAGGATGTAATAAGCAATGATAGTTCTTCGGAGTCTAACAGAAACTCGCCCCAGCTTCGACTGATCGAGACCGTGACTTCCATGCAAGAAGCATTGAAGGGAGAAAACCCTAGTGAGCAGTCCAAGAAAAGATCACGCAAAGTTTATGGAGATGTAAGCATTATATCTATATATACACATATATATTTATATGATATGATATGAATGAGTGACTCAGTTTTCCTTTTTTTTTTTTGGCCTTCTCTTATTATTTATCTTTCTTCTTGAATTTAGGAGCAAAAGAGCGCAAGAAATATCAGAACGAGGAGGGGCGGTTCTGAAGAACTTTCCACTGACTCGCACGAAGCTTGCAAAGTATCATCGAGTTCGAGCTCGAAAGCTTGTCCCGAGACTGTGATTTCGAAGGGGAAAACGAGAGCCAATAGAGGGTCAGCGACCGATCCACAGAGCCTATACGCTAGGGTAAGTATGTTTAAGTATTCTCTTTTTGGTTACATCTTTCAAATTAGTTCTTATCCTTCGACATGTCTGATCTTACTTATTTATATATTAATCATCTTATTGCGTAGAAACGAAGAGAACGAATCAATGAAAGATTGAGAATCTTGCAGAACCTTGTCCCTAATGGAACCAAGGTGATAATGGCAGAATACACACACACACACATGTGTATATATATATTCTATTGCATCTTGGCTATAGCATTGTCTGAAAACCCTGGGATTCTTGATATGATAGGTGGATATCAGCACAATGCTTGAAGAAGCTGTACAGTATGTAAAGTTCCTACAACTGCAGATTAAGGCAAGCTTACTCAAAGGGCTCTCTCCTATTTTGCATTGTTATATTTTTGCCTCTACGAGAATAACATCAGGCGTAAAAAGAAATTATTATTCGTACACACCCGAGAAATAATCTGTTGCTGATTTTTGTTTTTGTTTTTGGTTTTTTACCAGCTATTGAGCTCTGATGATCTATGGATGTATGCTCCGATTGCCTACAATGGAATGGACATCGAAGGGCTAGATCGTCTTAAGATTTCGGCGACTCCTAAATCACAATCCTCGTCGTAGTCATGCATGCATGCCATGCAACCTAAGTTTTCAAATGTAAAACCTAAGCCAACGGCTATATATATAAATATATATGAGACATGACGATCATCAATTATGGATTCTTGAAATAATTTGTGCAATTGCAGATATGAAATGTATCCTTTCACCATTTTACCTTTTGCTTTAATAACATGGCAAAGTAATTCATATATTATACCTTATTCAAAATACCATAACTTCCATTTCTTATGAATATGAAAGCATAATATTCTCCAAACGATTCAATAGGGTTCAGTTCAGATCCACCAAATTATTAAAATTTGGTATATCGGGTCGGGTCGGGTTCATCCGAGAAACGGGTCAGTACAATAAAATTTATCCGAAAAAAAATTTAAATAAATAATTGGTATCAGATCCATGGATAATAATAAAAAAAATCGGATCTTGATCTGGATAGGATCCATGGAAACCCTCAAACTTAATAGTCTAATCATTCATGGTTAGTTGCCTGTAAATGACGTTTTAAAAAAAAATAAAAATAAAATAAAGATAACGCATAAAAGAAAAGGAATAATCAACAAAGATAAATATATTTTAATCTAATTAGCAGCACTTAAATTAGTAGCACTCGCACAAGTGAAAAGGGCAATGCCATTCTTTAATAGCAGAACTCACTCACCTTTTTCCTCAATTGTCTGAGTGATTTTAATACAATTCAGATGTCTGAAATCAGTCATATTATCTGAACTGAAAGAGATCATCACATTGTGTAGTGTAATAAATGTCAGCAAAGAAGCCAAAAAGAACAATGCCCATGAAGTTCCAACACTGTAAAACAAGAAATTACATACATCATTGAACAGAGTGTGTCTTCATTTCATCTATATCAGCAATGCAAATGCACAATAGCTGAAAGAAAATAAATCCGACGATAAATCTCATTCTTATTGAATAGCATTTCTTCAAAGTACCGTCACATTTTGCTCTTCCCCATAACATGCGTTCGAGCAGGAGTTAACGTAGGTATCCATAGACATGAAAATATTTCATTTCCTGCCCTCAAGTATATTGTTTACATTTTACTGACAGCCATCAAGTTGATCATGCTCATAAATAACCATTTACATGCAGTGAACACTTCTACATATTATATGCTCATAATCAGATCCTCAAAATTTACTAGCTAATAGGTTTCAGTATATTTTCCAAACGTTCGAAGTCACGATAAGCCATTATCCATGTCAATAGATCAATACATATTCAATGTATAAGCATACGCTACTTGGTAAACATGATGGCAACACCAACATAGGCTATTATTAGCCAAGTTGGAATGTTAAGAAAGAAAAAAATAAGAAATTCCAGATATATCAGATAATCAACGAACAACCAACATATGATCACACATTTCAAACGGAGAAAAAAATTAATTCAGAACATATTTGCTTACTAAACAATATTGTTTGACTCTTCCTACAATAAGAAAACAGGCAGCCACGATCGTGATAGAGAAAAAAATAATAAAAATGCGGAGGCTCGAGACACAGTTTGCGATTACATTAGGTGTTTGGGGGTATACAAGCTGTCATATGTAAAGAATTAGCATTTATTCTTGTCTAATTCTTTATCTATGCAGTTGTGACTCAGACATGTCTCATATTCAAAAGACATAGGGACAGTTCTAAATTCACTTAAAAAAACCTTTTGTTGGAGACATAAGGTCAGTTTCCACGAGCCGCTGCATCTCCTTTGCAGTACAACAATGATTGAGAAGCATTTTTAGGCACGATCCTCGTTTGCATGATTTGGAACGTCACTTTTGACTATTTAGGGGCGGTGCATTGAGCCATTATACTATCTCCGAATCCATGTAAGAATGACATGATGACACAGCATGAAATAATGCATTAGAAAATGAGAGATATCATACTTCTACAACGCTGGTAAAATGAACTTTTATTAGGCTCATTTTAGTAATCAAGAAAATTGAAATATAGGATCATTCCCTATTCAATGCTTGATCAAATATAGATTGTTGATAATCTGAATTAAGATGGATCACATTTACAATAGAAAAAAGTGATCCACTTACCCGTAAGCTATACTTGCACATGAGATAAGCCCCACCAATGGCTACCGCCAACACAAATACAACAATCCACATAACAGCCCAAACAGATTTCACTTGACTCAAACGCTTACCTACATTGCAAGTGGATGAGGATTTGGTTCAGTTTATCGAAAAATCGTATATGAAAACATTGCAAGTGGATCGAGATTGACCTGAGAAGAATTATGAAAAATGCATAAATGAAAAAGAAGAATAAAAGGACAAAGAAACAAACTTATCAATGAGCGCAGATGGTATCGTTATGTTTGTCATGTTTTCTGCAGATGAACCGTCCTCTTGAGGAGAAGTCCATTGTCATTAACAGTTCGTCGAGGTCATAATCTACTAAACAGCAGCTGCACCAGCATTTTCGGCATTCCAAACCATTAAAGCGAAAAAAAACAATCTGCGGTAGAGATACAAGCTATTGACTCACCACTCAACAACTCACAAATGCCCGCTTAGTTAGTAATGATCAGAAACGAAAGGGTAATGATATCTACAGCCTCTTCTGTATTACATACAAGTAGCCACTCAAGTAACTAAAAACGCTCAAATTACTTGACATGATGAAAGTAACTCAACAGTCGATTCAAAACAAAAGACAATGAGATGGTAAGTAGAGTCTCCGTGAGAACTGAACTTTGGCAAATTCAAGCCATCAGATGCTTTAGTGTACCACATACACCCTCAAAACAATATGTAAACTAGACAATGAAATGAAAAAATTTGCAGAAAAGATGCTTAGAAAAGAAGTTGATAAAATGTTACTCATCGAAATGTGCCTGCTCGTAATATACCTCAAACAACATGTGTGAAAGTTAAACCACCTCAAACAACAAAAGCTAAAGCAACTTCAATGCCAAGCCCAGATAAGCCAATTAACTGACTCAACAAAAGATGAGGCACGATAAGAGGAAAGAATAATAAAACTTCACCCCACAAAACTAGGGAAAGCACCAAGCTTTGTCTTAAGAGAAATCCCAAAAATAATCACTTTGGATAAACTACAGCTCCCACTATTGTTCCACCGTACTTTGGAATCCCCAAGTTCCCAATTGCACTGTCATAAGTACCCTTAATACCATCTTGAGATGTAACCCTCAAACTGTTCTTTTCCACCAAGAAACGACCCACAACAAACTCCGCAGAAAATTAGACTCACCAGCCGAAGAAAGATTGAAACTTTTTATGCATTGGAACAACCAGCCCACTTGATTTAACTTCAACATAAAGGGGTGCGATTGGGTTTCTTGTGAGAACGTTCAGTGAAAGACAAGCACAGTGTTAGCTCGTGATCGTGATACAGATTTTTTTTGGGTAGTTGGACTTAGCAAGACTCTAATCTGAGCTGGTGAAGAATCGTAGTGAGACTGACAGAGAAATTGAGTTATGACAGAGAAGTGAAAAAAGTCGTAGAATTTGTAATATAATATTCTTTTAATAATATAATAATATATACATAGATACTATACACATATCAGTCAGATCAGATAGATGACTTCAATCTTTCGAAAGCCAAAGCAGTCCTCTCGACATGCTTTAGCAGAATCCCATAAATCTTATTCCTCACCCTTCCATAATCAGCTTCAGTTTCAGAATCTTTCGCCGGAATATTCCCTGCAACTTTTGTCACGATCGCATCCAAACACTCACTCACCATCTTAACCTTATACATAGTCTCAGCCATGTCGCTGTCACATTCCATGGACGAACACTTCTGCTCGACCCCATCGAGACACTTTTCTACGCAGCTCAAGAACAGTTTCTTACCCTCGTCTTGCAAAACAGCAGCCAACTCATTCGATGCAGACAGTGAACTCCCTCTTATCCATGCCTGTTCTTCCTCTTTATCGCGTGTTAGAACATGCGCGAAATCCATGTCGCTTCTGCTTTTCTTTATGATAATGCATGCCCGTTTAGGGTCTTTTCTGTTGCTACTGCTGTTGTGCTGTGTTGATGACGTGCCTGTTTTCTTCGACGTAGCTAGGGTTCCGTTCGATGAGACTAATGGATCGGTCGAGAGGTCTAGGGCTATGGCAGATTTGATCCAAGACGTAGCCTTTTTCTTTCTTTCCAATGCAGTGTTTAGAGTTTCTTTGATGGTGCTTGAACTGTACTCATGGCTATGAATAGGGCTTATACTTGTTAGGGACTGTAAGATCAGTCTTGTGCGAGATAGATCTTCCTGAAGAATGAAGAACTTATCGACGTATTGCTGGAGATCATCGTCACTTTCCGATGAAGGGAATGCTGATGATAAGCTTCTGTGAATAAAGGTGTGAATATAAACCTTTGAGTTTTAGATTTTATATCCACTTTGTTGTTGTCTCAATATTTTTGCAGAATTAGGGTTCCAATTCCATTATTACCTTAAGGAGTTGAGCAATCTCTCCGAGGCACATGCTTCTTGCAGTGCATCAGCAGCAGCAGCTAGAGCTCCATCTCTTTGCCTTACAACCTCCTACAGAACAAAAAAACTCTTTTCTATGACGTTCGTCTACACCATAGACGACAAAGTTTATCAACCTTATATTACAGAAAGTACCTTTCCAAGTTTAGATAAATTTGATGGAAGTGAGTTCCATATGATCCCACTTTCAGCTCCTTTTCGATCAATGAACAAAGGAATTGAAACCTGCGAACTGTTGACCTTAGGTAGTACTGATATTGCTTGGCTTTTGTTGCAAGAACTCTTTGTTACTACTCGCTTTGTAAGATTCCTTCTCCTTGATGTTGTGCTAGAATTGTCATCGGAGCTATCACATCTAACAGAACGAACCGGCGAAGCCTGTAAATACCAACAAAAGATAAGAAAGAAAGAATGTGAATCTTCCCTCATGGTAAAATTTGCAAAAAATAAAAAAATAAAAAAATAGCATCTTTGGAGTCAAAAAAGAGGAACCAAACATTTGCACTACGGCTTCGAATAGATTGCTTGATCTGTTGTCTCGCAACCGAAGAATTGCCTCCCGAGGTTTCTGACTCGTTCCAGCTTCTTCTCTTAGAGATTTGGGCCGAAGAAGAAAAAGAAGAAACAATACTTTCTCCATCATTATCGCTATCATTATCAAAAGAACTAGGATCAGTTCTTTTATAATTAGGCCAGCATCCCTTTACTACATTGTATCTAACTCCGTCGGAATCTTCAGATACAGCCATGGATTTTTCTCTTCTAGCGTTTTTCTTACAAGAAGGTTCGGATTCAGAATCAGAAAAACCACGCGTCGATTTTCGCGGAGCAAATGGCTTTTTCGCAACCTTTTTCTCCAAGATCACGCCTTTTTCAACAACGCTGCCCGATGCCTCAAGAAGCTTCGATAGATTTATCGGTTGCACAATATCTTCAGGGTTTCCATCGCACGTCGATCGTCGACCTGGGATTGGTGTAATGCCTTTAAGTAACGGAAAGGGATGTGAATTTTCTATGCTTTCAACGTGGATGTATTGTCCGAGGCCTAACATGTTGTTTAAGATCATCTCATTTTGTTCTTGGCAGAGAGAAACGTACATTGCGTGAGATGCATCCGAAACTTTGAGCAAGAAACCATTGTTAGGCCATAGATCGCCTTCTTCTTCTAATACTGGGATGATGCTTCTGATCTGTAATAATATGCCCTTTGTCTGATCATCCTCATCATCTTCTTCTGATGTTTTTATATCTTGAATGAGTTTTAAGAGAATTCCACTCTTCAACGACGCCATTGATTGGTTGTGGAAAGCTTAGAAACATGCAATTCATGCAGTGAGAGGGAGAATGGTGGATAGGGGGAGAGGGATTATAAAGGAAAATATTAGATGCTTATAAAATTAGTTGGGATGATAGATGATACTGTATTAATTAAATTGCATATAGTATTAATTATTTATAATAATAGTGAGTTTTTAGTTAAATAAATAAGTAATAGAGTTATATGTATATTTAGTAAATGAATGAAACCATGTTGTGGCTGGGGGAGTTTCCATCTGTCATTTTCTGGTGGCAAAAAAAAACTTTAATTTGCTAAAATCATATACTAACATAAACATATACTAATAATAATAATAATTGTCAAGGACATTGTATTACAGCAAAACAGACCGACCTATCAAATGAATCGCCAAAACATTAATAAACTAACATCAAAATTGATTTATGAATAAGAAAGAAATGGGCAATTGCACTTATCACTAACTAATGCATCCATCTTCCCATTTTCATGGTCATGATCTTCCTCTTCTTATGAGCTCGATGCTTCGACGCCATCCGAAGCTTCCTCTTGGCGTTTCTGGCCGGATTCACAACCGCCATTATCTTCTCTTCTCGCTTCCTCTTATCCCTCTTCACTTTCAGATTCTTCTGCATCTGATTGTAAAGGTGGATATAACTCTCCATTCCAATGACGCTTCTTATCTTCTCCGAGACTTCTTGAGCTACTTGTTTCAGATCGTCTGAGCGAACAAGGGACAAAACGATTCGATAAGCAGCAGACTTGGGGGAAAAAGAAAAAAGAAAAAAAATAAATCTTTCTCGGAGGGCCTGATGAAAACGATCAATCACCTGACACGACTTTCCCAGCATAGCCTTCGGAGACTCTGTAGAGAGGCAACAGCATTTGGTATGTATAACACTGAAGATCTTCATTACAAGATGCTGTACGAGTTTCCGTGCTAAGAAGCTTTGGTGCGATGAGTTTGAAACAGTTGAAGACGAATTTCATCTGCAGCGAACAAAAACGATGGTTTGGTTTATAGACCATCATAAACGAGAGAAGAGATGATCGAGTAAAGAATCAGTAATAAACCATGTAATCCAGATAGAGCAGAGACTACAAGGCCAGATAACATACCTGAGTGTCCTCCATGTTCAAGGATATTTTCCCCATGGTCTGAAGCAAAAAGGAGATGAAGGGATTATGGTGTGGATTATTGTTATGCTGCTGACCACTTGCATTGTCGGAGGAGGTAAAAGTCGTGAGAATCCTCCTTCCTTTTCGTGAATCAAGGATACCAAAAGCTTTAACAAAGTGTTCTTGTTCGGTAGAATCTAGGTCTGACCAGAACTTCGAAACGTCGCCGTTTATGTTCTTCGTAAACAATGATTGGAGTACGCAGATTGAAGACACAAGGTTTTGCATGAGGATTTCGAGAGATTTATTATCCGTCGGTGGAACGCTGAGCTGACGGCAAAAGGACGAAGCTGCGAGGAAAAGCTTGCCTTGTTTTGTCAGGAAGAAAGTTCCAACGGACATTTCACTTTTCCCATTGCAAGCTTCGCTCACGGCATTGAAGTATAGAGACCACAGCTGATTTGATACATCACGCAACAAGAAGTGAGGATGGAGTAAAAACGTGCAGATGGCTTCCCATATATCCTGCAAGAAGTCAGTTCAGGGAATTTGAGTCAGTTCAGGGAATTTGAGGAGCTTGATGAGAAATAAAAAATGAATCGGTGAAAATTTGTGGACCGAGCTCATAAAAGCATGAACTGCATAATTTAAATACAAAACACATAGATGCCATTTTGGTAAGCTACACAGATTAGGTTCGCATATCCTCTACACGAGGCAACTCTTTGCTACCAAACTGAGTGGTATCCAACTCTGTTGAGATTTTGACACGTGTAACGAACAAGTACTACAAAAATTTAAGAAATTAGTGCGATCCATGTTTTTGTACACATCAAAATTACAACGGGGTTGTGAGTTGCCAGCCAACTGGCTGATTTTCTCTTCGCAACCCAATCCACCCTCCACACTTTTGACTCATCTAAATATTTACCCATAAAGAACATAATTTACCTCCATATCAGCATCAAAGAACAAGTTGGGGAATTCATGTAGTATCTTTTTAAACATGACAAGTGAATGGTAGGCCTCATTCCAGAATTGAGTGACTGATTCTTCTGATATGTTTTGATTGCTCGACTTTTGGGAAGCAGCAGCCGACAGCAGAATATGCTTCATAACAGGAAGTACTTTACTAAGTTGCCTCTCAAACCTTTTCTCCATAACTTCCACTAGTAAAGCCAAAACCTGTAAAAGAATCATTGAAAAGACTCAATGATTCGGAAATTTTTTAATAATATATAGAGCAACCTATAGGAATATGGACACATAAACTGAAGAATCTCAACCTGCCACGAGGTTTGTCCAGATTAACAACAACAAAATGTTAACAGTGTTATCAATGGCGGATGGCGGGACATGGCGCCAAAAACCCGCCATATATCTATGGCGTCGCGGGAAAATGGCGGACGGCGGTACATGGCGGAAAGCCAAAAAACCGCCATGCCATACCGCCATGGCGGATTTTTAACAACACTAAAATGCTAATTGCCTCCTGATAAAATATTGAAAGCAATGCAGGAGATTGTGAGTAGTACTTTGTTTACCTGAGCTGCAGGAGACCAAAGATTCTGTTTCTGACCAAGGTACCAAGAGAGACAATACTCGAGAATGGACTGAAGCGAATGAGTGCCGACATGCCTGATAAGACATTCTAGTGCAGAACCAACCATTTTTCGAACTGCACTGTCATCATCATTTGCCAAAGAAACAACCAAATGCACAAACATCGTTTGAGATTGGGCATCCATGATATTTTGTGGAAACTTCAATATTATTGCATAGAGCATCTCGAGGACGGATTTTCTTCCAGCGGGATGTTCATACCTAAACAATGTGGCAAATAAGTTATGATTTGAAAAAAGATGAATAAATAACACAGAAAATCCAACACCTTACCTCAGATTGGCGAGTAAGAAATCAATATGCTGTTGCAAGCGCTTCTCGGAAAGATGGTAGCCTAGTAAAAACTGAAGCAAAATTTCACGACACTTCTTACAAATTGTTTCAAGCTGACTTTGTACCATTAATTCAGCAACTATCTGGATAAGATCATAAATTTCAGGAACAACAAATTTTCGTTGAATAATAGCTTTCAATAGTGAAAGGGCAACAAACGATGGATTTTTTGCAAAATCGATGAACAGTGGAAATTGGATCAACATATGCAACTGATCAGCAGACAGTGTAACTTTTGTACTACGCAAAAGCATAGTCAACAGCTTTATACATGATTCGGTCAACTGATTTCGAGCATTTCCCGAGCCCTGTGCAATATCCAACAACGAATTCTTTATCTTGTCAGCTTGACATACAAATGATGGCAAAGGCAACCTCACTAGCATGGACAAGCATCCGATGGAAGCAGTAATGATACTCTCATATTTTGAATTCAAACACCGAGTCAATATCACAACAAAGGGGTCTAACAATGACAAAAGTTGCTCCTCTTTGTTGAGTTTCACTCTTTTCAAATAATTGTGAAGGATTCCAAGAGCAAATGCAGTTATCAAATGGGAAAACTGCTGATCAACATTCAACAATCTATTTGTGGGAGCCATTCGATCACTTTCGTCACATCTGTTTGGTTTACTTGTCCCATAACCATCTCCATTTTCTGGCTCTTCATCGCGCAGCCCATCTCTAATCAGGGAATTCAGAAATACAAATAGCTCTGTCAGTTCTACAGATGGATTATGTTCAATACCGGAAGCTATATGACTTAACATTTTCTCCAATCTCGACTTAACTTTCTGAGTGAGCTGCCCATTAAGATGAACTGTAATAGGAGAAAGCAGTTTCAGAGCTTGAGATTTGAAATTTGTGCTCTGAGCAATGAGTCTTAGTGTTTCATACGATTTCTGCTTTCTAGTCTCTTTCATTTTTGAAGCAATCTTCTCCACCTCTTTCTGGTCGGAAACGTCACCAAGTATGTCACTAACCACAACAGAAAGAAGATCTTCTAAACAGTAATCCAACTTTCCACATATAGGATTCACAAGAAACTTAGACAAAATAAAATTGAGCGTGTAACCAAGCACGTGCAATTCAAATCCCCTCTTCAGTGTGCCCTTCAACACTTTGACGATAAATTGCAAGTAATCCAACCCCAGTTCATCAAGGCAAGCAGCCAAAGCAGATCTAGCTTCATCTCTCACACTTTCCAAGCGATTTTTCAGAAAGTTTGAAATGCGGTGAACAATAGTAGGTAGTTGCAACTCCATGATCTCACGGGGGAGAAGTTTTAGGAGTTTGAGTGCAACCAGGCTGATATTCGCATTGACATTATCCGAATCATCCATTAGCTTCCGAATTTTCGGGAGTAAATTATCGCTTAAGAATACGTGTATGGCAGGAACTTCATCAGAAATACCAGACTTTCTCATTGTCAATGCAGAAGTCTTGCCAGTAGTGTATGGATCGGGGGCATCAGAAGATGAAATATTATCTTCACTGGCTATTGCATCCAAGAAATGGAAATTGCCAAGAATAGCACATATAAGCCGCAGCAGAACCTTCTGCTTTTCTGGTTTGAGTTTCAAAACACGGAAGCATCTGACCAGCAGAGCACGGTAGCGGTTCCACTCCATGCAACCAGAAATCGATGCAAGCGCATCGATACAAGAGCTTCTGATATGTTCATCCTTTCCATCTTGCAAATCAAACAACATGCTAAGCAGCAGCGGAAGAAAGACTTTATTTGTGACGACCTATATCCATTGTGAAGAGAGAGATCAATATGCAAAAAATTGAGGATAGTACTACAAGGTGCTAAGATCGAGAACGTTTACCTCAGAAAGGTTCCCTGAGCATACAGCACTTTTAAAGCGAGAAACTGCCCTAGCTCTCCTATGTTTCTACATGAAAGACAGAACATGGAAATTGGAAAATATTTATCAAAGTGGCCGGGTGGCCCTTCGTATCGCACAAATCTCCCAGATAATTAGATGGAAGCTTTACCTGTATGTGAACTATGTTTCTGAAAAAATCTTGTTCCGAATCATCAGAGCACAATTCCCTGTATGAACTAAGGCTTTCCACTTCGGGAATCCTCAACACCATTTCTCTAAGTAAATCAAGCCATACCTAATAGTACAATATTATTTTGATGTGTCACACACTGTAAATTTATAATGATTAAGCATAAATTTCAGAAAAAGAAAAAGATGATGATAGAATATGTAGCCTCCGTCAAACCAATACCTTTCTAACAGCATTTTCCTTGTCCATGGCATTGCCCATATTCTTCAAAAGAAACTTGTTCATTATCTTGAGAATGCTTTCTTTGGACCACATGAGATTGGAGTTGAGGGATCCTCTAAGGATCTGAGATGAAAACTCAACAAATGAAACTAACAACCTGAATGCATTTTGCCTTAGGATTATCTCTGCAGATGACATGTCATGTATCGAGTGAGCCAAGATCAACAATGCATGCTCCTCGGGAACAGAGTGAAAGAATTCCACATTAATCTTGTCATAAGCACGGAGTATTCTGTCATAATCAAGTCCATCTATCTCCATCTCCATGGTACCATTTAATTCACGAAGAATATTTGCCTGTGAGAAACAAATTTAAGAGAGGCCGACTACTTTCCATCTCCATTGATGGCAATGTATAAAATATTAATTAATTAAAGATTTCACTGAGAATTACCAGTGGAAGCAGCCAAGAATTCTTTGTTGCGAGAGCATCTAGAACATCGCATATAGAACCACGGGCAGCAGTATCAGATGAAATAAGAAGGGGGCTAATGGAACTCAAAATCTTTTTAACAGCTGAAGTGTCAAGAACGGTTGCGAGTTGACAGATGATTTGCATTACAGCAATACAGGTATCTACAAAAGAAATAGCCTTGATGGGTGAGCAATCAAGAAAAAAAAGACAGAATTAGTGTAGAATTAGCAATGGGCCAAACCATTATTCTGACGTCTCTTTACGAGAAGTGGGAGTAAGATATCGATGAACTTTTCAGCTAACAAAGGCTCGCTAACATACTTCGCCACCAAGTTGAAGATGGTTAATTCCATCTTGCCTGGGAGTCTGACCAGCTGCCTAAAGGAAAGGATGGGATAATCATGAATGATTATAGGGTATGTTATTTAACACCCATCAGACAAGATTAGGATGCTTATAATAGTTAATCATCAACATAATTCACAGTGATTCATGAAACCAAAAATAATAGTATGAATCATTATTCTTCTAGCACGAAACAACACATGACACCTCTCCTAATTCAGACAGAAATCCAAGTGCTGCCGGGTTCACCGATTATAGCACATAAATCTTACTAATTAAACATTGTACAAGGACAGTCATGAGCATAAACATGATACATAACATTGTATATAATAATCAGGGTTAAGGACACGAAACTTAGTACCGCATAGTAGACTTCTGAAAACAAGAACTTTAATTAAGGTGATACAGTTATATTGGCATCCGAAATGGAAAAGAATGCATTTTCTAAGCAATAGAAACCTACGATAATCGGGAAAATGAAAGCAGCATTACCTCCTAGCAGCATTGCGACCCATGAATGCATTATGCAAGCTGCATATAAGAACATCAATGTGGGGAACCAGTATTTTCTTTACACTGTCATCTTCCACACCGAGCTCATTATCCAACTTCAATAAGTTCTTTGCAAACTTCAAAACACCAGATATTATTGATTCCGACGCTGATGGTACAGCAAGCATGGAAAAGATATCAGGGACAAGATTTATTTCCTTGAGTAGCAGTGGTACAAGTTTGTAGCTTTTACTCATTGCTAAAAAGCAATTGAACAGTGAACTGGGCTTCTCACTACTGGCGCCCTCTTGCTTAAAATTAACGAGTAAGGATTTAATTGATGTAAAGAACAGGTCCCAGAATTGATCACCAAAATCATGGGTATCATATTTAATAAGAACAAGATATATGATTTTCAGGCACAACGACCTCAAGTCCTTGACCTGCTTTACACTCATTCTATCCTGCAAGACACGAAGAACAATGATTAATCCGTATTTCAAGTTACTACGTTAAATGAAGCTCCATTCAGCAGAAAAGAACAGACAAGCTACTAAACACTCGAACTTATGTCAAACACAAGACCACAAGATAGAAGTTTGAGACATTTAATGGAAGTTCCCAAACCACTCTAGGAGATTATCGGAAATAACATGTTGACACAGAAAAGGGAAGCCAACGCGGAAGGAAAAAAAATCATACAATGAAAAGGTCGACTTTGATGACAGAATATGCAGATATTTTTTAGGTAAATGCACTTATTCAAAATTGTGCATAAATTAAATTAACTTCTGGTTCCAGGTTATATTGAACTGCCATGATAAAGAGCCGTAAACATATTTCAAAATTCCAAAAGCTGCCAACTTGAACTTGGCCACTTATCAACCAGGGACTTAGTCCATAATTGATCCATCTTAAAGATTCTGATCAACACAGGGCAAACAGCCCCCAAGGAGGAGTATAAAATCTGTACGAAAATAGGGTCCATTTTACTCATCATCCTGGTGGAATGCAATGCATACAACAGATATGGTGAATGGTTACAATATTACTAGTGGATTTAACCTTTACTCTTTCAGGGGGGAAAAACCAAAAAGGGGGAGGAAAAGTGATGACAGAAAAGCTGGGTTAGTAACATTATCTCTGACACACTCTAATCAACATGATTATAATACCAGCAAAAAAGTTTATTAGTTATCTTACCAGAATTTGGCTCTCCCCTTCACAATTAGATACATCCAAGTCAACTCCAGACCGGTTTTGCATAATAGACAGTCCATGACTTGAATCGCAAAGCGATGATGTGCAGCTAGCTAATATCTGGGCTACACAGTTCATCAACAACTCCAGAAAAGGATTAAGGTGAAATTCATCAAAAACCGCCAAAACATCCTCAACAACGTGCAGAAAACCATATTTCTGCTTCCAGGATAGGCTCTTTATGTCATCAGTGGTACACTGCTTCAAGATAGACGAAGTATGAACTTCATCTTCAGGACTTCCAGTTAAACTGCAAGTTCCTCTACTGAGTTCCTTATTTCTTTGTGAAAAAGAAGATATCGGCTCAAGTAACATCTTGAAGAAAAGGCAGAGCTCTTCAACATCAACCTGAACCAAGAAGGCCAGAATGGCTCTTCGATGACTGATACTTGTGTTCTGGTTGGATAAGAGCACGTAAAGAGGTTTGAGTGAATGCAATAAACAGTAAAGTAGTGCGGTTATCTAAACTGAATTAATCAAATAATATGCATAAAATACCTTCTGGGAACCAAGCATTTTGAGGTTTCTGACTTTCGGCATCAGTATTCGGGTGACCATGGGTATAACATAAGCCCTGTGTTTCACATCTACCTGAGATAAACTCCACCTTGCAAGTTCCTCTCGTAGATGTTTTGCATCAATCAAATTTTTCAGATGAACAGAATATGGGATTAGATAATTCTCCTTCCAGTTCAACAAGCAATCGAGAACCATCATCTGTAGATCGGCATCATTCTGATCAAGAAGCCTGAATTAACCAATTCCCCACAGCCCCAAATAGGATTGATAAGTTAAGGTATAAAAAGGAATAAAATCAGGGCGTATAACGATAACCATAACCAACTATCAGACCATCATGCATTTGTAAGTTATATGCAGACAATATGTTATACGAAAAGAAAAAAAAGTAACACAGAACTGCAAGTGGAGCACACTGCCATGACCAACCTATACTGGAGGATGTTTCTTAATAATTCACTTTGGTAAACGGCTTTTGGGCTCCGGAACAATCTAAGAAAGCTTAGCCACTCCTTCAGAACCCCAGTCCATTCTTTTCCCTTGCGTTCTGGGTTATGAGGCACAACATAGCTAGGTGGATGAAAATTAAACGAATTAGCATCCATATTTCTAACAATGAACTATGATGTTATGCAAGAAACAAGAGTATTCGGGGTCACCTTGTGATGCCATCCTCTTTGCAGCCCAGAAATTTTAGGAACAAAGGCACTATTTTCTGTGAGTGAGATTCTGCTAGAGTTGAAACTTTTTGTAGAGTTTGGATCAACAGGGATACAACTGTCGGGCATGGAGTACTATCAAACTGAGAAAGAGCGTCAAAATTGAATCGCCCAAGTAAACCTGCAATAGACACTGAGCTTTTAGTGAGATATAGCTGAGTAGCCACATATGCAGTACCAGATATAGATTCTATCAGGAACACCTATTAATTTTCTTTTTCTTATTTTTTTCACACATTTGGCAAATAGATATAAGTCAAAAGACATGCGAAGCATTCTAGAACAACGAAAGGCGAGGTTTGATGAATCATCAGCTAGTAAAATCTTTTAAGAGATAAAATTTCTCAATACCAGTGTCTTTGTCCATATCATTAACGCCCTGACCATGTTGACTCTGAAATGTCAGAAAATTTGATTGACAATGATCCAGATATTTAAGATATTGGTCCCACACAATCCGAAAATAGCGGCCAATGAGAATACTGAGGCACTCTGATGCTGAACTCCACAAATAACTGAATCTGTTATGAAATATACCAATAATTCCATACAACGTAAGTGTTATATACTGTTCCGCAATTCTGTTAGCACTCAAGATTGTCTGTATTTTGGATATCATAAGAGTGACTTTACGGCTGGTTGCTACTGAGAGGGAAGTCTCTTCAATCGATTTGAGGATGTTAAGAACCTACATTTGAAAAGATAAAACCTTTATAAAATGTACAAATCAGATGATCACAATGGCCATGAAAATTTTTCACTTACATTATCATTATGTTGTCCACGTGCATCATTGATTAAGACATCCTCTGAAATACCATCTTCAGCAGGGAGTTCTTTCATGGGTAGCCCATAATCCAGAGGTTTAAAGTGGCACAGTATGCGCAGGGTTGAAAGGCGGATATTTTTGTTGGCATGGCACAGATTTTCAGCAAATACGTCCAACGCATCCAACACATTCCCAGACACTGATTCTGAAATATAAAACTGTCCTCCTGTATTTGGTACTGTGATTCTCCTGTTTATTGAAGGTAAGGAATCACAATGTATCCCAAACTACGGAAATCTAATCAAACAAAAATAAACATTCAAAAATTGAATAATCAACTCACGAAGGAATTGAATCCAGTATAAAGGCTACAGCAGAAAGTATCTGAGGAGTCGTCTTGTATTTTTTTGCAAGATACAAGAATCTTGCCATTGTTGATTCATCATGATCTACATTCCTGCTAGAAACTGACAGATGATAGGAACGCAAAGCAACACCAATCAAGCTATGCCAAGTGCCTTCTATGAGTCCTGCAGACCATTAACAAAAATTAGATAATATTATCTTGCAAGCTCAAGTGAAGCTAATACAATCTGCTATAACCAAATTAAAAAAAAAAAGAAACAAAACAAAAACAAAAACAAAAGCCACTTATAGCACCCTTAAAATTTCCAGAAAATCACACCAGGAATCTTAGGTACATAAGCCAACAATGGTACGACTCATATAGAATGAATCAGACATCATATGTTACCAGATTCAACCATCAGAAATATGTTACCAGATTCAACCATCAGAAGCTCTTCAACAGCATTTATCAAGTTCAACAGCAAGGATGGGTTTGCTTGCGCATCTAGAAAATAAGGATAGCACCGAACAACACCCCACACGATAGCCAACTTATTTTGTTGAAATGGGACAGGAAACAGATTCCTCTCCACAGCTTCACTGAAATTCCCAATCCAATAGTGAATCGTCTCTTCAAAAAAATGATGAACATTCGAGAGATTTTTCACGGATCTCAAATCAACCAGCCCAGAATTGTTTTCTTCCATTTTCTCACAAAGATCAATCATTAAATGTAGTACTTCTTCGGGGAATATGTCTATCAAATTATTGAATGAACTGCAATTTGGTCACGGAAATAGGGTCAAATACTAGAGAATTAAAAACATATGGTGTTTTTATGTGCCTTTAAGAGGAGTGATTCGAAGCACATGAACGATACCTCATGATATTTAATCCAAAGTAATGCAAAATGTTGGAATCCTTCATAATATTCCCGAGCAAGGTCAGTAGACTGTAGCCAAAATAGTTAAGAACAAAGGACAATGGATCAAGTTTGAACATCAAATATTTCAAAATTTGCATCAACGATATAACATGAAATTGATACCTTCTCCTCCTTAAATTAAAAACAGACTCCCATTTTGATGAAATAGATTGCAGAGCTGAGATGTCTTTATAGCTGGAAACACCACCAATAATGCAAACCATAATCTCGAGAACTTTATCAATAACAGCAGATTCTTGGTCATCAGAGTTTGTGCTCAGGTAAGGAACAACAAAACTGTGTAGAAGTAGTCCAACTAGTTCCAATACAGGTTCGTAATCTACGCAGAGAAAAACAAAATTAACATATCTTCAAAGAAGAGTATATAGAATGCTAACCAGCAAATAATGGCTTGGCCTCACCGGAAATTTTCCCAGGATAGTCACCCCGCACCATAGATATCAGCACGGCTAAAAGGTGACATAAGTGTATACAATTCCCGTTAACACATTGTTTTATTTCTTCGCACAAGCATTTCCATATTATTTTCAGTTCAGATGGATGTAGTTCTTCATGTAATCTCTCAAAGGAGATTGATAGAACTTTAAGAACGGAGTTCGAATCTGCACATGTCCAGGAAATCGAGAAATAAATTGTAAGAAAACAGAATGAGAAACCAAGGCAGATTTGACATGCATAACACATTGGAATAACCAAGACTTCAGAAATATAAGAAAAAAATGAGTAGATAAAATATTTGCAAGATTTCAATTCATCACCAGTGAAAGATCCTGTTAGTATGTTTTTCTTCCCATTCAAGAAACTCGAAAAAGTGCAATGGTCCTTACCAGGAAAATTAAGCATTTGCTTGACCTTTACAACCACTAGCTTTATAAAACTTTAAAAATGCTAAACTATTTAAGAGATAAAATAGTAGAGCTCTCCAACCACTAGGCATACAAATATTTAACAATGCTAAACTGTCTTAAGAGGCATACGCTTTTCCTGGCAAAATGACATCAGGACGCCATTGTGCTTGAACGTTATAGGAAAAACAATCGATGAATTTGTTTCTCATGTAAGTGTCACATATGATTGTACAGGGCTCAATCACTTTTTAATCAAACATCTAAATTTTTAAGCATGCCATGCATGGAGCATTTAGAATGGTCAGCCTAAAATACCAAAAAGTTAATATAAAGAAAGTGACATTACAAGGATTGAAAAGAAAAAAGTGAAGTAATGAATATGTCTTTGAGTACGCAATAAAAATAGATACCTCCAACATTTCTACTATCGATTTCGAAGAAAGACTCGTCCCAAAATAGTGGCATTACCGCTACCGCCCTTGAATGGAGTTTAGACGAACTAATTCTTACAACATGGGATAGTAAAGCACCAGCACCTGAAAGCCTTATTTCCAATGGTTCCTCCACAACTTCATTCATGAGCTCCATTATACCTGTTCGGTTTGACAAAAAAAAATCTTATTTTTGTAAGTTAAAAGGACAACAAGTATGAAACTATATTCATTCTTCAATAGCAAACAGGAAGCAGTGGAGCAGTTCAGACAACTTAAAGATTTCTAATAGCCACTGCTCTATAAAACACAAAAACAAAATTGAGATATGTAATCCAAGAATGATTTTTTTACTATCATGTAGAAGAAAAGGCATGGTCATTACAGCGAAACTTGGTCATAATCCAAGCAAAAGGAGCAGTGCATATGCATCACATGGCATACACAAAGCAAATTTAACATAGGCTCAGTTACAGGTTAGGCTTGTAATTTAACATACTATGAAGCATACCTTTCTTTAGTTGATGGGCAGGAGCTTTCCGTAACAAAAAGGATATGGAATCAGCCATAAACTCCCGAACATAGTCCCTATGGTAGTATCTTAATTTTGCAGAAATTCTGCACATATGAAATTTGAGGCAATGAGTAACAACGAAAATATATCATTGATTACTTGCCATTGACATATAGCTGATGAAGAGGAACTAGAGGATCAACTATCTGACGCAGGAAAAGAAGACAACCGCGTATTAGCAGTTTGCGCTTCACTTACTATTATTGGATGACACATGCATAATGTGCATCATAACAGTTGTTAAAAACTCACTACACCAGTATCAAAGAGGAAACCAAATTGTTCAAATGAATGATCGTCAAATCATTATCACTTCCTAAAGATTATGATTTTATACCTTTATTAAGCTACATGTTTTAACCTTTATCATTACTACATAACTTTCTACTGATTACGATTTTATACCTTTATCTTAAAACATTCTCTATCATTGCTATACAATTACCTTAGAATATAACCGATGTCTTCTTTAAGATACTTCTGCAGGTACATCATAATGTACGACCATGATATGAATATCTGCAATGTGCATTCAGATACTTAGATGCTGAGCCGCTAAATACCAATAACAAACACGAGCAGAGAACAATAAAATAAGGAGATAATGCTGGGAAATCGCATGACCTGCTCAATTATCTCCGGATCCCTGTCAGCACCACTTTGAAGAAGATGTTCAACCGTGTCAGCAATTCTTGGAAGAAACCTGAAAAATCAATTATCCTAATATGCTTTACCTTACCAATAAATCGGAATATAAAATTACTCCAAATGTGCAATGCTTCATTAAATAAAAAGACCCCCTAAGTATATAATGCCACATCGCCACCACGTAGTTTTTGTGAACATAAAAACTATCATGTTTTAGGGACAAAATATAGTTTGATTTGGGCAAAAAACTAAATAATAGCTTAAAACCCACTGATTTTTTTAATGCACACAGAATGTTGATATCAACGAAGCAATATTTATAACCAGTCCAACTCCATCCTATGGGCTACGAGCCTTTTATCCTCTACCAAAGCAGCTTCTATGGCAGAAAGACTAAGTTTTTCCTGTCATTGTCAATTTACAATGGCACAAACTTAAAGAAGATTATATACCATACTAGTACTCTCTTTACTCCGATGTTTATGTTTTATTAGATATCTGATAGATAAAGAAAGATTATTTCAAAATATTTAGCTTAAGGATTGAAGCAGAAGCTTCTTCCATTGCTTTCTAGCATTCCCTCGCTACTTATTGCAAACGGCAGAAAGAGAACGCAAGAAAATGAGCTAATAATTCAGTGAGATATTTCTACTACTTTGGTCCATTAAAAATACTAAAAATAAAATTTCAACATATTGCTTAAGGAAGGTTTTCGTAAGCTCCCACTCAAGGCAAAAAACAACAGGAAAAAATTTAAGAAAAGGATAAGGGTAAAACATGAAGCCAAAAGAACGGATATTGGAGAGATTCTTCAAAAAAACCTATCTCTTAGGCTTATAGACAAAACCACATAAATGAAACATCTTACTGTTTATTGCCCTTAACCTTCTCATATCAAAATTATAGAGTACTCCATAAAACCAAAAAAAAGCACAGCTTCAATATTTGAAATGAGTAAAATGTTAAATATCTCCCCATTCTACTTTTGCCAGGAAAATACTTGTCAAAGTAGCTAAGGATTGAAACAAACAGTCGGAAATAACGTAACAACACCAACTTGCAAGAGCTTTGAGAAAATGAAAAAAAGGCATATAATATCCTGGTCATAAGTTAGCACAACTTACGGTATAAAATCCTTCAAAAGATCTCTAGATAAAGAAGCGAGCAACCTGGAAAACATGAAGTTCAGAAAACACAGTAGTGAAAAAAAACACGGATATTGGCGTATGATAACAATACAATCAAAAGGCAAAAGTAAAAGAGATACTTCCATCGACATGAGATCAAAAATTCAAAAAAGATCACATCTTTAATGAGCATAAAGCTTATCACATAGAAAGAAAAATAGTAAATGAGATGGCTCATGGTCATGAGATAACATTGCTACACTGATATTATATCAAAGTCTGTAGTCAATATTCACTTTCAAGAGGCACCTAACTATTAATAAACCAGGGAAGAACCTAAACACATGGAAAGCGTCCTCCAGAAGAACCAAAAGTTATTACATGAATTTCACTTCCCAAATAGAGGTTATAAAATCTTAACATTGTACACTAAAACGAGGAAACAAATAGATTTCAAAAGTTCAAGAAAACATTACACATGTACCCAATTGAGATTTTCAATGACCTAAGATTTTGCAATGCGATAATGCTAAAATTGCAATATAATGGAATCCCGTCCAATTTGCTTCCGAGTTGCAACATGCTGAGTTTTGAGATGAAAATAAAAGACATGACAAAGAAAACCAACGTGACAAGAAATCAAACGAACATGGCTGCATCTAATGCACCTGATTATTTCTGCATAGCAATCATAGTTCAAAAGTACCAATTAAGAGATCCCTTACGCAAAAATCTTAAAAAGCAGGGAAAAAAAAATTGATACCACCAGATATTGCAATCCTCATTTATTTAAATAAGCAGACAATAGATTTCAACTCCAATACTTCACGATACCTCAATATGGGTTCATGTGATAACCTTCCTTCCATGTTTAACCTTGATAGAAGACTTGATATTATCATATCCTTCTGTAAGACAACTTGTTCATATCTTTGTACTAAAGGAAATATTTCCTCGTAAACAGATATGAAATCCCGGGACGTATTCAGCTCCTGCAAACCGCAAAGTTGCACGAGTAAAACCTCACATAATGGGCTAGCTATGTTAACTGAGTATCTTATTTATTTTCTGCAAACAGAACTGAGAGCACTGAGAGGATAAAAATATATATTCATTGCATCACATAAATTTTCAGATAGACGAAACATTTTACATAGCTGCTCCAAAGCCGTGAAGGTGCATAAAATTTTATTGCTAACTAAGCATATTAATCAATAATCAGTGAAGAGAGTGAAAGCAGTGCATATCATACTCTGTATTCAATAAGACAATCACGGAAAAAAGAAGAATCCTCAGAGGGCTCCGCTCTTAAGGGATCAAGACTGCGATAAACATCTATGTCAATCTCCTCTATTCTCTGCGAAAAATTCTTGAACCGAAACAGAGACGGAGCCCGAGGGGGGTCAGGGGTTCGGCCAACCACCCCGGCGGCCGGCGCTAGAAGGGTGGGTGCTGGCGTCGGCATTGGTTTTTTTGGGAAGATTGGGAAAGAAAACCCTAAATTGATTTTTTTTTCCCGAAAAACCCTAAATTGACTTAAAAATTGGGTTTATATGCTTAGTGGACTGAATTTTTATTTATTGGGCTAAAACAAATTACTATAGGCTCATTTCGATTTAACTTAGTTAATAAATCGTACGTTTTTGTGTATAGTATATCTCAAATTACGAGGCAAGGATGAACAACTTTAATATTCCACTCATTAATGAAAAAATAATAATTAAAAGAAAAGCTTAAATAAAGAATAGCCCCTATGTAATTTATTGGATCAATAAACAAAATGTTTTTAAAAAAATTAACTCCTAATTACCTATTATATCCTTATCAATTGGACCCCACAAAATGTTAAATGTAGTCTCATCCAACTAGGTCTTGGGGTATATTTGTACATTCACTATTTACTTTGACGAAGTGAACAAAACCCTCGCCAAGGCCTGGGATTTATTAATCACCATTAATGGCGCCATCATGTAAATCGGCGTTCGACGCCTCCGCCGTTAAATCCGAGTTCGAAGCCGCCGGGATAAACCCTAATTTCATCCCCGCCATTTGGAAGCACGTCTTGCAAAATCCAAGTGGCCGGTGGGATGATATTCCATCTTTGCCCTCCGCAGCTTACGCTCTCCTGCACTCCAAATTCAAGCCCTGCACCTCCACTGTACATTCAGTCATCGATTCGTCTGATCAGGTCACCACTAAGCTACTCATCAGGTTGCAGGTAATTCCTTGGCATATTGTTGATCGAAGAAATGCTTTTGCTTGTAAATTTGAGAAATGTTTGTCGTATACTATATTTTTATGCTGCTTTCGAATTTATTTACTATGCCTGTGAAGCTTGTTATTTTTTGGGAGCTATAGTTGAATTGTAGGGGGTAAAAAGGGTAGAGCTTTCTCTTAAGACGCTCATTTCAATTTATTACAAGTGGTTTGTCATCCATGCTTTGGTTTAAGATTTCTTCTATGGTGTCAAAAGTACGAGGTTGTTTCTCGTACTCATCTTCTTGTCTTACTAGTGATTATTTTTTGTTCCAGAATGGTGAGTTCATAGAGGCTGTTATTATGAGGTACGATACTCGACTAGGCAAATACGACGGGAAGCCACGACCTGGTGGTCCTCGGTCAACCTTATGCGTATCCTCACAGGTTTGTTTAGTATGCTTCCTTATTGTGAAGCATTAATGAGATTTTAGTTTTGCTAGTAATGGCTGTCACCTTCTGATCATAGGTCGGATGTAAAATGGGTTGCAATTTTTGTGCTACGGGGAGTATGGGATTTAAGAATAATCTGTCATCAGGGGAAATCGTGGAACAGTTGGTGCATGCTTCTCGCATATCTTCGATCCGCAATGTTGTTTTCATGGTAAGTAGTGCCTTCTGTTATATATTAGTGTGCTTCTAACATGAGATTGATGTGATAAGTCGGTTTTCATTAAAGTATGTGTTATGAGCAGGGAATGGGAGAGCCCCTGAATAACTACTCAGCTGTTGTGGAAGCTATCAGAGTCATGACGGCTCGCCCGTTTCAGCTTTCAGCGAGGAAGATTACTGTCTCAACGGTGCTGACTTAATCTTTCCTGCTCTTGGATCCCATTTAACTTTCCTTTTGCATAGAATCTTCATGTTCATGTAGCTGCTCTTTTACTTCTGAAAATTTCTGTGATTAAAGCTTATTTTCCGTCGTGCTTATCTTGTTATGTGTCCAGGTTGGCATAATTCATGCCATTGGCAAGCTGCAGAGAGACATTCCAAGCCTGAATCTAGCAGTGTCACTTCATGCGCCTGTACAGGACATTCGCTGTCAAATAATGCCTGCTGCGAGAGCTTTTCCTCTGGAAAAACTTATGAACGCTCTACGAGAATATCAGTCGAGCAGGTTTTTACATGTCTCTGTTTAAACTGCTCACTACGAATCTTAGTAGTACATAATTTTCCATATTCCATGGCCATCTTTATGCAGTCAGCAAAAAATATTTATCGAGTACATCATGCTTAACGGGGTGAACGATGAAGAGCAGCATGCGCATCAGCTCGGCGAGTTGCTTAATACATTAGAAGTGGTATTTTTTTTTTTACTACGTAGTTTGTTTCTTTGGCATGGCCCGGCAAGAAATCCTTAAACCTCCACAATCGGTCATTTTCTAACAGGTTGTAAACTTGATCCCCTTCAACCCAATCGGTTCGCTAAGTTCTTATACGGCCAGCGACGATCCCAAAGTCACGAGATTTCAGAAGATACTCAGAGGCACTTACAATATCAGAACAACAGTTCGTAAGCAAATGGGACAAGATATAAGTGGCGCCTGCGGTCAGTTGGTCGTGAAACTGCCGAATAAGAGGTCCTCTGCTAATGAAGATCTGCTAACTGATATTGAAGACATTCGTAGTTAATGATTGAAGGGGAAAAACAAGAAAAAGCAGCCGAATTATCTCTAGGTGAAAACATAGGATATCTTAGTGTAATAAGCAATACTATGTTACTATGAGGTAGTAGCCTGCCTCATTTCTCATCAAACAAGTCATTTGCCCTCATGGGCAGCTAATACAGAGGTGAAGAGATGTTTGAATTACACTTCACAAAGCAAACTTCAAAACACAACGAGCGAGCATTGCTGCCTATAGAAAAACATTAACATAAGAAGCCAACATCAATTTCAAGCGTCACACACACAATTCAAACATAAAAGGGAACAAAATATTCACGACGACAAGAGTGCTTCGACTTTCGCAATCTGGTCTTCTTCGTTCTTCGGCGTCGGGCTCCTATTGGCCTCGGTGTAAAGATCGTGCTTCCATTTCTCGGGACGGTAGCCACTCGAGCGATAGTTTTGCCCAGTGGAAAACCCGCCCCTGCCTCGGCTGTATCTGTCATTACCACCATCATGCCTATCTCTTGCGCTATTCCATGATTCAGTTCTGTTCATTTCCCTATCCCTTCCAAACGATCCATTGCGAGCTGTATAATCTTTACGCCCGCTTCTAACATTGTGACCGTTAGGGTCCGCAGCCACAGGATCTGATGCAGTTTTGTCGGTTTTTTCAGGATCGGAGGAAATCTTTTGCTCTCTAAAGGCTGGTCGTCTACGTTCTCGATTGGGATTGGCTTCCAATTCAAAATAGCCATCATGCCTCCATGAACGATTGTCCTCTTTCTTTTCTCTGGTTCTATCCTCCTTTGGCTGTCCATTGGCAGCTGTGGTTTTGAATTCGCGGTCAATTTGTCGATCCCTCGGGTCTCTCCACCAACCACGCCCTTCACGTTCAAATAAGTTATCAAAATCATATATTGCTATATTTCATAGACAAGAGAAGGGGGTTTAATCTTGAAAACCACAGTAATGACACATTGTAATAGAAGAATATGAACTAACTAACCTCTGTCATCCCTGCGACTGAGGCTTCTTCCATTTTGACCAACGGTAGCACGGTCATCATGCTGTTAAAAGACATTCAAGGCAGGCCTAACACTGTTATATAGGTATCAGGTATGTGAAATCATTGGGCTGATTTGAAAACCAAATGCACACGCTGATGCATGTTCTAATTGGAAGGAAAATACGTCATGCTTCGTTTGACTCAATATTTCTAGGGTAGCAGAGATCAGCACAAGGCACTAGGAAATGGATCCGCAGGTGCAGTTGAAAGAAGAAGCTCTAACGACATGATGAGAGAAACAAGGAAGAAACGATAAAAAAGAACTAATGCAGAGGAGAAGGCCCTCTCAAACAAATAAAGGAATAAATCCCGCTTCAACAAAATCTTCAAAAACATAATATGGTTCAGCAAGATGTAACACTGAAACCTGAAAGTGAGATGCAGGCCTTGATACTCTACTTCGATCCGAAGCACGTCTAACACCCTCGTCATGCACGTCATTTTCCCTTTCAAACCCTTTCCTCACTGTCCCAGTTCCAACCTTCGACTCATCCTTGACCAATGAGGCCTCAAGTGGTTTAACATCCTCGTGTCGACGACGCTGCTTCTCATCTTCGACCGAGCGATCTTTATCTGACACATTATCCACACGTGCTCTTCCAATTTCCACATTACCATCATCTCTCCTCGATCTCTTGGGACTGAGTAACAAAAAACACACAATCTATCACTCATATCCAATCAGTTACCACTGAGGACAACTATTTCAGCACATCAACGAACTTACAGCTGCAAATTACAAATAACTCTAATTTCCGACCAAGATGATAAACAGCACAACTATCCCAGCAAGAACAGTGGATGAACAAACCCTCAGCCCCAAATAAGTGCCCAAAACACACACCATGTTCCCATTTTTTCCTCATAGTACCATCCATCAGGAGAAAGAATCCACGAACCAGTCAAATGTATACTACCAGGACTTCACATCCAAAAGGCAAAGAGACAAAAGCAAAGCACAAAAACCAAATTTACCTGGGTGCACCACGGTCGAACCCCGAAATCCGATGACGCCTGCTGTCTGAGCTACGATCTTCCCGACGCGACATCACGGTAGGGTAGGGCTCACGAAAATTCTTAAAAGAAAGAGCTGCAATCTAAACTGTGGTGCGAGGCCGTCAGCTGACTAAGAAGGAGACGAACCACTCAACAGAGTAACAGCGCCAGCAATGTAGTGCAGTAGACGATGTAGCTAGTCGGTCCGTCCGTACGACGACATAAGGCCGGCCCACTTAAATGGGCCCTATATCAGTTTCATCCGGCCCAGCCCGTTAGAAATTAAATAGAAAGGATATCAAAGAATCACGACTATCATATATTTATATATATTCATAATTGTTATAAAAATATTAATTGTGATTAATATTATATTAAGATTATTTTATTATAATTATACTTATATTAAGATTATAATGATAATATAGCTTATAATAATAAACAGAGAGAGATTAGAGAGAGATTAAGTATACTTGGTGTGATTTACAATGAACTCTAATCACCTATTTATACTACTAATAATTCACTATTACAACTAATCACATTAATTACAATTATACACCTCACACTAAAATACAAACTCTTCAATTAAACACCTCATCTTATCATCTTATCACATTATCATCATTTAATATAATACTTCCAAATCATCAATAATTTAACTAATATTATTATTTAAAACATTCACATTTAATTATTTCATAATAATAATGCAAGGCATGCTGATCTCATAAGATCATCAGCTAATATGCATATACCATAACCGGCGGATGTAACTTAGGAATATAGAATCACACAGATATCACTATATATATATAATATATAAGTATATATATATATATACGTATGCAGCATTGGCCATGGAAACATAAGCAACTCAAACTCTCGAACACATACTTATTACAATGGCAAAGCAGTTATCTTCCTCATGCGTTCTTATTGCAGCACTCACATGCTTCATTCTCATCTCAGGTATGGTGATTCTTACATGCTCTTACTTGATGTAATAGAGATATGATGATGATGATGATGATGATAACATGGGATGATGAATTATAAGATTGTAGTGCAAAGTGGGGTGCGTGCACGATGGAGATACCCTTCAGCTGTGCTGCCGACAAGCCGGGCTCGTGCACGAACATATGCGGGAGTAACGTGGTGGGCGGCGATCTTCTGATGGACGCCGAATGTAGAAGAAGAGAGGGTGGCAGTCGAGGGGCGAGCATCTTCTACTGTCTGTGCACGTTTGCTTGTCCGCCGGCGGCGGCGGCGGCCCATTCCGATGATGGTCGATCTTGATCTAGTAGTAGTATATAGTAGTAGACTAGGTTTTCTTGTTTTCATTACATTATGCTACTACATGAATTTATCGGGTTTTATTTTAATAGCAGACGCACGCTTTTCTTCTTCCTTTTTTCGGATCTTTTATATATTTTCATGAGATTAAAAGGTTGAGTAAATTATGGTGATACATTAGAGATAGATAGAACTTATAATCTCCATGCATGAAATTTATGAGGCGAAGGACAAGCTTTCTATATCGGCTGGTCGGTAGGATTAAAAGCAACATTTATTACATATCATATAAGCACACATTGATAATGTATAGCAACTCATGATTATTACAGAGAGTATGAGATGTTCTTGGATGGTTTATTAATACAGTATAATCACTGTAATGCATCCAACTTTTATTAACTTCTACCAATAGCCTTTTATTATCCAAGAGAACAAATACAGTTAAAGATCTGCATGGCTTAGCCACCTCTGAGCCATGGCAAAGCACTCCAATGGCTTGTTCACTGGTGCTGTGTGACCCCCACCCTATTAACAAATACACAACCTCAAATAGAGCCAACACACACACACGCACACACACACACACACACACATATATATAGCTAGAGATGATTTTATTACCTTGACAGTAGCATAAGTTAAACTGTAGTTGCCCTTTACATATCTCATCGTGTATCTTCACAGAAAAAAAACCAACGGCACAAAGACAAAGAGAATTAATGAAAATGGTAAAAAAAAAAAAAACAAAATGGTTTATGTGCTTGTTTAAGGTTGAGAACAAACCCAGCAGTTTGCCCTTGGAAAAACCAAGGCCTCCAATCACTTTCAACGGTTAGGGATTCTATCCATCTTTCAGTGCTTACATGAGAAACAATCATATCATGATCACCACTGCACGCAGAGAAGGATATAGTAATTTGTTTTTAAAATGAGATCACAGCAATGAACAAGTGGAATTCGTATAGAGATTGTGATGTTTTACCTATATATTAAAGCTCTGCAATCTTTATGCGTAAACTTCTCATGATAGGGCACGACATTATCTACGTCAAACTTGTAAAATTTAGTTTCGACCGTCTTGAAACTGAATTCGAAGCTGCTGTTGCATCGCTCCCATTCTCCTATGGTTCCCTGTTATTGTCAAATGAATATGAACCGATGAAGCCTAAGCTCTACGAATTTAATAATATCTGTAATAAATACAAAGTCGAACGTGAAAGCATGAGGAATAAGCCTACCTCACGTATGCGAAGAGCTTCCCGAACAGACTCGTTGTTTGCCCAAGGGCCCAGTGACATATAATAGTCCTAAATAAAGAATAAAACAGACCATGCCCTCGTAAAAAACAGAAGTGCAAATGTGAAGTAAGAGTATAAAAAACTATTACGCTGCATCCTTCGGGCGGCTCAGACAATGGAAACTTTCTTGGATTTCTTTGGCCTGTATTTAATGACAACAAGCTTCGATCGCTTCCCTGACGAGGGTCACACCATAACCCCTGCTTATTCTTTCAAGACACTTCATGCGAGAAACAGAGGAAAGATCAAGATAATGAATGACCAATCTAACTCAAACTCATGAACTTTTATTTGTAGGAAAAAAATTAATACCCCTTTTATCCTGTCCATATCTCTCTGGCATAAATTGTTGTCTGGATTAACAAAGTCTCCCTTGCAATTTTCTTTAGCGGACTGCAAATTATTCGTCGGGAGATCATAAAAGAGGACATTATTTGATTGAGTGATAAATCATAAAATAGGAAACAAACCTGGTAGAGTTTATCAGACAAGAGACCCACTCGATGAGCATAAGTGTATATTGCATTGTGGTTGGCGATAATGTCAGTTGATGGACTTCCCAATATGTATCCCTGTTTGCGTATTAGACAGAAATTCAAACTTATTTCGCATAATTTATGTCAAAAACTTTTACATTATCTCGTGATAAAAATAAAAGTAAAAACCATCAAACGAAGCCCAACAAGGGAAAAAAATTCGAATTCGAGTTAGAGGGTTACTTTTATATTCAGCAATGGCTCAGTTCCAGCATCATTTCCTGTAAAACTAAAGAGAACGATGTTATACTCGATGATTCGATTCGAACCTTGATCTAAACAAAAGGGTTGGAATCAAATTACCGTCATATACTTTATCAAGAACAAGAGGAACATATATGCCTCCATAAGAGTCTCCTGCAATGTAAAGAGGGTTTTTGAGATATTTCGGGTGATGCAAAAGCCACTGCAAGTAATCCATTACAACAGAAAGGTTAAAGCCTCGTACAAAATCTTGTGAATTATACGTAATTTCTGAAACTGACCTTTCTGAGGAACTGATAAAGGTGCTCCGAATTCAGTGAATCGCTGCTATTGTATGCTTCTGGAGTAGTAGCGTAAGAAAATCCACTAGCTGCTGGTTGATCCAAGAATATGATGCTGGCCGCCTAAAATAGTATTACACGGAAGATTTGTTTAAAACCTTGCCTTGTCTTAATATAAACTGTAGTCCATAAGATTATTACACATACCTTTGTCCAAGAATGTGGATTATATAGGAGTTTTGGAATGCTTCCACCAGAATCAGTCGAGTCGAAATTCAAAGGACCTAAGAATGAAGCAAAAACAAAATTTTAACCAAAAATCATAATTTGTAGTCCGGTTTCGGCTTTTCCCATCGGAAAACTCACCAAAGAGTAATAAATCAGCTAATAAAAGTCAGATTTGAGCTCACGAAGGATTGTGGGCAAAAGCCAGTAAACAAACCCAGATAAAGATAAGAACAAATGCTGCAAGAAAATAAGAGATTTTTGCTTATACCAATCTCATAGGCAAGGCCAGACATGCCCGAACAACTTGGACCGCCCGTGAGCCAAAGCACAAGAGGATCAACATTGGGATTTCCTTCCGATTCAATAAAGTAGTAGAAAAATTGCACATTATCTGAGTCTCCGACGCCAACATACCTTCAATCGTAATAAATTATAACCGAAATAAACGATTAAGAAAACTGATATAACTTTCACAAAAACAATCAAAACAGCACAAAAATCACCCCGTCTCAAGAGTAAACGGAAGTTTCCCCTCGAAACCTGGTAGGTACTCCACTAGAGACTGAGATGAAGCAACAACAGATAACCCACTCCAGAGAAACAAATACAAGATTAGCAGCAGAGACATTTTCGTGGGCAGTAATGGTTGCAACAAGTTTAATTGGTTGATTCCACTTTAGCTTTGTTTAACAGTGGTCAGCCTTATATTTTCAAAAGATAAGCTACAGTACGGAGTACGGACTTCTCCGTCCCTTCCTTGGGCCAGGAATAAATGATCGGCAGGACAGTTCCGCCCTCACGCGGCCAGTAAGACGTCTCTGCCCCTTCCTATGGTCTACAATCAATGATTGATGCAAAATAAAGCAGGTGTGGACCACAAAAAAATAAAATTCATCCACCTTGCATTTATCGCAATCAGTTCCAATCCCATGAAGCAAAATTGATGGAATTGACGACCATCGATGCCCAAGAATATCGAAACATTCGAGAAAAAGGTAAATTTGCGTAAAAGAAAAGTCAAAACAATGGACCTAACCTCAACCATAAGAACAACTCGCAACCTCGACCATCGGAAATCACTCTACTCTTCAAATCCGCTTTCTGTGTCGCGCGCAATGCATATATGACACTGATTAGCTGTCGGTGGAAATTTGAGAAAGAGCAACTTGTCAGTGACTGTAGCAGAAGAAATTAAGAAAACGTGGGCTTAAACTTCAACTTCATCTCTAAAGAGTAAAGGGAGTATTCATTATATGGGCCAACAACTTTCTAGAAGAATGGTCTTGATATATTTTCATTTTCATCCCCACTATATCCAACGTGGGATAGAATAAAAATCTCAAACATGTCCCTCACGTGTGGTGTGACTGACCTAACAATTAGACATAATCGGGTGCCGATAAGAATAGACCGAATCTTACCGTATTAAGAAATCGATGGCTTCATCCTAAAACCAATTGGTGATAGGTGATGTTATATTAGTTAAGTGAGGTGAGGAGAATATAAATTACCCTTTTAGAAAAATTACATAGAAGGGATACCAAGAATTAATGAATATCAGAATGCACTCAGTGTTGATAATGAAAATACAAAGGCACGGCATGCAGATCTCATAGGGTCATCACTGTAGAGCTAAAAGTTCGAGCTGGCCCGTCCCGTCCCGGATTTAGCGGGCCGTCCGAACATCATGGGCCAGGCTGGGCCGGGCTGATGCTCTAGCGGGCATGTGAATCCTAGGCCCTAGCCCGTCCCGGCCCGAGGGCATCGGACATGATTTTTTAATTTTTTAAAATTTAATTTTTAAAAATTACTTAATTATTCATTATTTATTATAATTCATACATAAATATTATACACAATAATACAAATATTTCGAAAAAAAAAATATTTATATATACATATAAAGTATATTTTTTAATTATAAAATTGAATTTTATAAAATATTTATACATAAATAAAATTAAAAATATAAAAAAGGGCGGGCCTGATTTGGCCCGTGGCCCACCAGCACGCCAGGCCTATTGGGCCGGGCCAAAAGGCCCACTTATGTTTCGGACTGAAATTTTTTAGGCCCAAACCCGCTTTTTTCCGGTCTGGACGGACCGACTCACAGGCTTAGGCCCAAACTCTTAGCTCAAGTCATCAGCCAATAAGCATAATACCGTAAGTTCATCTTCATCTAAGGTATGGTGATTCTTATAAGCTCTTTTGATGCAGAGATATGATGATGGTGATGATGATGATGACATGGGATGACGATGAATAAGGTTGTAGTGCAATGTGGCGATCTACTGATGGATGACGTGTGCAGAAGAAGAACGGGAGGAAGGCGGTCGACGGGCTATGAATCTGTGCACATTTGCCTGCCCGCCATTTGATGGTCGATCTTGATCTAGTAGTAGTATTAGTACTAGGTTTTCTTGTTTTTCATTACATTATGTTACTATGCGCTTTTCTTTCTTCTTTTATCCCGAGATTTCCTTTTCCATTTTAACGAGATTGATGCTCTGTTTGATTTGAAGATTTGGATGGGGAATGGTGTAATAGGTCGTATTTTCCACGCATAAATTCTGCGTATCAATCAGAGAGGAAAAGATTAATTAAATTCCAGTGAAACATTAGATAAAGAAGATGATCTCCATGAAATTTATGAGGCAAAGCACAAGATTTCAACATTTTCTGATAACTTCCCATTAAATATAAATATGTTTATATATATAATATATATATATATATATATATATATATATATATATATTAAAGATCTGCATTGTTTAGCCACCTCTGAACCATTGTAGAGCACTCCAATGGCTTGTTCACCGGTGCTGTGTGACCCCCACCCTACAAACAGATACACAAAACCTCAAATAGAACCAATATATACATATAGCTTGAGATGATTTTATTACCTTGACAGTAGCATAAGTTAAACTGTAGTTGCCCTTTACATATCTCATCGTGTATCTTCACAGAAAAAAAACCAACGGGACAAAGACAAAGATAATTAATGAAAATGGTAAAAAAAAGAAAAACAAAATGGTTTATGTGTTTGTTTAAGGTTGAGAACAAACCCAGCAGTTTGCCCTTGGAAAAACCAAGGCCTCCAATCACTTTCAATGGGCAGTGTTAGGGATTCTATCCATCTCTCAGTGCTTATATGAGGAACAATCATATCATGATCACCACTGCACGCAGAGAAGGATATAGTAATTTGTTTTGAAATGAGATCATAACAACAAACAAAAGGCATTCGTATAGAGATTGTGATGTTTTACCTATATATTAAAGCCCTGCAATCTTTATGCGTAAACTTCTCATGATAGGGCACGACATTATCTACGTCAAACTTGTAAAATTTAGTTTCGACCGTCTTGAAACTGAATTCGAAGCTGCTGTTGCATCGCTCCCATTCTCCTATGGTTCCCTGTTATTGTCAAATGAATATGAACCGATGAAGCCTAATCTCTACGAATTTAATAATATCTGTAATAAATACAAAGTCGAGCATGAAAGCATGAGGAATAAGCCTACCTCACGTATGCGAAGAGCTTCCCGAACAGACTCGTTGTTTGCCCAAGGGCCCAGTGACATATAATAGTCCTAAATAAAGAATAAAACAGACCATGCCCTCGTAAAAAACAGAAGTGCAAATGTGAAGTAAGAGTATAAAAAACTATTACGCTGCATCCTTCGGGCGGCTCAGACAATGGAAACTTTCTTGGATTTCTTTGGACTGTATTTAATGACAACAAGCTTCGATCGCTTCCCTGACGAGGATCACACCATGGCCCCAAAATATAACCGGTGCTTATTCTTTCAAGACACTTCATGCAAGAAACAGAGGAAAGATCAACATAATGAATGACCAATCTAACTCAAACTCATGAACTTTTATTTGCAGGAAAAAAACTAATACCCCTTTTATCTTGTCCATATCTCTCTGGCATAAATTGTTGTCTGGATTAACAAAGTCTCCCTTGCAATTTTCTTTAGCGGACTGCAAATTATTCGTCAAAAGATCATGTCAAACACATTATTTGGTTGAGCGATAAATGATAAGATAGGAAACAAACCTGGTAGAGTTTATCAGACAGGAGACCCATTCGTTGAGCATAAGGGTATGCTCCATTGTTGTCACTGATAATGTCAGTTGCTGGATTTCCCAATATGTATCCCTACTTGCATATTAGACAGTAATTCAAACATATGTCACATAATTTATTCAAGAACTTTTACGTTATCCCTCGTGATGAAAATAAAATAAAAATAAAAATAAAAACATCAAACGAAGGCCAACAAGGAAATAATTCGACTCCCAAGTTCATAGAGAGTTTACTTTTATATTCAGCAATGGCTCAGTTCCTGCATCATTTCCTGTAAAAGAGAAGAGAACGATGTTATACTCGATGACTCGAACTTTGACTTGATTTGAGCAAAAGGCGTGGAATTAAATTTACCATTATATACTTTATCAACAACTAGAGGAACATAGATTCCACTATAAGAGTCTCCTGCAATGTAAAGAGGATTTTCTAGATATTTCGGGTGATCCAAAAGCCACTGCAAGTAATCCATTACAACAGAAAGGTTAAAGCCTCTTACATAATCTTGTGAATTACACGTAATTTCTGAAACTGACCTTTCTGAGTAACTGATAAAGGTGCTCTGAATTCAGTGAATCACTGCTATTGTATGCTTCTGGAGTAGTAGCGTAAGAAAATCCACTAGCTGCTGGTTGATCCAAGAATATGATGCTGGCCGCCTAAAATAGTATTACACGGAAGATTTGTTTAAAACCTTGCCATGTCTAATATAAACTGTAGACCATAAGATTATTACACATACCTTTGTCCAAGAATGTGGATTATATAGGAGTTTTGGTATGCTTCCACCAGAATCAGTCGAGTCGAAATTCAAAGGACCTCGAATGAAGCAGAAACAAAATTTTCAACAAAATCATAATTTGTAGTCCGGTTTTGGCTTTTCGCATCGGAAAACTCACCAAAGAGTAATAAATCAGCTAATAAAAGTCAGATTCAAGCTCACGAAGGATTGTGGGCTAAAGCCAGTAAACAAAACCAGATAAAGATAAGAACAAATGCTGCAAGAAGATAGAGATTTTTGCTTATACCAATCTCGTAGGCAAGGCCAGACATGCCTGAACAACTTGGACCGCCCGTGAGCCAAAGCATAAGAGGATCAACATCGGGATTTCCTTCGGATTCAATGAAGTAGTAGAAAAATTGCACACTCTCGGATTCTCCGACCCCAACATACCTTCAATTGTAATATTATTACCGTAATAAACGATTAAGAAAACAAATATAACTTTCCCAAAAACAATCAAAACAGCAGAATAATCACCCCGTCTCAAGAGTAAACGGAAGTTTCCCCTCGAAACCTGGTAGGTACTCCACTAGAGACTGAGATGAAACAACAATTGATAACCCACTGCAGAGAAACAAATAACAGAATAGCAGAGACATTTTCCTGTCCAGTAATGGCAGCAGCAAGTTTAATTGGTTGATTCCACTCTAGCTTTATTTAACAGTGGTCAGCCTTATATTTTCAAAAGATAAGCTACATTACGGAGTACGGACGTCTCCATCTCTTCCTTGGGCCAACAATAAATGATCGGCAGGACAGTTCCGCCCTCACGCGGCCAGTACGACGCCACCATCCCTTCCTATGGTCAACAATAAATGATTGATGCATAATAAAGCAGGTGTGGTTGTGGACCACAAAAAAAATAAATTTTCATCCACCTTGCATTTATCGCAATCAATTCCAATCCCATGAAGCAAAATTGATGGAATCGACGACCATCAATGCCCAAGAATATCGAAACATTCGAGAAAAAGGCAAATTTGCGTAAAAAAAAATCAAAACAATGGACCTAACCACAACCATAAGA
This sequence comes from Lindernia subracemosa, assembly GCA_028392965.1. Classification (NCBI taxonomy): domain Eukaryota; kingdom Viridiplantae; phylum Streptophyta; class Magnoliopsida; order Lamiales; family Linderniaceae; genus Vandellia; species Vandellia subracemosa. Next base: position 300,069 of record JAQPCC010000046.1, read on the forward strand.
ACAATTCACAACCTCGACCAGCGGAAATCACTCTAGTCTTCAAATCCTCTTTCTGTGTCGCGCGCAATGCATGTATGACAATTGACACTGATCAGCTGTCGGTGGAAATTTGAGAAAAGAGCAACTTGTCTGTGACTGTAGCTGAAGAAATTAAGAAAACGTGGGCTTTAAACTTCAACCTCATCTCTAAAGGGAGTATTAATTATATGGGCCAACAACTTTCTAGAAGAATGATATTGATATATTTTCATTTCCATCCCCACTAATATACCTTTTTTTTTTCCCATTTTTTTTTTAAAAAAAGAAAGATCTTATTAATAAATAAAAATCTCTGTTGACTAATCTTATTATTATTTGCATATAAATAATATTTGATCCGTGATAATAAAATCAAAATTAGAAAATGGACCCGATTTGAATGCCCATCCATAAATTTTACAAGAAAATTATTCTAGAGTTAACTGTTAACACGAATTAAACTCCTTCCTTTCATAGAAGTGAGAACCCACGTGCATTCTTTTCCTACTTGGCGTGGGATAGAAAAGAAATGCACGACAAAATGCCCGAGCCCAACAAAAACCGCCAAGGAATCTTCCTTTGCGGGTTACTTTTCGCAATTTGAAATCTACAGAGGCAAAAAAACACAAAAATTTCTACGATTTTGTTGTCCAGCCAAGCATGCTACAGCTCTGCAATAAAACAGAGTAGATTCTAACATGTCCTCCGCTATATTACCACCTTAAACAAATCAAAATACGAATGCCCGTAAAATCCAACGAATGGAAAAGCATCGGCGTCTTCCTCTAGATGATCAAACAGGAAAAAGATAAGCAAGTTTGATCATAACATAAAAGAGTAATCGTAGTTAATTATCGACATTACCATTTTAGAAGCATCTCTGCTTCTCAGTGTCTTCGTTTGGGTTCAGCCTCGGCCTCCCCAGCAGCTTCTTGAAGCTTGCCTGCTCTATCTCAGGTAAGTTGATAATTACATCAAATCTCATTCCTTAAGGCCGTTGAACTCACCAGAATAAAACACAGACAGTTTCCTTTTTCAGTGCTCAGTCGCAAGTCCCGGCTTCTGTTCTCAGCCGAGGGATCGGTTGGTTGGTAAGATCAATAGCAATATATATTACATATCATACAAACTCATTGCTAATATATAGCAATTTCAATGAAACTGTGCCATTATTATTACAGGGAGCAGTAGGAATGTTCTTGGATGGTTTATTTGGTACAGGAGCTGGATATCAATCATCAGTGTAATGCATCCATCTCATAGATAGTAAACTTTCATTATCCAATATATATATATATATATATATATATATATGGCTTAGCCACCTCTGAGCCATGGCAAAGCACTCCAAAGGCTTGTCTTCTGGTGGTAAGTGACTCCCACCCTACAAACAGATACCTCAAAATCTCAAATGGAGCCACTTCACTTGGGTTAGTAGTAAAGGCCAGAGATCAGTTTTATCACCTTGATAGTAGCATAAGTTAAAGTGTAGTTGCTGTTTACATATCTCATTGTGTATCTTCACATGAAAAAGAAAGAAAAAAAAAAAAAACAATGGGACAAAGACAAAGAGAATTAATAAAAATGGTAATAAATAAAACGGATTATGTATTTAAGGATGAGACCTAACCCAGCAGTTTGGCCTTGGAAGAACCAAGTCCTCCAATCACTTTCAACAGACAGTCTTAGGGATTCTATCCATCTCTCAGTGCTTAAATGAGGAACAATCATATCATGATCACCACTGCACAGACAGACGGATATAGTAATTTGTTTTGAAATGTGATCACAGCAACGAAGAAGAGGCATTTGTATAGAGATTGTGATGTTTTTTTTACCTGTATATTAAAGCCCTGCAATCTCTGTGTTTAAGCTTCTCATGATAGGGCACGACATTATTTACGTCGAACTTGTAAAATTTAGTTTCGAGCGTCTTGAAAGTGTATCGATAGCTGGTGTTGCATCTCTTCCATTCTCCTGTGGTTCCCTGAAATGTCAATGAACGTGAAACGATGAAGCCTAAGCTCTAAGAATGCAATAATATCTGTAATAAATACAGAGTCGAACATGAAAGCATGAGGAATAAGCCCTACCTCACGAATGCGAAGAGCTTCCCGGACAGACTCGTTGTTCGCCCATGGGCCCATTAATCTATAATACTCCTAAATAGATAAAAAAAAAAAAAAAAAAAAAAAAAAAAAACAGACAATGCCCTCGTGAAAAACGGAAGTGCAAATGCGAAGTAAGAGCATAAAAAAATATTACGCTGCATCCTTCTCTGGCAGGCGGAAGAGACAATGGAAACTTTCTTGGATTTCTTTGGACTGTATTTAATGACAACAAGCTTCGATCTCTCCCCCGACGAGGCTCACACCATAGCCCTAAAATATGACCGGTGCATATTCTTTCAAGACACTTCATGCGAGAAACAGACGAAAGATCAATAATGAATGACCAATCAAACTCAAACTCAAGAACTCTTATGTGTAGGAAAAAAAACAATACCCCTTTTATTCTCTCCATATCTCTCTGGCATAACTTGTTGTCTGGATTAACAAAATCCCCCTTGCAATTTTCTTTAGCAGACTGCAAATTATTCGTCGGTACAACATGTCAAAGACATTATTTGATTGAGTGATAAATCGTAAAATAGGAAATATACCTGGTAGAGTTTATCTGACAGGAGACCCATTCGATGAGCATAAGTGTATATTCCATTGTGGTTGGCGATAATGTCAGTTGATGGATTTCCCAATATGTATCCCTGTTTGAATATAAGACAGAAATTCAAACGTATATCGCATAATTTATTTCAAGAAGTTTTACGTTATCTAGCGATAAAAACAAAAATAAAAAACATCAAATGAAGGCCAACAAGGAAAAAATTCGACTCCGAGTAGGGTTTACTTTTATACTCAGCAATGGCTCAGTTCCAGCATCATTTCCTGTAAAAGTAAAGGGAACAATGTTATACTCAATGATTCGAACCTTATTTACGCAAAATGAGTTGAATAAAATTACCCTTATAGATTTTATCAAGAACAATAGGAACATAGATGCCTGCATAAGAGTCTCCAGCAATGTAAAGAGGATTTTCTAGATATTTCGGGTGATTCAAAAGCCACTGCAAAGAAATCCATTACCACAGAAAGGTTAAAGTCTCTTCCAAAATCTCGTAAAATTGTCCGCAATTTCTTTAACTGACCTTTCTGAGGAATTGATAAATGTGTTCCGAATTCAGTGAATCACTGCTATTGTATGCCTCCCGGGTAGTAGCATAAGAAAATCCACTAGCTGCTGGTTGATCCAAGAATATGATGCTAGCAGCCTATTACAATGAAGATTGATTTAAAACCTCACTATGCTTAATATACACTGTAGTCCATAAGATGATTTACACATACCTTTGTCCACGAATATGGATTATATATGAGTTTTGGTATGCTTCCATCAGAATCAGTCGAGTCGAAATTCACGGGACCTATAGAATGAAGCAAAATCAGATTTTCAACAAAGTTATCATTTGTAGTCCAGTTTCAGCTTTTTGCATTGGAAACTAAATCCCATTCAAGACAAAGGTTACGATGAGAACTAATGCTGCAAGAAGATGGAGATTTTTTTTTTTTTTTTTTTTTTGCTTATACCAATCTCATAGGCAAGGCCAGACAAGCCTGAACAACTTGGACCGCCCGTGAGCCAAAGCATAAGAGGATCAACATTGGGATTTCCTTGGGATTCAATAAAGTAGTAGAAAAACTGCACACTCTCTGATTCTCCGACCCCAACATATCTTCAATCGCAATATATTAATACCAAAATAAACGATTAAGAAAACTGATATAACTTTCACAAAAACAATCAAAACAGCAGAATAATCACCCGTCTCAAGAGTAAACGGACGTTTCCCCTCGAAACCTGGCAGGTACTCCACCAGCGACTGAGATGAAACAACAATAGATAACCCACTGCAGAGAAACAAATACAAGATTAGCAGCAGAGACATTTTCGTGGGAAGTAATGGCAGCACCATGTTTTATTGGTTGCTTCACTACACTCTATAGCTTTCTTTAACAGCGTTCAGACATCTCTGTCTCTTCCACGTGCCAAGAATCATACTACAGTTATGTGCTCGCGCAGCTAGTCTATTACGCACGTTTTTGGTCTCTTCCTTGGGCCATGCCATGATCGATAGGAGAGTTTTGTTCTCACGCCTAAAAGAAAATAGCAGCTGTCGACCACAAAAAGAAAAAAGAAAAATTGTCGTCTATCTTTCACAAATCACTGTGAAAGAACGTGGATGGAATTGGAGCCGTAGACGACCATCTATGCCTAAAAAAAGGCAAGAACGCATAAAAAAAAGAGTCCCAAAATATCAAAACAATCGACAAAAACCTTAAGAACAGCTCACAATCTCGACCATCGGAAATCATTCTAGCCTTCAATTATGATATAATACTGATTAGCCGTCGGTGAAAATGCCCACTGAAGATTATAGTATCGAAATTTCCATATGGGCCAACTTTTGCTATTGCATTGCAAAGATACGGTGGTAAGTGGACACCCACCCAACGAATAAATACACAAAATCTCAGATGGAGGGAGCCACTTCACTTGGGGGTAGTAGTACTAGTAGTAGAGTAGTAAAGGTCAGAGATCAACTTTATTACCTTGTTAAAAGTGTAGTTTCCATTTACATATCTCATTTTCACAAAAAAAAAACAAAAAAAAAAAAACAAAAACAAAATGGGCTGAAAAAGACCATCTGTTTTTAGCTGAAGAAATTAAGACAACGTGGGCTTAAACTTCAGGTACCTCGAAAGGGACCATTCATTTATACGAGCCAACTTTCGGGAAGGATCTTAATATATTAAATTTAGTTTCATTACTTATTTATAGGATTCAAATTCTTTTTTATTCATAAAATAGAACCTTTTTTTTTTCTTAATAATACAAAGTATTTCTTTTCAATCGGCTATGCATCACACATTTCAAAGACATAACTAATTTTCAGATCTCATTACAAATTCACTCAATACAATAGCTATGAGAATCCAACACATGACTTAAGAGTTGATATACCATACTGAAGCCATTAAGCGGACATAAAATAAAAAAAATTCACATATTTTTTATCTTTGATGTATATTTACTCACACTAAATTTAATCTTAATCGAATTTAAATATCACAATTGGTTAATAAGATAATTCCGACCCGCCCTTTTTATATCTGATCTGCTCCAAACTACACAAACATCAACTGATCAATGAGATTTAAAAATTCCACTTGAATCACTAGGCAACCCCATATAAATAAATATTTATGCTGACTTATTATTAGCAGATAAATAATAATAATAATAATAATTAATTAGGGATGGATAATAAAATCAAAATTAGAAAATCCAAGCGATTTGAATTGAATGCCCAGCCCAGCCCAGCCCAGCCAACAGTAGATGCAAGGATTACAGCAAGCATCAATCGCTTGAAGAGAGAGAGAGAGAGATAGATTATTGAGTAAGCAAAGAAAAAGCGAAAGCATACTATATGAACACAGGCGAGTGAGGCGTTATTGAGTTAGCTTTCTTTCTAATTAGTGAATCTGCTTCTTGCCAGGCCGATCGGCGGCCTTGAGAGTCTTGTCGATGAGGTTCCTCGCCTTTCTGCTTCGAATCTCCACCCTCACACTCGCGCTTTTATCCATCTTTACGTATGGTTTCTTCGACTTGCTCTTCAGCGAACGAACCTTTGATTTTATCGACGCCACCAAATTCTCCAACTGGTTAGCCATCTCTCTCTCTCTCTCTCTCTCTCTCTCTCTCTCTCTCACTCTCTCTCTGTGGCGATTGATGATGATGATGATGATGAAGTGAGTATTTATCTGATTCATAGGAGGACTTCAAAAGAAGGAACAGGCGAGTATGGATTTCTTCAGTGAATTGAATTTGATTGGCTATTTATTTGCAAGCGGCGTAGTAAGGCTGCCATTTAATTTTCAGAATTTCATATATATATATATATATATATATAAGACTTTGAATGAATAGTCTATTTCGAAAAAAAAATAAAATTGAATAGTCTATAGTTTTCGTTTGACTCTGACGTAGCTATTTGAATGAAATGGATCTGCAGCTGAATATGGGATCACGTAATAAATTCAATATCTGCCTGCACCTAAATCATTCAAAAAATAAATAAATAAGGGGATTCTATTCGCACCCTCTATTTACTAAATGCATTCCCTAATTATTATTAAAAGTAAATCACTATTAAAAATGGTATGATTTTTCAAGTTTTACTAAATATTCTTTCACATATTTATTGCATACAAATAGAAGTAAAAAGAAATTTTAACGTATATAATATTATAACTTCTTTTTTCAACAAATAATATTACTAACTTCTCATAAATAAATAATTTTATATTTTAGTTCTACAAAAATATCTAAATACAATAATTTTTGTTCGTCATATAATTTTTATTTATAATTCCTATTCTTTATATTTATAATATCGATAATATGGGAATATTATATTATTTATATATAATTGTGTATTTAACAAATTTAGTTAATAAGATATAATATGTTATATGGTTATTTTTATTAAAATAAGTTAATTACTAATATTTATAAATTGAAAAATATTAATAATTTTTAAATTAGGTGTAAAAGTGTAGATTAATTTAAAAATATAATATTATTAAATGAAATGTGTTAATTGAAAATTAATTAATTAACAAAATTACTATTGCTGAAAAGAAAAAAATTAGAGAAAGTAATTTTTACAAATTCCATGTTATTTTCATTGTATATAGAGGGTATGAATATTAGCATCCTAAGTTTAATAGCTTTTGAAAAAATAACATGTAAAGTATGTAATGTACTAAGAAGGTGTAGATAGTATTTTTCATCGAAATGGGTGTAAATAGTAACATCCATAAATAATAGCCTGATGAGTAATTAATAAATTCTTTTTTATCCAATAAGTCAATAACCCAAATTTACTTTCGTTCGCAACCACTACTTAGTGGGGTGAGAAATCTTTGACTTTAGACACAACTCATCATTTTTCAAATATATATTTGGGAAATCGAAGACATTGCGACTCCAACTGTTTGGTTAAACATAAGATGGCCAATATTGACCGATGACAACAAAATATTCTACGTTCTTTAACATTGACTTTTTAAGTACAAAACAAAATTATCTCAACGGCTAGAAAACAGTACGACATTAATATAAATTTAATACTGAATTGTAATTAAAATAGGAGATTTGACCGATTCCACCCCACGTTTTCTCAGCCCTTGTGAGAAATATTAATTTATGGATGTAACAACTTTAGAAAGTCAAGCATTACCTTCCCCAGCTGAGATTGCATGGAGTAGTAGTCATCATGGATAGGCCTCTAAACTAGCCGAACTCGACTGGGTTGTGCTTGAGCTCGAGCTCATCGAGCTTGATTATATTTAACTAAGCTCGAGCTCAGTTCATCAAGCTCGTCGAGCTTAAACATTTAAATTGAAAAATAAAAAAATACAAAAAAGCCAACGAGGTAAGCATGATCGTGTGCTTTCGATCATCCACGAGCAAGCTCGAGCTCAATTTTCATGAGCTCGAGCCGAGCTTCAGTCGAGCCGGCTCGAATCATCTTTCACCCCTAATCATTGATACGAAAGGAACATATCCTACATACATAACACACATATTACAAACAATGTCTCGCACCATAAACCCTTTTTCCAAACAATGATTCTTAAGATGTCCAAGATCAGAGATTCCAAAATTAAGGTCAGTTTACATGGCAAACTGACCTGAGGTATTAACTACTCTTAATGGGCTGCAGTCTCCAGAGAATCTGACCACAACATCAGCGTCGAAAGCAGAGCTACGGTGGCAGTTTCAACACGCAGGCGATGCGGGCCCAAACTAACAGCCATTGTGCCGGCCTCGATTATGGACTTCAACTCCTTTTCCGTGAAATCTTAGATTCAAATATATTGCAAGAATTAGATCGAAAGAAGGAGGATGATTCAAGGCCATTATATACAAGAAGAATCAAAATGGTGGTTTTCAAAATCAACTTTCTAAAAGAATTAGTATGGATTATATGATATCCAAGGAACTACTGGAGTCTAAAGAATCTAGAGCAATATAATTGCGAAGATGTTTTGCGCCTCAACAGTTGGCAATGAAAGAACCATTATAATATATTAATGCCACAACGAGGAATATTTCTCAGATGAAAACGAAGGAGCGGGATAAATAGATGACGAAAGTGCTAACCTCCTTCAGGTCCAATTATAACAACTCCAGAAGATTCAGTTTTCAAGGAACCCAAAGTATGAAAAACAGATGCGCCCTCTGCTGAAGCCACAAAGGACAATCTAGTTTGGGAAACCTAAAGGAGGAACGCATATAAATTTGTCGTAAACAGACGAGAAAATTACAAGACTGCAATATCAAAGTTAAAGAAACATAGGCATAAGAGGTAATGAGATGCTAACCACATTTAGAAGATCACCAATTGAAAGAGGTGGCTTCAAAATCATCTCATGCAGTCGCTGACCTAGGTAAGAGTAGTCACTTGATGAATGACAAGAAAGGAACAATCTTGATTGATAATCATTACATTAAATGATATGTAGTCTAGACTAGATAAAGAGCAGTGCATCAAAAAGAAATTGTTACATTGCTTAGTTGCAGCTAGAACAACCCGCTGCAGTCTTTCCACCCGATTTTCTGATATTGAATGAGAGCGCTCAGTTAATAAAGGTGTCACAGTAGATGCTCCAAGCTCCTGGCAAAGACTTGTCAAAAGACAAAAGGTTAAAAGATGATAGAGACTAAGAAGCACATTAAAGAGAGGTACCGGATAAAACATACGGTGCATTTCTCAACTAACCAATCTGCTCGACCACCCTTTAATGTGCCTAATGAGGAAAAGTTATATATAAGACTGGACAGCACTAACATAGATAGCACAAGAAAAAAGACTCTAATCAGAAACCTACTAAAAGCCGCGAAAACATGCCACTGTGTGGTGCATAGAGAAACTATTTTCAGATCTTCCAGTGCTTCAAAATCTACCCCAGCTCGATCAATCTTCTCTATCCGCCCTTCAATCAAGCCTCCCTTTCCATTGAATAGCTCTATCCTTGCATAAACAAAAATCAAGAAAACACCTATTAAACGGAGCTAAAATAAAACACAGACATTCGAAACACGCACATCAGTAGGGTTCTCGTTCCAGTAAAATATATATTCACTAAAACTCTTCACCAAAGGATTTTAACTACTTCAATCATAATCTACCAACGCTTATCAATAAATTAAGACTTGCGACTGTTTCAATCATCAGACAGGACAAGAAGAAGTTAAAAACAAAGCCCGGTGAAATAGTTTTTTTTTTTTGCCACTTTCACTACAACAGTATCATGACACGCCGAGCAACCCATAATTATCATAAGACAAAGGCAAAATCTCAAACCTCCCACAGTCCCCATTTGCTCAAGGTAAGTTCAGTTGCAAACCTCATAAGATGGAAAAAGTAAATAACACACCAATAGCAAAAAAGAATTGACCGAAAAAAAATACCTATCGTTGATTCCAAGTCTCAGGACCTTGGTCATGTGCCAGAACTCATCACCTTCGACGCGTACAATACCGCCCTTGGAAAAAAAAAGCATGAAACAAACACAATCCTTAAGCCTCAAACAACATATTTTTCAAGTACATCAAGAAACTACAGCAAGCTATCTAAATCATCGAAAAAAACCAAAAATACATTCGAATGAGGTAGAGTGTCTGAGAAGAAACGAGGCAGGCCACCGCGAGACTGGTCAGAATAGTCTGACGACGAGAATGCGCGAATACGAGAACCAACGACTGAAGAACATTTCCGAGAAATCACTATCCGAGGATTGCAAATTAGGGTTTGCATCTAGCTTTCGTTTCGCGCCGTTATTTTGCTGCTTAATTTTGAAGAGGCGCTTTGGAAGAATCTCCCCGTCCTCTACGGTTATCTACTGTCCAATGCGTTGCGGTTTAAGTTAAAAGCGTCAGGAGCAATCGCGTTTTCGTAAATTGAGTCGCTAATGCGGCTTTTACCTTCATACTTACCCCTAAAAAGTAAAAGCGTAGAAATTACGAAGTCAAATACTTCAATTCAATCCCAATTCCCATCTGCAGAAAAAAGCAAGGATTCTTCATTCCATCGTTTCGTGGAAATCTCAGTGATGAAGCTAACACTCCGCTGCGAAGAATCCAATCAAACCCTGAGCATCGAAACCCCAGATCCCTGCACGATCTCGCAGCTCAGGCGCATCATCGCTCAATCCATAGCAGTTTCCCCCATACCTTCATCAATTTTCGTGTCTCGGAGAGACGAGCTGAGGTCCGACGGCGTGGATGACACCCTTCAGTCGCTCGGTGTCGCCGGAGGTGACGTTATCTTCTTCTCCACCGTCCGAAACTCAACCGCCCGGATCGTAGATAGCCCCGATGTGGGGAAGTCGGCTCCGTCGTTGGCGCCAATGGGGAAAGTTAGGGTTACGATTCCGAAATCGTTGGACAGTTACATCCCTGTTAACTTGAAGCTTTCTGCGTCTGCGTTTTTGAGGAAGGTGCTTGTGGAATCGATTGATCCAGGAATTGAGCCCGATCGCAGGCTGTTGATCTCCGTCGCGGTCCATGCCGTGATGTTGGAGTCTGGTTTCTTTCTGTGCGGCGATGATGGCAGTGCTCGTGATGATGTGTATCAGGTGTTCGATGATTTGCATCAGTGTTCGCGACTTCAGAAGTTGTTGACCTACAATATCCCGAATAATGCTGTTAAATCCGTCGCGGTCCTGAAATTCCAGAGCTTGGGGAAGAAGTTTATAACGGCTCACGGTGGGTTGAGAGGTGGCGGTAGATGGAGGAAGCTTGGAACTCATCATGCGGAATTAGACGTCGATCAACTATTCCCTATTCTCAAAGGTGTAAAGGAGGGTGCTTGTGCTAATCCCATCGAACTATCCTCTATGCTCGTCGAAGGAAAGGTTGAAGCCTTCTGGAGAAGCATAAGGGATAGTCTCGCGCTGCCATTATTGATCGATTTGCGTGAGGGGTCTAATCTAGAATTGCCTCCGTGTTTCATGGTATTGCCCGTTGAGTTGAAGTTGAAAGTCTTGGATTTGTTGCCGGGCGTCGATCTGGCCAGGGTTTCTTGCGTCAGCTATGAGCTGAAGTCCTTGACTTCAAGGGAAGGTTTGTGGTCATCTAAGGTTGAGAAAGAGTTTGGTCGTGTGAAGACGACGGGAGTCAGAAAGCGAGGTTGGAAAGACACCTTTGCAGATCAATTGGCAAAAAACAGAGAGGCCGTAGCTCGGCGGCAGAGAAAAGCCAGGATGCGTATGTATATGGAAGCAATAACAAACAGATTCGGCCCCTGGGAGCTGGGTGGAGCGTTCGAGCCCTTTAATTAAATTCGGGTTAGTACTCTGATATGCTATACTATAATGAATGATTGAAAACCCTTGTGGATGTCTTAAGTTATGTTCTTGACTTATGCTTGGACTTGCTCTCTTGGCTTATCCTTTTTTCTCATGTTGCAATCAAACTCATTGCTCTTGGGCTCGACTGTTGTACACATGGTTTTGGTTTTCGACAATTTACCATAGTCAGCACCTTCGTATTGACATGTATACGGCCCGTTCGACAAAGGAAAACATCCTATTAAGCATTTTGGATTTGAGTACTTCAATATGCGCCCACCTTGCCTGGTCTATGCGCCCACCTTGTGTCGCCTATGCAGCCTGCTGATACTGCCCGCAGGCCTTGCGCGCCCACCTTGGTGCATTGCCGCTCGCCTGCTGCCTCGTTGGTCATAGTTGGAGCCATAATATATTATTAGCGCCGTCCAAATAGATACAATTCAACAAATATCATACTAATATATAATATTCTCATTACTTAGTGGGATCCGCAAAATAATTTTATACATATTTAATTATAACATATAGATTTTCAATATAAAAAATGGCTTAAAATTTTTTTGACCCACCAGACCATGTGGACCTCCGCCGCCACTGATCGTGGTCAGGTTGGTTCAGGTTTTTGCCGATAATCCTTAGACAATTTAGACTCGTCGACTCTGGCAGGTGGTTCCTCTCCTGCCCATATTGACCCAAGTCAACGGTTAATTTCGGTCAACTCCGTAGCAATATGAAGCACTGCCTTTTGTTCTTTCTGATTTAAATAATGGGTCTGATTTTCGTAATTGAACTTTGCCATAGTCTTGGTCGCTGTAATTGTATTTGATATAACGTTGTCTCGATATGATTCGAGTGATCTTTTCTTGAAAAGAAAACCTCATGCAATACTTTTTTATGAAAGATATGTGCAAATCTTTTGCCACAATAGCACAAGTAATATTATTCTATGAGAAATAGATAAATGTTACGGAATATAGCCACAAGACGATATAGTTGTAAGAATAATGATTTTGAATAATACATTTTTTTTAAATAATTGTTTAGGGTAAAATGCGAAAATAAATAAGCGTCTACAAGTATATCGGACGCAATACATTTTTTTGAATAGTACATTATTCTATGTCTACATGTAATTAAAAAAATCGTTTCGTTAAATCCTATATTACAATTTTTAACGAAACGATTTTATTAATTGTCCAAAATCAATTTGTTATAAAATAAAATAAAATTATCAAGACATGCATGATATATATGTATATATTTAAAAAAAAAGGGACAATTTCATTTCAGGCCCTTTTTAAATTTTCACTTATTGTTCAGTCCCTGTCAGAAAAGCAATTAGTTTAAAGGACGAAGTTTCTATAAAAGTTAGAGTAAATGACCCAAAAATATGATTTGACGAAAATACCCTTACTAAAATGCATTTTTTTCCCAGCGAAAGTCCTGTAGAGATAGAGAGTGTGTTGTTCATGAAGCTTATATAAAGATGTACTTTTACTACAGTCTTCGGTTACTCAGTTACAATATATTGTTACTTTAGAAAGCAGACACGTTATTTTTCAGTGATATTGCGTTACTTTACTATTGTAAAATGTTACAACAGAAATTTTTTTTTTATGATCGAACTCATTTATTTTACATTGAATCGAGCACAAAAAATTCAACTGCCTCATCAACCAACCGATTTCGACGTGTCATTTTGAATTTATTATGATATTGACGACGCACGATGTCGGATTTGTTTATCTAATTTGGGTGCAAATTCGAGAATATAATGGTAAATCAAAACTAGATTTCGACATAAATTGCAGTTAATCGGTATAACTTCGAGGCACCCATGGTTTGAACGTTTACCAGTTGCTACTAATGTCGAGATTTGAATGATTTTCAACATTTTTGGTTGTCATTCGCGATTTTCCATAAAATCTCCGATATCTCTTGCTTGTGCACAGGATGTGGTATGAATAAGAAATGAATCGTTACTCTTTTATGTTGATTTGTTATATTTTAAAAGAAATGCGTCATATTTTTAGGAGAAAGTGTTATCCTACAAGCATGTTAATTCACAAAATAATTCACGTTTTCCAAAATTTTTGGGCGGGACATAAGAATTTGTGGTGGCATGGTTTCCAAAATTTTTGACAAGGTTTAGTAGGCTGCTAATGATTTGGGCGGGACATAAGAATTTTGTGGTTACCATAAGTATTAGGGTTCATGTATTACCATAAGTATTAGGATTCGTGGATTAAGGTAGAGAGCTTTGAGTTTAAGGTTTAGGATTTATGGTACTTGTAGTACTTGGGATATATGAATTGGTATAAATATCGTATGAAACGTTGCTACATAAACCTTAACATGTATTTTTTGTCAATCATGTATTACCTATAATTTTCTCATTGGTTTAGGGTTTAGGATTTCGGAATTATGATTAAGGGTTTACGGCCTAATAATTTGGTAATAATATTTACTGCTAATGATTTATATGATACACCAATAATTTTTTTTTAGGATTTTTGTTTAGGCTTGATATGTCATTTTCAGCAAAATATTTGGTACGGAGAACCCATTATTTAGTACCAGTATGACTTAAAGTGTTTTTGCTTAGGCTTGATATGTTATTTTCAGCAAAATATTTGGTATTACGTGCTGTTAAAGTGGTATCATGTAACAACAGAATAATTATATTTCCATAAAAGTCCAGAACCTTATAGAATATTCTTGATTATTTGTTATTCGTGTTGTATGATGCGTTATCATTACATGTTCGTGTAGTATTCAAAATTTCTTAGGAAAAACAGTATTGTTGTTCAATTAATCATCACGATAAACAACGCAAATTCAAAAATAGTTTGAGCGATGAACACGAAACAAATCATTTTTGACAGGAAAAAGCATTATTGTGTGTGTACAGAATGTGTTATTGATAGGAAATGGAGCAGTATTATTGTTGAATGATGTGCTACTTCTGCAACAACATTTGTTATGTACTAAAAGGCATGTGCTATTTTTGTTGTAAGAAGTGTAACTCAGGTAGCATGTTAATTATCAAACGTTTCAATCAAATGCCACATCTAAATTCTTCGATAAATCATGATTAACAATTCTCGTTGATTATTAAGACCCATGATCAAATTAAGTCAATTTCAACTTATTCGATCATTAAAGTCGAGATTTCACTCGTTTTTTCAAGAAAAATTTTTGAATTGGATTTGATGCATTATTTCATTTCAAACATTAAAAATTTGCATCGAATATTAAGACCCATGATGAAATTGAGATCGTTGTCACATATTTAGGTCATTAACGTGGATATTTTAACAATTTTCTAACATATTTTTTGTTTCAGTCGTGTGGGAGAGCCGATGGCATTCTACTGTAATTTTTTGCATATCTGAAGGGCAAATAAGTCTTTTTTCAGCATTTAGGTAGTTTTCTCTAATATTTTTAAATATTAGGTCCTTATCTCTAAATGAAAATTCAATGGGGCCTGAACTTTATACCAAACTTGCTAAAGGGGCTGAAATGAAATTAGCCCAAAAGAAAAAGGTAAAAAAGAAAAAGAAAAAAGAAAAGAATATTATATTATGTGTTACCTTGACCTTATTAGTCAATGGAATCCACTACCATTGGAGAAACCAGGAGATTACATGGCGGGTGTGGGAAGGTGGGGTTTTATTGCCGGAGAAGCATGAATATATGACGGCTCCTCGCTCTTATTACACAATACAGCTGTGTTTCTCTCGAAGCCCTCTCCGTCCTTCACTCACACATACTTTCTTAAAAGATTAGTGATTGCTCAACAAGGAAGACAGCAGATTAGTGCACCATCACACTGAGGAGTTATTTCAGTAAAGTCCATTGTTTGCTTTCAAGAACTTGATTGGGGTCTTAAGCCTTAGCATCTTTTGATGAATTTATAGATGTTTTCATGATTGTACAGTGAATTTCTTTCAGCCCCCAATTGCAAGAACATTTTCTGCTCTCTAAATTGCCCCATTTCACTAAGTTATTCCTCACGAAGCTCTGTATAAATCTTGTGTCTTCTTTTTCTTTAATTTTTCAGGGTTGATCAGTGCCTCCAAGAATTCCATCGGGGTTTTGACAAATCTCCCGATTTGTGTGCTTGTGAATATATATATATATACATATATATATATATATATTATATATAATACATATGTTTAACCCATGGCTTCGACAACTACCACATCTATAAGCAAGATGGATGCTCCTTGTCGGAAATTGTTTGCGGACCTCTGCGTTCGTAGAAGTCCTAAGGTCCAAAATTGCGTTATTTCTTATTTTGTAATGCAGGCCAAATGGGGACAGGGATTCTTTATCTTATAACGAATCACCATTGACTAATTAGATGTTTTGTGGTGCCTTTTTTTTTTTTTGCTTAATGATATCGATATAACGCGTAGGATGGAGCTGCTTTAGCTCTGAGACGATACATAGAGGAACAAGCTTGTGGCCTAAGCAATGATGCATTCTCCCGCTTCATGGATCAGCTGTATGATTGCATTAATGGTCTCTTAGAAAGTAATGACGTTGCTGAAAATTTGGGTGCATTGAGGGCCATTGATGAAATCTTAGATATTAGAATTGGGGAGAACGCTGTGAAGGTGGCTAAAATTGCACACTACATGCAAACTGCTTTTGAGGTGAAACGTGAACCTGAAACTTTGGTTGTTGCCAGTAAAGTGTTGGGACACTTGGCCCGAGCCGGTGGAGCAATGACCAAAGATGAAGTGGAACAAATCGTATGTTTAGCATTTAGTTCTCGTTTGTGTGGCTATTACAATTTTGTGGTGGTCTTAAACTTCTTCTCCATTTCTCCTCAGATAAAAATTGCACTGGATTGGCTTTCTGGGGATAGGGTTGAACACCATCGCTTCGCTTCTGTTTTGATTTTGAGAGTAAGTTACCTCTTTTTAGTATTATCTCGGGTATGGATTGATTTGGTATTTCGTAATGTTGCTATATGGGGAATATGGTAACAAATTGTTGAAGGAATTCTCTTTTTCTTTAACCTTTTTAGTCATTGAGGTAACAATATGGCATTAATGGATGCTTTACCTTTAAGGGGAGTGAATAGTAATGAGAAAACACATAGTTTTATTTATTGCAAGTCCCATTATTCTGAATGGACCTTGTTATGAGGTAACATTATATCCCGGGAGAAGTTTCCAGTATTTGGTGATAATGGGAATGACTATATGAATAAACAAAAAAAGACAAGCGCAAAAGTATCGAGACCTTTAGACATGAAAGAGTGAAATGGGAAATGCTACCCTTGAATTATATAAGGCGAACAACTAATCTTCCTAGTAAACTTGAGCTAAAATGGCACCCTTGTACTCCAACTTGTACCTGTTGAGTTCTAATATAAGATCCATTTGTTTACACGGTAGATACATAAATGCGTTAGAGCACCTCTAATATTCTAATAACTATCACAGGAAATGGCTGAGCATGCTTCAACGGTTTTCAATATCCACGTGCATCTATTTATAGATTATATCTGGGTTGCTCTGAGGGATCCAAAGCTGGAGATTAGACAACATGCTGTGGATGCTCTGCGTGCTTGTCTCAAGGTCATTGAGAAGCGTGAAACTCGATGTCGTGTGCTATGGTAAATGTGATATTTCTAGCGTTTGGTAATGTTTTCGATGTGTTGAGATCAACATTTTCGCAGTGAGAAACATTACTCTGTGATTTACAGTATCTAAATATAATTTACGGCAACCTATCTGTCTTACTCTTGTATCATATGATTGAAAAAGATATTTTGAGGAAAGCCTTCAAAAGAAAGTCGTGTTGAAGTAATTGCACTTCTAATATGATAAAGGTATTCTAATACGGGAAAGGTTGATATTTTGCGCGAGTGGCAGGTATTATCGTATGTTTGAGGCTATGCAGGTTGGATTGGGAAGAAATTCTCCGATACATTGCATTCATGGTTCTCTTCTTGCGGTTGGGGAATTGCTGAGGTATGTGTGGAGAACTCAGAAGTTATCTGTAATGCATTTAGGTTTCTAAATTTTTGCCTCTTTTTTCTTTTCCAAGCAAAAATAAAATAAATACAAAAATCACACACAATTTTCCTTCCCTGTTTGTTTTTTTCCTGGGATTCTCATCATGGAACATTAGTGCATTTGGGCGCAGTTTGTATCTTTGACCTCTGTATATCTTCATATACAAGGTTTGTATCGTTGACCTCTAGATTTCTTCACATACGAGGTTTATATCTTTGGCCTCTAGATTCTTCAAATTATGTAAACTCTTTCATTATATATAGTAATGAGAACTTTCCTTGGCAAAATGGTTTAAAAGCTTGACTATTTGCATGTGATAGTTTTATTGTTTACGTGTTTATATTACCATGATCAATGGATTCTTATTTAGATTGACGATATCATAAATTTCACAGGAACTCTGGCGAGTTCATGATGTCCAGATACAGAGAAGTTGCGGAGATTGTCCTATGTTATATAGAGCAGCGAGATAGACTCGTCCGCCTCAGCATAACCTCTTTGCTTCCTCGGATTGCCCATTTCCTACGTGATCGTTTCGTCACTAATTATCTGGCTGTTAGATCTCTTTCCCCTTCATTTTGTTTCATCCTACTGAATTAATGAATGTGATGTTTTTATTTAATTTATATTATTGGCTGACAATCTCTCCATTTTTGCAGATTTGCATGAAGCACATACTCAACGTTCTCAAGATGCCTGTGGAATCTGCCAGCGGTTATATTGCATTAGGAGAAATGGCAGGTGTATTGACGGATGAACTGATCCCTTATTTGCCGACAATAACATCTCACTTGCATGATGCGGTATGATTAACTCCATAATTATTGTTGATAATTTTCTCTTACACAGGGTTTAAAGAATCTTCTCCACCTAATAATTAATTTATGATAAAACCCTCAATTAAATGAAACCAGAGTAAATTTACCAGTATGCATTCTGTTATTTTGGGCTTATAAATCTTAGCATATTTGAGATACTGTGCTGCTAAATATTTTTGCCTCTTCTACTTCTGTAGATAGCTCCTCGTACAGGGCGACCCTCTGTGGAGGCTTTAGCATGTGTTGGAAATATTGCAAAAGCTATGGGACCCTCAACCGAGCCTTACATACTTAGTCTTTTAGATGCAATGTTTTCCTCAGGATTATCTCCATCGCTAGTGGAGACCCTTCAGAACATCATTGCCAGGTTTTTGAGAATATACATTTTCTGCGATCTCTGATATGCTTGTCTTCTGATGAATTAATGGGTTTAATCTTCTGCACTTCAGTGTTCCTCCTTTGCTTCCCACCATTCAATCACATTTGCTCGAATGCATATCTGGAGTTCTTAGGCGCAACCAACAAGTTCAGCCGAGGCCCTCGGCTGCTATTACTCAAACTAGTAGTATGATGGCTAGTTTGCAGATCTCGGAGCTCAGTGGTTCTGTTCTTGTTCAAATGGCTTTACAGACTCTTGCCCGATTTAATTTTAAGGTAGTTTAGTATTGTTAGATAGCAACATTGATTTATTATATGAACTCGAGAGGCCAATCCTCCTAACACCATTTGGTTTTGTGACTGATCGCTCAAATTTAACATGGCATTTAAGCGGACTCAAATTATCATTTTGTAAAACATGTTTAACTTACTGTTAGGAATATGAGCCTAAAACTCCGGCGATCAAGGCCTAAGGTGATCAGAAAAACGTTTGAACAATCACAACTCAAAAGAATTCAATTATGCTTCAAGAAATATTGTAAGTCTGGGAATTATGTAGTAGCCGTTCGATCTAGTTGTGCGCGTGATCTGATGGATGAGATTAAATCATTTCAGCTTGAATGGTGATCGTTCGATCTGGCGAGTAAAAGAAATCAAGGGCCGAGATTTAAACTTATAAAGTTGCGTACACGCTTTTATAAGTTTAAGTAGGAGCGTGCGGTACATTTCGAGAATCGTCTGGTACAAGCACTTAAATCAGGGGTGGTGAAATTCTGTTCTATAAATACCAAATGATCGAGTTTCAACCAAGCATCTTTAAGAGCTTGTAGTTTTCGTTAGAGTGAGAATTAGCGAAAGGTATAAACTAGAGATTTGTAGAGGGTGTGGCAAAGTTGTTAGCCCTTCTCTTAGTTCGAATAAAAGAAGCCATGTTGGTCCGTGGATGTAGGCTAAAGTTGAGGCCGAACCACGTAAATATGTTTTCTGTGTTTGTGTTCTTTTGTTGGTTTTTTCGATTCGTTTTCATTCAAGATCGTGTTTCTTGATACGATCAACACACACACACACACGAAAGAACACTAAGTTAGGAATCCAGGGGTGCCATTTTCCTTACAATTGGTGCGGTGAGCGTGGACAAGAGATGCGACGTTGAGATGGCTGCCAAACAATTCGAAATGGAAGTTTTCAATGGCCAGGGAGATTTTGTCCTATGGAAGAAGAAAATGCAAGCCCTGCTTAAGGAAAAGGGTCTTGAGGAGGTTCTTAAGCCTGGGGCAGAGATTGAGCAAAAAGATATGGCTGAGCCTTTGAAGAAAAAGATTCGGGAAAGAGCATATAGTACATTGATCCTTTGTCTCTCAGACCAAGTCTTGCGCAAAGTGGCTAAAGGAGATACAACCGAGGAAATGGAAGAAACTCTATGCCTTATGCATGACCAAGTCTCTTGGCTTACTTGAAGTGCCTTGTATCGATACCAAATGCATGAAGATCATCCCCTTGAAGATCAGCTTGACATTTTTCGAAGCTTATCTTGGATCTTGAGAATATTGAGGATGAAATAAAGGATGAGGATAACGCTTTATTGCTCCTATGCGGTCTGCCATCAAGCTATGATCATTTTAGAGAGATCTACTATATGAAAGGGAGAAGTTAAGGCTAGAGGATGTTTTGACAGCCCTGAGCTCAAGACAACTGATTGCAAAGAAGAAAACAGAAAATTATGAGATGTTTGATGCGGCACAGCTGCTTTAAGCACAAAAGAAGTCTGGTTCATGGCAAAAGAAGGGCAAGGGAAATGAAAGGGCTGAGCCTAGGATCCCTATGAAGTGTTATCACTGTCAAGAAGTGGGAATATTCGAAGATATTGCCCAAAAAGATCAAAAAACGATTCAAGCCAAGGTATGAAAAATGCTACGGCTGATTTTGCTCATGATGGTTATGAATTTGCTGAAATCGTGAACGTGTCTGACCAAGAAACAAACAAGGAGTGGATCTTTGACTCGGGGTGCAATTTGAAGTGCAACAAGAAATGGCTTCAAGATTTCACAAAAACAAGCCAAGAATCTGTCAAACTTGGTGTGGAAAAAGCTGTGAGATTCTTGGATGTGGTTCGATTCATTTGAGGTTAAAGTCTGCTATTGTAGGGATCCTAAGAGATATTAGGTATGTGCCTGAGTTGAGGAGGAACCTAATATCGATTGGAGCTTTGGATAAAGAGGATACGATATGCAAGTTTTAGCTGGTAAGATCAAAGTTCAGAAACAAAATAAGCTGGTTCTGTCTGGGTTTCTAAGGCATGGTATCTATGTCTTGGAAGATTGTCCTGTGGTGACAGGCACATATGAAGATAATAGGGAATGTGGTGGGTTGAATATGGTGGAAGAGAAGCCACAGAGACCTCATTTTGAGGTGGAGACAGGTGGAGCAAATCTTGTTTAGTTGGAGCCAAGAACACAGAGTTTGTTGTTGTAAGCTTGGATAATCTAAGCTCGGGTAGTGAGTCTTCTGGGCCTGAGGTGGAGCTGGTTTCACCAAGAAAGATGAGTACTCCAGGACAGGTTCGAGGCAAGAGCAGAGAATGGCTGAAATATTAGAAACCGAGGTTGAAACAGATGAAAAAGTTGGATAGAAACTCAAGGTAAAGTTGTGTCTGAATACGATGGTTCAGAGGCTTCACTGGACGGTTCTGATGTCTCACCTGTAAAACAGATAAAGAAGAAGAGCTTGAGGGGTGCAATGGATCTGCAAGAGGTCCCGGGAAGCTTGAAAGGGAAGAACTTCATGCATAATGAAGGGAAAGAACTCGAACTGCCGAGTTGGTTCCAAATAGGAGATTTCAATCTCATTTGGAGTTGACAAGGTTGCTTTCGAGGCTCGAACCTGCTAAATAGCTTGAAGACCAACATAGCAAGGTGAATGAATCAAGGTGGAACCTTGGTTGAGGATTGCAAACGAATCAAGAGGTGATTCTGCAAATGTGAAGCTGAAAATGAAAATAAGATGGTTGATTCTAGTAAGGTGTGTGATCGAGTATAGCTCGCGTGTTTGAGTTGTTAAGGTGGAGCCTTGTGATGGAACTGAAGGTTCTAGGCTCAAGGTGGAGATTGTTAGGAATAATGAGCCTAAAACTCCGGCGATCAAAGCCTGAGGTGATCAGGAAAACGTTTGAACAATCACAGCTCAAAAGAATTCAATTCTGCTTAAAGAAATATTCTAAGTCTGGGAATTAAGCAGTAGTCGTTCGATCTAGTTGCGCGCGTGATCTGATGGATGAGATTAAATCATATTAGCTTGAATGATGATCGTTTGATCTGGCGAGTAAAAGAAATCAAGGGTCGAGATTTAAACTTATAAAGTTGCGTACACGCTTTTATAAGTTTAAGTAGGAGAGTGTGGTGGATCTTGGAGAAACGTTTGGTACAAGCGCTTAAAGCAGGGCTGCTGAAATTATGTTCTATAAATACCAGGCGATCGAGTTTTAGCCAATCATCTTTGAGAGCTTGTAGTTTTCTTTAAAGTGAGAATTAGCGAAAGGTGTAAACTAGGGATTTGTAGAGGGTGTGGAAAAGTTGCAAACCCTTCTCATAGTTTGAATAAAAGAAGCTCTACTGGTCCGTGGACGTAGGCCAAAGTTGAGGCCGAACCACGTAAATCTATGTTGTATGTTTGTGTTCTTTTGTTGGTTTTTTCGATTCGTTTTCATTCAAGATCGTGTTTCTTGATACGATCAACACACACACGAAAGAACACTAAGTTAGGAATCCAGGGGTGCCATTTTCCTTACACTTACCATCACCCAGTTTCATGAGCCAACTTGTGTGGCTTAAATTCATGCCACATGAGAGGTCGTATTGAGAATGCTATCATACATTTTTTTGTGTACTGAGAATGCTATCATACATTGGGATCATATAATATATCAATCCTACTCAATATATTAACTAAGAAACCGTGTCGCATAATACCAGTTAGTATTAGGACGAAATCTTCAAATTTAATTCTTATCATAAGTATTTTCACTGCTTCTTGCTTGTTTCTTTCCTCGCACATTGCTCTTGGTTTAGGATCATGATCTACTTGAGTTTGTTAGAGAATCTGTCATGGTATATTTAGAAGATGACGATTGTGGTACACGTAAAGATGCTGCCTTTACCTGCTGCAAAATAATGGAAAATACCGTATCTGGTGTCTCTTCAACACATTTTGGTGCCATGCGACAACGATGTCTCGTTGAGAAGGTTTGTTCTTGCAAAATTGTCATATTCTTGTGTTTTTACAACTGGTGGGCAATGTATTATGGTGATGTTATTTTTGTTTAGATTTTGGAAAAGCTTCTCACTGCAGCCGTTGGTGATGTTGATGATTCCGTTCGAAGATCTGTGTTTTCCTCTTTGGCCAAAACAACGGAATTTGATAGTTTTCTAGCACAGGCTGAGTGTTTGACTGTGATTTTTTCTGCTTTAAATGATGAGGTATTCTTCAGCATATTTCAGAATTATTTTAACTGCCTGTTGAATTTAATTTCTAGTAACACTGCAATCTGATTTATATCTTTGTCACATAATATAGCGCTTATGATCCTGTACAATATTTATTATTAGGTTCAATAGAATGCCACTCATATTATTTTATGGATTGCAATGCTATCGCGTATGCGTTCTTTGTGACAAAAATTGAGATGAGGCCTGTTGAATTGATAAAACATAAGTCACTCTTCTCACTTTTGTGCTTAAAATTTTCAAATGATTGTCTGTAAACATTTTCTATTATCAGTGAATGTCCAATCAATAGCTGTCTATAGTCTGACCTGGTACCTCTGTGTAGGATTTTGAGGTTCGGGAATATGCAATTTCAGTGGCTGGCAGATTGTCTGAAAGGAATCCAGCATATGTTCTCCCTGCTCTTCGTGTCCATCTTATTCAGTTATTAAATTATCTGAAACAGAGGTACTTCCTTATATCTGTCCAATTGTTCACAACCATCACGTTATCTTTAGTTGTTGATTGTGCATATCTCCACGTTCTTCAAAATCCTTTTCTTGAAGAGTTAAAAAAAAAAATCTTCTTGGTTAGGTGTTATTCATTTTCTTTTCCATATTCATCGGTCTTCTTATCCTTCTTGATTTATCTGTTTCTCGATAGCAGTGCTGACCTCAAATGCAAAGAAGAAAGTGCAAAGTTGTTGGGATGCGTGATTCGTAGATGTGAACGATTAATACTCCCATATATTGCTCATGTACACAAGGTTCAGTATCTCCATTATGTTGTTCAGTCATTTGCTTTCATGTTTTCTGACTCGTTTGCACGTTTCAGGCTCTGATCGCCAAGCTCTGTGATGGGACTTCTAATACTGGTGTTATAAGCGGAGTTCTGGTGACTGTTGGGGATTTAGCTCGAGTGGTGCGTTTTTTCTGTTTGATCTTATAGACGTTAACAATTTAGATTGATTCGAGTGTTTTTCTGTTTACTAGTGTTGGTAATATACGATAAGTTGGTGCTGGAATATAGATACATACCTAGTAATGAGAGGGATCTTGCTAATTATAATTGCGGAGTACAGATGCAACTATCGGGGAATTAGTTGCAAATTCCAGCTCATTTCTTTTGTCTCGGTCAATGTTCCACTTTTGTAATATGGGTCTTTTGCTTTATATTCAACTTTGTTATTCATTTTCAGAATCTTGAGGGATTTTAATCCCTGTTGATGTGATATGTCAACTAGTTTAGTTTAAGTTCTCTTCAGGGTGGCTTCACGATGAGAAAGTACATTCCAGAACTCATGCCCTTGATTGTCGAAGCTTTATTAGATGGTGCTACTGCCTTGAAACGGGAAGTTGCAGTCACAACTCTCGGTCAAGGTGTGCAAAGTTCTGGGTATGCGTTTAATGATTTGTCCTTGCATGAATCTTTATCCTATCGAAACTAGGGCTGTAAACAAACCTCGCTCATTTTCTGGGCTCGAGCTCGAGCTTTCTATTAAAAAATAGAAATAAAAATAAATAAAATAATAATAATAAAGCTCACATGAGCAAGCTCGAGCTCGAGCCGAGCTTCAGTCGAGCCTGCTAGGCTCATCTTTCACCCCTAATCGGAACTGGGATTTTCAACTTTGTTGATGGTTTTGAGTTGCATGATTCCTTTCCCTACGTGTAGTTTGTTATGCTGAGCTGGTACCCTTTATTTTGTATGCTGCTTGAAGTTTTAAGAACAATCGTCAAGTTGAAAATGAGCATGCAGTTTATATTATTTTTATGCATGCTTCAAGCATAGGGAATTTTCTTTTGTTATTGAGGCTTGTCGCTGAAAAACTGAAGTATTCCTATCCCCGTGAAAGTGGCAGAATTCTGTTAGTCAATATACATTTGTTCTTGTCTTCTGTAGATGTTTTTAGTTATTCTCCCTTTCGTCTTACAGAACCGTTAATTATATTGCAGTTATGTTATTACCCCATATAATGAGTATCCTCAGTTGCTTGGAATACTTCTGAAAATGGTTAATGGTGAGCTTCCTTGGTCTACCATACGTGAAGTTCTAAAGGTTGTTAAATTTGGTAGTGATAAATCAAAAACCTATTTATCTTTATCTTAGTTTAAAATGGGTTTTTTCTGGTCTTTAGGTTATCGGTATAATCGGTGCTTTAGATCCTCATGCTCACAAACAAAATCTATTAAGTTTACCGGGGCCCCATGGTGATCCTGATCGACATGTCTCATCGATTAATGATCTATTACCTATGGATCTTTGGCCAGCTTTTGCAACGTCAGAAGATTACTACTATACAACTGTGAGACCTTGAATTCAGACATCTAAGCTATCTGCTGAGTATTTTGATATCCATAAATTAGCATTCTACTATTTACATTTCATATACTCAGGTTGCTATCAGTTTACTCATGCGAATTTTTAGGGATCCTTCACTTTCTAGTTACCACCAGAAGGTTGTTGGATCTCTCATCTTTATATTCAAGGTTGGTAAATTGTTGTGGTATGTTTTTTATTGAGGGGCTTAATCAATATATGAATGCTACTGACTTTTTCCTCTTTTGTTTGCGAGATAAGTCGATGGGTCTTGGCTGCATTCCATACCTACCCAAGGTTAGTCTGTCGTATTCAGCCGTCAGACCCTTTTTCTTACATTGTTTCTTTTGTCATTACATGAAAAATGCTGCACCTGTTCGAATTGTCTTCTGTTTCTCTTGATCAATTTGTTTTAGCACTTTCAACGTTCGGAGGCAACTACATAGGCTTTCTTGTGAAGCTGTACAGTGGCTTTTCCTTTGCCTAATTGAAGTGTGTAAGAAATTTACTCAAAAATATATTTGGTTGTTGTATCAGGTTCTTCCTGATCTCCTTCATACTGTCCGCACATGTAATGATGGCCTGAAGGAGTATATTACTTGGAAACTTGGAACTCTCGTGTCAATTGTTCGCCAGGTGTGAATACTTTGATTGCCTAATGCCTATTCTAGTTTATAAGCCATGATCCTCAATCCTCGTATCATTTATATTATCGTATCTTATTGCAGCATATTCGTAAATATCTTCCAGAGTTGTTCTCTCTAATATCTGAATTATGGTCATCCTTTACTTTCCCTGCAACTAGCCAACCAGTGCATGGATATCCGGTAATAAGCTTCCATTTCACTGCTTGGCACTGGATGACTACCGTGATTTTGAATTTACAGCAGACAATAGACTAATTTAGTGAATATTCTCTCGTTTCAGATTCTTCATCTGCTTGAGCAACTGTGTCTGGCTCTCAATGATGAATTTCAGGCACATCTTCCGTTTATTATCCCTTCATGTATTCAAGTTCTAAGTGAATCCGAGAAGTTTAAAGACTATACTTATGTCATTGATATCCTCCATACTCTTGAAGTTTTCGGGGGTCAGTACTGTACTTTTTGTTTAACCATGCTCATGATAATGTTAAAAATCTTATGCGTGTTGTTTAAAGGAATCCTGGATGAGCATTTGTATCTACTTCTTCCATCGCTTGTTAGAATTTTGAAAGTTGATGCTTCAGTGGAAGTGCACCGTGCTGCTATTCGAACTCTCATCAGTTTGATTTCCCGCTTGCAGGTTGATGCTTGAGTGCCACTTTCTTCATCTGTTTATTTTGTTAAATAAATATTGTTAATAACTGCTATATTCGTCATTCTATGTGCCAGGTAACAACAGGTCACGTGTCGACTCTCGTGCATCATTTGATGCTCGTTTTGGACGGGTTTGGCCTCCCCCCAATTGTCTTGTTATTCTTTCCTTTTACTTTGAAATGGAGAAACCTGGAGAACATTGGGATCCATCATTTTCATTTATTAAATCATAAACCTACAATCATATTTATTTGGCTAGGGATTTCTTTTATGTTGATGAACTCACAAGCTCTGTGGTCTGGCGGGGTTCATATGTCTTTTGGTGCATTGAAAATTGATTATTTGTAAAGGATAATCTTTCTTCTTAATATTGCTGTTTCAGTTTTTTTGAGCTTCCTTTGTAATAGATTAAGGTAGGTACAATTTTGAATGAAAACAGGAAAACCGATGATCTTAGAAATGATGCTATCGATGCCCTTTGTTGTTTAGCTCGTTCTATCGGGGAGGGCTTCACTCCCTTCATCCCATCCACGCGCAAGCTTTTATTGAAACATCGCCTGTGGGTATGTAGTTAGTCTTTTAGTGTGTTCGGTGTTGTTTGCTTAAATAATCATTTTTTATAAGATGTTTTGTTTGCAAATCTTGTACACACATACAGCATCAAGAGTTTGATGAGATTGAAAGCCGGTTGCAGAGAAGGGAGCCGTTGGTAAGAAGCAATCAAGTTTCTCAGAGACATCAGCGGCTTCCGAGAGAAGTTATAAGTGACCCTTTAAGTGATACAGAAAATCATGATTGTAGAGTTAATTCGCTTGGGCCCCATCATGTAAGCATTCCCTGAAGAGTGATTGATTATTATCGCAGATTGGTAGTATGTTACCTAAATTAGATAATTTGCGACTAGGTTATCAATAATTTAGTTTTGCTCAATACTTCTTTCCTTCGGCCTTTTCTTTGATTTAAAAATAGACATAGATGCCATAAATTAGTTTTTTAAAAGCTATCAGCTTCTTTCTCTTAGAGGTACTTTGTCATCATTTGTTTTCAGATTGTATTTTGTCAAATATCCAATCTTATCTAGTGCCTGCCTCAGCTTGGATTCAATTGACGTAAAAAATGGAATTCATAACGATTCACAAGTTATACCTTGTTCAGTTAATAACCATTCCGTGGTCCCTTTTCGGAACCATTTTTATTTGAGATTTGTGTGACAATAGAACATACCAGGATGCTATTAGAGCTACTTGTGGATATTCTTCCTTTTTACCTGTATTTTCTGAATATCTATCTTCAGTTGAGTTACGTCTTCAACTTTCACAGATAAATGAACTTCGGTTACTTCGTGCTGCCGAGGCTTCACAGCGCAGCACCAAAGAGGACTGGGCAGACTGGATGAGGCATTTTAGCGTTGAATTATTGAAGGAATCGCCTTCACCGGCGCTGAGAACATGTGCCCAGCTTGCTCAGCTTCTTGTAAAAATAACTGTTTCCTGCTTCCTGTTTCCCCTTTTTTTCCCTTTACATGAATAGAAATGTAATTATTTTTATCATTCCAGCCTCTTATTGGAAGGGAGTTTTTCGCTGCTGGTTTTGTCAGCTGCTGGACACAGCTGAACGAGAATAGCCAAAGACAGCTCGTTCAAAGTTTGGAGATGGCTTTTTCTTCGCCAAATATATCTCCAGAGATTCTTGCCTCGCTTTTGAACTGGGTAAGTTGTGGTTTCCTTTCCTTGAATATGAAAAAAAAAAAACATTGCATGTGATTTTTTAACTATGGAAATGGAACACAACACGGACTATTGCTTATTATTAGAACTAAACTGCACTAGAACATAACTGACCAAAATCGTATTTATCTTTGTTTTACTTTGGAATAATGAAAAACTTAGCTTGAAAAACACGGAACTAGGCCTGTTTACTCGCACATCCTTGCTTTTTCTGAATACACATAGGCAATTGCATCCTCTTATTCAGTTGTTGGAATTAATTTCAGGCTGAGTTCATGGAACACTATGAAAGACCCCTCCCTATCAATATCCGTCTACTTGGTCTTCTTGCAGAGAAGGTTAGTTATATTTTTTTTGTATTTTTTTTATCTTAAAACTGACTCAATAGATACGTTACATGTAAGCACAAAATATCAATATACCTCCGGACTTTCGTGTTTCAGTCCCGTGCATTTGCAAAGGCCTTGCATTATAAAGAGATGGAATTTGAAGGTGCATGCTCAAACAAGAAGGATGTAAACCCAGCTTCTGTTGTTAAAGCTCTCATTCATGTAAATAATCAATTACACCAGCACGAGGTAGTAGTTTACTTTTAACCCGTCACTCATATTTTAGAGAATTTCACAAGTGGAAATTGGCCATCAAGTAAGTTATTGTTTTTCTTCATTTAGGCTGCTGTTGGAATATTGACGTACGCACAAGAGCATTTGGATGTTAAACTGGAGGAGTCATGGTAATATTAGCCATTGACTATTGGGTGTTTATTATGCGTGGGCTTGATTTGTTTATTCTTCATCAAGGTATGAGAAACTTCAGCGATGGGGTGATGCTCTGAAAGCTTACACGGGCAAAGCCTCCCAAGGATCAACAACGAATCTTGTTCTTGAGACAACTCTAGGTGTGTTTTTCCAATCCAAATGTTGGACACGATACCCTTACTCGTTAAAAATCTAATCAGTTAAACTAAGTTATGGGTAATGTTCTAAATATAGAATCATGGAGACCATTGTGATATTAATATTTCAACGCTTCTTGCTTTTAATTTTGCTTCCAAATTGTTCCTATATTTGGCTTTTGTCACTGGCCTCTGCATTATCATTTATATGTTTCATGCTTGCTACAAACTAACTAAGCTGTAGGTTTCAAGATGATGCCAATATATGAGATCAGCAAAGAACATGACATTTTTTAAAGTATAGTAGCTGTTTATTCTTTTCTTGTGTTCAGGTAAGATGAGATGCCTCGCTGCACTTGCTCGATGGGAAGAGCTCAACAAACTGTGCAAGGAGTTCTGGCCACAAACTGACATAAATAATCGAATTGAAATGGCACCAATGGTTTGTCTTGTCTTCACGCTTATGATGCCAATTTATTTCTAATGGTTGTATCAAGGTCATGCTTATAACTGTCTAGAACTGATCGAGCCATTTCATCAGAGTTGGGATTAACTGAAATTGTTATAATTAAACATAGTCTCAAATTAACAATGTGCAAACTAGTTATAGTTGATTCACCGTTATTCTCAAGTTCGTTAAAAGTTATAATTGAGAACAATATATCCTATTACACATGGTGTGATCTTGTTGATATAGGCTGCCAGTGCTGCCTGGAACATGAGTGAGTGGGATCAGATGGCAGAGTATACTTCTTGGTTGGAGGATGGCGATGACGTCAAGGCTCGAGTTTTGAGTATTAATGCAGCAGGAAGTGATAGTAGTAGCAATGGCACCTTTTTCAAAGCTGTTCTATCAGTTCATCGAGGCAAGGTACCTCTTTTTTTTTTTTTTCCATTCTCCTGTCCTTTAATTCCTGAAAATGTTTTACTTGTGTCTAATCAATCTTTTGAAAATAATCAGTATGATGAAGCACGTGATTATATTGAAAGATCAAGGAAATGTTTGGCTACAGAAGTTGCTGCCCTGGTCAGTTTTCGACATCTTCATCTTCTATTGAATCAAAACAAATATATAGTCATTCACTTTGTCGGACTAAATGCATTGGATTTAATTCTTTAGAATGATGGATATGGAAGACATGCATAAGCATCTCTCAATCATGTATCGTCTTTCAATGTATTAGTCTATGACCCTTAAGGCTGTATCTCACTTCCAAATGCGTGCTGTAGTTGCTAGGGCATATTTATCTAATTGCATTAGATTTGTATCCACTTGATCATACACTTAAAAACATTTGCATCCTTTGAAACTGCTCAAATTTCTATTGCTGCTAGGTTCTTGAAAGCTATGAACGTGCTTATAGCAATATGATTCAAATTCAGCAGCTATCAGAATTAGAGGAGGTACATCCTGTCGTGCCATTTTCTTAATTATTAAGTATATAAACTGACAATTAGTGAAACATTCTGATTCAAATTGGGCATGTCTGACCTGACTGCTGTTGAAACAGGTTATTGACTACTGTACCCTTCCTGTTGGAAACAATGCTACAGAGGGACGAAGGACTCTCATCCGCAACATGTGGGGCGAACGCATTAGAGGTGTAAAACGAAATGTTGAGGTAGAATGTTGAGCTAGCTACTTGGTCGTCGTTTTTTATTTGTTTTCGATATCTTCCAATCATAGAAAAGGGAATTATCCAGTGGTTTACACTTCTTAATATGTCAACTAAGTCTGCATTTTCTTGGAAACATGTAACAGTCTTCTCATAGGGCCATTTTAAAGAATCTCAAGTAGTTCTTACAATTTGGCATTCTAAATGCGTGTTAATCAGCATATTTGTTGCTCAGAGTATTCCTTTGTGCTTGTCCATCCTAGTTGATGCATATTCTTTCCAACATCTGCATGACACAATTAACTGTTTTAGAATTTAGAGGCTCTAAAATAGAGTTTAAAGATGAATATGTGTTTCTTTACTGCAACCTTTACTTTTGCGATTTTTCATAATTTTTTAAATTATGGCGGTGGAAAATTACAATTATTTGTTTTTTAATATTGTTTTCATCTTCTTTTTATTTCTATCTGTTGCAGGTATGGCAAGCACTTTTGGCCGTGAGATCACTCGTCTTACCGCCTACAGAAGATGCAAAAACATGGCTAAAGTTTGCTTCTCTTTGTCGTAAAAGTGGCAGAATCAGTCAAGCTAGGTCAACTTTAGTAAAACTCTTGCAGGTTAGGTTCATGTCGCATGTTGATTGTTATGGCACTGATGTTATTCTTGATATTGAGTATTATTCTCGTTTGTGATCCTATGCAGTTTGATCCTGAAACAACTCCTGAAAACGTAAGATATTGTGGGGACCCTCTAGTAATCCTAGCTTACTTGAAATATCAGTGGTCATTGGGAGAGGATCAAAGACGCAAGGAAGCCTTCTCCAGATTGAAGGTGCTAGCTAGGTCCACTGTTCATTTACCGCTATCCAGATCTGTGTGTTAAATTTGAGAGTTCCATCCTAAAACTGATTGGTGCTGGGATAGAACCTTCAAATCTAACATTGTTTAGTGTTTTGACAATTAACAATCCATAATTTTCCTCTCCAGGATTTGGCAAGGGATCTTCCACAGATGACCGCTCTTCAGCAAACAACACAGAACGGCATATCGGCTAGCTCAAATGTGCCTCTGACAGGCCGTGTTCATCTAAAATTAGGAACTTGGCAGTGGGCACTTCCCCTGGTTTAGATGATGACTCCATACAAGGCATGTATCTCAACTAATTATCCTTTTTTTTGTGTTAGCATGTTGTTTTGGATCGCTTTGATCATTTTCGCGCATGCATGTTTTGTCGGGTTGGAGGTACCTGTTAGTTTTACTGTACTGGTCTGATTATTGTGTTTGCTTTTTGTGGTTACAGAAATTCTTGTTGCATTTGGAAACGCCACTCACTGCGCAGCAGACTTGGGAAAGGCCTGGCATAAATGGGCACTTTTTAACACAGCAGTTATGTCTCATTACGTAGTGAGAGGTACCCCCAGTATTGGTTCACAGCATGTCGTTGCTGCAGTCTCTGGATTTTTTCGTTCCATAGCTTGTGCTGCACATTCTAAAGGTGTGGACGGTAGTTTACAGGTAAATCTAGTGGAAATTTTGTTGATATAAAGCTAGGGTTTAATGACCTATAAAAAACTAAAATCTTTTAACATTCATGGAGATTCAGAGTTCCCTTGACTATTTGGTGCTTAAAAATTTTTGTTTTGCATAAATTCTGATTATGTCCAATGGGTTCTGATTTGTTTTTGTGATCCTGGTATTTAGGACATCCTTCGTCTGCTCACTTTGTGGTTCAATCATGGAGCTTCATCAGAAGTTCAAGCGGCGCTACAGGAAGGGTTTTCTCTGGTCAATGTAAATACGTGGTTGGTTGTCTTACCTCAGATAATTGCCAGGATACATTCTAATGAACGTGTAGTTAGAGAACTCATCCAATCTCTACTAATTCGCATTGGTGGGAGTCATCCACAGGTTAGCATAGTTATTTATTTGTTTGAATAAATGTGGGATGGACCAAAGAAAGAGTCTTATCTATTTATTCCTATGCTAATCTCAAATCCTCTTAATGCAGGCTCTAATTTACCCTCTTCTTGTTGCATGCAAATCTGTCAGTAGTTTCCAGAAACAGGCAGCTCAAGAAGTAGTTGACCATGTTCGGCAACATAGTGGCATACTTTTGGATGAGGTGAGAATATGAGCTTTCATGTTGACTTTTTTTGTATTAACGATATGGATTGCTTAACAATCTTATTGCATTTGGTAAAAGGCTCAACTTGTATCCACGGAGTTGATTCGGGTATCAATACTTTGGCATGAAATGTGGCACGATGGATTGGAAGAGGCGAGTCACTTGTATTACGGCGAACAGAACATCAATGGAATGCTTAATGTCTTAGAGCCACTTCATAAAATGCTCAAGGACGATGCAATGAGGAACGATACAACTCTACAAGAGAAATCTTGTATTCAGGTGATCAATATGGAAATTATTGAGTAATGCTAGATTTAGCTTTTTGTCCTTTTACTTGCCCCTGGAATCAATTGAGTATATAGGATTATCAACTGAAAGTTGATGTAATTTCATCCAGTTGATACTTGTCTTTAAGTTTCTTTGACCTTTATTGTACATATCAGGCGTACTGGCATGATCTTCAAGGGGCTTGGGAGTGCTGCATGAATTTCCAAAGGAATCGGAGAGATTCAGAGCTAACTCAGGTATTACGTTACCCGAGAGATCTGATAAAAATATCTGTATCCTATAAAGGTTGCGTCTAGGCTCTACGCAACTATTATTTTTGGTCTTCTTTTTCCAGATGACTAACCCTTACAATTCTGTGAGTCCCCTCTTCATCATTTCACCAATGCATTGTGGAAAATGCCAGATAATATGCCACGTCAGAAATTGTTGAAACACATAAAATAAAAAATGATACGCATTTGCTTAAGCAGAAGATGTGGTGTTTCAATATGGTAAAAGAGCTGGATCACAAGAGGGTTTTGGGTTCAAATCCTGAGGGGTGACGACAAATCAACGCTTAGGAAACAAAAATCAGCCTACACGCGTGGGGTGTGTCGGAAATAAAATATATGCATATAAAATTGATACGTATCTTTAAAAATTTAAGCTTTTAGAAGATGTGGTCATTCGACATTAGCGTTCGTAAAGAAGTGGGAAGCATGTCAGGAATACACATGTCTGATATCAATATCTTTGCATTTTCAACTTATTTGTTTTGTAATGGATCTATTTGTTTCAAAGTTGATGGTTAGCTTTTAGGCCTTTAATTATTAGAATCTGAAAAGAATATTCGAATTTGAGGAGGCATCACTTTATGAGTTATTAGTCGCATTTCTAAAGATTTATTCTGCTAAATCAACTACTTTCATATTGCAGGCTTGGCGTCTGTATGAGAAGGTATTTAAGCGGATAAATCAACAGCTTCAGACCCTGACTACGCTTGATTTACAGGCAAGGAATTTTTGCTTAACATATTTGATGTTTATTTCATTTCTTTTCACTTAGATGTTATCTTTCTTTCTGAGAACAGTCTGTATCCCCAGCATTGCTGGAATGCCGTGATCTGAAACTGGCTGTGCCGGGAACATATAAAGCTGGTAATTCCTTTTTTTTCCCCCTATTACACAGGGAAATGACAGTTCATAAAAAACCTACTATTTTTTACAAAATTAATCACCTATTTTCCTCAGATTCACCGGTGGTGACAATTTCATCATTTGCACCACAATTAAAAGTCATCACATCCAAACAACGACCTCGTAAATTGACAATCCATGGAAGTGATGGTGAAAATCATGCTTTTTTGCTAAAAGGGCACGAGGATTTACGCCAAGATGAGCGAGTTATGCAGGTCTTCTTCTAGATCTTTTTTGCTCTTTTTAGTTTTATTTTGTAGTTGTTCTGGGTCCATGGTTCATGTATTATTTTCTTGTTCATGTTCGTGGTTGTGTTTAACTGCTCACAATCCTTGTGGTCAACCAGCTCTTTGGATTAGTAAATACTTTGCTGGTGAATTCTACAATAACATCAGAGAAGGATCTCTCTATTCGAAGATACTCGTTCCATTGTCATCAAACGCTGGCCTTATAGGGTGGGTCCCAAATTGTGATACCTTGCACCAGCTCATCCGTGAGTATAGGGAAGCCAAAAAGGTTTGTTTATGCCTTTGTCCCCATCTCCATCGTTTCGTTCCTGCATAATTATTTATTTTTCTTTCTTTTTTCCTTTGGCGTATGGAAATTTAGATTGTTTTTCTACCTAAATGTTTTTGTCTTGTAGATAAACCTCAATCAAGAACATAAGTTAATGCTGAGTTTTGCTCCAGACTATGAACATTTGCCTCTTATATCAAAAGTTGAGGTGTTTGACGATGCTCTTCAAAATTCGGAAGGAAATGACCTAGCGAGGGTATGAGCTTTTGAGTAGATTGTCTGCCTGTTCCTTTTGACCAAATACTTATATGCGTAAGCACGTGTGCATTTATGTGCTTATGCACCCATACGTTGTGCCCCTCGATTGTAGGTGTTATGGTTAAAAAGTCGAACTTCAGAGATCTGGTTCGAACGAAGGACATGTTACATGAGAAGCTTGGCCGTCATGAGTATGGTAATGATTATTAATCATTGATGAAGCTGTCGCTTTAGTAAAGCCCTGTTATCAACTCAAAAGAAAAACGATTGATTGAGCACTTACATAGATGGATATTATTCTCAAGTTGCTAACTGAATCCATTTTTCTCAGGTTGGTTATTTACTTGGTCTGGGTGATCGGCATCCTAGCAACATCATGCTGAACCATTGCAGGTTTTTTTAATGGATCAAATGAATTCGTTAACTTATCAGTTCATTTAGATAAAAAAAATTTTTGTTGTTTTTTTTTTTTACACCAGTGGGAAGATCTTGCATATTGACTTTGGGGATTGCTTCGAAGCTTCGATTAACAGGGCGAAATTCCCCGAGTAGGTAAGGTTTCAAGATCCAACTTCATGGTTTTCCATAGCTGCATCAAGTATTTTGCAAAAGAAAAAGCAAAGCACGATAGCATTTCCTTCTAACAAAAAGTTATTTGATTTGATTCAGGTCCCATTTCGCCTTACTCGAATGCTTATTAAAGCAATGGAAGCCAGTGGCATTGAAGGAACCTTCCGCTCCACATGTGAAAATGTCATGCAGGTCCTCCGTACAAATAAAGACAGCGTTGTGGCAATGATGGAGGTATCACTTTATGTTTTTAATGCTTGATATTGCCTTTCTTTATTTTCTGTATGCAACTTTCATGTTAGGATTCACCTTTTGTTCGAGGGTGTTTCATTATTTACTCCCTTTATCTTCTGGTTTTATGACACATGCTTATCTGGCTACGGTCGATCTTTTCTGTCTCAATATCTCTAGTCACTACTATGGTTCATATACTTCACGATCGACTAGATTTATTTAGTTTGACTTGGTTTAATCCTCAATTGTGAAATCCATCTTCATTAATACTCCATGGTCAATCTTTCTCAGGCATTTGTCCACGATCCGCTGGTAAACTGGCGCCTTCTCAGTCTTAATGAAGTAGGTGTACGGTATTTTTATTTATCACTTTCTTTTTATCTCTAAAGGCCATCTTTCTCTCAATCACTGTCTGACACACATTTATTTAATAGGCTGTGAATCAATCGGGGGATGCAAGCGAGGCTTTGAACGAGAAAGCAGTGAGTGTACTGGCACGTATGAGCAATAAACTCACGGGGAGAGACTTCCCGCCTTATCCTAGCCCGCCAACAAACCGTCATCACAGCAGCACCTCAGCTCCCAGCGGCGGCAACTCTAATGAAACCGAGCATGGATTATCCGTTAAGCTACAAGTTCAGAAGCTCATTGTTGAGGCAACATCCCATGAAAACTTATGCCAGCATTACTTGGGGTGGGTTTTTCGGCTAATACTCGAGTTCTTCGTTAGATTTAGAAACGAATGAAAGCTCTAATCCTTTCCTCTCTGTGTATGCTTCTTCTCTTCAGGTGGTGCCCTTTCTGGTGACTTTCTGCTTAGATTATATTATAGTCAAATGGCTCCAAAGTGAGGCAGCAATATTTGTGTGTATAAATATTGTTTGTACATAAACAGTATAGGTACATACATGTCAACGCAGAGTTGATGGTTTGCAAATAATGTAGTAAACGTCGCTGTGAGTGACGCCTATTGTGCTCGACGTCGACTTTTATCTATGCGTATTTCGATATGAAAAGAGAAAAAGGGAAAAAATCGGCGGTCATCACATGAAAAATACATAGATTGGAATATATTGTTATTGCCGTGGGTTCGTCATGTCATCTACGGTGGCGGCGATAGCAAGCACGGTGAGCCTGTGGTGGAGGTTGGGGCTCAGCACGTGGCATGCACAGAGGATGCGCGGGCTTTGTGGCATTGGCCGCAGCTATGGTATGGAAATTAGTATGGATGCTTGTAAATTGTTCTCAGAGAAGCTGAGGAAAGAATTGAGGACTTCAATGAACAAAATGTGTGAGGAATTTTTTAGTTAAGAATAAAATTGGGGACTCTATTTGGTGGGGTGCGCCAGGCCCGTGCTACAGTGCAACGCAGAGGCGACGCCTGAAGGCCCAGGCAGCAAGCTACCTTAATGGGCCTTCCCCCTAAAAAATTAATTTAATATCATGTGGGCCGATGGCCCACGTATCAGATATTAAACTGATAAGAACAGATACTACACTTGATCTTAGCCAAAAGGCCGAGAAAGGTATGAGCTTTAAGGAATAAACTCTTTCTGCTTTATAGTTCTACTTCTCTTGCACTTTGCTATCGCTTAGTCGATGTGGGACAAAAAGTGGAATACAGCAATGTAATCAGAGTTAAAAAAAAAAAAAAAGATTATAAAATTAAATTCTTTCGAAGATCAAAGCGCAGTCCCAAAAAGGGGAAGATGATGTGGTTCTCTCTCTCTCAAATAGTACGTACAACGTTCTCAATGAGCAATGAAGTCTCTTCTTCTATGAGTCGTTTAATTTGTAATAACAAACAATAAGCACAATTTCGAGTGAACATGGTTTAACGGTTAAAGATTGCAACTAAAGGTATGAGGCAATATATATGATCACGAAAGTATACAAAAAGTGAGATGGATCGGCTTATCGATTAATGCAGCGGTTTGAGATGGAACACCTGGCAAGCGGACTTGAGCGATTTCTTGTTCGCAGCTTGTTCAAACTTCTTTCCAGCAGCTTCGTTCTCTTCCAAGCTCGACTGGATGAAGAATCTTATCCACCAATTCGAGCTTCGCAGTTTTGCCTACAACCCAGTATTATAGTGATTGTTACGTTATGGAAACTTGTGTGTCAAGAACTAACATATGAAGGATCTTACGAAATGCAGAATTTATGCAATATGATAGCTCATAATGTCCATCTCTATATCTACCAACCAAAGCTTAACCTGACGGGCACAGCCTAGGTGAAAAACAAGAATGAAAAGCTTACGGGTCGCCCGAACTTGGAAAGCTCGCCCACTTTAGCTCTCTGATGACCCGGGTAGCCTAGAACACAAAAACTTCGTTAGAGAAATGCAAAACACCAGCCTCTAGAGCCAGTGGAGAATACTAAATCGCACGTTAAGCCCTTAAATTCGGCAATGAACTCAAGCAATCTTTTATACTTATCCCACAAATACTGAATTTTTAAGCATATAAAAACTGAATGCATCTTCACACACGTACCAGATAATATGACCAAGCTATCAGAAGCAACCCTTGCCAGCTCAGGAACGGTTTTGTTAAGGTACTTGGGTGAAAGGTAATCTAAAGCATCAGAAACTATGACGAGAGAAAAGGACTTGGGACGATAGGGAAGTGGGAATTTTATATCAGCCACACGCACAACGCCTTTGCGCACGAGGCTCTTGCAGCTGGCATCGGCATCTTCCAACTCGTACGGTTCTATGCCCCAAGCTTCAGTGTCCTCTTCCTTTAAGAATTGAGAAACTACAGAGCAGGTTTCAGGACCCACATGCAAGACTTTACGCATGCTATCACCGTATGCTTTCTTAAGTAGAGGTATTAATCTCTGAGCTTCCAGTGAACATGAAACACTACCTGCATACATAACATTGGATGTGTTAAGTACAGCAGTTTGTATATATATTTTAGCAAATACAGTTACAAGAAAAAGGTAACCAATAAACCCCTGAATAATATAGGCAGTGAAAGGGATAATCAAAGTAGCAAACACAGTGCCGATACTAACCATCGAGTCTATTTAGAGCGGAAATGTCGTTCCTGCCACCTGTCAGGAGAATTTTAACTCACGTGACCCAGCACAATCCAATTTTACAGGCAAAACATTGCACGGAAATCATCTAACAGCACGACCTCAATAAAATTTAGAATCCAATTTCATAAATTTCTTTCCAAAATTGTTCGGTGTAATAATATTTTATAGAAGAGAAAATGGAAAAAATGAGAAGGTAAGTAGTTTGATCAATATCAATATAACAAACATGCAAAGGATTTCAGTCTATCCAACCAAAAACATACCTGAATTATGATAGAGATAACCAACTATCAGCAATGCTCCCTGATATTTTGAGAACAGTAACAGTATCAGTATTATATCTAGAAAATTAAAACTGAAAGCATGGGTACATATGTTGCTAGAGTCATATCATTATAATCTCAGAATAGGTTATCCATTTTCTCTTTGACAGTCCACAACAAGATTTATTATCTCATCTGACCAAAATGGCAGTGGGTTGTCACATGAATGCTTAATTCTCAATCCATATCAGGTAAAGGATTTGTAGAATTACCACAACAACAAGTCCTACAGACAACAGAGGAGAAGGACGAGACTTGGGATGCAATACACCTACAAAAGGAAGGCCCCCACTCTCGGCAAAGCGACGAGAAGTATTGGGTCTTCGTGACATATTTTTTAAGTTACAACAACCTGCCAATTGAACGAAAATGATGAATAGATCTGAAATGCTTAATAAGATGTCAACCACACACTTACTCAATTGCACAACCTTTAGATGAGCATTTAAAGCAAGATGATAGAATAGAAACACTCAAAGCTGCAAAAACATTGTAGCTAATCATCCTCCCTCGCAGCAACGTAAAAAATTCGGCAATGACACCCATGCTTGTTGTACACATTCATCAAAGACGCCAGAACTTGTTGCATCGATGAAGCTTAGTATGACCAATAACATAGCAAGAAAATCAAATCTCCCAAGTTTCAACATGTTCATAACACATTCGATATCAATACACTACTAAAACAATACATTCAACAAAAGGTCAGCTAAATCCAGTTACTGAACTACGCAATTTTGACAAATTAACCTGAAATCCATCATCAGACATCAAGTTCAAAGAAATAAAACAATTCCGCGACAAGTTTAGCAAATCGTGAGGCGAAACCAGTGGCAAAAAGCAAATCCACAAAACGCATAGTATCGTAAACGAACTCACACGCGGAAGAAACAGAGTTTCTCTTAGCTAGTTGGCGAAATCAAACTTGGGAGCGCAAGAACTCAATGTGGAATCTAGATCTGCTGTATAATGAGCTGATAAAAAACGCTGTGTATTTTTTACTTGGAGTGGTTCTTTCTCTGTTTGGATGGAAGATCGTGTCTCGGACCTCAGCAGCTATATATTCTTTTTATTTCTTACTTTTTTTTTCCAATTTAATTATGTCTCCATTTAGCCTTCAATATTCTTTGGGCCTGTCGGTGCTTGGAATAACGGGTCAAATAGTGGGCTTGGATCAGTCCATTTTCGACCCGTCCATGTCAGCAATCCGCCACATCAATTAAAGAAGCATCAACCGTTGATTAACACGATCCAACGCTTCTCATTCACTTCCTAAACATCTGTGCCACGTCACCGATCCTTCACCTACAATAGCAGCGAAACCATCCAACGGCTCAGATTGCTTCCATATCCCGCCACGAATTTCAGTCCATCAATCCTATATAATGGACATACATACTTCGCTATTCGCCATCATCGACAAACTATCTTCATATTTTCCGATTTACCCAAAATCACGCACAAAGAAAAAAAACCGTTAAATCAAAATGGCACGCACGAAGCAAACCGCACGAAAATCCACCGGAGGAAAAGCCCCGCGCAAGCAGCTCGCCACCAAAGCCGCCAGGAAGTCCGCTCCGGCGACAGGCGGCGTGAAGAAGCCCCACCGCTTCCGACCTGGAACCGTCGCGCTCCGCGAGATCCGTAAGTACCAGAAGAGCACCGAGCTTCTGATCAGGAAGCTACCCTTCCAGAGGCTAGTCAGGGAAATCGCCCAGGATTTCAAGACCGATCTGAGGTTCCAGAGCTCCGCCGTAGCGGCGCTGCAAGAGGCGGCGGAGGCCTACTTGGTCGCTCTCTTCGAGGATACGAATCTCTGCGCAATTCATGCTAAGAGGGTCACTATCATGCCCAAGGACATACAGTTGGCAAGGAGGATCCGCGGCGAGAGGGCATAATTGTAATTCTGAGTAGTAGTAGTACTGTTAGTGAAGAAGGCGTTGGCTATGCAGATTATCAGATGTAATGTTTTGTGTTTCAGCTACTAATTAATTATAAATTTAATTAGAATTAATGATAAAATAACAAGGAAAAATAATAAAAAGAAGAAATAAAATATTACCAAGGAAAGGTCAGTAATTGTTTTTTTAATTAAAAAATATATTATAAAGTATTATTTGGCTTTTTCTATTTTATTCCCTGGACTAGCAACCTAATTCTGTTTTTGTAGTGATACTATATCAAAATTCAATTTTTTTTACATCTTAATGAATTAAGGTAGTATTATAATATGGGTAAATAAGAAATAATTGATCGTTATTCAATGCACTAATTTAATTTTTCATCGTATTTTCCACCCGAATTCCACCATCTTATTTCTCTATTAATTATATCACAAAACCTCAACTACTAGGAAGTCTCCTTCCGACTCCTACAAGTCGACTTATAATGCCCTGCCAAGTTACATCGGCTACAACGGACCAAATGCTTCTCGCGACTCAAATCCTCACCGCACATCCGTTTATTCTCGGGACGCCCCGCAGCCCGACGAATCTTGGGAGGCTTTACGAAGAACGCCTCGTCGCCAAATAAAACACCGTCCCTTTTCAACTCCATTTTATTACCAGGGATTGCGCTTATTTCATTAGCGTATGCTTCGCCGTAGCTTGCTACGGTAAAGTACTTCTCTACGGAGGCATAAACGTCCCTCTTGGACGATGCCATCGCAGCAACGGCATGCGAACACGGCAGTCCGAACAACTGCCAATCACGACACGAACAATCCCGAGCCTCCACGTTGACAATGTAAGATCTTTCCGGCGTAATAACCTCAAACTCCGAGTCGTCGGACCGTAGGACTCGATAAGCAGAAGCACTGTCCATCACGCTGATAATATATTTCTCAGCAAATGGTGTGAGGATTGAAGAAGCCCACGACTTACAGTTTCCGCGCCTTTCCTCAAACTCCAATATTAGTCTACTGTGTATCCTCTCGACGATTCTTACTATCGGTAAATCCCGAGCTTCGAGAACCCATTGGTTAAACTCATCTGCATTAGATGAGAGGTGACCATAGCGCATTCCTTGGAAATGTGTCAGGGCCCACTTAGAAGTTGGATATTGTTGAAGCCATTTCGCAGCTTCGGGGGAGATTT
The DNA here is from genome assembly GCA_028392965.1 of Lindernia subracemosa. Taxonomy (NCBI): domain Eukaryota; kingdom Viridiplantae; phylum Streptophyta; class Magnoliopsida; order Lamiales; family Linderniaceae; genus Vandellia; species Vandellia subracemosa. The sequence continues at coordinate 342,768 of JAQPCC010000046.1, forward strand.
CTTCGAGTTCTAACAGCCTTGCCTTGAACTCGATTTTAGTAGTGGCACGAGCTGCTTTCCAAAGTATTCGCACGATTCTCGGATTCTTGAACTCCTTATTTATGTTCTCGGTCAGGAATTTCATGCAGATGGCGTCGGAAGAAGCCGGGAATTTCATCCTCACGGCGTCCGAAACGCCCTTTTGCCCATCGGTTAAGAACGTAAAGGGCGGTATACGTATATCCCCAGCATTCATCTCTAAAGCCTTACACAGCTCCGTCAAAAACCACAGCCAATTGTCGTCACTTTCCATATCCACGACCCCGAAAGCCAGAGGAAACAATCCACCGTCCCCATCGAAGGAGGTGGCTGAAAGCAACGTGCCAAGGTACTTGCTCTTAAGCTGGAACCGACCGAGCCCGATAATAGGCAAACAGCCGCGGAGAAACCCATTTATAGAAGCGTAAAACGAAACAAAAACCTGCTGAAACCTATTATCTCCGCCGTCGATTGAAACCTCCGCAAAACTCCCGGGATTGCTCCTTCTGATCTGCTCACAGTACGCCGGGAGTAGATAGTATCCCTCTTCGGAGGAGCCATGTATGGCTTGAAGCCCACGCTCTTTGGCACGCCAGGCTTGCTTATACGTTATGGTTATCCCATACCGTTCTTGCACGTCCTTTCGAATATCCTTTGGCTTGTAATTCACGTCGTGTCGAAGCTTTCCCATGATGAAGCTCACGACCCAGTCAACAGACGCCTGGTGGTGACCGGCCTGGGCATTCTTACCGCAAGTGTGGGCTTGTTCGAGGCTTCGAATGGCGAAAGTGGGCAGATTCGGGAGTTTCGCCGCACGTATGCGCCATGGGCAGCCGTCGGATGCGCATTTTGCTACGTAACGGACGAGATCGCTCTTGAGGATTCGGAGCTCAAAGTGCTGTGCGATTGCTGCTTCTTTCACCGCGTTGCGGAAGGTCTTAACGTCAGGAAATTCCCGGCCGACGGCTAAGGCAGCACCGTCCACCATGTCCATGGACTGATTAGTGTATCACACGCCAGTTAACACAAACATCAGTGAAGAAATCACCTCAACTCAACCCCAACTACAGAAGTTTAACCACAGTTTACACAAATTTCAGACAACAATCCCACCAAGTACCTACGTCGTGGATCATGGGAATTGGCAACTTCTCAATAGAACCTAGGGATTTCTCATAAGACCCAAACAAAAAGAGGCGAAAGCTTTAACACTCAAAATTCAGGTGATACTAGGAAATTGATCAGATCGGAGGTTGTAAGGAAATTGATGAACTCAGTGCGATCAAAATTAGCTCAGAGATCAAGCGTAAGATCAACTACGCCTTGTTGATTAGCACACTGATCATTACAGAGCATATCCCAAATCGTTACCTCACTGCTCTCTATTGTTCTGTCAAAATGCATATAAAAAAGTGCTTTTTATTATGAAATATTAAATAAATATGTGGATGTATATTGTTTGGAATGGTGGTTAAGTAAAAGGAGTGGTTTAGAATGGAGGTTGTGATTATTTTATTGATTAGAATGGTAGATGAGATTTTTGTGTGGTTGATGTAATATTTTATTTTGTGGATGTAATTGGATGAATTTGTGTATAAATAGGTGATTTGGGATGTGTAAAAAGATAAGAGAAAGTATTGAAGAAAAGAAGTTATTATCTCTCTAATTATATCGTCATTAGTAAAATACTTAATAGTTATAATATTTTATAACACGTTATCAGCACGAGCGTTCTCCGTCATCAGTTTCAACCTCCGTCGACGATATTGTACGAGTTTAGGTATGAAAATTTTATTTTGTATTTACATTAATCATTCTCTAATAAGTTATTATATAATAAATATTTATTTTAAAATTTATAACTAAAACGTCGATAGCCGAGTGGTTTCGCGGAATATCGTCATTACAAGTGACGAGAGGTCCAGATTTCGATCCCCGGTGTTGGCATGTGGAATTTTTTTTTAAAAAAATGATTTGGGTTGGATTACCGTCTAATTACAAATTTGCTTTAGAGCGGAGTACCGCCTAATTACGAATTTGACTTGGATCGGTCATTCTCCCAGATTTACTTAACATTTTATTTACAATATTATCGTTATTAAAGATACTAATAATAATTTATCTATGTTATCTAATTATTATGTTATTTTTCAATTATAGAATCATGTCGTTTTATACAAAGATGGATCTTCTTCTTCTTACTTTATTTACGGTGATCCTTACCGCTATGTGGATAATATTTTTAAAGCTTTTTAAATATTATGATTAATTGTACTTTTTCCTTTGATGTTATAATCACGAAACTTATTTTACATTTTTGTAATTGAAGGATGTCGCTCTATCTGATGTTTAATCTATTCGTCATGATTATTTTTACGGCGACACTTATATGGATGTGGATATCGTTTTTCATCAGAACTTTTACAAAAGAAGATTTAAAAGAAGATTTAAAAGAAGATTAATTATATTTAATTATTATAGCATGTTTTGTATTTTAATTATTATAACATGTTTTGTATTTTATTATAGTAAATGTCGAATTTGACGAGTCTTGAGTTTGTTGCACTCGACATCACTGGCAAAAATTATTTACCTTGGGTTCAAGATGCCGAAACCCATTTGACAGCAAAAGGTTTAGGTGACACTATTGATCCCACGAAAACAACAACTATACAAGACAAGGCGAAAGCCATGATTTTTCTTCGCCACCATATTCACGAAAATCTGAAAGTTGAATACTTGACAGAAAAGAATCCAGCTGAGTTGTGGAAAAATCTGAAAGAGCGATATAGCCATCTGACCACCGTTATTCTTCCCAATGCAAAGTACGAATGGCTGAATTTATGATTGCAGGATTTTTCATCGGTAAGCGAATATAATTCTGCTGTTTATAGAATTACTTCCACACTGAAATTATGTGGAGAGATAATTACCGATAATGATATGCTGGAGAAAACATTTACCACGTTCCATCCGCAGAATATGATATTACAACAGCAATATCGGGAGAGAAAATTTAAAAAGTATTCCGATTTAATTTCTTGCTTACTTTTGGCTGAGCAAAATAATGAATTGCTGGTAAAAAAATCACGAATCCCGAGCGACTGGTTCTACTGCACTCCCTGAAGCGAATGCAGTCAAAACTAATAATGATAATAGTCGGGGTAATGATCGTGGACGTGGTCGTGGTGGATTTCGCGGCCGTGGACGTGGTCGTGGTCAAGGTCGTGGTCAAAGCCGAGGTCGTGGCCGAGGATATTATGGTGGCGGTTATCAGTATCATCGTGGTGGTTATTATAATTATCGTGGCAGTCATCAAAATCTTCCCCAGAAGAGGAAAATTTATGATAATAAAGATGAGAAGAGGCAAACTGAACAAAAGAATAATGATGAAAAGTGTTATCGTTGCGGTGGTTCTGGCCATTGGTCGCACAATTGTCGTACGCCCAAACATCTTGTTGAGTTATATCAAGAATCTCAGAAGGGCAAAGGAAAGAAAATTGAAATGAATTTTGTTCAGGGAGAATTCCCCTCTACCTCTGATGCCAATGATGAAAATGCTCATTTAGAGGCATCGGATTTTCTGATCGAAGAAAATTAATCTGCTTTGATTTTATTTATGTATTATGTTTTACTATTATGTGTTTTATTTGTTTTAAGTTATCTATATGTTTGTAATGCAATATTTCTTTTTCATTAATAAATATTATGTGTTTGTTTATAAAGGATATTTATTTGATGGATGCGAGCATGTGCAATGGAGAATTATGTCTTGCAGACTGTGCAACGACTAATACGATTCTGAAAAATAAGAAATATTTCGATCATCTTGATATGAAAAGGGCCATTGTTATTACTATATCAGGCAGCACAAATATAATTGAAGGCTCCGGAAGAGCTAATGTTTTACTGCCTAGAGGGACAAGGTTGATGATTGAAAATGCCTTGTATTCTCCTAAGTCTCAAAGAAATTTATTAAGCTTTAAAGCTATTCGACATAATGGATATCACGTTGAGACTGCAGAAAATGGAGATATTGAATATTTGCACATTACAAAAGTAACTTCGAATGGTAAACAAATTATGGAAATATTACCATCTTTTGATTCTGGCCTATATTATACATATTTTAGAACGATTGAATCATATGCTATCATAAATCAGAAGTTTATTAATGACAGTAAATTTGTTGTTTGGCATGACCGGTTGGGCCATCCCGGTTCAGTTATGATGCGAAAAATAATTCAAAATTCACGTGGACACTCATTGAAGAACCAGAAGATTCTTCAATCTAATGAATTATCATGTGCTGCTTGCTCTAAAGGAAAGTTGATTATTCGACCATCACCAGTAAAAATAAAGAATGAATCCATAAGATTTTTGGAACGTATACAAGGTGATATTTGTGGACCGATACATCCATCGTGTGGACCATTTAGATACTTCATGGTATTGATCGATGCATCAACTAGATGGTCTCATGTATGTTTGTTATCAACACGCAATGTAGCCTTTGCGAGATTGCTTGCTCAGTTGATTCGATTAAGAGCACATTTTCCAGATTACCCTATAAAGAAAATACGACTTGATAATGCTGGTGAATTCACTTCCAAGGCATTTAATGATTATTGCATGTCTATTAGAATTGATGTTGAGCACCTCGTGCCACATGTTCATACGCAAAACGGTCTTGCAGAATCATTAATTAAAAGGTTGCAATTAATTGCAAGACCATTATTAATGAAGTCGAAACTTCCTTCATCTTGTTGGGGACATGCTATATTACATGCAGCTGCACTAATACGCATCAGGCCAACAAGTTATAATGATATCTCCCCGATACAAATGGTTTATGGTCAGGAACCAGATATTTCCCATCTGAGAATTTTTGGATGTGCGGTTTATGTTCCAATTGCTCCACCACAACGCACTAAGATGGGACCTCAAAGGAGGTTGGGAATATATGTCGGATTTGAATCTCCATCAATAATAAAATATTTAGAACCTTTAACTGGAGATTTATTTACGACTAGATTTGCCGACTGTCATTTTGATGAATCGAATTTTCCGACATTAGGGGGAGAAATGAAACAGCTGGAAAAGAATATTAGTTGGAATGAATTATCGCTAAATCATTATGATCCTCAAACGAAAGAATGTGAACTAGAAGTTCAAAAGATAATTCATTTACAAGGATTAGCTAATCAACTGCCAGATAGCTTTACTGACCTTAAAAGAGTGACTAAGTCACATATACCAGCTGTTAATGCTCCTGTAAAAATCGATGTTCCTGCAGAACATACAAAGAGTGTTATCGAGCCTAGATCACAATTGAAACGTGGCAGGCCCTCGGGTTCCAAAGATAAAATCCTCGAAAAGAAAAGGAGCAAATAATAAGAATGGTCCAGTCGAGGATTTATCGACTCTAGAAGAGTCAATGGGCATTAATGATTATGAGAATGAAAATAAGGTACCTGAAAATTCTGAGAATCTGATAATGAATCGATAGAAACCGAGTAAAAGTCAAATGGATAAATTCTCATTAATGCGCTACATGAAATGAATGAAAATGAAATGAGGATATGAAAAGGTCTGAGAATGAATGAGACAAGAATGCAAGAAATGATTGGCCAAAATGGAAAGATGCAATCGAGGCAGAATTGAAATCACTTGAGAAACGAAAAGTTTTCGGACCTGTAGTCCGCATACCAGAAAATGTAAAGCCGGTTGGATATAAATGGGTTTTCATCAGAAAGAGGAATGAAGACGCCGAAATTGTGAGATACAAAGCACGACTTGTTGCACAAGGCTTCTCACAACGACCTGGTATTGATTATGAGGAGACATATTCTCATGTGGTGGATGCAATTACTTTTCGTTATATAATTAGTCTGGCAGTACGTGAAGGACTCGATATGCGTCTTATGGATGTTGTCACCGCTTATTTATATGGATCACTTGACAGTGACATATATATGAGACTTCCCGAGGGATTTAAGTTGCCTGAAAATTCAGGGCCCCGACACGAGTACTCGATTAAGCTGAATAAATCGCTTTATGGATTAAAGCAATCTGGGCGTATGTGGTATAATCGCCTGAGTGAATATTTATTGAAAGAGGGGTACAAAAATGATCAAACTTGCCCCTGTATATTTATGAGAAGGCGTAAAAGTGAATTTGTTATCATCGCAGTTTATGTTGATGATATTAACATAATTGGAACTCCCGAAGAGTTATCAAATGCTGTTATTTGTTTAAAAAAGGAGTTTGAAATGAAAGATCTCGGAAAGACGAAATTTTGTCTTGGACTGCAAATTGAATATTTGAAGAATGGGATATTTGTACATCAAGAGACATATACGAAAAAGGTATTGAAAAGATTTTACATGGATCAAGCTCATCCATTGGATACTCCGATGATTGTCCGATCATTAGACGTGAATAAAGATCCATTTAGACCTCGTGAAAATGATGAAGAATTACTTGGTCCCGAAGTACCATATCTCAGTGCTATTGGAGCACTAATGTATCTTACGAGTCATACGCGACCTGATATTGCGTTCGCTGTAAATTTATTGGCGAGATATAGTTCGTCACCGACTCGTAGACATTGGAACGGGGTTAAACGGATATTTCGATACCTTCAAGGAACAACTGATATGGGATTGTTCTATTCAAATGAATCGAAAGCAGATTTAATTGGGTATGCAGATGCTGATTTTCTATCTGACCCACATAATGCTCGATCGCAAACTGATTATTTATTTACATATAGTGGAACCGCTATTTCATGGCGATCAGTTAAACAAAGTTTAACTGCCACTTCATCTAATCATGCAGAAATTCTAGCAATTCATGAAGCTAGTCGAGAATGTGTCTGGTTGCGATCGGTAATTCAACATATACAGCAAACTTGTGGGATATTATCTGAGAAATTACTTCCAACGATTTTATATGAAGATAATGCGGCATGTATTGCCCAATTAAAGGAAGGATATATTAAAGGGGATAGAACAAAACATATTTCACCGAAATTTTTCTTTACACATGATTTGGAGAAAAATGGATATTGATGTACAACAAGTGCGATCAAGCGAAAATCTTGCAGATTTATTTACAAAAGCACTTCCTCCCATTATTTTTAGAAAATTAGTATATTCAATTGGAGTTCGAAAACTTCGAGATCTGAAGTGATATTGTCATCAGGGGGAGCAAGTGCGCGTTGTACTCTTTTTCCCTTAACTGTGGTTTTTTCCCTATGAGGTTTTTCCAGTAAGGTTTTTAATGAGACAACAAGTGAAAGCGTACAAAAGGAAGTATGTACTCTTTTTCCTTCACTAGGTTTTTATCCCGCTGGGTTTTTCCTAGTAAGGTTTTAACGAGACATATTCCTTAATATACATCCAAGGGGGAGTATTATGAAATATTAAATAAATATGTGGATGTATATTGTTTGGAATGGTGGTTAAGTAAAAGGAGTGGTTTAGAATGGAGGTTGTGATTATTTTATTGATTAGAATGGTAGATGAGATTTTTGTGTGGTTGATGTAATATTTTATTTTGTGGATGTAATTGGATGAATTTGTGTATAAATAGGTGATTTGGGATGTGTAAAAAGATAAGAGAAAGTATTGAAGAAAAGAAGTTATTATCTCTCTAATTATATCGTCATTAGTAAAATACTTAATAGTTATAATATTTTATAACACTTTTAAGTATTCAGACTATGGAGATATTCATGTAATGGGCCTAAGCCCAATATTGGATCCAATTATCCATAGGTCCAACTAATTTTAAGAAGAACCCCTCAACTTTACTTTAATTACGAAATGGCCATCCACGTGGGACAGATTTCCCAACGGCTACAATCTGAGTTCAACGTTTAAATCTCTCTTCCACCACAACGCTCCACCTTCTTCATCCTTCCTCGCTTCGTTATTACATTCAAGTCCAGAAAAATAACGACCTATAAATACTTTGCGAAAAAAAAAATATGTCGGACTACAAGGAAAACCCGCTTAAATTCTTATCCATTTCGTCGTCGGAGAACAGAGGTTCAGCCGAATCGTCGGAAGCCCGAGGATCTTTCGAAGAGTTCTACGAGCAAATCGAAGCCCCGAAGTTCGTCGACTTCACTGTGTCAGATGATTACAGACCGGACGACCGTTATTGGTTCTGCTCGCGCGTGGGTTAGTGTTAGAGTTCATCCTTTCTACTTCAATTTTTGCTGTTTCTTTTACTTCGATTCTGGGGAGATTTAAATATGTCCTATTTTATGACGGAAGCCATGTTTGTGTAATAGCCTACGGCTATGGCCCGAATAGGCAAAATCAAATCTTTACCGTTGTTGTCTGTATTTCAGGATGTGACCTAAAGCATGAGGAGGAAATGGATCCTGAAGAAATCTACAAGAATTTTGTCCTTAGGGTTAGAGCTTATCTGTTGGTTTTTGCTGCTTTGTGTGTGTGTGTGTTTGTGTGTGTATCACTCTTTTAGATTTCATTTCCTTAGGTAATGGCGGCTAGGAGTCCAAACATAAGGCTCAAGAAAGCGCTCGATCGAAATGCTTCGAGGTAAAACCCGAGTAACGTTCATTGCGAGAGTTGATGTCTGCATTCATTGGTTACTTCTGTTTCGTATAACTGAGTGTATTTGATATCGCAGGACGACGCCTAGGAAATGCCCACTTTCAGCTCCTCCGAAGACCTCGAAGACGAGGTTATCGAAGATGGTTATCACTTCATCGATCTCGGACAAGATGGCTAATGGTGGTAAGAAAAAGGTCGTTAGGTCTCTGCTGAAGCCAAGCTCCACGCCTTTGAACAAGACAAGGCCGGTTGCCGCCAAGTATCTTACAACTCCGAGGAACAAGAAATGCGTAAACAGTCAGAGCTCCTTTAGAAGTGTTGGAATTGCGAAAACTAACACTGTTGAGGTTCCGAAGAGTCGAACGGCGGTGGCTAAGACTTTGAATTTTAGTAACCCTTCTGAAATGGTTAAAAAGCCGGAGACTTGTAATGATCTGCGGACGCCCATGACAAAATTATGCGAGGGGATGAGAAAGCTTGAGATATCTAAGCAAAGGAAGGTTGCTTTAGTCAATTCTGGGAAATCATGTAAGAAGGGTATGAGCATTAACAAGACATCCATAGGAAAGATAAGCAGCAAGAAAGCTAAAGGCAAGCCCGTAGAAACTCAAAAGTCTGAACGATCTGCCGAATGTAGTAAGGTTAGTGAGAAGTTATCGAAGCTTGCTAGCAAGTCGAAGCTGATGGGAGATAACTGCATCGGTGAATCGAAGAATGTTGAAAAAGAACTGAGAATCGAAGACGAGTTTGATGAACGCCAAGAATCTAAGCAGGAGGAAGCTAATTTATCTTCTGTAGTGCCAATGTCAATTAACACCACAGATGTTGCAGCAACAAATGAAGGAAATAATTCAAAATCTCAATGTTCAACCGATGAAGAGAATAACAACAAGGACTCTGGCGACATAATTAATACTTATGCGGCTGATAGCGACCGTCGTGAATGTATCGAAAATTATGACAAAGAAAATCATGCAGCTTCTGATCAGAACAGGTATGGAAATCTTTATTTATGCAGAATCATATATTATTTCCATTTGTTCTCAATAGTATTATGTTTTGCAGAATTCTAAATGAGAGCTCGATCCAAAATGGAACGAAACCCTTTGGCATGCCCGGAAAACATCTTCAACTCAAAAAGGTTACTCACTTTCTTTGAGTATTATGTTCCATAGTACTTGGACTTGATTTGTTTCATTTTCCGCAATGTTTTTAACCCTTTTTGGTGTATGTTTAAGGTTGCTGCTCAAGCGAAGGAGAAGAAGAATATGAAAGAAGGGGTCGTTTCGTCTAGTCCTGTAATAAAGCCGAGCAAGCCGAAGATCACTAATCCTAAGCCTTTTAGACTAAGAACCGATGTAAGCAATCTCTACAAGTTAAAAAAATTCAGCTTGTTGAGTATGAAACTGCTCTATTCTCTTGCAAGCCTAAAACAATGGTTGCTCAAAAATTTTCAGGAGAGAGGGATTCTTAAAGAAGCTACTCCGGACAAAAGAAAGAACCATGTTGCTCTCGAAACCGATGGTTCTAATTTGAGCGCAAAGTCGTCGCAGAGGCAACTAGAGGATGATATACAATTGACTGTGCGTATTTTTTTTTCCATCACGTATAAAATCATGTTCTTCTAAGACAAGCTTTTATATGAGATACATGATGCAAACTTCAAACTTTTACAGAGAGCAAATGATATATTACGTCCGAAGAGAGTTCCAGACGGGCAGGAGAAACTGAAGTTGGTTCCACAGCGCAATGAATGTCCTGACGAGAAGAAGAAAATGAATTCCCAAACCCAAAGCAATGCTATGAAGAGACTAGAGAAGTTTAGGAAGACCTCTCGTTCTTCACCTCTTCCGAAAAATAGCTCCGTCAAGAACCAAAGGTGAGTTTTGGAGGAATTCTTCGAATGGCTTTAAGGACATAACTATATTTGCTCAAGTTCTTGGTCATTATTCTTACAGGATTGAGAAAACGACAGTGAATGAGGATATGATATCTTTCCTAGTTCCTGGTAAAAAACTCGAGGTTATACACGAAACTGCTTCACCCGACATTTCAGAAAGCAACGGAGGCGCTTCTCAGCGAAAGAAGTCCATGACAGTTACTAAGGAGCTGAAATTTCACAGCATTCGAGCCCAGAAAAGCTGCACCAAGAAACTCAAATAGAAGAAGATATGCGACGTCGTTCAATGTGATTTTTCGTTTTTTGTTCAATTTTTTATTGAATTTGTACCCTTTTTTTCCGTCGTGTTTAGTTGTCTTTACACCCGCGGCTTGATTTGTACAAGAGTGTGGTAATGCTTGCTAAGAACGTCCAATCATGTTGTAATATTCTTTTTCTTTTCCCAACATTTGAACTATTAGGCAATAACAAAACAGTTTGTATAAAACTGCTGCAAGCAAGATAGCTGAATCCATAACCAGGAAGGCGATTATCCCGGGATAGTTGAAAACCACATGGCTAGTCCATGTTTCTCTGGCTGACATGGCTGGTAATGGTGTCCATATTCCTGACATATATGGAACGGAAGCTTAGAATAGGGTCAAATGACCCCATCGAACTCGGATTTTTTTCTTCTCTCTATATAAACGAAGACAAAATGCAACAACAAAATCTTTAAAATGATATAAGGCGGGCTTTGCTTTAGTAAAAAGTTCAATTGGCGTTTTCTGGTTTAGTAAGACAATCCCTGAAATTTTGACCGATAAAGAACCATAACATCATGAGGTAGCATCTGGCCCATATCAAGTGAAATTTGAGACTGAAATGGAATTAACTGAAAGTCTTTGCCAAAACATGAAGCTCAAGCTATAAATCTTCAAGTAATTAGAAGTGCATCTTGTGATACTTACTTTGTAGAGCCAAGACCCAACCAGTCAGGGCTGTTAAAGTCCCCAGGCAGAGAAAAACAACAAAATCTCTCTTGTTCCTCTGCAAATTCATAATAAAGACCGATGTGAGAATATCCACAGAGGGCTATGAAAGGACCAACCATTAAAGAGGAAAAGATAAAATATTATTGGATAAAATTCACAACACCAGCGATGACTAATAATTCCGCCTTCAAATAGGGGGCTCATAAAATGAATGAACTATTGAGAGCTATGCAGAAAAAATTGAACTGCTATCTAACCTCGTAAATAGGGTTATAACAGTAGAACTAACAAGTAAAATAAAACTCTAGGAGACCAAATTCTAACAAGGAAAAGTAACTTATCCTAGACAGTAGATATTGCATATCTGATATCCAATGTTCCTAACAAATCTAACACTCTCAAGTTGGAGCGTTGGCGGCCACTTACCAAGAACAGAGAGGTGAAGTAGAACTATTAGCCTTATACAGTAAAACAAATAATGCAGATATGGATTTTGTCAAATAACTATGCATGTTAAAGAACCATTTATTTTAATCATACTAGTCTGCGGATCTTAATAATGAATAATTAATGTAAGTTTATAAGAAAACTTAATTTGTAAGAGACAAGGTATGATACAGAGTGTGGAGAAGAAATGATGAAACTGTAAATATCGTGTGGGTGGTTGGGTGGGTGGTTATGAGAAATTGATCAATTAATATCGATTAATATATATTTTGAAATTAACTCAAAATAGTGGACACATGTCACAATTCTAAGCATCCTACATTTCTATTTATATATAAGATAAGATATGGTAAATGAGTTAGTACCTTCCCTACACAGTTTGAGATCCAAGGGCAGTGGTGATCAAATTGTTCCACACAGCGTTTACATACAGCACAGTGCTTGGAGCGAACAGGTCTGATTATCTAAAGAAAAGGCCACACTAGATAAATAATGCTACATATAAAAGACAATGCATCAGAGAATCATTACCTTGCAGGTCGGGCAAAGCTGAGAAAAGTTCCCAGTCCAATGACTGTTATTGCTCAAATCAACACTGACCAAAGGATTCTGGACATCACAATTGAGGAAGGATATAATTTTGTTTAGTTCCCAAAATAGCAACAAACTGCCGCTGACAAACGGTAAGATATTGAACAACAAAATGTCAAAGGTCATGCTGAAACAAAATAGCATCGTACCTCCGCGTCAGAATGGTTGCTTGTCCCAGTATTTATGTACCCAGGATCCTTGCTGCAATAGAGTAGGAAAGGATACATGGAACTATGTAAGTCCAGTAAAAAGCTTACGGAATGGGAACAAATCACTACATAAAGACTCTCCACATGAGAATTCTTTCTCGAGTTGTATTATAATTTACAAAATAACAGATTTAAACGGAAATCTTCCTTTTCAACCTTGAATTTCCTGAGACGTCGTGCTACGGTATTGGAATTTTCAGAAAATACATAGGACATTCAATGTGTTACAAGAGATGTCAACTTTGCCATACATTTGTGTAAAATAAATTTCTATAATATTTATGCATATTCATCCACAGTAGAAATATACCTACTGAGGCGTGTCAACATGATTAAAGACGCAACTGCACAGGAAACTCCGGTCCACCCCCAAAGCCCAACACTAGCAGTAACCTTCGTTAGATTGGGAGCTAGCTCGACGAGACAAAAAAAAAAGATAAATTAGTTTGTATTCCGAACTGAGTACATAAAAACAAACTATAATTATGGCTTACCAAGAAGGACAGAGCTAATGAAGAGAATGATATTGATAACTACTAACGCGAACAGGATTGGGGCATAACCATATGGCCCCCCCTTGTCCAGAACAAATCTTGTCTTTCCAATGATCGCTCTGTGCACGTCGAGCATTTGACTGCATAAGATTCAATCTCGTTAGATATATACATATATTGTAAATATGCACTGAAGGATGTTACAGAATGCTGGTGATGATACCAATATTGTAAATATCAGGGACCTCCGTCCAACAAAAGATAAATATTTTCGCAAAGATTTCTGCCCAGTGATCAGATTAACAAGAATTTATACATCCAATAATGGCTACATATTGTATCAATTTATTACCAATAAGGCTACATACAAGGAAATTAGTGATTTGCCGATGGCCTTTATCTGAAGCAAGATCCATAGGAGTCTTTCCTGCTTTATCTTTTACCATTAGTTCCTCCTTAGTCCCAGCATGCACAAGCACACCGCATGCCTCCACATTTCCTGTCAATGCAGCCCAATGCAAAGGTGTGCAACCTATGCGTGGTCGCAACATAGATCAGAAGGCATCAACAACACTAAATCTTCTGATCATCGGGAAGCCATAAAACCTATTATTTTACAATACAAACGCTACCCTAGCTTTCCAATCTTAGCTCAGGAATGACAAACATGTCTAGGAGAATTTGAAAATCAAACTTAAATGAATGGTCGATGTCGGGAGGATCAGGTTACCATTTTTCTTAACAAAGTCTTCCTTCAATATCTAAACCGACTGCAAATAAGTATTTCTCAAATTTCCAGGATGGTGTATGCACGGAAACATACCTTGTATGTCTTGTCTTCCTTGCCAAGCATCTCTAAACAAAAGCAATCTAACAATGTCGGCATATCCTTTATAGGCAGCCCTGTCCAAATCAAGAATGAAAAATTTCATGTGTGGTCAACAAAGCACAGGACTTCTCTAAATGAAGAAGAATGTATATGTCGAACTCCGATAATCAACATAACATCATTCTTGTGAAATGAAAAAATTCGTAGACATTATGATCACAGAAATAAATAATTAACACGTACTAACCATTATGGTTGATAAAACTATAAAGAAATAAGGTGATAACAAACTAGATAAACTAACATACAGAATAGGAATATTATACTTCTCATATACCAGTGTAGAGGACTCCTTCCATCCTTATCTGGTACATCAAATTCGGCACTATGCTTAGCTATAATATAATTCAGAAATGCAGCTTGTCCATATTGTGCAGCCACGTGAACCGCCTGCAACAAAAATATTTCAGAGATTTCAAAGATTTAATATATAGCCATACATAAAAATAGACCCACAATTTTTAAGTTTGATCACATTGCATTAGAATATATATAGTCTTCAGCTTCACACACTCATGAATCACAAATCAACTTCGAAACATAACCAACTACACAATACGACAGGTATGTAACAAACAAATGATATATGACGTCATAAATAAACCGTCACGTCTAGTCTAAAAAGTACCCGGTAACCATTAGCATCTGCAGCCTCTACTCGAGCCCCATTCTGGAGCAGCACTTCTGCAGCAGCAATTGCTCCGCGAACTGCAGCCCAATGAAGTGCCGTTTGGCCCGCATTATCTGCAGCATTCACTTCTCCACCATGCTGTAAGACGTGAAAAAATATAATAATCAATTACAGACTAGCAAGTAATCTACATTAGTAATACCTCACATTTTATCCTTTCTTTCCTAAAATGAGTTTTCAGTCCCTAGATAAGAAGTTGGTCGCCTTTTTCTTTCTTTCGTTTTTTTTTTTTCCAAATGTTACATTATTCTTTCCATAAGAAGCTTCATGTGTACACATAAGCAAACATACATCATAACTCATAAGTGATGCGCAATTCAAATGTAGTTTGTCACTTTGAAATTCTGACGGTGTCGATAATTATACGAAGACAAATAAATTGAGAATATTTCGCACTTTCTACACATGAAGCCAAAGACTGCTGCCAAAACACATTCCACAGCACAAAGTATACCAGAAACATCAAGAAATCACCAAATATAACTATGTCAGAACTATCGAAGAATCGAAGCAAAACCACGTGGCTGTCGGATTGTCGCAAATAATATACTTGCAATTACCACATAGAAGAACCACATAATTCCAATCATTCATGGAATACCCAATCCAAAAGCTACCACAACAACAACAAA
The DNA here is from genome assembly GCA_028392965.1 of Lindernia subracemosa. Taxonomy (NCBI): domain Eukaryota; kingdom Viridiplantae; phylum Streptophyta; class Magnoliopsida; order Lamiales; family Linderniaceae; genus Vandellia; species Vandellia subracemosa. Next base: position 358,201 of record JAQPCC010000046.1, read on the forward strand.
GACGACAATTTAAGCTAATAACACATTACATCAATGATGTACTGCACAATTTCGAAGAAATTATTCATCGCTGCCCACTGAAGCGCAAAATATCCATTCCTATCAGGTTGCGAAAGCGAAACGCCCTCGTTTTCCACAAAATCACGCAGCTTTTCAAAGTCTCCATACGCCGATGCAGAGTAAACGTCGACGACGTGGATTTGACCAGGGTTTTCGTCGGCAGGAGGTTTATGCTCGTTGGACTCCGACACAATCTCGATTTCTGATGAAGCCATTCGGAATCCACACACAACCGTCGCATCTATTGCTACAGCTCACATGAATCAATCGCTTGTCCACTCGAGCTGTGGAAACTTTCTTAGGGTTCGATCTCAGATGAATTCGCCGAAAGCAGAGTTCGTTTGCCCAATCGTCGACGACAAAACAGCAAACGAAAGCTGCCTGCAAGGACTCTCTAGAGAGCCTATTGCCTTTGTTATTATTACTTGCATTTGACTTCAGACATCACTTTGATTTTATCGTCGTCAAGAGCTCTCATCATTGAGCTATTATTGCTTTTTGCAATGTGTATTTTATTTTTTAATTTTTTTTTTCGTTCAAAACAAAAATTCTAACCAAATATAAATATTATTCTCTTGGACAAGCTGAAATAAGATTCATCTTCATAAAAATTAACCAAATATAAATATTATTCTCACAATAAGTTAAAATAAGATTCATCTTCATAAAAATACACACGAGATAGATTAGAATAATTCTTTTAATTTCATACTAATAAAAATCATATACTTTCTTTTCTCTTGCATAGATGGTTTTATGTAAATAACGCAATTGTGATTAGTAACATCGTACTCGGTAAATCGAACCTTGCCATCAAATATTCAAACATAAAAAAAAACTTTTATAATAACAGAGGACAAGGATTATGTACACCTTAAGAGAGAAAAAAAAAAGAGATTCATCATGCTTAGTGCCTACTTAGGGATTAAGCTATTTCCTGCGACGCCTTCTTCTCTTCAAGCAACGGCGTTGCGTTCGACTTGTCAGCCGCAGCAGGCGCCTGTCCCTTGGAATCTTCGTCGTACCGATCCACGCTATGAAGGAAGATACCTAAAAGATTCAAAGGGCGGGTTTACTTTATGATACCGTTAGTTGACGTTTAACCCGACGAAATATCGATTCGTTCCCCTTACCTACGAACCATATAGCAGCAGCCAAGAACAGAATGGATGTTAGAGAAAGTGCAGTGACCCTCCAATTGTTAATATGATCCTGCAATAAAAAGTACAGTAATGATTAATCGTCGTTCTTGATTTTAATCGGTGGATTGAAGTTGCAGAGACAAACCTGTAGAAGCCCGACGAGGGGGCTCGATGGGACATCGCCGAATATGTGGATAGCTACGGTAGATATCGCCATGGACAACGGCCTGAGGCTCGGCTTCACACAGTGTAGACAGACGAAGTTCACGGGGGCCTGAGATTGACCGACCGACCGTACAGCTTTTAGCCTCATCTCATGATTCTTCGGAAAGTTTATATGAATATTAACTTATGCCTACCTGGGTGGAAAATACCAACAGCTCTCCTACTGCGAAGAAAGCCAAAAAGGCATAGAGGCTCTTGAAGCAGAATGCGCCGAAGCAAAAGCCAGCCCCGACTAATGTTGAGAACGATAGAAGCTGAGAAATGAAGATAAACTTGTTAGAATTTTTGGTCGACAAATGCATGAAATACGAATACTACAAGTTCTTGAACCTTAAAGGCATTGGATAACGTGGAAGTCATACGATCGAGGATGAAACCGCCGGCTAACGAGCCAACTATGCCACAGGCGGCTGTAACGCCTCCAAACATATAATCTGCATTGCTCTGAGGATCCAAAGTAATAATGTCAGACGAGAGGGCCGAAAATTTTCTATGTAAAACATTTACGTAAGGTCATTCTCAGTGCCACTGTAAGGGTTTTTCGAAGAGCTTACCATGTGATATATATTGTAACCTGCCTTAGGACCCCAATAGGAATAAGCTCCTATGACGAAGTTATATGCGATGTATCCTGAGGAAAACGTAAAAAAAAAAAAAAAAAAAAAGGAAAATTAATAACAACAAACAGAATGGGAAAAGAAAATTCGTAGTTATGAGTTGGTTTATGTCGGACAGAGATAAAGCGTACCAAGAACATTCACGACAAAAATCTTATCGGCCAAAAGAACCTTCATGTCTTTGAAGAATAAGGTCACAACTGAACAACTGCCACAGAGTAGAAAAGATCAACAAACTAGCCCGAAACATTATCTCTTGATTAGATTTAGAAATTTATATTAAAGAATAGCACAGCAGAAGTTCTCACGATGAAGGCCTTGAACTTTCATCCGCAACTTCAACCGTTCTGGAAACTTCATCTATGAATATTTGAGACAGATGCGTATTAACTACGTACATATTGATGACATATATATAAAGCAAGGTGACGAGAAAGTAAAGCCAAGGTAAAATCCGACAAAGTGGAAAGACAAAAAAATATCAGGCATACTATGTTGCTATGAATAAGCCATCACACACGCATTTAGCAAAAAATAAAGTAAAATAGAGCTGCTACAATATAAATAGAGTCATTTGAAAAAGCTTATTCCACGCCCATATGCAAAGAGATATCATTATTAAGCAACTAATGCATCTGTAAGTAAATGATTTAAAATGCTAAAACAAATATTTCGAAAAGTCAAGTAAAAGCTACTTATTCATACCTTGATCCTTTTGACCATCTTGTGTTGCAGTCAATGCTTTATCGGATCCAGCAGGACTGAAGCCTTTATGATATTATATATATATGTATGTATTATTAGAATACTATTACATGTATATTGTTAGCTTACTATTAATGATTTTTTTGAGAAAAAACAAAAGTCTAACACTAACCTTTCAACTGCAGAGGTTTCATCACAAAGCCTAAGATAGCAAACGGAAGCATCAAAATGGCCTCTACTCCAAACGCCCAACGCCAACCAAAACCACCCATCTGTAATAAAGGATTAACAATAATAGCTTTATTACTGTATTTCCGTTGAAAAAGACAAGAGGGAAACTGTGCCACAGAATACGAAGGGAAAAGGCAATAACCATTTAATATTTCCTCACGAAGTGTACAGATAAGTAAGAAGTTGTATATAAATTTAAAAAAATTAACGCACCAATCCACCATAAACATATCCCACTGCTACACCTGTTGGTATGCACATATAGAATGCTCCCAACCACACTGTTCTCTGTAACAAAAGATAAAATGTTATACTGATGAGATCATTGTCCATTCTTATACTACCTTCTTTTGAAGAAGGAATAGGCATGGCATGATATTATTATGACTACTATAAAAGACAGTATCATCTCGCAGTGTTTATCCGAATTTAAATCTTTTTACCATAGTAATATGCAGATATGAATGAGTTGTAACATAATTGTACATAAACAAAGGTTTTGATTATTCTTGAAGCGGCAGACCTGAGAAACTGGGGCATTATCGTCAATAAATGGAGCAGCAAGACTTATAAAAGAGGCTTCACCAACACCCACCAGCCTATAAAAAAGAAATATTAATAAATTAGGAAACTATAATAAAGTAGGAATATATAGTTGGATTCATTCAATAAAAGAAGCCTAATTTAAAATGTTGTACGTTATACTTACATGCGTGCGACTGCAATGGACCAGAAATCAAACGAAAACGCGCAAAAGGCCACAGCAAACGTCCAAACTGTTAGACCAACTCCGATGAGCCTGAATGGATTGACACTGCAAAACACGAGATTAAATTAATAAGAAGAAACTTAAGCTACAACAATTATATGCAAAACAGTAATTATTTAACGTATGCCCAGCTCAGTTCACAGTCAAAAGAACCCTAATGTTATACGATTCGATTTAATGGATCAAGTCTTTTGCTTTTCTTTTCCATTGTCAATAGCAGAAATTACTTTAGATGATCTTCAGTTCACCTCAAAAAGGTTTTTTTTTTTTTTCCTCAATGTCGCCAAAACAGCACGCAGTAACATAACATTTTGTTCCTCAGATTCATCATTTTTTTTACCGTTCAGATAATCCAACTGGGGCATCATTCATCAACGAAACCATACGAGAAATATTATTACCCCTTGGCTGCGGATGCAAATATAGGTGATGCCACAAGGAGACCAACCATGAAGGCAGACGATATAACTCCATCCTCAAAATTAGTAAGGTTGAATGCGCCTCTGCATGGAATTAGTCAATCATTACCAAATATAGCTATCGAACTTTTCAGCTGGATTATTTCGAGAAAACCAACGTTGGGATCTCACCAATCACTGTAAAAAGATCAAATATATATTTCTTTCTAGAGCAAAATTTTCCTTATTCTTTCTTTTCCGCGATGATATAGCAAACGATCAAGCTTCATCTAGAGGAATTGACATTACGATCTCACTATTACAGAAAAAGGAACAAAGCACACTTACTGAAGTCCAGTTCCAGCAGAACATGTGCCATTCGCTGTGCAAGTTCCTCGGCTACCATTCACACCGTTACTTGCTATAGCTCCGCGATCGACGTAATTTATCAAATTAATGACGCAAAATATAGCAAGCAATCTGCAAATATGGAAAAGAATCAAACAAGTTAAGCCCTTAAGCCCAAGATAGGATCAACAATGAAGTCAAAACAACACAACCCTAGCAACAAAAACAGCAAAGTAAAACAATTCTCCAAGAAACGCAAAAAATCTAGCTCGCACGATACACTGCAAATTCAACGAAAACACATAGGGCAAGTTGAATTATGGTGTCAAAACAAAAAGTTTTCACATCATATCCTCACAAATTGCAAGTCCAAAGATCCACAGAACCCACCAAGCAATTAAATTACTCTCCAGAAAATTCCAACTTTGCCAAATAATATACCCAATTTCTCAGGCATCCGAACCACATAAAAAAAAAAAAAAATCTTTATCGGCCCGACAAATAATACACTCCACAATGCACTAAAAAAAAGCGCACAAATCATCCCACGAAACACCTTAGCAAACAAAAAAAGGTAAAAGAAAACAATATCGTAAAAAATAATGTCACCTTTTGGGTGTAAACCACGAAGGCTTGGCCTCTGATGAAGCAGCAATTATTGCCATGTCTTTCTCCTTCTCTGCCTCCAACGGTTCGGATTCTGATTTCGGGTTCGGGGCAGTAACTGGATTTAGTTTTGGCTCATGTGTCTTGATGTCTCCCATTGGCATCGCACTCAGAATGAAAATTGACGTCTCTTTAATTGCTTTTGACCGGCGGACGCACACGGCCTAACGTCCACCGTGTGGGTCTGAGTATTTCGTTTTCCCTTTCTCTTTTTTCTGGATAATTTTGATAAGAGTGATCGGTATCTAAAAGAATTAAACAAAAGGGATTGAGTATTAAATTGACGAAAATATCCTCTTAAAAAAAAGAAGGACCGTCGTTGATTATTAATTAAGAAGAAGATTAAAAAAAACAATGCCGAAAAGTTAAAAAAAGAAGGACCCTCGAGTTAGACTTGCGTTAAAGAAGGTAAAAAACAATTCGATAACGCGAAAGTAAAAAAAGAAAGTAAAAAAAAAAGAGAGAAAAATTACAACGCCGAAAACGCCGAAAAAATCGACAATGCCGAGGCCAAGAAGAAAGATCGCCGTGACTCCGAGCCGAACCCACGTTGAAGAAGTCATCGACGACGAAAAATACACGGTAAAATTCCTATTTTGTCGGTTTAGTGTAGGTTTTTTGATTTGATGTTAGATATGGGGTTATGGGTGATGGGTATAAGTTATTTAGGTTGGATTCTCCTCTTCGTCGTTGATTTCGGCCGGAAATTCGTTTGGGTTCGCCGGAGTCGGCGATTTGAAATTTTGAAAATCGTCTGTAATCGCGTTAACGATCGAGTTATTTTAACTCGATCATTAACTCGATAGGTTCCTCGAGTGAACTCGAAGTTAACTCGAGGACTCCATCGAGTTAAATATTAATTCGATATGAACCTCATACATAACTCGACATTAACTAGATTTTGTCAGTAACATTTAACTCGATTTAGCTCGAGCGATGTTTACTCGAGGAAGCAATCGAGTTAAAGATTAACTCGATTTGTAACTCGATTTCATATTTAACTCGATTTCATACTTAGTCGAGTTCATATTTAACTCGAATTAGTTCGAAATCGAACTCGATTAACTCAAACTTTTTTTTTTTTTTGCATTTCAGGTATATTTTCCGACCAAGCTTCCGCCGGAAAATAGATTTCCGTGCATTGTATGCCTGGAGTCGCACTACAATGCCGCATCGAACCGCATCCTGGAATTTCTGAACGAGGCGGAAATGGCCGTGATGGTGCGAGACACGCAGTTTGGCAACCTCATCACGGCTGCCACCGAATACTGCAACTCCAATCAGATACTGTGGTATCTGATGAGTCGCCAGGTTGAATATTGGCCCGGAGCGGACGAGTTATGGATGGTGGTTCGCGAGAGGCCGCTCCGATTTTCTCTAACGGAGTACTGCCTCATTACCGGCCTCCACTGCGACTCCATCAGCACTCATTCGATACCGAATTCGTTTGAGTTTTTACGGACAAACTTCAATAGTAAGATTTCGAACTATTCTTAATATACGAACTAATGATTTTCTCTTTTGCTAATCTTCGAATCAAATTAATATTTATAGATAGGGCGTCGATTTACCTACACGATCTGGAGGCGAAGATGGCCGAGATGGGAGATGCCCAGGGGTCCGAGGTAAACCCCGAGAAGCTAAGGGTGGCGGCTCTCTACTTTGTGTGTAGTGTGCTCGGACCCCGTAGGAAGAAGAAAGAGATCATCGTGAGCAGGGAATGGGTGAAGCTGGCCTCGATTTCGAGGCATTCAATAAGTATCCCTGGGGTAGGGTGGCGTACGAGGAGGCCGTGTACGGGCTGAACAAGGACCTGAACGAGAAGTATAGGTCCAAGGTTTCCTCGGGACGGGCGGCGGCCACCTACGACATTAGCGGATTCGTTCAACCGCTCCAAGTAAGTAATATTTTTTTTAAGTGATCTCACGTTTATTTGTATAATTATAATATTAATTACACGATGTATTTTTTAGATTCTTGCCTACGAATGTTGGCCGGCTATCGGAGACCTTTTTGCTTTCCATAAAGACCGGGAGGGTCTTTCCATGCCACGGATGTGCCACTGGAATACAAAATTCAGTGGTAGAAGCATGTCTCCGTCGCTAGAGATGGTGGAGAACGCGTTCGACGCTGCGCCGATGGATGTAAGTGAATCTTTATAAAATTTTAAATATTTACTTATAAGTATAGTTTAAATAATAACAATGACACAACGCACAGAATGTGCGCTGTTGGCTTACCCCATCCGACGAGGAAGTCGGATCGTCGCATTTTGCGACGATTTCTGATTTGGAGGGGAACGCGGAAGATGCCGTTGCAGTCAGAATCTCGGAGCATCTCCGCGAGAATCGGCAAGTGTTCTGCAGTCAAGAACACTTGCAGCCACAGCCGGAGCCGGAGACGGAATCGCGGGAGTGTCATGACGACTTGGCGATCGATGACGACATCCCTCCCCGGTCGGAGACGGACGTCCCACAGCAATCGGCGCCACACGTCCCCCAGTCATCGGCACCGCACGTCCCCCCGTCATCGGAGCCGCACGTCCCACGACCATCATTGATTGACGCCCGATTTACGGCGATTGAGGCCAGCATCATGGCGATGTCTGCGGCGGTTACGACGATTGATGCTCGGCTTACAGGCTTGGAGGGCGTATGCGGCCTGATATTAGCGGAGGTGAAGGCGATTAGGGGGGGAAGAGGCGGAGACGGCGACTGGAGACGAGGTACGTATAGCTTTTCTTAATATATTCATGAAATTTTATTTTTTAATATTATATGTTATATTGCAGATGACGGAGGATACGGCGGGAATGACGACGATGCCGGAGATGGCGAGGGCCGCGGAGATGCCATGGATGTGGAGGTCGAGAGGGAGGTGAGGGCCGTGGAGGAGAGGGTCGGGGCCGTGGAGGAGAGGGCTGAGGAGGAGGTGAGGAGGGCCGTAGAGAGGGCCGAGGAGGAGGCGAGGAGGGCCGTGGAGGAGAGGGCTGAGGAGGAGGCGAGGAGGGCCGTGGAGGAGAGGGCTGAGGAGGAGGCGAGGAGGGCCGTGGAGGAGAGGGCTGAGGAGGAGGCGAGGAGGGCCGTAGAGAGGGCTGAGGAGGGCCGTGGAGGAGAGGGCCGAGGCCAAGAAGAAGGCCGAGGAGGAGAGGGCTGAGGAGGAGGCGAGGAGGGCCGTAGAGAGGGCTGAGGAGGAGGCGAGGAGGGCCGTGGAGGAGAGGGCTGAGGAGGAGGCGAGGAGGGCCGTAGAGAGGGCTGAGGAGGAGGCGAGGAGGGCCGAGGAGGAGAGGGCCGAGGCCAAGAAGAAGGCCGAGGAGGAGAGGGCTGAGGAGGAGGCGATGAGGGCCGTAGAGAGGGCTGAGGAGGAGGCGAGGAGGGCCGTGGAGGAGAGGGCCGAGGCCAAGAAGAAGGCCGAGGCCGAGAGAAGGAAGAATGCCGCGGCGGAGAAGAAGATGAAGGCCGCGGCGGAGAAGAAGAAGAAGGCCGCGGCGGAGAAGAAGAAGGCCGCGGCGGAGAAGAAGAAGGCCGAGGAGGATGAAGTGAGGGCCCAGACGGCGAAGGAGTCGGCGCCGCCCCCCGATACTACGTCCACATCTACGGGGCCGGGTGGTAAGTTCATTTTTTAGTTACTATTTTAATTTATAGGTAGATAGTAATTGATAATGTATACATCGCAGCCACATCCCCGAGCAGTCCCCCACGTGAGAGGAAGCGATCCCGTCTGTTGAGGTCGCTGTTCACGGCTTTGCCAGAGTCGACCTCAGTTGTGAAGCCCCCCGTGATGCACATCCGAAATAATATCGAGATGACGGTGCGACGGGGTTGGGGTCGCGTGGAACCGTACTTGAAGGTGCTCGAGGCGGATGTTAAGGAGAGGGCTGCAAAGGTGCGAGGTCATGACGGCCATTTCTGGTATGACCTGACTAAGGTTGGAGCGTGGCTTACTACTGAGGTATGTCATCGAGTTTATTTCGTAGTAAATATAATTCGTGCGACTCATTTTTATTTTATGCAGCATGTGGACGAGGCATTCATGGGGTTCATGAAGATGCAGGATAGATATAACCTGCCCGTCAAGGAAATATGCTTCATCCCGACGACGTTCACGCAATTACTCAGATTTGCTCGTCTGGATGGGGCCCCGCCGTTCATCCTCGATCATTTCCGCGATTTTTCCACCGGCGCATTCAGTGGTTGGCCGTCCATCCATTGGAAAGACGCGGAGCTCATCCTCGTGCCTCTGTGTTTCAACAGCCATTGGGTACTAGTAGAGATTCGACCGAGGTTCGTCTTTAGGTATAAATTTTTTTACTAACAAATGATTACTTTTTAATTATTTTGTTATCGTTTCAGCTTGGGGAAATTGCGGATCTTTGACTCGAACTGGTCATGCGACTCCGATATGCGCTTTATCAACATAGAAATTGCATCAATTAAAGAAGTGGTATCGGAGTTGCTCCTGGACTTGAAGATAACTTCCAGTTTAGTAGACCTGGAAGTTATTAGAGCGGCAATGCCTCAGCAGAAGCAAAGGTATGTTTACGTATGTTTTTCATTTTTTAACGTTGGGCAATTATGTGATTTTTTTCAACTGACAGTGTTTCGTTTTTTGTTTTTTCAGCGGTGAATGTGGAGCCTATATGCTGAGGGTGGCCGTTGCCTTGATGTTCGACCAGAGCGATAGTTTACAGTCGCTCGACGACGGTCAGATTTTAGAATTTAGAAAATATTTAGCTGTGCGTTTGTACGACGATAACTGGCAATGGGACAATAATTATTGAAAATAAAAATTAATTTTTTTAGCTGTTCTTTTGATTTTCTATTTGTGATTTTGCATTGTTTGTGTTTTATATATGATGGGATAGAACATACTGTCTTGATGTTCTGGTCTGTTTTTATGTATGAGGTTCTGGTCTGTTTAGAACATACTGTTCTGTTTTTATGAGGTTCTGTTCTGTTTATATTGTTCTGTTCTGTTATGGCTCTAATCGAATTAAAGTCGAGTTACTATCGAATAACATAATAAATCGAATAATATAATTCGATTATATTCGATACTTAATTCGACAAATTTCTGGAATAAAAAGTGAATCTCTCTCTCAAATAATTTCTGAAAATCGAATAAAAATTGTTCTCTCTCTCTCAAATAATTTCCTCTGCAACTCAAACGCAATTCCGAACGTCAATCGACAATGGCAATCAACGCGAGACCCAAAAAAGTGAAGGTATTTGTTCTAACCCTAATTTAATGCGGACCCGTGGTTGCAAGCATAGGACCCATGCTTGCAAGTATAGGACCCGTGCTTGCAAGCGTCGAACCCGTGCTTGCAAGAGTCGGACCCGTGCTTGCAAGCATCGGACCCGTGCTTGCAAGCATCGGACCCGTGCTTGCAAGCATAGGACCCGTGCTTGCAAGCATAGGACCCGTGCTTGCAAGCGTCGGACCCGTGCTTGCAAGCATCGTACCCGTGCTTGGTAGCGCATGTAGGTTGTGAAGGCATCGGACCCGTGCTTGCAAGCATCGGACCCGTGCTTGCAAGCATAGGACCCGTGCTTGCAAGCGTCGGACCCGTGCTTGCAAGCGTCGGACCCGTGCTTGCAAGCATAGGACCCGTGCTTGCAAGCGTCGGACCCGTGCTTGCAAGCATCGTACCCGTGCTTGGTAGCGCATGTAGGTTGTGAAGGCATCGGACCCGTGCTTGCAAGCATCGGACCCGTGCTTGCAAGCATCGGACCCGTGCTTGCAAGCATAGGACCCGTGCTTGCAAGCGTCGGACCCCTGCTTGCAAGCGTCGGACCCGTGCTTGCAAGCGTCGGACCCGTGCTTGCAAGCATCGGACCCCTGCTTGCAAGCGTCGGACCCGTGCTTCAAAGCATCGGACCCGTGCTTGCAAGCATCGGACCCATGTATATTATCATGGGTCCCGCGCATAAGATGATGAGGTTCTCGCGCGGGTCCGATGAGTATAAGCACGGGTCCGCTGTATAATAGCACGGGTCTTCTGATCTTATAAGCAGGGGTCCCATGCTCAGCTGTGCATAAGGGTTTTATATTTTCAATATTCATACCCTGTAATTTGCTAAATTATGTTATACTTACGTATAAATTATGTTGTGATGAAGAAGCAATTGAGAGGCGACGAAGGTTATGATTGCCGTGTTACGCTGACCTCGCTATACCCCGAGGCCAGCGAGTTGATAAGAAGGTGTATGAACCAGCAAGAGTGGGAGACATATAGGGCCGGGAGTGCGTTCGGCCGACTCGTTAGTGCCGCCGTGGATTTCAATCTCTCGGCCCAGTTGCTGTGGTACCTCATCCAGAGGCAGACGACGTTGCACAACCGCGACGAGCTTTGGATGATTGTTGGCAACAAACCACTCCGATTTTCAAAATCGGAGTATTGCCTAATCACCGGGCTGAAGTTCGCAGCTGAGCTACCGCAAGTGTACCCCGATACAGCGTTCGCCGAAAGACATTTTCCCGGCATGTCCATAGTCCGCATGTCGCACGTGAAGCATCGGTTGGAGGAGTTGGCTGGCGACGAGGAACGAGTGGAAACGGACAAGTTGAAGTTGGCAGACGTCTACTTCGCCACCGCGGTGTTGCTGCCTCGACTCTCAAAGAAGGATACCATCGTCAGTTCCTGGGTCCTTCAGCTTGTCGAAGACGAGATGGCTTTCTCCCAATTTCCGTGGGGCAGCGTGGCTTTCAAGGAGGTCATACGGGCCGTACAACAAAACCTACGGGAGAGGAATGACGGGGCGAACGCAAAAAGCAGTTGGCTGATCAGTGGGTTCGTACAGCCACTTCAGGTGAGTTCTACCTGAGCTTTGACATATTATTGATGTAATTTATAAATAATTGCTAATATTATTTTCGTTATTTGTCTTCAGATACTAGCATACGAGTGCATACCGGGCGTTGCACGTGAGTTTGCGGGGCGTAGAGAAGAAGATTTTACGCCACGCATGTTGAGGTGGGTGACGAATGATTGGAGTCGAAAGGGATGCCCGAAGCTGGAGGCGGTCGTAGCTGCCGCCCACGGGTCCCCTGTACTAGGGTTGTTAGTGCCGTCAGCGGACGAGTTGGAGGCCATGTACTTTCGGGACAGCGTCTTTGATGTTGGGGCGGCGCACGAAGTGTTCGACCGTGTGACGGGCCTACTCGAGCAGGGAGTGGATGTTAGCTGTTCCCGTCGTCGGGCGGAAGGAGATCGCAACGAGCGCGTTGCGATCCAACAGATCGCCCAGATCCCCGAAGTCCCCGAACCTCCACCGGAGGGACCATCACATGGATATGGCTTTGCGTCGGAGGCACGCTTCGAAGAGTTTTCTTGTCGTGTGGAGCAGCGATTCGACGAACTTGGGACCGCCCTCTCGCAGTTCCGAAAGGAAGAGGCTCAACGGTGGGAGACGAACGACACTCGTTGGAGCCTCATGCAATCGTGGGGCGATAGCATCAGAGGGTTGGGGGACTCGTTTCAGGATCTACGGAACGACCTGGCGAGTAGATTTTTTGGTGGATCGCGCACTCCGCCTGCCGAGCCGGCTCATTGTAAGTTTTGTATAAATTTTTTTAATTAGTTCTGTAGATTACTTATTAATTTAGTAATCACGATCCGAGTCGGCTTACTGTGAAAAAATTATTATATACTTATTGCGTGCATTTCTTGTATAGATTACGACGATAGATGGACCAACGCCACGAGGTCGTACGAGGGTCCGAGGGGGGACACATGGGACGGTCACAGTCCGTCTGAGTGGGAGCATCCCCGTTGGGCCGATTTCGTCCAATCGGAATGGACCGCCGAAGAGGCAGATCGAGAGGGAGAGGTGGACCCATCGTCGTGGAGGGGCGGGTACGATTTCGAGGCTCAGGAGGTCGAGCCTCAGGTCGAGCCTCATGAGGTCGAGCCTCAGGAGTACGAGGCTGAGGAGGTCGAGCCTGAGGAGGTCGAGGCTCACACCGAGGCTTCGATTTCTGACCGAGCGGCCGACAAAGGAAAAGGCGTGTTGAAGGATAGTACCCCTGAGCGGCCGAAGAAGCCATCGAAGTACCAGATGTCGCAGTTCACAGATTTCCCACCGACGACTGAAGTCCGCCCTCCAACACTTTCGATGTTCGAGCGGCACGTCCAAGTGAAGATCGTTAAATTCTGGCCCACTGTCGAAGCTCAGCTGCTAGGTTTGATATCGGTCCACGGTACGGAAGTCGAGGGCCGGCTCCAAAAACACGACCCGCGGTGGCTACTAAACTTGGCGACTGAGGGTATGCCGCTCGATGACATGGTACGTATGAATTTACTAAATTCGTTTGCGCTTACTTGAATATTGTCGATAATGTTCTATATTTGAATATTGCAGCACGTCGATGAATCCATATATGGGATCCTCGCAATGCAGAGAACTAGCACGCGTGCACGAGGAGCGTGGCGTACATGCCCCACATGTTTAAGACCCGAGTCGATGCGGAAGGGGTAAGTATCAAAGGGACGGCGCACCCGAAAGGGCTCAAGCAATGGCTCAAGTACGCTAAGGGAGAAGATGACCTTTGGATGAACACGCCGTGGGACATAGCGTCCTACATCGCCATCCCGGTCCGTACCCGAAGCCATTGGGTGCTGTTGGTCATTGATACGAAAAAGCGGATATTCACCGTTTACGACTCCGACCCAGCTAATGACGGGGACATGCGCTACGTGAACCGTGAGTTCAATAGCCTGTCGATCGTGGTCCCGGCGATTTTCAAGGCGTTGAAGCTAACAACTCGGGTGTTCAAGGGCAAGAGTTGGCCATCTGAGTGGTGTCGCGACTTCAGAAGACAAGGGCACCCGTAAGTTTTAATGATTGTTGCGTTTTATTTGTGCTTCGTATTTTAATGATTGCTACGTTTTATTTGTCGTTTAGTGGAGACCACGGTGTGGCAATGTTGCGGGCGGCGATATCGCTTATGGTGCCGAAGGACGACGTCTCCTGCCTGACGGCTGCTCGATTGGCGGATTTTCGAAAATATCTCGCCATTTCTATTTTCAGAAACGATTGGGACAGTTTTTAGTTCAATCTCTCTGTGTTGAAATTTAATTTTATGTGTTGGATTTTAATATTAGGTGCTGAAATTTATTTTTCTCTGCTGAATTTTAATTTTCTGTGTCTTCTGTGTTGAGTATTAAGTTTACTGTGTTGGATATTAACTTTCCGTGATTGTATATTAATTTGACATGACGGCTTGACACCTATCATACCCACCGTAAAAATCAAAACGACAATAATTGGTCAATAATTGAGAATGGGTTGACTGTGTGTGCGGCGCATCCTTGGTCCCCTGGATGTGCCACGCACTTTCATGGTCGGGTCCTATGAATTTAAGTTCAGGACCCCTGCTCATAACGCGCGGGTCCCCTGTGTATATGCGCGGGACCATGCCTGATATCGCTGGGGACACGCGCCTAATTTGAACGGGACCCTGTTGTACGTGCGGGTCCCCTGTTTTTACGTTTGGGTCCTATGTTTTTACGTGCGTGTCCTCTGTTTTGACGTGCGGGTCCCTTGTGTTCATGTGCGATTTTTGACTTGTTAATTGATGGAATTATGCCATAATTGTGCGTTTGTATACATTGTTTATCCGTTACTACAATATTAAGTCATCATATAATAGCAGAAAACCGAAAATTTGGATGAAATCACAATAATAACAATCAATGTGTAAGATTACTAATCCTACAATGTTCAACAACACAAGGTATGTTTTTGTGGGTGCTTTTTTTGAATCTTGACATGTGAGATTGGTCAACTCGAAATACAAGTTGGATTAATTTTTTTTTTTTTTTACGTCAAAGCCTTTGGTATTGTTAATGTTACTGATATTTTTTAACAAATTTTCATCAAGTAATTATTATTTTATTAATTATTAACTTCTTAATAATTTTAATAATAATATTATTATCTCACCCTTTTATTAACGAAATGCATCAAATGTCAAATGTCAAATCATCTGTGCTGTACAGACTGTAAAGTCATGACAGTCTGACAAGTGAAATGAGAAAATACTTTTGACCAATAATTGGTCAATAATTGAGAATGGGTTGACTGTGTGTGCGGCGCATCCTTGGTCCCCTGGATGTGCCACGCACTTCATGGTCGGGTCCTATGAATTTAAGTTCAGGACCCCTGCTCATAACGCGCGGGTCCCCTGTGTATATGCGCGGGACCATGCCTGATATCGCTGGGGACACGCGCCTAATTTGAACGGGACCCTGTTGTACGTGCGGGTCCCCTGTTTTTACGTTCGGGTCCTATGTTTTTACGTGCGGGTCCTCTGTTTTGACGTGCGGGTCCCTTGTGTTCATGTGCGATTTTTGACTTGTTAATTGATGGAATTATGCCATAATTGTGCGTTTGTATACATTGTTTATCCGTTACTACAATATTAAGTCATCATATAATAGCAGAAAACCGAAAATTTGGATGAAATCACAATAATAACAATCAATGTGTAAGATTACTAATCCTACAATGTTCAACAACACAAGGTATGTTTTTGTGGGTGCTTTTTTTGAATCTTGACATGTGAGATTGGTCAACTCGAAATACAAGTTGGATTAATTTTTTTTTTTTTACGTCAAAGCCTTTGGTATTGTTAATGTTACTGATATTTTTTAACAAATTTTCATCAAGTAATTATTATTTTATTAATTATTAACTTCTTAATAATTTTAATAATAATATTATTATCTCACCCTTTTATTAACGAAATGCATCAAATGTCAAATGTCAAATCATCTGTGCTGTACAGACTGTAAAGTCATGACAGTCTGACAAGTGAAATGAGAAAATACTTTTGACCAATAATTGGTCAATAATTGAGAATGGGTTGACTGTGTGTGCGGCGCATCCTTGGTCCCCTGGATGTGCCACGCACTTCATGGTCGGGTCCTATGAATTTAAGTTCAGGACCCCTGCTCATAACGCGCGGGTCCCCTGTGTATATGCGCGGGACCATGCCTGATATCGCTGGGGACACGCGCCTAATTTGAACGGGACCCTGTTGTACGTGCGGGTCCCCTGTTTTTACGTTCGGGTCCTATGTTTTTACGTGCGGGTCCTCTGTTTTGACGTGCGGGTCCCTTGTGTTCATGTGCGATTTTTGACTTGTTAATTGATGGAATTATGCCATAATTGTGCGTTTGTATACATTGTTTATCCGTTACTACAATATTAAGTCATCATATAATAGCAGAAAACCGAAAATTTGGATGAAATCACAATAATAACAATCAATGTGTAAGATTACTAATCCTACAATGTTCAACAACACAAGGTATGTTTTTGTGGGTGCTTTTTTTGAATCTTGACATGTGAGATTGGTCAACTCGAAATACAAGTTGGATTAATTTTTATTTTTTTTTACGTCAAAGCCTTTGGTATTGTTAATGTTACTGATATTTTTTAACAAATTTTCATCAAGTAATTATTATTTTATTAATTATTAACTTCTTAATAATTTTAATAATATTATTATTATCTCACCCTTTTATTAACGAAATGCATCAAATGTCAAATGTCAAATGTCATCTGTGCTGTACAGACTGTAAAGTCATGACAGTCTGACAAGTGAAATGAGAAAATACTTTTGACCAATAATTGGTCAATAATTGAGAATGGGTTGACTGTGTGTGCGGCGCATCCTTGGTCCCCTGGATGTGCCACGCACTTTCATGGTCGGGTCCTATGAATTTAAGTTCAGGACCCCTGCTCATAACGCGCGGGTCCCCTGTGTATATGCGCGGGACCATGCCTGATATCGCTGGGGACACGCGCCTAATTTGAACGGGACCCTGTTGTACGTGCGGGTCCCCTGTTTTTACGTTCGGGTCCTATGTTTTTACGTGCGGGTCCTCTGTTTTGACGTGCGGGTCCCTTGTGTTCATGTGCGATTTTTGACTTGTTAATTGATGGAATTATGCCATAATTGTGCGTTTGTATACATTGTTTATCCGTTACTACAATATTAAGTCATCATATAATAGCAGAAAACCGAAAATTTGGATGAAATCACAATAATAACAATCAATGTGTAAGATTACTAATCCTACAATGTTCAACAACACAAGGTATGTTTTTGTGGGTGCTTTTTTTGAATCTTGACATGTGAGATTGGTCAACTCGAAATACAAGTTGGATTAATTTTTTTTTTTTTACGTCAAAGCCTTTGGTATTGTTAATGTTACTGATATTTTTTAACAAATTTTCATCAAGTAATTATTATTTTATTAATTATTAACTTCTTAATAATTTTAATAATAATATTATTATCTCACCCTTTTATTAACGAAATGCATCAAATGTCAAATGTCAAATCATCTGTGCTGTACAGACTGTAAAGTCATGACAGTCTGACAAGTGAAATGAGAAAATACTTTTGACCAATAATTGGTCAATAATTGAGAATGGGTTGACTGTGTGTGCGGCGCATCCTTGGTCCCCTGGATGTGCCACGCACGTCATGGTCGGGTCCTATGAATTTAAGTTCAGGACCCCTGCTCATAACGCGCGGGTCCCCTGTGTATATGCGCGGGACCATGCCTGATATCGCTGGGGACACGCGCCTAATTTGAACGGGACCCTGTTGTACGTGCGGGTCCCCTGTTTTTACGTTCGGGTCCTATGTTTTTACGTGCGGGTCCTCTGTTTTGACGTGCGGGTCCCTTGTGTTCATGTGCGATTTTTGACTTGTTAATTGATGGAATTATGCCATAATTGTGCGTTTGTATACATTGTTTATCCGTTACTACAATATTAAGTCATCATATAATAGCAGAAAACCGAAAATTTGGATGAAATCACAATAATAACAATCAATGTGTAAGATTACTAATCCTACAATGTTCAACAACACAAGGTATGTTTTTGTGGGTGCTTTTTTTGAATCTTGACATGTGAGATTGGTCAACTCGAAATACAAGTTGGATTAATTTTTATTTTTTTTTACGTCAAAGCCTTTGGTATTGTTAATGTTACTGATATTTTTTAACAAATTTTCATCAAGTAATTATTATTTTATTAATTATTAACTTCTTAATAATTTTAATAATATTATTATTATCTCACCCTTTTATTAACGAAATGCATCAAATGTCAAATGTCAAATGTCAAATCATCTGTGCTGTACAGACTGTAAAGTCATGACAGTCTGACAAGTGAAATGAGAAAATACTTTTGACCAATAATTGGTCAATAATTGAGAATGGGTTGACTGTGTGTGCGGCGCATCCTTGGTCCCCTGGATGTGCCACGCACTTTCATGGTCGGGTCCTATGAATTTAAGTTCAGGACCCCTGCTCATAACGCGCGGGTCCCCTGTGTATATGCGCGGGACCATGCCTGATATCGCTGGGGACACGCGCCTAATTTGAACGGGACCCTGTTGTACGTGCGGGTCCCCTGTTTTTACGTTCGGGTCCTATGTTTTTACGTGCGGGTCCTCTGTTTTGACGTGCGGGTCCCTTGTGTTCATGTGCGATTTTTGACTTGTTAATTGATGGAATTATGCCATAATTGTGCGTTTGTATACATTGTTTATCCGTTACTACAATATTAAGTCATCATATAATAGCAGAAAACCGAAAATTTGGATGAAATCACAATAATAACAATCAATGTGTAAGATTACTAATCCTACAATGTTCAACAACACAAGGTATGTTTTTGTGGGTGCTTTTTTTGAATCTTGACATGTGAGATTGGTCAACTCGAAATACAAGTTGGATTAATTTTTTTTTTTTTACGTCAAAGCCTTTGGTATTGTTAATGTTACTGATATTTTTTAACAAATTTTCATCAAGTAATTATTATTTTATTAATTATTAACTTCTTAATAATTTTAATAATAATATTATTATCTCACCCTTTTATTAACGAAATGCATCAAATGTCAAATGTCAAATCATCTGTGCTGTACAGACTGTAAAGTCATGACAGTCTGACAAGTGAAATGAGAAAATACTTTTGACCAATAATTGGTCAATAATTGAGAATGGGTTTACTGTGTGTGCGGCGCATCCTTGGTCCCCTGGATGTGCCACGCACTTCATGGTCGGGTCCTATGAATTTAAGTTCAGGACCCCTGCTCATAACGCGCGGGTCCCCTGTGTATATGCGCGGGACCATGCCTGATATCGCTGGGGACACGCGCCTAATTTGAACGGGACCCTGTTGTACGTGCGGGTCCCCTGTTTTTACGTTTGGGTCCTATGTTTTTACGTGCGGGTCCTATGTTTTTACGTGCGGGTCCTCTGTTTTGACGTGCGGGTCCCTTGTGTTCATGTGCGATTTTTGACTTGTTAATTGATGGAATTATGCCATAATTGTGCGTTTGTATACATTGTTTATCCGTTACTACAATATTAAGTCATCATATAATAGCAGAAAACCGAAAATTTGGATGAAATCACAATAATAACAATCAATGTGTAAGATTACTAATCCTACAATGTTCAACAACACAAGGTATGTTTTTGTGGGTGCTTTTTTTGAATCTTGACATGTGAGATTGGTCAACTCGAAATACAAGTTGGATTAATTTTTTTTTTTTTTACGTCAAAGCCTTTGGTATTGTTAATGTTACTGATATTTTTTAACAAATTTTCATCAAGTAATTATTATTTTATTAATTATTAACTTCTTAATAATTTTAATAATAATATTATTATCTCACCCTTTTATTAACGAAATGCATCAAATGTCAAATGTCAAATCATCTGTGCTGTACAGACTGTAAAGTCATGACAGTCTGACAAGTGAAATGAGAAAATACTTTTGACCAATAATTGGTCAATAATTGAGAATGGGTTGACTGTGTGTGCGGCGCATCCTTGGTCCCCTGGATGTGCCACGCACTTTCATGGTCGGGTCCTATGAATTTAAGTTCAGGACCCCTGCTCATAACGCGCGGGTCCCCTGTGTATATGCGCGGGACCATGCCTGATATCGCTGGGGACACGCGCCTAATTTGAACGGGACCCTGTTGTACGTGCGGGTCCCCTGTTTTTACGTTTGGGTCCTATGTTTTTACGTGCGGGTCCTATGTTTTTACGTGCGGGTCCTCTGTTTTGACGTGCGGGTCCCTTGTGTTCATGTGCGATTTTTGACTTGTTAATTGATGGAATTATGCCATAATTGTGCATTTGTATACATTGTTTATCCGTTACTACAATATTAAGTCATCATATAATAGCAGAAAACCGAAAATTTGGATGAAATCACAATAATAACAATCAATGTGTAAGATTACTAATCCTACAATGTTCAACAACACAAGGTATGTTTTTGTGGGTGCTTTTTTTGAATCTTGACATGTGAGATTGGTCAACTCGAAATACAAGTTGGATTAATTTTTATTTTTTTTTACGTCAAAGCCTTTGGTATTGTTAATGTTACTGATATTTTTTAACAAATTTTCATCAAGTAATTATTATTTTATTAATTATTAACTTCTTAATAATTTTAATAATAATATTATTATCTCACCCTTTTATTAACGAAATGCATCAAATGTCAAATGTCAAATCATCTGTGCTGTACAGACTGTAAAGTCATGACAGTCTGACAAGTGAAATGAGAAAATACTTTTGACCAATAATTGGTCAATAATTGAGAATTGGTTGACTGTGTGTGCGGCGCATCCTTGGTCCCCTGGATGTGCCACGCACTTTCATGGTCGGGTCCTATGAATTTAAGTTCAGGACCCCTGCTCATAACGCGCGGGTCCCCTGTGTATATGCGCGGGACCATGCCTGATATCGCTGGGGACACGCGCCTAATTTGAACGGGACCCTGTTGTACGTGCGGGTCCCCTGTTTTTACGTTTGGGTCCTATGTTTTTACGTGCGGGTCCTCTGTTTTTACGTGCGGGTCCTCTGTTTTAAAATTGACTTGGTCAAGCGCTATTTTTTAAAAAGACTGTTGACCAGGTCAAAGGCTATTTACTTAAAAAAATCCGTTTTTTTAGGTCTCTCTTGAATCGAATACAAAACGAATTAAATGATAACTCGAGTATTAATTCGATTTACTCGAATAATGTTGTTCGAGTTATATTGTTACTCGACTATTACTCGATTACATAAAATATTACATATAATATAAATTTCGAGTTATATTGTTACTTGACTATTACTCGACTATTACTCGATTACATAAAATATTACATATAATATAAATTTCGAGTTATATTGTTACTCGACTATTACTCGACTATTACTCGATTACATAAAATATTACATATAATATAAATTTCGAGTTATATTGTTACTCGACTATTACTCGATAACATATAAATTGTTAATGCCTACGACTAAATTCACCTACGGAGGAGAATCTTCTTTCTTGTCTCCGTCCACGCCTTATTACTACATGAGGAGGCTTCACCAAATTATCCACGACATTCCATTCGTCTTGATCGGGAACGGGGTAAACTCGACCGAAATAAGCACATCGCCAAGTGTAAACCGAATAATACTCCGAACATAGTGGATAGAAAGACATACCTGTTCGTAAACTTGCCGCAATCGCATGAGCACAAGGAATTTTGTCAATGTCAAATACTCGGCACGTACACGATTTCGTATCCAAATTCACAATAGCTCGCCGCCCTGCTAATCGAATATCAAACTCGCTCGTACCTATTTGCATGACTTCGCAGCCCTGACTTTGTGTGTACCTTTCACGAATTAATGTTTCGACTACCGGCGTGAATTGAGTAGTTGCTTGCTCGGATTCTACTCGGTATCTAGCAAACCAATCGCATGTCATCCTCTGGATAGAATCCAAGAGTGCAATGATTGGTAGCTTCCGTTCTTCACGAAGTCTTGCGTTGATCGATTCAACGCCGTTCGTAGTCATTATATTATACCGAGACACGGGAGAGTATGCCCGACTCCAACGATCTTTAGAATCCGCTGTGCTCAAATAATTCGCCGCATCGGGGAACAATTTCGTGAAATCTTCATACTCGGATTCGAAATGGCTTTGCTTGTAAATTTTTGCAATGCGTAAAAAACGATCAGTCGCGCCAGATTTCTTACACTTAACTTTCATGTTCTGGGACAGATGCCAAATGCAGTGACCATGATGTGCAAGCTTGTAAATACTATCCACGGCTGCCTTGATCGCCGCGTGTCTGTCAGAAACAATCACGAGCTCTTTCTCATCTGGTACTACCGCCGTAAGTTCGTTGAGAAACCATGACCACGAATCGGTGGACTCTACATCAACGACAGCCCACGCGAGCGGATATTGATGCGAGTTACCATCCTGGGCCGAAGCAACTAGTAGGGTGCCATTATATTTTCCCTTCAACCAAGTGCCATCGATACAGACAACCTTTCTCATCTGACAGTATCCCGCAATGCAAGCACCAAGCGACATAAAAACATATTTGAATCTGTTGTCATTGTCGACGCACAAACTTGTTATGCTACCCGGATTGGCTCTTTTCAACGCCGACAAATAAGAAGGCAACAATCTATAACTCTCGTTCGGGTCGCCTTTCAATGTATTTTGGGCTAAAATGCCTCCTTTCCATGCTTTGAAGTAAGAAATTTCGATCCCTCGATTTCTCATCATAGTTTGGATTAGCTTCGGTGTTGGTGTACTACTCGACCCCTGAAAAGATTCGAGCAACATGTCGCTCACCGAAGATGAAGATGCTTGCGTTAATCTTGCATTCCTATTTGCCAAATCACATGTATGAGTCTTGCAGTACTTCCGAATCGAAAACGCGGACGTATTCTTCATCTTCGATGTCCAAATCCTCCAAGTACATCCCTCCTCTTTACATCGCACGGCGTATATTGATCGACAGGATTTGATGTTCCGGATCTCGAATGATGCATCCACGGAAACTCTTTGAATCGCCTTTTTCGCCGCGCTTTTATTTTCAAATTCATCCCCTATTTTCATGGTAGAACAGTCCGTAAAAGAATATCGATCACTAATAAGGACGTTCGCACTCTCCACATTTCGCTCCCCATTTAGCCCGTCCCCTTCGTTCAAGGCATCCTCATCATTCCTCAAAATATTATCTTCGTCGTCGCCAAGATCGATTTCCACATTCCGAAGGTGCGTTTCATAACTATCCTCAACCGGGACAGCTTCCAACGGAGATGGAAAATCTTCGACAACATTATCACGGTTGATAAATCGATCAAAATAATCGTCATAGTTCGCGTTTACATCCGGGATAGCTTCCACCTGAGATGCAAAATCTTCGACGGGAGTGCACATAGCATTTGCGTGGCCAATTTCTACGTGGAGAATCGGTCTCTCCATTGGACCCCCTAAATATATATACCCCTTCAATTCGCTATCATTCCTTATATACCATGGAACACCATTATCGTATCCCCTTATAGATGGTTGGTAACTTAACTTCAACTCCGGCCTCCCAATCGCATCCATACATGCGTATATTTCATTTAAGAGATCCTCGAACGAACAACAATCTCCTTGAAAACCAATAGGTCGCATGGTTATTCCTGAATTTGGTCGCCATCTATATTTATTATCATTGCCGATCTCCCATTCTCCGTCGTAGTTAATGATGATACTCGTCGGCATCCTGCAGTAAAAAACAAACAAAACAGATTAAAACATATTCGAATTAAATATCGCATACTTTTCGAATTAAATTTTACCCCGTAAAGCTAATCGAATTAATATTTGAGAAATATTTGAATTAATATTTAATGAGAAAACCATATCGAATTAAGTATCGAATAATAGTTGTATTAAGTATCGAATTCGTATTCGAATAAACTTTGAATTAAATAATAATTCGAAATTAACGACTGGACGAACACATCTTCTTCAATCGAGCTGCACAGTACGTGACGAGGTAAAACAACTTCAGATTGGACTTACCCACGATGAATAATGAACAATGTATGCATAATAAGTGAAATTTGGACGAAATAACTGGAATGTAAATATATACGAAAAACCAACCTTTAATGGCTTCGACCTGTGCGAATTTGATGTGTTCGACCTGTGCGAATGTGTTTGCTTCGATCTTATACCTTCGACGAGCTTGTTGGGTGATGTTTGAGTGCCTTGGATCTTGACGTGCGAGAGTATATCTTGTTACTTCGTTCGCTCTTTTTTTTTTTTAAGTTGGTTGTTGGATATTAATGTTCGTTGGTTGTTTGTTGGATTTTTTTATTAAAAAAAATAAAAAAATTAAATGATTTACTTAAGTTAATTATACCTTAATTAAACTCAATCCCTTTTATTTAATTGACAAAGTCAAAGTCCCTTTTTTTTAAAAAAAATAAATAATAATCCCTTTTCTTAAATTGGCCCCTTTTTTCTTCTCTTTTTTTTTTTATATTTTCTATTTTCACAGTACTTAATATTCGTGTTTTTGGAGTTTGCTTTTGGTAAAGAATTGTAGAAAATGATTGGATTGATTTTTTTTTTTAGAATAATTTTACTATTCTTAGAAAAAAAATAACTTTTTTTTTATGAATAATATTTAATGTTAACATTTCGTTATATTTTTTAAATTCTATAGTTTTGATCAAAACAATATTTAGCTACCAGATTACATATAAATAAATTATTGAAAATTAAATAATAAGTTATAAAAAATTATAGGAGAGAACTTAAAAAATTCAGAACAAATAAATGAGTATGTACTGCACTTTTCAATTTTCTAACTCATTTTTTTTAGTTCAAAGGCAAATTTTGAGTTTCAAGCAGGAAAGAAAAAACTTTTTGAATTTCAATCAGAAGAGAAAAAACAAAAAAGGCATTTTAAATTTGCATTTCAAAACATTTTTACTCATCTTCATGTGTTTTGTGGTTCAATTGGATATTGTGAATGTGATCTCATTTTCAACAAGATCTTGAAACTAACTACTAACTACTGTAGTTTCGGAAAAAGCATAAGAATCTTCTCACAAGATTTGATAATAAACTAATGAAGAACAGCTATGAGAATCTATCTATCTATATAATATATATATATATATATTATTTTGAAATCAAAGAGATGTGATTCAAAACACTGTCAAACTCAAAACCAACATCTAATAGATCAAAATAATCTATGAAACATAAATTATAACTAAAAATGAATGTTTTCATTCATTCATTCATTCCTTGGTTCAAACCATCCAATCTTGCTAGGCGCCGGAGACCTCACAAACGTCCGGCCATTCAGCTTCATTTTCTTGCTTTTCAGAAAGTAAACGCCGCACTCGCGTATAGGATCACCGAGTCGGTGCCATTCGATCCAAGAAACATCGTCCGGGCCCCAATGCTCGCCGCCGACGGATTCTCGCCAAACGGGACGAACGACACGTTCAGCGTCCGATAACAAACCGTTAGGCGAGTCAGGCGGTCGAGATCGGTCGACGCGACGAGCACCTGCGCGCCTTCCACGGCGGCGTCTTCCACGATCCTCAGCACTCTCCTTGCGCCCTTCAACGTCCTGCAAGTCATTCTGTGATGAGATCGAACTATCGCCTTGTAACCTTCGTCCCGACCGTCGTATCCGTAAACGTAGCGAAAAGACAGCCCCACCTCGCAGCCGGGGAGGCGGACCGTGTCGTGGGCTTTCATCTCCCCCGAGTCGTCGGGAAAGCCGAAGACGCAGAGGGAGCGCTTTCCCTCGAGAAACTTGACGTCGATGTAGAAGGTGTCGTCCTCCTCCTCCCCGTAAACCGTCCACTTCTCATCCCCCGGCGTGCAAAACGATATCTGGTTTATGAAGTCGTCGAACCCGTCGAATATTATGGCGGCCACCACCCACCCGCCGTCCGAGCCGTGGCGGAACAGGTGAAGACGGTGGAATAGGCACGAAACGTTGGCGTTGGGCCCTATTCTGATGGACTCTTCAAAGTCGCCGTAGGAGGGATGGGTCGACAGAGGCGGGAGATTTAGGGCCGACCCGTCCAAAGGGTTCCATAGGAACAAGTCGGGGTCGAGCCTGTCGCCGGAAGCCATGAGCAGCCAGCCGCGGGACGAACCGCAGAGCCAGCCCTGGCGGCGGTCGCCGGGCAAGTCGAAACGGTAGGTCTTGTTTTCGGACAAGCTCTTGAAGCTGACGGAGGTAATAAAAGGTTCGGGGAAGGCGTAGGAATCTTCCGACAGGATCTGCCACGGAGCCTCGGGGATCCGAGGGACGACGCGCTTGGCTTCGCTGGCGACGTCGTTCCAGAATCTGCAGACTGCGGCGAAACGAAGGCGGTCGCCGAGGAGAAGGTTCTTGAATACCATCTCTAGTATGTCGCGGGGGAGATTGTCCCACGGTGAACGCCTAGTAGTTGAGGAAGAAGCATAGTTGTTGCTGCTGTTTGAAGATTTCTTCATCTTTCCTTTTCCTTTCATGGCTGAGTAGAGAATAAATAAACTGGCGAAAGAAAAACACAAGGAAGATGATGAAAATTTACTCTTTGCGTAGTGAAATTTAAATTCGTCGTTTATGTATCTAACTATCTATTTATTCGAGGAATTTTATGGTGCTCACCTTATTTGCGTGGACACCAGTTGATGTGGCACTGATTCGTGCCATATCAACGTGTTACATTAACGTCAGATGTGATGTGGCATTAGTTGACACATCTGATGCTGATGTGGCATGTTGACGCCTTATGTCGCACTCGGTTTGTAATACTGATATGTGTCACGTCAACATGCCACATCAGCATCAGATGTGTCGATAAATTGCAGTTAGTATGTGTCAATTAATGCCACATCACATCTGACATTGATGTGGTATGGCACGAATCAGTGTCACATCAATTGGTGCCCACGCAAGGTGTCACCCATAAAATTCCTCCTATCTATCCATTTATATATATTTATATATATATTTGATTTGAGATCAAAGAGATATGATAGGATCCAAAAAAATACGGAGATTTGTTGTGGAGAGCTATACTATATTCGTTTGCTTATTAATCTAAACAAAACGAGATAATTTCGGACGAAATAATTATGAAACGAAAAAAACGCATATATTCCGCAACATAAAATAAAATTTCGCAATAGAGGTGAAAATTATTACATCCAAGAGCTCAGTTTCACCAAAACTATTACTTTTACTACCAATGATTTAATATATAATCAAAAGACCACAAGATAACAAACAGGCAAAAACTGATTTTGTTTCATCAGTTTTTACACCAATCCACTCACTTCTTCACCTCCTCATATTCTGCCTCGGGAGGCTGATCGCCTCCGCCGCCGCTGCCACTCTGCGTACCTCCAGACGGGCCAGTACCAGAAGATCCCGACATGTGCTGTCCAATCTTAGACACGGCTTTGTTGGCCTCGTCGAGCTTGGCCTTGATATCATCAATATTCTCGGTGGACATTGCGTTTCTCAAATCTGAAACGGCGGATTCAATTTCTGATGCGACTTCTTTAGGAATCTTGTCCCTGTATTCGTTTAGGCTCTTCTCGATGCTATATATGGTGGTGTCTGCATTGTTTCTGAGGTCAATCAAAGCCTTCCTTTCTTGATCCTTTTGGGCGTGCATCTCGGCCTCTTTAACCATCTTTTCGATCTCATCTTCTGATAAGCCGCCGGAGGACCTTATGGTGATTTGCTGTTCTTTGCCGGTGGTCTTGTCCTTCGCCGAAACCGTGACGATTCCATTTGCATCTATATCGAACGTCACTTCTATCTGGGGCATGCCTCGGGGAGCTGGTGGGATGCCCATGAGATCGAATTCGCCGAGGAGCTTGTTGTCCGTTGCCATTTCGCGTTCTCCTTGCAGAACTTTGATGCCCACTTGGGTTTGATTATCAGCAGCTGTCGAGAATGTCTGAAAGAAAATCGAATTGTGAACGTTAAAATAGTGGCAAGTGGAGGAAATTTAAAGAATTTCTTTGTGCACACACCTGACTTTTTTTGGTAGGAATCGTGGTGTTTCTGTTGATCAATCTGGTGAAGATGCCTCCAAGTGTCTCGATGCCGAGAGAAAGAGGGGTGACATCGAGGAGAAGCAACTCTTTCACATCACCACGGAGAATGCCACCCTGAATAGCCGCTCCCATAGCAACTGCCTCGTCTGGGTTCACACCTTTGCTCGGCGACTTGCCGAAGATTTCATTAACAATCTCCTGGACCTTTGGAACGCGCGTCATTCCACCAACTAGGAGCACCTCGTCCACCTCCTTGGTAGATATTCCAGCATCTTTCAAACAACTCTGGCACGGAGCACGAGTTCTCTCAATCAGGCTACTGACCAAAGCCTCAAACTTGGATCTTGTGAGTGTTATATTAAGATGTTTGGCTCCAGATGCATCGGCTGTGATGAAGGGAAGATTTATTTCGGTTTGGGATGTAGAAGAGAGCTCTATCTTAGCCTTCTCCGCTGCCTCTCGAAGCCTCTGCAGAGCAAGCCTGTCCTTTGACAAGTCAATAGCTTCTGTCCTCTTAAATTCACTCACCAAGAACTCTAGTAGTGCATTGTCAAAGTCTTCTCCTCCCAAAAATGTGTCCCCGTTGGTGGCTTTAACCTGCATAGCAACTACGTACTTAGTTCTGACTTCCCAACCACAAAATAAACTCTTATTATTGGAAACAGCTAAAAGTGCAAATAAAATTGCATACCTCAAAGACACCATTTGAGATCTCCAGAATAGAAATATCAAACGTTCCACCTCCAAGATCAAAAACAGCAACAAGACCCTCTTTGTTGTTCATGCCATAAGAGAGTGCAGCTGCTGTAGGCTCGTTGATAATTCTCTGAACATCTAGACCAGCTATTCTGCCAGCATCCTTAGTGGCCTGTCTTTGGGCATCATTAAAGTAAGCTGGAACAGTGACAACAGCCTTGTTTATTGACTTGCCGAGGTACGCCTCTGCAGTCTCCTTCATCTTTGTCAAAATGAAAGCGCCAATTTGGCTCGGCGAGTATTGTTGACCATTAACTTCAACCCATGCATCCCCATTAGGAGCCCTGACAATCTTGTACGGAACCATCTTCATTTCCTTTTGGGTCTGAGGATCATCAAAGCGCCTACCAATTAGACGCTTGGTTCCAAAAACCGTATTGGTCGGGTTCGTAACGGCTTGACGCTTTGCTGGAGTGCCAACCAACAGCTCTCCTTTCTGACTAAAGGCAACAACAGACGGCGTCGTACGAGCTCCTTCAGAGTTCTCAATAACTTTAGGAGCCTGCAGATAGTAGGCTGTAATTCATTAATCGATCAATAAACGGTTGCATAAGACAAATTTCCATGAAAAGAACGAAATGACACCTTTCCTTCCATGAGAGAGACACAGGAGTTTGTCGTACCCAAATCAATACCGATGACCTCATTGCCAGCTGGTTTAGTACTGCATTGAGTAAAAGGAAAATTCAGGATTCAAGAGCTGGTCATTACAAAACTTTTAAGGAAACGCTGAACAAAAACATTACCTGAAAGGTCTAGCGAGACTTGACCACCTGCTTCCCAAAGCCCAAGATTGATTGCTATTACCAGTAAACTGAGTAATAAGTTCAAATGTTTAATTTATTAACAGATGTCCGGAAACAAATAAAAACAACAAAGAAATTACAGATCCAACTGAACATTAAAGCAGAAGCTTTGGCCAGTCACATGGTTTGAAAACTGGATATCATGGACTTAAACGAAGCGTAGTAAATGGTATCAGCTAAAAGCAAAAACTTTAACCGCCCATCATAATAACATCAAACAGACAATTAGGTCACATAGGCCAAGCTATGAAACAAATAAAATTAGCTAAATATCAGAAAGCAGCTACGATCCAAAACTAACATACAACGAGCAAAAGAAACTCCAAAGACAACAAAAAAAAAAAGTACAGAGATGGATTAACAAACACCCTATTAAAATCAGATCTGATGAAAACCATGCCAATTGCCCTCTCTCAAGGCAGCCAAGTACCAGGAGGCAGGAACTAGTCAATTCGAGACAAACGATGCAGTACCAATAGAACTACAAGAACTGAGATGAAGATCCTAACAGCTGAAATCACATACAAAATGAAAAAATCAACTAAAAAGGATCACGCACGAACCACAGTAGACAGAAAAAAAAAAAAAAGAAATGGTGAATTACGGATCTGAAGACAGAAATCGGCGAGGATGAGAATTCACGACGACGAAGGGACCTCAGAAGCACAGCTGTCGCCATCGATAACTAAAAATCAAAGTAAGCAGTGGATAATTTACTCGAAAACAAATAGCAGCTGAATCAGGGTTTAGGGTTTAAGCGCCCGCAGAAGAGAGCTAAGTAGAAAGAGAAAACGTAGCACGATAGTTTCAGCGACTTTAGTATGCAGCATTCGATTAAAATCGTTTGTGACTTTTATAGCCCAAAAAAGTCAAGAGAAAAATTCATTTTATTTTCTATAATTTAAAACTTTCTATACTTATATAAATGAAAAAATAAATAAATAATAAATCTAGTGAAGAACTGCATAATTCAATTCCATGATTAAATTAAATAAACAAAAATCTATAAAACAAATAAAAAATGCAAAAGAATCATGAATCCGAGGAACGACCGAGTCGAACGTATCCTCCTCGATTAATCCCGGCCCTTCCAACGAACGATCTTCGGTTCAGGGACGAGCTCCTCGTCAACGACCGCATTCTTCTCCACGCCATTACACGGACGTAAATAGACGGGAAGAGAAAGCACAATAGAACAGCCACGAGCATTATGGCGCAAAGCAGCATAACGTCGAGAAACCCGACTTTTATCGTAGGGTCGGTCTGTCCCGTCCATGGAACACCTCCCACGTTCATTCCAAACACTGTAAGAAAAGGAACCACTTAGAATGTAATGGAAATGTTTTCGTTTGAGTGGGATGGAGGGCTATTTTAACATAAGGGATCGTGGTGTAATTTAATTAAATGGAAGGGTTGATTGTAAAATTATTAAAATACCATCAACTTAAAATCATTATTCGAATTCGAATACAATTCGAATAACAAATCGAATTGTTATTCGAATTATATTCGAATTCGAATACAATTCGAATCAATTCGAATTGTTATTCGAATTGTATTCGAATTCGAATAAATCGAATTCATTTCATCAGATTTCTCGATTTTACAGACTCAAAAACACAAAATTCATCCCGATTCAGCTTTAATACATCGAATACTCAAGAACCCATGCGATAACATGTTGCGAAATCATCTAAAATCACATTTTTTCATTCAACCAGAGATTCAATCGAGAGAATTGAAATGAATTCTAACATAATCGACTCAATCCCTTTTATTTAATTAAAAAAGTCAAAATCCCTTTTTTTTAATTGGGTAAAATCATAATCCCTTTTTTTAAAAATATCCTGGGATGGATGGATACTCAGCTTGATGGATATTTTTAAACAAGCAAAGTTTATGTAATGACATGTTATGAGATGAGAAATGGGAGTTTAGTACCTCCAGTGATGACGGATAAAGGCAGAAATACGACGGAGAGGAAGGAGATGTAATACAATTTCCTGTTTATCTGCTCGGCCCGTCTGAATCGCCTTGACACGACTGGCTGTAAACCCGATGTTCTCCTTTAGTCTCCTTATTCGCCCGATTAGCTCTTCCAGGGCATTGATGTCTTCGGCGGCAAACCACTCTTTCGAGGAGCACTTTTCTTTGACTCGCGGGAAGACTTGTTCACCGTGGGAAATCACCTGCGGGTTTGAGTTCGAGATCAAAGCATATGTGTTGATTCGTGAATGATTTAGATATCAGATATTGTAAGGACAAAGAATGCAACTAAGGACGGACAATATACCTGCAATAAACGCTGCAAGTCGACGTGCATCTTAGGGAATCTCCTGTCGTGTAACAGCTGTTTTTTCAGATCATAGCCACCTGAAAATCGGTCCATAATCAAAATTTTACGATTAAACTTAACAAAATAAAGGCAAAACAAATACGTAGAGAACGCATACGATACCTCTATCCAGCTCAAACTCCACAGCATCGAGCTCGGTCTCTAGATTTGTGGCGACATCTTGAAGGTGATCAACGTGCGTATCTATTACATGTACGACAAGGTTCGAAACAGTTCTAGGCACGGGATTGTCCCCTTCTTCAGAATGGTTCATTCTCAAGAAAAATTCTAAAACATGTTCCTCAATCTCCGTCCCTTCCCTAATGCGACCGTGCTCATCGCCACGGTTCAAACTCCTTACAAAAGGAACCTCGGACAGCAGCGACTTACCATTCACCTGCGAGAAACCCAATCTTGGAACGCGTCCTAAAGACACGGTGGTGATCACCGAATTCTCCGTGACCCTAGCTGCTATTCGAAACGTGAACTTGTTATAAGGCGGGCCCGGCGAATTAACCCTGAATACCAAAGCACCATCCACGTGCCCACAGAAGGGACCGTTGCTTACTAGCGATAAGATGTCCTGAAGCTTCAAGGGCGGGCATAGGACGTTGATGAGGTACATCGCAGATTGTACTAATCTTTCGTCCCCTTTTGGAATCTCGACGTGATACCAGCAGAACTCTTTGCCTCGACCAGGGTTGAGATCCCATTCTTTGATATAGTAATTCCCCTCGCCGTCGAATATATATGCTGTCGGTCTAATACCGCCTGGATACGGCTGATTATGATAGCCATTGCGGATAAACGGTTTCTCAGAAGATGAGTCTATTTCCATGTCGACTGCTTCACCATTCATAACGAATCCTTTATGCCTTCGACGCCTTTTTGCAATTTTTTCAGCATGAACCATCTAAAACAAGGATCTCTGTATTAACCCTTTTCTCCTGAATCAATTGATGAAGATCAATAGATTCAGAATGGCAACCAAAACCTACAAATCATTACAATATCGAGATTTTCCGACAAATGGGGAAGAAAATCTCGTCCGACATTCGAGAATCACAAATCAACCAATCAATAACGAACAAACGGATAAATGGTACCTCCGTCCGCTAAACACCAAGGCGGTTCATAGGTTTAGATATTTTAAAGATTAGTTTAAAGGATATTGAGGTGTTTGGTTCATATGCTTATATAAAGTATGAGTTTACATATATTAAGTTTAAATCCATGTATGAGGGTTTAAATAAACCTACCTATCAGATGGGTTTATTTAAACACGTTAACCAAACACACCTTTTATTTTATACCCACTAATTAATTTTATATAAACCTTACTAATTTAAATCCTCCTAAATATAAATTTACGAACCAAACGACCCCAATAATTCATCCTAAAACACCATAAATGCAGCCTAAACCCAATAAAAATAAAAATAAATAAATGACGGCGAAGAGAACTAGCCTAGCCTACTGATTCCTTACCTTTTCTTATAGCAAATTCCTTCAAAATTCAGACAAAGCAACGAACCACCTTGCAATTTGATCTTATTTGACATAAAAATTCTCAATGCTTAGCCCATTAAAGTCGGCCCAACGCTCGCATTCGTTAATACATCAACCTTCGAACTTACGTGATATAATTGGATTAGCCAAACGTTGTTTGGGTTATGTAATAAATTATTATATATTGGGTTATAATCGCATGTTAACATATTAAAAAATTGTAAAACTCCATTATATCTATTGTAGTGGACAACACGAGATATTAAAATCATTACAATTGGTTTTTTTTTAGTAGGTGGTCCATTTTTTGTCACGCTAGAGACAATTTGATATATTAAATTAATAAATTGAGAATCTATAATAATTATGTTACAATATTTTGTATTGGGTAAAAGAGAGGTATCAATATCATCATATCATATCGTTTCGTCCTTTCCTCGCTTAAGTCAACTGGTGGAGATTGGCGTAAGCCTTGACTAATTGTCAACTTGCTCATTAGAACTTGAAAATACATGCAATAATTTTAAATTAATAGAGAAAATTAAGATTCTTAATACATGTAATCAACTCAAAAAAAAAAATTGGTGAAATCTAATTAGTGTGACCTTCAAGTCAGCCTTGATTTATGGAAATCTCATGAATATTATTATAAGGTTAAACACAAGGGGATATTCAAGAATCTCTCCAATGCAATTAATTAATACGAAATGTCATTTGTCAAAAAAAAAAGAAAGAGAGCTAAAGTCGAAGACTTGAAGCAAAAACCTTATCAGATTTCAATATTTCACACCGTTTGACGTTGACTATGCATTTAGCTCATCAAAATCTGAATATTCAGTTATTACACTTAATTCTAGGGACCGTTGAATGGCTGGCTGCTATACGTTACTATATTTTCTACATAACAATATAGGCTGCATTAATTAATCAAGACTTCTATAACTATATATATTATTATGAAATAAGTTAATTATGGATGATTAAATAATTAAGACGTGGACGTTTTTTGATTATTGATGGATTTGGAAGTATTATATTAAATGATGATAAGATGATAAGATGATGTGTTTAATTGAAGAGTTTGTATTTTAGTGTGAGGTGTATAATTGTAATTAATGTGATTAGTTGTAATAGTGAATTATTAGTAGTATAAATAGGTAATTAGAGTTCATTGTAAATCACACCAAGTATTGAAATACTTAATCTCTCTCTAATCTCTCTCTCTTTATTATTATAAGCTATATTATCATTATAATCTTAATATAAGTATAATTATAATAAAATAATCTTAATATAATATTAATCACAATTAATATTTTTATAACACGTTATCAGCACGACCGCTCTCCGTTGACAAGATCAACCTCCGTCGAAGATCTCGTACGAGTTTAGTCGAGGTACGGTAATTTAATATTTAATTTATACTAATCATATATTAATTGCGATTAATTTAAAAATATATATTATAAAAGTATATTTTAAAAGTTTTATAACTAAACGCCAATACCCGAGTCGTTTTGCGGAATATCGTTCACTATAAGTGACGAGAGGTTCAGATTTCGATACCCCGTGGTGGTGTGTGGAATTTTTATTTACGATTTATTTATTTTTATTTATATACACGTACACAACACCAAAAGCCCACGAGGTCTTGCGGTTATCCCCACCTCAGTAGCGGCCTATTATTTATTTTTTGGTTGAACAATCTTGAAGTAATTATTGGACCGAATAGTTTTGGACGATGGACAAATTTTGTTACCGCAACCTTATCAGAACTTGGAAAATAATTATGAAATAATAAAGAACGAGTTTTATGAAACAATTCATATATTTTATCATTGATTTATATGTTATCTGATTATTATGTTCTTTTTCATGTTATAAAATCATGTCGTTTTATACAAAGATGGATCTTCTGTTGCTTACTTTATTTGCGGTGATCCTTACGGCTATGTGGATATTGTTTTTACCAATCTTTTTAAAATATAATTATTAATTATAATTTTTCTTTAATATTATAATTACTGAAATATATTTATTTTGAAGGATGACGATTTGTCCGATGTTTGATTTATTACTTATGATTATTATTACGGCGACAATTATTTGGATGTGGATATCGTTTTTCATAAGAACTTTTACAAAAGAAAATATAAAAGAAGATTAATTATAATTTTTCTTTTAATGTTTAAATGATGAGTTTATTTTTATGATATCAATATATTGAATTTGACAAACTTTGATTTATCACTCTCGATTTTATACTTGTTAGTGATTTACACAATTACTTCGGTATATTATAAAGCATTCACCACGTTCAATCCATCGGATATAATACGAATAAATATCGTGAGAAAATGATCAGAAAATATTATGATGGATGAATGAAAAGCATAAGTCCGACTATGTTGCATTCCCTGAAGTGAATGTATTCGCAAATAATAAAGTGGTCGTGAACATTATATTTACCGTGTGTATTATTAATATTTTCCCCGAAGTGGAAAACTAGTAAATGATTGAGAAAGATGTATTGAGCAATATAAATGTTATTATTCGCACCCAATGATCCCGTTGATCTTTATAAAGAGCAATTAAAAGTGAAGTAACGATGAAATTAAACTTTGCTCAAGATTACGATACTTCAGAAAATTGGTGCTACATCCTATGCTCATTTGGATATTGTGGTTTTTCATTAAAGATTCAGATTAAGAAAACTGATACATCGTTATAAATTTTATTTAAGCATTATTTATTTATTATTTTATCTTTATATATACAATTTTATTTTGACGCTTATTTATTTAATAATACTAGTTATTATATATTTATCAATACAATGGATACAAGCATGTGCAATGGGGAGTTATGTCTTGCAGATTGTGCAACGACTAATACGATTCTAAAAAATAAGAAATATTTCTCCCATCTTGAAATGAAAGAAACAAGTGTTATCACTATATCGGGTAGCACAAATATAATTGAGGGCTCCGGAAGACCTAATGTTATACTGCCCAGAGGGACAAGGCTGATAATTGAAAATGCCTTATATTCTCCTAAGTCTCAAAGAAATTTATTGATCTTTAAAGCTATTCGACATAATGGATATCACATTGAGACTGCAGAAAAGAGAAATATTGAATATTTGCACATTACAAAAGTGGTTTCGAATGATAAAAGAGTTGTTGAAATATTACCTTCGTTTGACTCTGGATCGTATTACACGTGTGTTAAAACAATTGAATCACATGCTATCGTAAACCAGAAGTTTACTAATGATAATACATTTGTCGTTTGTCATGACCGGTTGGGCCATCCCGGTTCAATTATGATGCGGAGAATAATTCAAAATTCACGTGACCATTTAATGAAGAACCAGAAGATTCTTCAATCTAATGAATTATCATGTGCTGCTTGCTCTAAAGGGAAGTTGATTATTCGTCCATCACCAGTAAAAATAAAGAACGAATCCATAAGGTTTTTGGAGCGTATATAAGGTGATATTTGTGGACCGATACATCCATCGTGTGGACCATTTAGATATTTCATGGTATTGATTGATGCATCAACTAGATGGTCTCATGTGTGTTTGTTATCAACACGGAATGTAGCTTTTGCGAGATTGCTTGCTCAGTTGATTCGATTAAGAGCACATTTTTCGGATTATCCAATAAAGAAAATAGGCCTTGATAATGATGGTGAATTTACTTCCAAGGCATTTAATGAATATTGCATGTCTATTGGAATTGATGTTGAGCACCCCGTGCCACATGTACATACGCAAAACGGACTTGCATAATCGTTGATTAAATGGCTGCAATTAATTGCAAGACCATTATTAATGAAGTCGAAACTTCATTCATCTTGTTGGGGACATGCTATATTACATGCAGCGGCACTAATCTGCATCAGGCAACAAGTTATAACGATATCTCCCCGATACAAATGGTTTATAGTCAGGAACCAAATATTTTCCATCTGAGAATTTTTGGATGTGCGGTATATGTTCCAATTGCTCCACCACAACACACTAAGATGGGACCTCAAAGGAGGTTGGAAATATATGTCGGATTTGAATCTCCATCGATAATAAAATATTTAGAACCTCTAACTGGAGATTTATTTACGGCTAGATTTGCCGATTGTCATTTCGATGAATCGAATTTTTCGACATTAGGGGGAGAAAAGAAACAGCTGGAAATGAGTATTAGTTGGAATGAATTATCGCTGAATCATTATAATCCTCGAACGAAAGAATGTGAACTAGAAGTTCAAAAGATAATTCATTTACAAGGATTAGCTAATCAACTGCCAGATAGTTTTACAGACCTTAAAAGAGTGACTAAGTCACATACACCAGCTGTTAATGCTCCTGCAAAAGTTGATGTTCCTGGAGAACATATAATGATCGAGCCTAAGCCACAACTAAAACGTGGTACGCCCTCGGATTCCAAAGATAAAAATTCTCGAAAAAGAAAATGAGCAAATAATAAGAATGGTCCAGTCGAGAATTTATCGACTCCAGAAGAGTCAATGTGCATTAATAATTATGATAATGAAAATCAGGTACCTGAAATTTCTGAGAATAATGATAATGAAGAGATCTCGATAAATTATGCCCAAAATGGAATTAGATGAAACCGAGAAAAAGTCAACGTTGACGATAAATTCTCATTTAACGTAGCGCTACATGAAATGAATGAGATGAATGAGAATGAGGATCATGAACCAATGTCTGTTAAAGAATGCAGACAAAGTGATGATTGACCAAAATGGAAAGATGCAATCGAGGCAGAATTAAAATCACTTGAGAAACGAAAAGTTTTCGGACCTGTAGTCCGCATACCAGAAAATGTAAAGCCGGTTGGATATAAATGGATTTTCATCAGAAAGAGAAATGAAAACGGTGAAATTGTGAGATACAAAGCACGGCTTGTTGCACAAGGCTTTTCACAACGACCTGGTATTGATTATGAGGAGACATATTCTCATGTGGTGGATGCAACTACTTTTTGTTATTTAATTAGTCTGGCAGTACGCGAAGGACTCGATATGCGTCTAATGGATGTTGTCACCGCTTATTTATATGGATCACTTGATAGTGACATATATATGCGACTTCCCGAGGGATTTCAGTTGCATGAAAATTCAGGGCCCCGAAATGAGTACTCAATCAAGCTAAATAAATCGCTTTATGGATTAAAGCAATCTGGGCGTATGTGGTATAATCGCCTAAGTGAATATTTATCGAAAGAGGGGTATAAAAATGATCAAACTTGCCCATGTATATTTATGAAAAGATCTGAAAATGAATTTGTCATCATTTCAGTTTATGTTGATGATATTAATATAATTGGAACTCCTGAAGAGTTATCAAAAGCAGTTAATTGTTTGAAAAATGAGTTTGAAATGAAATATCTCGGTAAAACGAAATTTTGTCTTGGACTCCAAATCGAGTATTTAAAGAATGGGATATTCGTACATCAAGAGACTTATACGAAAAAGGTATTTAAAAGATTTTATATGGATAAAGCTCATCCATTGGATACACCAATGATTGTTTGATCTTTAGATGTAAATAAAGATCCATTTAGACCTTGCGAAAATGGTGAAGAACTACTTAGTCCTGAAGTACCATATCTCAGTGCTATTGGAGCCCTAATGTATTTGACGAGTCATACGCGACCTGATATAGCGTTCGCTGTAAATCTATTGGCAAGATATAGTTCGTCACCGACTCGTAGACATTGGAATGGAGTTAAACGGATATTTCGATACCTTCAAGGAACAACTGATATGGGATTGTTCTATCCAAATGAATCAAAAGCAGATTTGATTGGATATGCAGATGCTGGTTTTCTATCCGACCCACATAATGCTCGATCGCACACGGGCTATTTATTTACGCATGGCGGAACCGCTATTTCATGGCGGTCAGTTAAACAAAATTTAACGGCTACTTCATCTAATCATGCTGAAATTCTAGCTATTCATGAAGCTAGCCGAGAATGTGTTTGGTTGCGATCGATAATTGAGCATATACAACAAACTAGTGGGCTATTATCGAAAAAGTTACTTCCTACGATTTTATATGAAGATAATGCTGCATGCATTGCCCAATTAAAGGAAGGATATATTAAGGGAGATAGAACAAAGCATATTTCACAAAAAAAATTCTTTACACATGATTTAGAGAAAAATGGTGATATTGATGGACAACAAGTGCGATCAAGTGAAAATCTTGCAGATTTATTCACGAAAGCACTTCCTCCAATAATTTTCAAAAGATTGGTATATTCAATTGGAGTTCGAAGACTTCGAGATTTGGAATGATGTTATTATCAGGGGGAGTAAATACGCGTTGCACTCTTTTTCCCTTCACTGAGGTTTTTCCCATGTGGTTTTCCCAGTAAGGTTTTTAATGAGGCAACAATCGAAAGCGTATCTAAAAGAATCATGTACTCTTTTTCCTTCATTAGGTTTTTATCCCATTGGGTTTTTCCTAATAAGTTTTTAACGAGGCATATTCTTTGAAAAACATCCAAGGGGGAGTATTATGAAATAAGTTAATTATGGATGATTAAATAATTAAGATGTGGATGTTTTTGGATTATTGATGGATTTGGAAGTATTATATTAAATGATGATAAGATGATAAGATGAGGTGTTTAATTGAAGAGTTTGTATTTTAGTGTGAGGTGTATAATTGTAATTAATGTGATTAGTTATAATAGTGAATTATTATTAGTATAAATATGTGATTAGAGTTCATTGTAAATCACACCAAATATTGAAATACTTAATCTCTCTCTTTTATTATAAGCTATATTATCATTATAATTTTAATATAAGTATAATTATAATAAGTGTCACACCAATTTGTGTCTAAAAAACAATTAATAAGTTGCACACTAACCAATAAACGACTCCAATTCAACGTATATAAAAAAAGAAAAAATAAGAAAACAAATATAACTCCCCACCACACCATGTGACAAATTTGAAAATTCAACAAACTCGGCCAATTGAAGTAGAAAGAGGAAATCCAAAGTAAACCAGTCCATATCCATGCTATGGCTAGCTGTGCAATATACATATAGATATAGATATCTTTCTATTTTATTATTGCTCAGCACCCTTTTAATTGATTTGGTATGTCATATTTTTTTTCTAATTTTACTCTTTAATTGTATGTTTATTCCAATTTTATCCTTTAATTAAAATTTCAAGAATTAAACATTTTAATTTAAGAAAATTTTAAAATATAAAATATTATATATTTTTTATTGCACATGCATCGCGTGTGCGTAAAATACTAGTATTAATAATTGAAGTATGCCTCACATTACTATCACTCTCATCTCATATAGTGTTAGTGTGTGAGGAATCCTTTCAAGGAGATATAAACTCATATTCTCACTCGTAATATAATAAATAGGCTGCGTTTAGTTTGAGAGATATAATAGGATAAGATAATTTTATCATTTCTAATATTGTTCACTTTACAAAATATCCATTGTATAAAGCCCGTTACAAAACTCCAGCCCGCCACTATAAACCGTCAAGCCCAGTATAAATTATCTCACTGTTTGACCCAAGATAATAATTATAACCCCTACTAATAACAAAAAGACCAAAATACCCTTTTACACCAAATTATAAAATCTTCATTATCTAATATAATTTATATGCTAAAAGTTAATAAACATATCTAATTTATTATTTGTTTCATAACGATCAAAATGACATCCATATGTTATATTTTTCGATACTCATAAGAATTATTTTTTTAGAATAATTTTTTAAAGTCGAGGTTAAAACGGTAAATTGATAAAGTTCATCAAGTATAATATTATTCTTATATTAATAGGTGAACAAGATATAAATTATGTGAAGATAAATTATAATCTGACTTTTTTATGCCCGGCTTTTTTATACTTCGTTTTCTACAAAGCGCAGCCATAGCCTCAACGAGCCTATATATACTTCCACTCCTTAGCCAGAGCCAAAGCCAGCAGCCACCATGGGTTTAACACACGAAGAAGTCGAAGCATCTAAGCAAGCAGCAGAAGACGAGTCGCCGGTGGAAGAGGTTCGGCTGACGGTGACCAACACGGACGACCCGACCCTACCCGTATGGACATTTCGGATGTGGTTCTTGGGCTTGATCTCATGTGGGCTCCTCTCATTCCTCAATCAGTTCTTCGCCTATCGGACCGAGCCGCTCGTCATAACGCAGATCACCGTCATAGTGTCGGCCCTGCCCATCGGCAAGTTCCTCGAGGCCGTCTTGCCGGAGAAAAAGTTCAGGATTGTGGGCTTTGGGGACAGGACGTTTTCACTGAACCCAGGGCCGTTCAACATGAAGGAGCACGTCCTCATCGCCATATTCGCTAACGCCGGCAGCGCTTTCGGCAGTGGGTCGGCGTACGCCGTCGGGATTGTTAACATCGTCAAGGCGTTTTATGGGAGGAAGATATCGTTCTTGGCCGGCTGGCTGCTTATCATCACCACTCAGGTAAATTAAACGCCATGAGCTTTTGTTACTGTGATAATGTTTCCTCTGATTAACTGAGGTTGTTAGTGATGGTTTCGTCACTACTTTCATATCGTCTGGTATTTCTGCGGATGGCTGTCATGGCATGAATGAGAGATTTTTATTTGAAAAATAGCTTTAGTCGGCAAAATATTATCTTTTCGGATAAAAGCAAATATTTTATAGTAGTGACCTAATAATGGGTCTTTCGTTTTTTCTTTAGAAAGGGACTACTCGTGGGTTATATTTATAAAAAAATTTTGAAAAAAAAAATACATGGTAGTTTATTACAAAAAAGAGAGTCTTTTACCTTTGTAGGTTCTTGGATACGGCTGGGCCGGGCTATTGAGGAAGTATGTGGTGGAGCCGGCGCACATGTGGTGGCCCGGCACCCTGGTCCAGGTCTCTCTCTTCCGGTAAGTATACATCTGCTTTTTCGAAACACGTGAATATACTGAGATGTACGTTCATATCCTATGCTTTTTTCTTATTGTGCGAAACTCTATTGTGATGTCTAAAACTTAGCAAAGTATCCGCGATGGTGTCTTAGTATTGTACCCTGATTAAGGAGTATCAATGACAATGAGTGCATGATTAAGTAAATCACGAAAATGTTTTGCGCTATTTACAAATCATAGAGATAACAACGGGTGGAGTATATGCTATCTAGCTAAATTTCGAATGTTAATACTACATCT
Source organism: Lindernia subracemosa (assembly GCA_028392965.1). Classification (NCBI taxonomy): domain Eukaryota; kingdom Viridiplantae; phylum Streptophyta; class Magnoliopsida; order Lamiales; family Linderniaceae; genus Vandellia; species Vandellia subracemosa. The sequence goes on from JAQPCC010000046.1 coordinate 400,924, forward strand.
CAATTTAGTATTAGATACTTACTAGCTAACTTTGACTATCATTGTTGGATGAGAGTGAGACATTCTCACCTGACATCTAGTAGGATTAGTTCCACCGCAAAAGCGTGGGTGAAGTCAATAATTGGGGACACTTCGGGATGAAAATATATATATATATATATATATATATATATATATATATATATTTCTAGGTTATTAACGACTCGCCTATGCTATCATATCATATCATAATCGTAACAACTGTAAAGCAAGAAAATTGGGCTCACGAGGAAAGTAGTCTCTCTGCCTTAATGGCGGGCATACATCTTCATTAAAACATTACATCTGGTCCGTTCCCACTACACCTTTTTTTCCACGCATGAATCATTAATGCAAGATTAGAATAAAAATATATATAAATAAAAAATAGGTAAATATTCTCATATTTTAGTTTAGGTGTAGATGTAGTTGAAAAATAAAGGATCTTCCCATCTAATAAAAGTATTCATGCAACTACCGAAGTTAAAACTCTTTCATGAATATTTGTCATGAAATTTTTACTTACAAAAAGATGCAATAATTCGCCCGAAAATTATGTTTTACTTACAAATGGATGCGCAGGGCCTTACACGAGAAAGACGAGCAGCGCATGTCGAGAGGGAAATTCTTCGTCATCGCCCTCGTCTGCAGCTTTTCGTGGTACCTATTGCCGGGGTACTTCTTCCCGACTCTCACGAGCATCTCGTGGGTATGTTGGATATTCTCTAAATCCATAACAGCACAGCAGCTCGGGTCGGGCTTAAGGGGCCTTGGACTAGGAGCCATAACGCTAGATTGGACGGCAGTAGCATCCTTCTTGTTCAGCCCGCTTATATCTCCGTTCTTTGCCATAATGAATATCTTTGCGGGCTATGCGCTGATAATCTACATTGTGCTCCCTATAGCCTACTGGGGATTCGACTTATACGGAGCTCGAAAGTTCCCCATTTTCTCCTCCCACCTGTTTACAGCACAAGGGAAGACATATAACATCTCTGCGATTGTGAACGACAAGTTCGAGTTGGACCTGAATAGCTATGAAGAGCAAGGAAGGATACATCTCAGCATGTTCTTTGCACTGACGTATGGGTTTGGTTTTGCTACAATTGCTGCTACTCTAACTCATGTCGCCCTCTTCTACGGAAGGTACGAAAGTAAACTAGTTCTTAACTGTTTACTGTTTTCTAGAGTCTAACTAAACCATTTTGTTACAAGCAAAGGGCGATCACAAATCACATGCATATGATGTTTACGTATAATGAGAAAAACAAAATCAATTCTGAGAACTGACGTGCTAGCTAAATTGCAACCGTAGGGAAATATACGAAAGATTCAGTGCTTCGTATAAGGAAAAAGAGGACGTTCACACGAAGCTTATGCGGAGATACAAGGACATACCTTCGTGGTGGTTCTACATACTACTAGCAGTGACTGTGGCGGTTTCTCTACTACTCTGCATCTTCTTGAAAAATCAAGTTCAGATGCCGTGGTGGGGATTGATCTTCGCTAGTGTCCTCGCCTTTATCTTCACGCTTCCAATCAGTATCATCACGGCCACAACAAACCAGGTAACTGAGATATAATATTTTTTCAACACGAGTTAGGATTCTACCAAGTAGAAGCAAATAAAATGAATTATCTTTATTTGCAGACGCCGGGATTGAATATAATCACAGAGTACATTATGGGTATCATATACCCCGGTAGGCCGATTGCTAATGTCTGCTTCAAAACATATGGCTACATGAGCATGGCCCAAGCTGTGTCCTTCCTCAGCGATTTCAAGCTAGGACATTACATGAAGATCCCTCCTAGATCAATGTTCATAGTTCAGGTACATCTCACACTGCAAGTTACACAGAACACAATACTTGTAATCTAGGATTTAAGAATGTAGATATGAAGGAAAAGAAACTTGATGGAGAATAATTGGGAACATCATTCTCTTTCAAATTCCCTTCTCCTTCACATGCCCCACATTTCTCATAAACTGAGGGACTATAATTTTGAAACATGCTAGTAGATAAAAGAAAGTAGCTTATAGATAAGAGTGATGCAGTTTACTGTTTATATAACATGATTTATAAACTAATGATAGTTCAATTCCTGTATACTAACCCACCATTATTATGCTGTCACGGTACATCAGTTCCTGGGGACAATGATAGCAGGAACAGTCAACATCAGCGTGGCCTGGTGGCTGCTGACCTCCATTACAAACATATGCCACGATGACCTCCTTCCGCCGGACAGCCCGTGGACATGCCCCGGAGACCGCGTCTTCTTTGACGCATCAGTTATATGGGGCTTGGTGGGACCGAAAAGAATCTTCGGACATCTTGGGAATTACAGCACCATGAATTGGTTCTTTCTCGGAGGTGCCTTGGGCCCCATGATCGTCTGGCTCTTCCACAAGGCGTTCCCAAAACAAACTTGGATCCCATTAATCAACCTACCCGTACTACTAGGAGCAACAGGCGCCATGCCTCCAGCAACACCATTGAACTACAACGCCTGGATCATAGTCGGAACTATTTTCAATTTCTTTGTTTTCCGCTATCGGAAAAGTTGGTGGCAGAGGTACAATTATATTCTCTCGGCGGCTCTAGATGCTGGAGTAGCTTTCATGGCGGTGGTACTCTATTTCTCACTAAGCATGGAGGGGAAAGAGATAGACTGGTGGGGCACGGGAGGCGAACACTGTGAGCTGGCAACTTGTCCGACTGCCAAAGGCATATCAATTGGTGACTGTCCGGTGCATTAAAGACCGTAGTTAGCATTTAAAGAACGAAATTTGGTCTAAAGAACTGTTTTAGCATGTCTGTTGTCTATGTTCTACAATTAGTCTCAAGAACTACACTACCAACAATCGACTACCAATTACCGAATCAATGGTTGGTTGCTTTCAATCAATTAGTAATTGTTTTAACAAGGTACTGATGTTCTTGGTAAATATAGGATATCTTTTTCAGTGTATTTATCCTCATACCAACATCAAAGGCCCCACAACTAATACATTACAAAGCGATAAGTATATCTTTTGATTTCAGAAAAATGTTTGATGCTCAATTTCAGACGTCTTGTCTAACCATGTATACGCTCATTTACAATGAACTCAGCATTTCACGTAATACACTATTTACCTTAAATCATTGACCTCACTGAGTGAGCGATGAGATGGATTCTTTGGGAACTACTTAGCATTGTAGCCTGCAAGTTAACATAAACAACTGAAGCATATTCTCGAAATGGATTGACTGAGGGACTGGTTGACCACTAAAAACCAGTGATTGAGTGGTAAAATCAACAAGAAGAGTTTCTTTAATGAGTAAGTAGCTATACCTTGGCAACTTCTCATCTATACCAATCCTTCTTTGCGAGTATCGTTAGTCAGATACATTTGTGAATTGATGCATGCATGACTGTCGATAATTCTCATCCACAGCAACATTATAGCTTGACAATATGTTAATATAGTGAAGCACATGTTAAAAAAAAATGTATTTGAAAATAAACTTGAAATGCCCCATCCTCCAAGTCTGCTTACATTCCAGATGTAACTGTTCTCAGTATCTTAAAGATGTTCACGAAGACATTATATCAACCACAGACTCCTCAATAATAAGATAATTAAATACCTTCACAATTTACCGTTTTTGCATTACGAGCCACTGATTGTACTCATCCATACGAATGATAAAGGAGCTAGCGCTTTGGGAGCCTCCTCCACCATAAGCCTGCAAGTTTAGATGGAATAAAACAAACCTGAAGTTCATTCTGCAAATAATTTGATCAAGGGATCACCAATAGCTGAATAACGGAACAACAAGAACAAATTTAATGAGATGCAGACCTTAGCGATTTCAGATGTATCAATCTTGATGTCCGTAGTCCTTAGGCTCATTTTTAAATTGTTGTTCTGCATGTATATAACAGCACCAATAGGCCTGAAAACTCATCGCCAGCAGTTTAGTTATCGTATAACGAAGAACAGCAAATGAAAGCAAAGGACAAGGACAGCTAAAGTGGCCCAAATAAAATCAATTTGTCATTTATGCAAAATTCCTCGTAGATTCAAATGATGACTGCAATGACCAAATATAAACCTTATTAGCAGAAAAGGACGGAAAAGGAGAAAAAAAAATTGTCACCTCAACCCAGCTGCCGCACTCCTTCGACTGAGTTCCTTGCCAATTTCATCAGTAAACTCTGAGTTTCCATAAGCTCTAACCCCCTAAAGGATGATGCAAAAGATTCCAAACAATCAGGGGGGATGCTTGAGAAATGCATGATAAAACTCTAGAATCTAAATTCTAAAATATTATGACTGATTTAAACTTACGCATTTAGTAAGCTACAATGCTAGACAAATTTCATCATATCAATTACTGAGCAAGACAATTTTACCAGGCATTCCCCATACAGTCCTCGGCCCAAGCGAATCCTGAAAATCTTATGCAGGAGTTTATTTGCTTCAGATTGCTGGTGTGAAAGATATGCATTCCCTTTCATAATTAAGTCTGATGAGTGGATCTCCAATAACTGCTCAAGAAGACGCAATATTTAAGTGCAGATATTTAGAGAGCATGGACTGAACTTTGCTGGAGGCCAAGATTCTTACTATCCATTGAATTGTGAATGAAGTAAGAACCAGGTGAGACTATAAGAAAGCAGCTGAAGTGAAGTCATAACTATTTTTTCCTGAAGTGATTAACGCCTAACAGAGAGAAGAAAGTAACTGAATCTTGCGTAAATTTGAAATAAACCTCTTGATACATGAAGGGATTAGTGATGCAGTTCAATTTAGAACGCCATTCTCGCACTCCAATATTAAATGCTCTGATATCAGGCAACCTGAAATTGCGAAGATTTCCATCTTCAATGTACGTTAGAATAGTCTCTACCCGTTCTCGGTCATCGTGACATAGCAGGTCTGAGGTATCATCCTGTTAAATGTACATCAAGATAAAAATCAATACTAGAACTTGCAGCAATTATTTAGCCTCAAGTACTCCCGCCAATCTCCACAATGCTGATTTCAGTATATCGAAGGGATAAAGAATTAAAGCATCAACATCAACCGAGAAAATAGAAAAAGATAATCGGCAATTTTGATCCTGCACTATTACTTACATTGCCTGACATGTTCTCCACTGCTTTCAGAGAGAAATATTCATAAACAGCAGTGGAACTACTTTTCTCTAGATTCACATGAAACATAAGGCTCAAATCCAATTCTTCTTTTGTAGATGATCTCACAAGTGCAGATTTCCGATGGTCAAAGCCAATAATCCTAATCGTACATATTTACGGAATGAGGGGAAAGACAAATTGCCCTTTGCTCTGATGCCATGCCGTATAAAAAAATCACCTACTTGCACGATGTTTTCCTTGAAAGCTTCTCAGCAAAACCTTCTGCACCCAAAAAGTCTAGAAAGTAGCATGTCTTCATCCCTTCAATGCACAGGTCCTCGGTACTAATAAAAAGGTACAGATGAGTTGGCTAGATAAAAACATATGGGGTTTTCTTTCACGAGTTGAGCATATGGATAGATAAATGAAATAGAAATTGCATTCTCTGAATTACTAAAGGATATGATTATCAATACAACAGTAATAAATTACACTATCCGTCAGATAGAAGCATTCCACTGTAAACAGTTCACTCTCATATGCATATGATTCTCGTTATTTTTCCAGTCAACACAAAATGCACATCAATCATACTGTAAATAGAACTCTCAATCAATCGACTTGCACTATTTGAAATTCCCAAAAATGGCACAGATGTATCCATTGGTCTATTTGATTAACCAATACAAATTAAAGGAAAATGAGACAGTTTATGAATGCAAAGTGCAAATCACGAACCAAAGGGCAGTTTACACAGTCTGTGTGAGACCCCATACGCATGTAAGGTGTAAGTGTAAAGCAACTACTGATCAAATATGTTTTTCCTATTGATCCTCGGAAGAGTAAACCAAAACACTGTGTGCAATGTGAATCCATAGCTTCGCACGACACAAACTCCTTCGAACTCACTCGCACAAAACATTGAGGAATCAGTCCACTTTATATGAGCTCCATACCAAACCATGCCTCCATACATGTGAAATAAAAATCAATCGCATGTATTCCACAATTTGTATAAATTGCATATACCTGAACGGCGCGACGGGCGAGAAAGGCAGAACAAGGCAAGGTAAGTTCATACGAGAGTGATAAATGTGCGCAAAGAGCGCCCCGTATGCTCCAGCAAACGAAGGATAATTGTACAACACCACGTTTGGGGTTTTATTTTCCGACGCCTTGCGTATTGCTTCTAACGTCGCGTCCGACCGTAGCTTGCGAGCGTGCAACCACAATCGATACGGTGCGGTGACGAGACGAAGGTTGAAGAGAGACGAGAGTCCCATCCGATCAGTAATTTCTCGGCGACGGCGCGGCGGGGAAAGGCAGCTTGCAGAGGTGTTCGCGGTAGTAGCGATTTTAGGTTTGGAATTGGAGGGAGTGAAGCGACAGCGCTTTTATACTGGCGTAACGTATGCATTTCATTTCAGCGTACTAATTACCATTAGCAATATATTTACGGTCTCAGTATTTCTTTTCTTTTTGGCTAAATTGCATATGAACAACTCCTGATTAAAAAAATAAATATCAAAATTCTTATAATTTGTAAATAGCGTAAAACACCATTGTGATCTATTTAATCATGTGCTTCTTCTCATATTTACCCCTAATTGAGGAGTACAATGCTATGTTTTAAATACTATTGGGGTACATTGCTAAATTTTAGACAGTATATGGGAGTTTTACGCAATAAAAAAAATATAAATAGTGCGCATTTCATTACATCACCTGGCTGGCGTATAGCATAATTTACCCATTCTTTCTTTAATCTCTTCGGCGTAGTTGAGACTTGAGATAAACAGACCAATGGATAGTCAATAAGAAACCATTTAAGAAAGAATTACTACGCTAATCCCACGATCGATGGAGATATTTTCTCTTCCCTCGTCTTGAATTTCTATTACTGATTCATGAAGAAGCTGCCATCTTTGTCTCCTTGTCTGTTACTCAGGAAGCTGCAGTCGTTCTTTCATAGAAAAAGGCATAATCTTCATATATCTTCTCCTGAATCTTTCCGTGTAATAGTGTCTACTGTAATATCTTCTTCATGCGGAACATCCTGAATGTTTGCTTCTAATTTATTTTTTATTTTTATTTTTATTTTTTTGCTTACTTCGTGGCTGTGGCCTGTGGGTGATGATATGTGGGAAATCATTTATTGGGCTTATCAGTCACAGTTTGTCACATCCTTGTTGTATTTTAAGATTGTGGTTTGTTTTACTTGTTTTCTTGATCTACTGGCTTCTTGAAGCTGGTATAGTAGACATTGATATATGCCTGTCGTAGAATTTCATGACATCATGCTTCCACCATGATATGCTATGGGAAGGGGAACCTATGAATCTTCGCAGTCAGCTATTTCTTTTACCTAAAAAACTTTGAATATGTGATGTTAGAGGATAAAGGCATGACTTCTGCTTACTTTTCTGCTGTGCTTTCAGGGTTACAGATAATTTTGTTTGAGGACTTGAGGAACTTAAGATCGAAAAGTTTCGCTTTGTTCATTTCCCGAATCAAGTTACTGTATTTCCATTAGAACACACGGATCATTATCAGTTGAGCAAGAACTAAGCCGACATACTTACCTCGACTTGAAACTGGCATGTTTGCTTTGATGGATAAAGCTCGGAATTTCGTGATATGCATCTTGATGAAATCCATGTTTTATATGTCATATACTACCTCTTCGCTACTGATGAAAGTAATGTTTTGTGTATTTCGTAATAAGTAGTATCAGTTATTACCAGAAACTGTCACAGATTACTGCTAAACTAACACAGATCTTTTAAGGATGAAAACACACATTTTGGGTGATTGCAAGTTTCTGTTTGTGTTAGTGTCTGGCTTCTCTTCGGCCTGTTGATGAGAAGAGCAACAGTTACAAAACACACCACTTTTGTTGAACGGGCGAACAGCCAACTGTACTTTTTACAATCGAAGTTGAGGTATGAGAACTAAAATTTTCAGTTCTCACACCATTTAGTTGGAGTAGATAGTTTGGACAAAGGAACTTTTATTACATAGTTTCACACTGACATGCACCGAAATCTATTCACACTATATTCCGATTCTTTTCTGAATTAATCTCATAGAACTGGGAACTGGCTTATGGCTGGTATCGCATCAGTTTAGTGTAGAACTCCAGTTAGTTTAAATAAGGCATCCTCCTAAATCCCCAATGTTGATGCACAGAGCATGCCTTAGCAGTTGCTACTGCCTAGCTAGTGAAGTTGAAGCCTGTAGTAACGTTAATTGCATTTTGTTTTTATCAAATATAAAACACGGAAAGTAACATACCCCCTAAAACATCATATATTTAGTAATAAAAATACCTCAGATTCATCACATTTGGAGTGTCTTTTTTCAGATATTGTGGTTGGCTTAGTTGAATGTTTATTGGTGCATTCATGTTGTTCATGTTGCTTATACCATGTGTAATGGTGACTCTTTCATCTTCAATTGCCCCCTGTGTGTCATAAACCTGTACAAGAAGCTTAAGTTCAGTTCAGCATTGTATTGTTACTGTTTGCGTTAAACTCTTACCTTTTTCTTCAGTTCAGCATTGTGTTGACGAAGTAAGTTTAGCTTCTTGTACAGTTCTACATTTTCCTGATCCATGAGATTTCCCTGCGCCCATATCATAGTTTTGTTTTATATCCGAACATAGAAACAATGCAAGTTTTAAATGCTAATTGTCTTCTTAAAGATACCTTTTGGGTCAACTCTTTGATTGCTTCAGTCAGATTATGTTCCTGTGAGATGTAGAGAAGTTATGCAGAAACCTTTAGCAACAATGGAAAATGCATATGCGATAATGCGTAGATTTGCTATTACCGTATGTGTAATTAAGCCATTACCTTTCTCAGACGCACACTTTTTACACTTTTGTTCAGTTGATTTTCCAGATTCTGGAGTTCTTTGATATTCAATCCTGAAAGTTCTTCTCCCAAAAGCTGCCTGCAGTCATTAGAGATTAGAGACAATGCATGTGACATGTTTTCATTACAGTCTCTCACTCTGTTATTTTCTTCTATGCATCACTTCATCTCAATGCATCTCAATATGGGACTTAATGGTGCACAGTTGTTTGTTTATCATTTATACATGATCTGTAATAACCTCAATCTCATTTTACTTTCTCCAGATGTCTTTGACAGATGACCATTTCAATCAGGTACTATTCTTCTCTTAGGCCAACAATATATGTCAATATATTCGATTCTCGCTCTTTCTACATCTCTTTCATAAGCTATTATGAATATTAAACTTAGCATGTCAAAGAATATGGAAAAGATGAGTCAACATTAGAAATTTGGCCATGCTTAATTTTTTATTTTTTTCGTTTATGAAATATCATTTTTTGGCAATATTACCATTGCTATTCACATTATTCAAAAAATATCGTACAACAGACTTAGACAATCTGCACATCCTGGTGCCAAATAGCTTAATAATTCATTACCATGTTCACATAAGTCTTATTTAGCTAAAAAACAACTAATGCTACAATGAGTATTAAGATAATAACATATCATTATCATATAACTGTGCTGTGAGATCATTTACTAAGGCATTAGATGATAATGATTGATGTTAGTTAAATGATAAATATCCATGCATCTTGTCTAATAGTCACTGGCTATAGCTTATATCACAACAAAATGCACGTATCATTTTCTATGGTTCCCCTAAATACCACAACAAAATGCACGTATCATTTTATATGGTTTGATCTCATAAGATCAGGATGACTTCATTGTAGCATAGTCATAAAAACTGCAGCCTTTCTTGTAATAATATGGAGCTTATTTTCCCATGTGAATATAGCGGCTTATAGTTTTTTATATGTTGTCATATTCGTTGTTTTTCAATCATAAACCGCATGGAGAATTATTTGAATGCACTTACTTACATGACAAAATAGCTTCTTACCTGTGGCTTTCTTGCAGGTATTGTAGCTGTTGTCGAAGGCTAGCCGCTTCCCGTTGCCAAAACTAGCATCAACGTAAAGAAAATAAAACTTGATTAATAAACTAATACACCAGCTATTAATAGATAGACGAGCATGTTGTTTCACGGAACAGATGCAAAAGGTAAAGCATACATTTTTATTAATGTTTATGGTTCTAGAAACCATATGACATGTAGGATGGCTATATGGACATCATTACTATTCTTACCAAAATCCTGAGGAATTCTGGTTCTTGTGACTATTATCTAATAGATAGTTTTAAAGATGGCATAGGGCTTTAGGCTGAATTACTAGAATGAATATCCTCAGTGTATGCCATGTTTTAGCGTATATTCTTTGCTTGCGAAATTTTAGGATAAATTGGATTTTATTTGGTTCTAACAGTAGACATACTTATAAGATTGCGCATTGCTGCTTGTGCTTTCGTCAACACTCCTGAAAGTTGGAGTTGTTAAGTTTCATGGCAAGGATCATGGCGGTAAGAGATAAATACGAACTTTCGTGATCTGCAGGCAATAGGACGACTAAGCTAAGAAAGAGTTGAAAAACCCAGGCGGAGAACCAATTGTTCGTGTCAATGTCAACTGATGAATGTTAGAAACATCGGGTACGGAGGATCATGTGGCTAACCACCAGTTCGAACCTGCAGAACGAAGTAAAAAGAAGCTTGTAAGTTATACTTAACCTATTTGTATTTAAGATTGTGGGAGAGTGTTTCACTTTCGGATAATATATTTTGGCCTGATCAATCGATATGGTGAGGAAGAGGACATTCTGCATAACGAAAGTGGTAATGAAATCAAACGTTTAGAAATATATCTAGCTTGTGCCATTGAATTTAGAGGGTTCATTAATTCGACTAAATGGGGAAGGATGTTGCTCCAGAGAGCTGCTCGCCTCTAAGTTCACTTCCAAAAAGCATCTTTTCGAGCTGGATTTATGGTAAGAATTCGATTATTTGTAACCTCTGTGTTAGTATCGATAATGTACTTGAATTAGTTAGGTCTTATATATGTTCCTCAAGACCATGTCCTATTTCAGGGCCAAAGATCCATCTTAATACATGCCTTGAGCATTTGTAGTTGCATATTTGAAGAAGTCAGAGGTACATTGTTTCTCACAAATGTCACAAACTTATTTCGGATAGATTGTTCTGACTCAATATACCCATCGCCACATCGACATGGACTTCATTGATTCATGCCATTGCATATGATTTATTGTGTAATATCACACTCATTGTATATCCACGCATTGCATTATCCATATCTTGATATCTTGGGTTTGTAGATCTATTGTAAGTTTACGTCCTCGCATAAAGTTTAGAAAAACACGGATTGGTACTACCTTGCAAGCAAGGGACATCGCCTTTAGTCTTTGTACCTTCCAAGCTTGTATCTTCAACTGACCTTGTCATGTGCATTGTGCATTTCCTCTTTCCTTCATCGTTTTATGTTTTGGTACTTTAGTTTGATTCCTCCGACTTTTATAGTCTGAACCATACAATGACCGAATCAACGAACTATTTTTAAATGGAATTAGCTGCAGGATGCTGCTCAGATATTTAGCGCAGCACTTCAAAATCATCCGCACAATCTCTTAATCTTCAAAACTCAGTGTAGCCACTCAGAACTTGATAGATACCGATATATAGCACTCTCATGCGCCTGTAAACATCGGCTATACTTTGATGGATAGGCACTGTTTTGCGCTGAAACCGTAGGATATATCCTTGGCCAAATTTCATTGATCTGTAATATATATGTTTGTGCAGATGTTCTGTTCCTACAATCTTGTTAGATACTCAAGATCGTTCTAGGAGCTGACAGCATATTGTCTAGGGCAGTAGCCAACATCATCAGATGATTCTTTTTCTAAGCGTATGTACTAATTATGATTCACTTCCCTCGTCCTAAACCTTCCAACTGTCTACAATCCCAAAATTGTTATTTTGCTTACATTTTTATATATGTAACGATGTATATCATTTTGGGGAATACAAGCCATTCTTTACACATTAGATGCAATTGCTACATGGTCTTTTAAATTTATTTCAAAAAATAAAATAAAAATATAAAAATAAATCGACAAAAAATTGCAATCACCTTGTGTTGGTTCTCTTTTAAACTCAACGACCAGAAGATCAATATTAGGGTTTTTGAACCTTAATAAATTAAATTTACTCAGGAGGGAGTTAGGTTCTTCACATCAACTGAGAAAGTTCTGTTGTAATTAGTCTAATTCATAAAAGAAATTTAGGTAGATTCATTACCTTCTGATTAATGTGTAATTTTTGACATTTTTTTTTCATTCTTTCTAACCATTCAAGTAGTTTATAACTAGTCCATAGATAGCTTATGATCCATATTTTATGAATAGCACAGCATGTGTAATAACATCAAACTCAAGAAGTGTTTCAGATTCACATGAAATGTACGTACGTACCGAGAGCTCGGAGGCTGGATTCATCATATGGTAGTGCTCCTCCTTCAGTTTGCTGTATCTTTCTATTACAGATTTCATGCTGCAGTGAGAAAATCAAGAACAAAGATATGAACTATATATAGTCCACTGTGTTTCTCATACAAGTACTCAAACAAGAACTAATAATATAAGAAAAGCCCATTGCCAGTTTACCAGATATTTTATCAAATGATCTATGCCAAATATGTATACTTAAGTTCATCCATATGTATTCATCACCTTCTATATATGATTTATATGTATGTATGTATGTATGTATGCATGTGTGTGTGTCTGCATGTGTGTGTCCTAGTAGAATGGCCTCAAGTATATGTTTTCCTTGGAGATCATCTCAGCATTGTAAACATGCATCAAAGAAAAAGCAATGATCAATTCAAATTAATACCATTTGAACAAACATGACCTTCTTTGAGATCTAAACGAATAGATAAAAGAACGAAAAAGAATAAGATAAAGGAAATAAAAGGAAAAATGGGATCCTCCTTTGGTTTGGTATAAATGAACATATCGTTCGAAACATAATTACTAACGTACGCGCGCGCGTGCGCACACATATATTTCCAACCAGCAAGTTAGCATTGAATTTTCGGAGAAAACGAGGTTTATTTATCCCCCTTTTTTCTCTCAAGAACCCTATAATAAAGGAATTAATCACCAAATCATGCAAAGGATTTAAAGGTTTCTATCAACTTTATATAAGATGCTAAGTTAAGACAAAAACCTGGTACTTGCAAATTCATGGAGCTTCCCAGTGCTTGAGAAGATAATCAATCCCACTTCAGCATCGCATAAGATCGATAGCTCCTTCGCCTTCTTAAGCAATCCACTTCTCCTCTTCGAGAAGGTCACTTGCCTACTCGCCGAGTTATCGATCCTCCGAATGACAATCTTTCCTCTTCCCATTTTTTTTCCTGAAAATAGACACTCATTAAATATGGTTTGCAAGAAATACTCAATGACTTTGACATAAATGGAAAAAAAAAAAAGATCATGAGGAAGATAGCAACTCACAAAAGTCTTAACTATTGTTGAGCTCTTCGTGAGGAAGATAGCAACGATTGTTGACACAAAGATAATAGTTCTTGGAATCTACTACAGTGATATGCATATATATATATATATATTCGAGCTAGTGCTTCAATAAAAGATTATTACATCCTCACACTAAAGTAGTTATTTTTCTTTATTATTTCTTTTTTCCGATGTATTAGTAAGAGTTTAAAGCAATGTAAGCCTCAAACCTTTGAGACACCTGTCCAATATAGTACTAAAATTATAATATCTTTTTCAATGTGGGACTCGATGATATAAGCAAAGTGTTGACATAATACAGACGTCGACCGAGTGAAGCGAGTAGAGAGTTTTCTTTTATAGTGTACTCGCATCGCAAACCTCGTATGCTCCAAGAACACGAAAGCTTGTGATTGGTGGAAGGGTTTGGAACTGCCCAACGTATAGATCATCGACAGGTAGACGAGTAGCTCAAGGCCTTCTTTTCTTCCACGAATGTTGGTGGTGTAATTAATAATAATCTTGAAATGCCCCCACACAAAGGTAATAAAATATACATAGGTGGTTTTTGGCCCATGAAATCTATTGGCTTGACAAAGGAAAACCCTAAGGCGGTTTCTGGTTTTTTTTTTTTTTTTTTTTTTTTTCTTTCATCAAGATTTGTAGTATCATATATGTACTTATTTATATATTGTTTCATGATAATATAAAATATTCCAATCAATCAATTATATTATATACAATGTAACGTGTATCTCACTTAATCACAACAAGGAGAGAATCTTTAACTCGATGGTAGTTGTTTTGGATCCCATTAGCCTTTGCTTGGTTTTCTTCAAAAGGGCTCTCAAGCCCTGCCATAACCCTTATCCCAAAATTTCAATTTAAGTCCACTTTATATTATATATATATGATTCTTGCAATATCTTTAATGTAGTCTTTGTTCAGGCATAATCTTCAGTTAGTGCTCAGATGTCTTTAGAGTTTCTGTCCAATAGAATCACGACGGCTGATCAAAGCTGCACACCAACTCAAGCAGCAGGCTCGTTATGGCTGCTGCACAGTGCTTGAGATATTCCAAAAATGAAAATTATTTCTTCTCACAATACTTAATTCCCAACTGAAATAACTTCGTACCAAACAAGAAATTAGAGAGACAACCTTACGTACCACTTTTTATTGTTGGACTTATATATATATTACTTAATATAACCGTTGCTGACTGTATTTCTGTACTTTCCTGCATTAGTTAACTGATATTGATTCTTACATTGAAAAATTCCACAGAAAGTTCTTATTTTATATAACTAAGAAAATGCCCCCAAAAGGTTCTGAGCTATGGCTTGGGTGGCTATTGTTGGCCCAATATCCAGACCATATTACGGCCCGACCCGGCCCGTCAAGATATACTTCCTCATTTCCTTCAATGCATTTCTTGGAAGAAATTATGAAAATGAAAATGAAACCTCATAGTCGTTGATTGAAATTTTTTAATTAGCTCGATTTAATATTTTTTAATTTAGGGATCTGTCCTAAAAAGAATAGATCATATTTCTCGTAATCTTACAAGGCGCTGAAGTTTATCATCCTTCCACGAATCATTGGATGCCTAACACAATGAGATAGATGACTTGTAATATTTAAAATCCTAACTTGCTTGTATAAAATCTTAAAAGGCCATAAGTGAAAAGAATATATAATAAAAATATATAATTTTCGTTCTAACGTAACTTATCAGTCAACATACCCCATATAATTATTTTAATTCTAAATTCTTGATATTGTCATTTTCATAGAAATTGACATGCTTCATTTGTCGTAGCATGTAATTCATCATATACACAATTACTTCAAAGGCTTATCTAGATAAAACGTAGGGGGGACTGAAAATTGATAAAGTTCGTATCTTTATAGATCACCATTAAGTTTCATATATTGCAATTAACTACAAAATCTTTTTATTTATGTCTGATTAGACCATTTTTCAAATTTAAAAATTATAATGTACTCAATATAACAACACTTTAGCACACTATTCCTTCTATCGACCACAGTAAACTCTCAAAAGATTTAATCTTTTTGCCCTTCATTTTCAACTGATAAACCAAAATCTGTAGCCTCGTTCTCTGCGCCACGTTCATCACCCAAATAGTTTCCCTATAAAATTCCCATATCGATCTGTTTTTACTCACTGATGTACGCTCAGAGAGTAGACTACGAATAGTGCCGCCATTGACTAGTTGGTTTACTGGGCTGCGTTGCCCACATGCAGAGTGCTGTTGTTCGTCGATATTCTTTCGTAATCGTTTGTTCTTTCATCGGATTTCACGAGGGTTTTCTGCGGTTCATCGTGGGAGGATTTGGATTTTCGTTGATGGATTGCGTCGTGGGTTTGAAGCATGTAACCCTCAATTACGAATTGGGATGTGGGCTGTTTCTATTCGCCACTTTCGGACAGATTCTCAAGGTCCTCTTTGCTTGTTTGCTGTGTGGGTTAGGGCTGAAATTCCTCAATAGGAATTGGGTTTGCAGAGCTTTGCTCCATTGCCTGTGTAAATGGGTGCTTTTTTCCCCTGGGAATTCCAACGGTGGGCTTTTGAAACTGTTGGAATTTGAGGCCAAAGACGCGCCGCCTTTAGCTACGAACGACGCGGACGATGAATACGATGTGTCGACTCTGAGGAAAATGGTGGAGGAGGAGCGCCTAAGAGCAGAAACTGCCATTGCAGACCTCGAGAAGGAGAGGCTGGCATCGTCTTCTGCAGCAGAAGAAGCCATGGCGATGATCTTAAAGCTTCAAAATGAGATGAGCCTGATGGAAATCGAGTCGAAGCAGTTTAGGAGGTTGGCAGAGGAGAAGCAGATTCACGACCAGCAAGTGATTCAGTCTCTTCAATGGCTTGTCCTTAGGCACGAGTCTGAAACGGATTTACTTGAGCACAAGCTGAGGTTCTATCAGAGAAGATCCAAGAGGTGCCATGAGGCTGAGGTCGAAGAAGAAGATGAAGGAGGAGGAGAAGCTGGCAGTTCCTTCAATGGAGATATCATGGTAGCCCTTGAAAACGTTCTCTATAGCTCTCGCGATGCAGGTAAGTCTCTGTAGTCTGAGCAAGTTGTTGAACAAAATACTCCATTTTTGTAGATATGAAGAAGATGAATAATAACAATAAGGACATTGTTTGTTGATAAGGTTTTGTGGTGTAATAGAGAAAGAACATAATCATTCATCTCATGGTATGGTATGGTCCCCTACTCTTAACCCTCCCACGCAGCATTCTTGTTAATGATTGAGTTTTAGTGTTTGAAGAAACAAAAAAAGGGTCTTTTCTTTAGTGTTTATATTACACATTTGATTGTGCTTTCATTGTTCCTTGGTATGAATTAACGAGTAGTGCTGTTGTGGTCCTCCTACTGCATGTTTTTATTGCTAGCTAATTATCACCTATTAACTAACATATGCTGAGATGAAAGAGTATTATCACATCACCTATTTGAAAATACCTTGACTTGAAACAAATGCTATTAAGAAGTAAAAGTATGTATTTATTTATTTCTAGTAATGTTCGTCTTTACATTGGGATTTTCTTATTATGCTGGATATGAAATAAATAATTAAATGGTATTCATTAAATGACCCAATAATCAGTGATAAAGATTCCTAATCACCCACCAGTTAGTTTGTTATGACTTGAGAGGGAGAATAAACGTACCTTTCCATTGCCTTGCCCTCTCTCCCTTCTTCTTTCTTGGGTCAAAGAAGGCTTGGGATCTCAATTTCTTCTATGGTAGGTAATAAACTAAGGAGGGAGAGGAGATAATTACACAAAACAATATTAGAAGAAGAAGAAGAAGAAGAACGATGATGGACACGTGGTCCTTTAACTGCTGAGCTGTTATCACGTGACTAGTAAACATATCACGTGATACCTTTCTGACAGCTGGATTCATTCGTGTCTAGTAAGATTTACATTTTTTTTTCCTGGCATGGCATATCATATCATATATAACGAATAATTAGTAGTATTATATGGACATAAATAAATAAATATATATCTATGTAATATTAGATAAAATTATAATCTCAATTTTAATTGTGCAGATTTAAGTATTAATTTGTGAGGATATAATTTAAATATATCAATAAGGATTAGTTACGCTTGATATACTCAATAGCAAATCCAATTGAATGCCATTTTTTTAAAAGGCAAAATTCTCTCCATTTTCGTACTAGTCGTAGAGTAAACTCGGAATCTCATTGATTTTATTTTGTTTTTTTATTTTATTTTTAATTGATACCAATAATAACTTGGAATCCTTCTGTATTTCTTATACCAAAGTCCAAAACGGTGAAAATAAAAGGAAGGCATAATAAAATAAATCTCTATATTATATGACATGGAAGTATTTTTACTACGCCTTGCGAAACTACCCTCTCTATTATTAACAAAAATATTTAGATAAAGTCGATAATGTTATAAAAATATTAATTATGATTAATATTATATTAAGATTATTTTATTATAATTATACTTATATTAAGATTATAATGATAATATAGTTTATAATAATAAAGAGAGAGAGATTAGATATTCAATACTTGGTGTGTTTTATAATGAACTCTAATCACCTATTTATACTACTAATAATTCACTATTACAACTAATCACATTAATTACAATTATACACCTCACACTAAAATACAAACACTTCAATTAAACACCTCATCTTATCATCTTATCATCATTTAACATAATACTTCCAAATCCATCTATAATCCAAAAACATCAACATCTTAATTATTTAACAATCCATAATTATCTTATTTCATAATACTCCCCCTTGGATGTTTTTCAAAGAATATGCCTCATTGAAACCTTATTAGGAAAAACCCAATAGGATAAAAACCTAACGAAGGAAAAAGAGTACATGATTCTTTTAGATACGCTTTCGATTGTTGCCTCATTAAAAACCTTACTGGGAAAACCACATGGAAAAAACCTCAGTGAGGGAAAAAGAGTGCAACGCGTATTTACTCCCCCTGATGATGACATCATTTAAGATCTCGAAGTTTTCGAACTCCAATTGAATATACCAATCTTTTAAAAATTATTGGGGGAAGTGCTTTCGTGAATAAATCTGCAAGATTTTCACTTGATCGCACTTGTTGTACATCGATATCACCATTTTTCTCTAAATCATGTGTAAAGAAAATTTTTGGTGAAATATGTTTTGTTCTATCTCCCTTAATATATCCTTCCTTTAATTGGGCAATGCATACAGCATTATCTTCATATAAAATCGTCGGAAGTAACTTTTCCGATAATAACCCACAAGTTTGTTGTATATGCTCAATTATCGATCGCAACCAAACACATTCTCGGTTAGCTTCATGAATAGCTAGAATTTCTGCATGATTAGATGAAGTTGCCGTTAAACTTTGTTTAACTGACCGCCATGAAATAGCGGTTCCACCATGCGTAAATAAATAGCCCGTTTGCGATCGAGCATTATGTGGGTCGGATAGAAAACCAGCATCTGCATACCCAATCAAAGCTGCTTTTGATTCATTTGGATAGAATAATCCCATATCAGTTGTTCCTTGAAGGTATCGAAATATCCGTTTAACTCCATTCCAATGTCTATGAGTCGGTGACGAACTATATCTTGCCAATAGATTTACAGCGAACGCTATATCAGGTCGCGTATGACTCGTCAAATACATTAGTGCTCCAATAGCACTGAGATATGGTACTTCAGGACCAAGTAGTTCTTCATTATTTTCACAAGGTCTAAACGGATCTTTATTCACATCTAAAGATCGAACAATCATTGGAGTATCCAATGGATGAGCTTTATCCATATAAAATCTTTTCAATACCTTTTTCGTATAAGTCTCTTGATGTACGAATATCCCATTCTTTAAATATTCGATTTGCAGTCCAAGACAAAATTTCGTTTTACCGAGATCTTTCATTTCAAACTCCTTTTTCAAACAATTAACGGCTTTTGATAACTCTTCAGAAGTTCCAATTATATTAATATCATCAACATAAACTGAAATGATGACAAATTCATTTCCAGATCTTTTCATAAATATGCACGGGCAAGTTTGATCATTTTTATACCCCTCTTTCGATAAATATTCACTTAGACGATTATACCACATACGCCCAAATTGCTTTAATCCATAAAACGATTTATTTAGCTTGATTGAGTACTCATTTCGGGGCCCTGAATTTTCAGGCAACTGAAATCCCTCGGGAAGTTTCATATAGATATATCACTATCAAGTGATCCATATAAATAAGCGGTGACAACATCCATTAGACGCATATCGAGTCCTTCACGTACTGCCAGACTAATTAAATAACGAAAAGTAGTTGCATCCACCACAGGAGAATACGTCTCCTCATAATCAATACCAAGTCGTTGTGAAAAGCCTTGTGCAACAAGCCGTGCTTTGTATCTCACAATTTCACCATTTTCATTTCTCTTTCTGATGAAAACACATTTATATCCAACCAGCTTTACATTTTCTGGTATGCGGACTACAGGTCCGAAAACTTTTCGTTTCTCAAGTGATTTTAATTCTGCCTCGATTGCATCTTTCCATTTTGGCCAATCATTTCTTTGTCTGCATTCTTTAACAGACATTGGTTCATGATCCTCATTCTCATTCATCTCATTCATTTCATGTAGCGCTACGTTAAATGAGAATTTATCGTCAACGTTGACTTTTTCTCGGTTCCATCTAATTCCATTTTGGGCATAATTTATCGAGATCTCTTCACTATCATTTTTCTCAAAAATTTCAGATACCTGATTTTCATTATCATAATCATTAATGCCCATTGACTTTTCTAGAGTCGATAAATCCTCGACTGGACCATTCTTATTATTTGCTCCTTTTCTTTTTCGATGATTTTTATCTTTGGAACCCGAGGGCCTACCACGTTTTAGTTGTGGCTTAGGCTCGATCATTATATGTTCTCCAGGAACATCAACTTTTGCAGGAGCATTAACAGCTGGTATATGTGACTTAGTCACTCTGTTAAGGTCAGTAAAACTATCTGGCAGTTTATTAGCTAATCCTTGTAAATGAATTATCTTTTGAACTTCTAGTTCACATTCTTTCGTTCGAGGATCATAATGATTTAGCGATAATTCATTCCAACTAATACTCATTTCCAGCTGTTTCTTTTCTCCCCCTAATGTCGGAAAATTCGATTCATCGAAATGACAATCGACAAATCTAGCCGTAAATAAATCTCCAGTTAGAGGTTCTAAATATTTTATTATCGATGGAGATTCAAATCCGACATATATTCCCAACCTCCTTTGAGGTCCCATCTTAGTGCGTTGTGGTGGAGCAATTGGAACATATACCGCACATCCAAAAATTCTCAGATTGGAAATATTTGGTTCCTGACCATAAACCATTTGTATCGGGGAGATATCGTTATAACTTGTTGGCCTGATGCGGATTAATGTCGCTGTATGTAATATAGCATGTCCCCAACAAGATGAGAGAAGTTTCGACTTCATTAATAATGGTCTTGCAATTAATTGCAACCTTTTAATCAACGATTCTGCAAGACCGTTTTGCGTATGAACATGTGGCACGGGGTGCTCAACATCAATTCCAATAGACATGCAATATTCATTAAATGCCTTGGAAGTAAATTCACCAGCATTATCAAGGCGTTTTTTTTTTTTATTGGATAATTCGGAAAATGCGCTCTTAATCGAATCAACTGAGTAAGCAATCTCGCAAAAGCTACATTCCGTACTGATAACAAACACACATGGGACCATCTAGTTGATGCATCAATCAGTACCATGAAATATCCAAATAGTCCACACGATGGATGTATCGGTCCACAAATATCACCTTGTATACGCTCCAAAAACCTTATGGGTTCATTCTTTATTTTTACTGGTGATGGCCGAATAATCAACTTCCCTTTAGAGCAAGCAGCACATGATAATTCATTAGATTGAAGAATCTTCTGGTTCTTCATTAAATGTCCACGTGAATTTTGAATTATTCTCCGCATCATAATTGAACCGGGATGGCCCAACCGGTCATGCCAAATAACAAATGTATTATCATCAGTAAACTTCTGGTTTACGATAGCATGCGATTCAATTGTTTTAACATACGTGTAATACAATCCAGAGTCAAACGAATGTAATATTTCAACAACTCTTTTATCATTCGAAACCACTTTTGTAATGTGCAAATATTCAATATTTCTCTTTTTTGCAGTCTCAATGTGATATCCATTATGTCGAATAGCTTTAAAGCTTAATAAATTTCTTTGAGACTTAGGAGAATATAAGGCATTTTCAATTATCAGCCTTGTCCCTCTCGGCAATATAACATTAGCTCTTCCGGAGCCCTCAATTATATTTGTGCTACCCGATATAGTGATAACACTTGTTTCTTTCATTTCAAGATGGGAGAAATATTTCTTATTTCTTAGAATCGTATTAGTCGTTGCACAATCTGCAAGACATAACTCCCCATTGCACATGCTTGTATCCATTGTATTGATAAATATATAATAACTAGTATTATTAAATAAATAAGCATCAATATATATGTAAAGATAAAATAATAAATAAATAATGCTTAATAAAATTTATAACGATGTATCAGTTTTCTTAATCTGGATCTTTAATAAAAACCACAATATTCAAATGAGCATATGATCTAGCACCAATTTTCTGAAATATCGTAATCTTGAGCAAAGTTTAATTTCATCGACACTTCACTTTTAATTGCTCTTTATAAAGATCAACGAGATCATTGGGTGTGAATAATAACATTTATATTGCTCAATACATCTTTCTCAATCATTTACTAGTTTTCCACTTCGGGGGAAATATTAATAATACCCACAGTAAATATAATGTTCACGACAACTTTTATTGTTTGCGAATACATTCATTTCAGGGAATGCAACATAGTCGGACTTAATAATTATAATATTAAAGAAAAATAAAATTATAACATTCACTTCAGGGAATGCAACATAGTCAGGGAATACATTCACTTTAAAAATACATTCACTTCAGGGAATGCAACATACATTCACTTCAGGGAATACATTCACTTCAAAATAAAATATATTTCAGTAATTATAATATTAAAGAAAAATTATAATTAATAATTATATTTTAAAAACATTGGTAAAAACAATATCCACATAGCCGTAAGGATCACCATAAATAAAGTAAGCAACATAAGATCCATCTTTGTATAAAACGACATGATTCTATAACATGAAAAGAACATAATAATCAGATAACATATAAATCAATGATAAAATATATGAATTGTTTCATAAAACTCGTTCTTTATTATTTCATAATTATTGTCCAAGTTCCAATAAGGCTGCGGTAATAAAATTTGTCCATCGTTCAAAACTATTCGGTCCAATAATTACTTCAAGATTGTTCAACCAAAAAATAAATAATATGCCGCTACTGAGGTGGGTATAACCGCAAGACCTCGTGGACTTTTGGTGTTGTGTACGTGTATATAAATAAAAATAAATAAATCGTAAATAAAAATTCCACACACCACCACGGGGTATCGAAATCTGGACCTCTCATCACTTATAGTGAACGATATTCCGCGAAACCACTCGGGTATTGGCGTTTAGTTATAAAACTTTTAAAATATACTTTTATAATATATATTTTTAAATTAATCACAATTAATATATGATTAGTATAAATTAAATATTAAATTACCGTACCTCGACTAAACTCGTACGAGATCTTCGAAGGAGGTTGATCTTGACGACGGAGAGCGATCGTGCTGATAACGTGTTATAAAAATATTAATTGTGATTAATATTATATTAAGATTATTTTATTATAATTATACTTATATTAAGATTATAATGATAATATAGCTTATAATAATAAAGAGAGAGATTAGAGAGAGATTAAGTATTTCAATACTTGGTGTGATTTACAATGAACTCTAATCACCTATTTATACTACTAATAATTCACTATTACAACTAATCACATTAATTACAATTATACACCTCACACTAAAATACAAACCCTTCAATTAAACACCTCATCTTATCATCATTTAATATAATACTTCCAAATCCATCAATAATCCAAAAACATCCACATCTTAATTATTTAACCATCCATAATTAACTTATTTCATAATAGATAAAATCTCTCATATATATATATATATATAAATACCAACCCACACGTCATTTCATTTCCTAATAGTACAAGAGTTTCCATCCTTCGTCCTCCTTCTCTCACTACCATCCACTTTCTCTCTCCCAAATACATACACATATACATACAAGAGAGAGAGAGATGGGATTCCGAAAATTCGCCATTCTGCTGTGCGCCGATGACTCCGACTACGTTAAAAAGATGTACGGCGGCTACTATGGAGTCTTCCTCCGCATGCTTCGGGAAGAAGGAGAATCCTGGGACGTGTACAAGGTTGTCAGGGGCGAGTTCCCTTCCGACGGCGAGATCGAGCAGTACGACGGCTTCGTAATCACCGGGAGCTGCAACGACGCCCACGGCGACGATGATTGGGTCTGCAAGTTGCTCGTCCTACTGAAGAATTTGGATGCCATGAAGAAGAGAGTCCTCGGCATTTGCTTCGGGCATCAGGTCAGTGCCCTCCGATGTTTGAATCTGCTTTATTTGGTTGCGATTTTTGCAAAGTTATTGCAGTTTGTTTCAATTCAAACAGTGCGTGTTTTCGTTTTTGACAGCCACAGCTCAGCTGTGTGTGCGTGTCGCTTGTCTCATATGGTTTGGTACTTTGTCATTTCGATGCCTTCAAAGAGTGACATTACTCTCTTTTGGTTTTTAGCTTATTTTATATTTATTAAAATAGTTTTCCATTTTTAATATTTGGGATGCTAATGTGCGGTCCAAATTGCAGTGTTTTTTGTTTTGACTTTTTTTTTAATGGAAATCTTCTTACAAGTATTATTAAACCCATGTTTTTTATACCTGCGGTCTTTTAGGTGTGTTGAACGTTGCTATTGGCTATAAACTATTAATATAAGTGTTTGACATTTGAAATAGTTTGAATGAGTCAAATCAGTAAAGGAGATGATTGAGGGTTGAATTTCTTGTAAATATTAAATTGGCATGATGTGTTTTGGCTGTATATGAAAAGAACAATCTTGAGTTTATGTGAAGGTTTGGACAAATAGAAAAACTAAAAGGTCAGCTTCATCTGTCAAAATCTCATGTGCTTACTTATTACATGTATTAAAATGCATTAACGATACATACATATCATTGTGATTTAGAAGTCATTTTATAGTGTGACCCATGTTGAAATACAAGCGTCATTTAACCGACAATTTAATGTTTGTAAGCACAGAGTTAAACTACCACTTCCCAACCACCAAAGGTTGGTTTTGGTTGGCATACATATCATATCTAACACATCATACTTCTTACATTATCTGTGTAATAATGAATAAACCGACTATTGACTTTTATCTGATGATGTTAAATTAGCTATTGGGACGAGCAATAGGTGGAAAGATATGCCGGGCAGCCTCAGGATGGGACATTGGGATCACGAAAGTCTTTCTAAACCATTCAAAGACTTTTGCTCGTCTGAAAATGCCAGCTTCACTCTCAGTGATCGAGGTTCACAGGGACGAGGTTGGTTAATATTCAGTTTATTTTATCTATAAACTAATACAACAACATAGTACATATGTAAGACATGTTAGCTTATATATATACATACATATATATTGTGTGATTTAGATATGGGAACTTCCTCCTGAAGCAGAAATCTTAGGATGGTCGAACAAGACGGGGATCGAAATGTTTAGATATCGTGATCACATCATGGGAATACAAGGCCATCCCGAGTACAGTAAGGACATTTTGTTAAACTTGATCGATCGTCTAACTAACCGTGGTCTCATCAAGGTACTTTATTTTCGTTAATCCCATAAATTTTCACTTTTTATCGGTCAAGAATGATCAATAATACAATATGCATTTTGGTTCTTTAAAGGATTCTTTTGCTGAAGTTGCCAAGACTAAATTAGAGGAGGCTTCTGAGCCAGACGAAGCAGCATGGAAGAAACTCTGCACAAGCTTTCTCAAGGGGAGATTGTGATTCAAGTTTTTTTTAAATTTGAGAATAAAGATTTGTGTAGATATGTAATGACCATTATTGCCTCTTACCATTTTTCGTGTTATCCGAATGTTTGTTTGACGAGTTTTTTAATTTCGAGGATGAATTTACGGTCGATTACAAGTTTATAAGTACATCAAAGCAAAATTGTGATGTATTTTACAAAAACAAAATGGCCGAGCATTCAATTCATACATATACCCAAAGGGCCAAAAAAGAGAAGCAAAGAGTTTCAATATGAGCAAGATAAATAATAGCAACGATAATAAATACCCTTTATTCGAGGGGAAAAGAATATACAGTGCCTCAGTTAAAACTGCCTATAAATAGTCAACTTCATTAGTGTCTCTATCTTTCCTTGGAAAGAAGGTCGATCACATTTAGGATTCTATTATATATAATGGATAGTAAGTGGGGAAGGCGTGTATCCTTTATTCGAATCGAAACATGATTATCATATAAGAAGCTATATATCGACCGATGGATAAAGGCCGGGCATAGTGACACGGCCAGCGCCGTTTGAATCAGAGTAAGTTGGGTGAAGCTCACCAGAATGTGAAGACTTGCGACTTCTCGGGTTTTTGGGGGAAGCCATGTAGGATTCGCTGGAACCACTGCTGTTATACAAGGACGAAATGGGAAGACCATGAATCTTGGGTAGCCCAGTTGTATCATTACTCATGCTGAAGCCTCTCTCTATTGATTCAGCTTCAAGTGGCAGTTCATCCAGGGTCTAGACAAGGTACAAAGAGAAGCTATGTTAGAAAACAATTTGTCACTAAGCCCTTACAGTCTTCCTCCTCAAATTAGGGATGGCCATGTGTATACCCGCACTCATTAAATAATTAGCATAGATCCGACTCAATCTTCCGGACATTTTAGTGTTAATGGTCTAGAATAAGACCCATTGGAAAATGGGTCTTTAATGGGTATTTTGTCATCACTACCTCAAATCGAACTTCGACAAACAGTACTTGAAAGTGTAATAGCATAGCGCAGTACACAAAGATCATCAGTCACTTACTCGGAAAGCCTGTTGCAAGACTCGAAGTGTGTCCCTGGTGCGCTTCCTTTTCGTGGCCACCTCATCTGGTTCCTGCAACATCTCTTCAAACAAGTTGTCTCTGCAGATACAGAAAGGAAGTTAATCATTTTATCTGATACGACGAAAGAAAAATATATATAGTATTCGTAAACATTCGTAAGATTAGTAAATAGGGACAGCGTCAATAACATAGTATAGCATGGCCTCTGAAACAATTTAGCCAAGTGAGTAATATGTTGATCCCATCAAAGCAGGATCCTTACTCCCATACTATTAACAAAGGTAAGATTGCCACAATGAGAAGAAACACAATCCTCTTGGGGTAAGCAAACTAGCATCTGTAGTTCATTGTCCTCTACCTACCTTTGATTGTCTTTCATATCTACCTGAATAATTGCCCAATGTACAAAAATCTTTCATATAGAACATACCTGTAAAGCTTTTTAATGAAAACATTGTGCAGTTCTCGCTTGGTGTGGTTTACCTGTTGACAATATAGGAAACAATGAGGGAATAACTGAACAACCACCTTCGTAAAAATGAGGGAATTACTTCGGAATACAATCAAGCATGGTGCTACTGAAGACATAACTACAGGTGACTCGTAAGGTTATCTATAGCAGAAGAAACTCAATTTACATTGATATGCAAAACTCAAGAAATTGCAAAGGCCACAAGAATGTTATTAATCATAACATTCGATTAATACCGAACAATAAGCAAGGAGCGCATGCAATAACAAGGTATACTCTCACTGTAAACAAATTCATGCAAAACAAACCAAACAAAAAGTTTGGAAAATATAAGAGAGCAAGGAAATTTATTTTAAAAAAAAAAACTAACCAGAAAATGCATGATAGCTTTTGGTACAGAATCCTCTACGTTCTTCCGCACAATGTCATAATATGACCTTAACAACATCTTTGTGACGGTAATCTCAAGAGCTTCTTGATCCGAACGGGTCTCTGATGGCCTCAGTACACTAGGGGGCTTTTTCCAGGTAAAAATATGAACATTTTAATTGAGCAAGCTAGATCAAAAAAACCAACTCAAGATTATTATTTATGATAAGATAACTAGTCAGCAGCATTTGATACCTCTCTCAAATGAATCATCGAAACACCCTGCTCCACGCTCTGTAGAGGTTCATTGAACGGCTTGCCGCTTGGGTTCTCTTTAACAGATGGGCGACCTTCATGAACTCCAAAAATTGAAGATATACCCCAAGTCGAACCAGTAGTGCTCGCTGTTGAATATTGATCAATTTAGAAAACACATTTTGGGCAGTGTTACAGCTTAAAGAACCAATTCGACCTGAATTTTAAGGGCTAAAAGAAGCTTACTCTCATGTCATCATATAGTAATACACTTTATTTTATTTTCGCAAAGTCAAAAAACACTATCTATAAATATTGTTCCAATGCTCTAAATTCCAACAGCTATATGACTATTTCTTACCATCATTCTTCAGTTATGAAAGCCATTTTAAAAGGTAAAACCAAACTTGTGCATTACAAAAACACCAGTAGAAATAAGACATAGTACCAGCAGGTGCAGTTTTCTCAGCATCTCCAACAGGCCGAACAACCTTCTCGAATTGAGGAACCACAAAAAAACCTTAATTTAAATAATAAAAAAAATCCCATTTGTGGAGCAAATGTAAGAAAATTGAACAGAAACTTACCTGCTCTGGAACAACTCCATTAACATGTCGTGCAAGGATGCCCCGAGACTTCACAGTTTTCTCTGTGATTGGAGCTTTATCTACATCCCCTGCTTCCTATAAAATGATGAAGTAAACAGAGACTCAGATTAGTATGTAAATCCTTTCTAACAGATAGATGAATGCAATACAAAGGAATAACCTATTTACCTTTGGCCTTGTTGGTGTAGAAATCCGAGATGAGTTTATCTGCTGCAGCGCCATTTCGACAGCTCTACTTCCACCAACAAAACTTGGATGGGAAGTGTTTATGTAATCCATCTACAGAACAGAGGATCCATAAATCCATGAGTCTATCAAATAACGGGGGAAAAGACAATACAATGAACAGTAACTCATTAAAGTAACGGAACCAGCAGAATTTTAACTCATTCCTCAGAAATCCTGAATTTCATTTCGGTAAGATCCGAATCATATTTGTACTAGTTTTTTCTAAAATAACTGAATACCTTTTACATTAATAGATCAGTGTAAACTGTTTTAATGCTAAGAAAAGTGCAAATGTTCACTCAGCTTGCAACTCATAAAGGTCCTAAAGTAACCATGAGGTCCATGACAACATAAAAGAAACAAAATTAAAATGAAAAAAACTCAAGTCTCGATATGATGACGGCAGCATATATCAGATTGCACACCTCCATTTCAATAAGATGCCCAATCATTGTCTCTGATGGCTCAAGACCTTCACGCAAAAAATTTCCAATAACTTCATCCATGCGCTTACGAAGGACTGGGAAGCGTTGCAGCTCATTTACCATACAGCGATGGCTCATCTAAAAGAGCTAATAGGTTAAGATCCATATAAGGAAAGATGATCACTGATTCAACATGTAGAATACGTGGCTCAAGAGTATACCTTGATTAGCTCATCATAGATAAATCTAGCACACTGAAGACTTGGATCCAACAACCGTGCTATCTGTCTTCTGACTAGAACTTCAAAAGGAACCTAACAGTTTGTATTCATTTGGAATGATAAAAATAACAGAAAAGATCTACAAATTTACAAAAGAATGCATGGTATGAGCAGTAAGACATACTTCTGGAACAAACAAGGCTGATCTTGGACCAGTAGCATTTTGAATCGCAGTTCGGATGTCATCATCGGTTATATCTTCACATGGATCAACACCCTGCAGAAAACAAAAGTTTTCCATGTCAAACAGTGGTTCAAATTGCTCCATCAATCTGAGAGCTGACAGGCTAGCTTATTTAGTTCTTGCAAAGGTGATAATATCAGTTTCCAAACTGTGTTTTTGCATAAGACGAAACAAGAGACATGTAGCAGAAAACTTCATGACCATCCATCACAAGCAAAGAACACTTGACAATCAGAAGGACGAATAAAAGGCCATTTAAATTACAATTTTAAAATCAGTTTTATATCGGATACACTATCAGTAGCACAATTTAATACTCATTTTTAATATTTGGCATTTGCTACGCAATTCCACTGTAATTTAAACAAACTAACTAACCTCCAAGCTCTTAACATAAATATTTTGAAAGATGTAATGGATTCTCGCCCCACCAGACAGCTCGGATGTAGACATTTCCTCATTTTTACCTTCTATCATGGAAGAGAGAGCTGTTTGCAACAAGCAAGCGATTTCAGGATTTAGAATCAACATGCATTATGCTCTAAATTGAGAAAAAAAAAAATGGCAATACTGTGTAAGTTAGAAATACTATCTTTGCAAGTAACAAGGTTAAGCTTAAGCATATATCAAAAAAAAAATATATATATATATATATATATAAAAGCAGATAGCTCGTTTCTATTAGCATATGCCATACAAAGTACACTAAAATGTAACGGCCGCAACAGTCGTTCAACTGTTTTGTTCTGCAAATACTGATGATTTAACCTTTTTATATCATAGCAAAAATAAATTAATATACAATACCTTCTGAGTATTTAGAAAGAATGTTGAGAAGAAGTGCCCCCTGACCAGCCTGTTCATCAAATCAATGTAAGAACCAGGAATCAGCATTTTTCTACGTCTCTACACCAAAGGTCTGAGACATAAGTACAACACTCTGACCATATTTAATCATAACAATCCAGCATGATTAAATATTAATCGCACCTTCGATTCAGTGATCTCTCCATAGCTAGCATGCTCCTTCGCAACAGAAACCAGAGCAGCACTAATGCGTGACTTCAATCCCGGAAGAATTGTCTTAATGTGCTGTACCAGAATCTGAACAAAAAGAAGAGAGCTAATATCATGCAGCCTGAATTATAAAAAATTCCCTCGGTAATATTTATAGTTAGAAGAGTAAAACGAGGTCCTAAAGCTTCAATTGACAGATCAAAGAAAACCAACAGAGCAACATCGACATACTACAGAAAAAACAGCCACACGATGTCCATCCTCCAGGGCAAAGGCTAAGGTGCATTACCTGGTTCAACTTCTTGGCTAACTGAGGAATTCCACAACGGTCAGCAAGATCACTGTATACCTAAAAATAAAGGCACTAAACAGTTATTTCAGTATGAGGATGGCAACATAAGAAATGCCATATAGAGGACATACTGGTCGACTGCGAAAAAATTTCTCTTCCTCAATAAGTGCATCTCTTATGCTCTTATTACTTAGAATGTCCTGTTTAATCACAGAAATATTATCAGAATAATAATTACAAAGTCAAAAGATAAATATATTCATATACAAAAATTAAGCCTCTCGTCTCTAACATATGTTTTCAGAAATGAGGACCTTCTAAATTGTAAGTTGAACAAAATTATGCCCTAATTGGGAGTCTCAAAGATTCTGACATGGTAAGTTAATATACAAATTGATATGTTTATTTCTAAAGCAAGAAACAAGGGGAATGTAAACAATAAAATATCTGTTAACAAAAAAAAATTAGATATACAGCAAAATATATCATCAGCAGAAACTAAAATTTCCAAATGTATCGTAAAGTTGAAGGTCAAACACATAACAAATCGGAAAGAACTGTCTATCGCACTATTTGGAATAAAAGCTTTCAACAGTCAGAAATATCAGGATATAAGAATTTACAGTAACTGAAGAAATTTTTCCTATTCCCAAGTTCAGGAAACAATAGACCACCAAACTCCAACATCAGACAATATCATTACCAAGCGGTCCTACCATAATCAATCGTACCTGCTGACTTCGATTAACAACACCAACATAACCAAGTCGAAGAGGAATCACTTTTCCGAGCAAAAAATTCCGGGCATCCGTACCCCTATCCATAATATCCAACTGAAGCAATCAAGTAGAAAAAGCAGTCAGGCTATAACAAGAAAAGAACTGGGAAACTGCAAAAATAAAATCTAAAATAAAACAACCACTCACCTTTGTAATCACACCAATCGTTCTATAACCTACAATCAGAAATACCCGAACATGAGACTTATAATTTTGAATGCATCTTCTGCTGTGAATTAAACAAAAAAATGAGAACAACTTGCCATCTGGATCAGCATTTCCCGCCATCTGAAGAGCATCTGAGTTGGCCAAATCAGCATTTCCAGGCGTCACAGCTAGTATTAGGCAACTAGGTAACTTAATATATGACATGATCATTGTCCTAATACGTGCTTCAATATCAGATGGCTGATCGCCAACTGGAACTTTTGTTATCCCGGGCAGGTCCACAAGGGTGACATCAAGAACATTCGGTGAGTAAATCTTCAATCGTATTTGCTTGTCTGATACACCTTTGTTTCCTCCAGCTTCTCTTTCTGTTTCTGCCTAAACACAATCCCACACAAACTACAATCATATAACGTCAAATTTACAAAAAGTGTGAAATTTAATAGAGGAAAAAAAAATGAAAACATTCAAAAAATTAGAACCCTGAATCATCCTTCCTTTTAAGCAGAGATGCACTCACTAAACTTCAATTTGCACCAAAACAATCACTCAAACTTAAACGGACGTGCGTACCACAAACCAAAAGCTCAAAGCCAACATAATTGCCTCTCTAATTTAAGTCACTACCAATCACATTAAGCAATCACCAACAACAAGAGGTTTAATTCAAGCCTGGACGAAGCAAGTAAGCTTAAATCAATGGCACCATGGCAGCAATAAAAGGTGACATAGTGGGTGTATACTTATGAAGGATATCCACTAACTACACTTGCCTTTAGATTATCATGACCCTGCCCTGACCCACATGGTTCAGAACAGAATGACAGAAATCTTAAGAAACTCCAAATACTAATTTGCATTAAATAAAAAATAAAGGAAAATAATAATCAAACCTTTATCTCATTCCTGATTTCACTAAAATCCAAGAACCTCCTATTGGGCAAGTGCAGGAATTCGCCCCATTCCTCCTCCGTTCCATCGGGCTTCCTCTTAATCTGGACGAGCTGCAACACGAGCGGACGGCGGGTGCAGATGTCATTCCCACGCGGCAGGAAGTCGCGTCCAACGAGCGCCTCCAGCACGCTCGATTTCCCGCTGCTCTGACTCCCGACGACGGCGACCTGAGGCAATTCGATCGTCGACTGACTCCCTAATTGTGCGAATATGTCCTGCAGCTTGTTCGCTATCGGGATTACCGAGCTTCCCAGAGGCGCGGCTGACGTAGAGGATGCCGGCGATTGGTCTTCAGCCATTAATTACAGCTGATTTCAATAGAGATCTGACTATGGAGATAGATGTGAGAGTTGCACTATGTGAAACCCTAAACTTGAGGTTCGTGCTTGGGCGGTGGGCCAATGATTCAAATGTGGTGGTTCTGTCATCTGTGAGTCGTGATTTTTTTATTTTTTGGGTTAATTTAATGTCAGCCCATCGTTTGTTTTAGTATTAAGACATATTTATCCTTTATTGTTGCAAAAATTTACTAATATTTGCCATAATCACTTCCAAATGAACGAAGGAAAATTAATGTTCAAATCTGGTTCAATCTCGACGTTAATGACAGAATAAGTTTGAATCGACGTTAATTTCTCATGGGTCTTAGTAATTAACGAAAATTTTTACTTTAAATGGAATAAATAATGTGTTAAACCCAATTCGCAAAATCTCTTTAAAAATGGGTGAAATCTCGACTATAATTAACAAATAAGGTGAAATCGATCCAATTTAATCATGGGTTTTAGTAATCAACGGAAATTGTTGATGTTCATCAAGGAATAATAAAGAATTTTGACGCGAGTTAAGATTGAAACGATTGCCAATAAAATGCTCGATGTGTAACACTTAATGCATTCTGGGTAACACATACTGCATTCTGGATAACATTTCGTGCAATGAACACATATCTTATACAATTACTGTTGACGCAAAATAATGCATAATTAAAACAAAAATAACAGTTCGTTTCATGCTAATAACACATGTTGTAAACAAGGAAGGGACTAAGAGAAATAGATCGAAAACATCGACGATAACCAAAAATCGCTGAAATCGTTAGGATCGCTCCGACATTAGTGACCGAATAAGGTTAAATCGGCCTCAATTTCTTATGGGTCTTCATAATCAATGAAAACTTTTGAAGCTTATAATGGAATAATGCTTCAAACCCAAGTCGAAATCTATTTGAAAAATGGATAAAATCTCAACTTTAATGGATGAATAAGGTGAATTCGACTCAATTTGATCACGATGTCTTAGTAATCGACAAGAATTATTGATGTTAATCATGTAATAATATGAAAATTAGCTTCCTCGAAATTGAAATGTTTTTTAGCTGAGTAACACTTCATGCAACTAAAATAACGCATGTATATACAAAAGAAAACACTTTATTAAAACATTCTAAAATGTTTTGGATTGTCAGAGAATATTACCACATTACCTGCAAATAATACCAAATGTCCGATAGAAAATAACAATAAAAACTCAGTTTTTTACACAATTGTAGATACTGGTACTACATAATATGTTCTCATTACCACATTAGTAGTTCCATTATTTTGCTCACTAATCCAATTTTTTTTTTCCGGATGTATAAGATTGGAATTCATGAAAAAATATGAATTGATGAAATTAAACCACCAAATTCGTTTAAAAGACACGCTATATGAGTGTTGATGTTAGTAGTTGAATCTTGAGATTATTAGTCATGTACACATATAGTCCTTTTCGAAAAAAAGACCATTAACTTTTCAATGAAACATAACATGTGAATCGCATCACGAAAATGTTCAAAGTTTACATTAAATCACGAATAATATTTTATAGACAATAATAAATCCTAAATCTTAAACTCCAAACCATATACCCTAAATCCCGAATTCTAATTTTTTTTATTGTTGTATCATATAAACCATAAGTTGTAAATCATACTACCAAAATTTTAGGTCGTTAACCCTTAATCTTAACCCTGAAACACTACAAGAACTTAATCTATAAACAAAATGTGTTACCAGTAGGTGCTTAAGTGTTATCAGTAAGTGTGTAAGTGTTACTGGAAGTGGTTTATCTGTAATACAATGCATTTTTTGGGTTTAGGATTTAAGGTTTCGGGGTTAAGATTAATGATTAACGACCTAAAAATTTGATAATATCATTTACTGCTAATGATTTATATGATACAACAATAAAAATATTTTTGGGTTCGGAGTTTAGGGTTAAGTATCTAGGGTTCGCGGTTTAAGGTTTAGGGTTCGGAATTTAGAGTCTACGATCCATAAAATATTATTCGTGATTTAATATAATCTTTGAATACGTTTGTGATGAGATTCACATGTTATGTTTCATTGAAAGAGATAATAATCTTGGTTTTGGAAAGAATGACTATAGTTTACATGACTAATAACCTCAACTTTCGACTACAAACATCAACTCTAACATAACGCGTCTTTTTAACGAATTTGGTTATTTATCTTCATCAATTCATATATTTTCATGAATTTCAATCTTATACATCCGAAGAAAATGTGGATTTGTGAGCAAAATTAATGGAATTAATATTCTGGTACTGAGAACCTATTATGCAGTATCAGTATCTATAACTGTGTTAAAAACTGGGTCTGTATTGTTATTTTCTATCGAACATATGGTATTATTTGCAGGTAATGTGGTAATATTCCTTGACAATCCAGAACCTTCTAGAATGTTCTTTAATGAAGTGTTTTCTTTTGTATATACATGTGTTATTTTAGTGGCAGAAAGTGTTACTCAGCTAAAAAACAATTCAATTTCGAGAAAAGCTAAGTTTCACATTATTTCATGATTAATATCAATAATTCTTGTCGATTACTTAGACGCATGATCAAATTGAGTCGAATTCACCTTATCTGTCCATTAGAGTCGAGATTTTACCTATTTTCAACGAGATTTTCGAATTAGTTCGAAGCATAAGACCCATGAGAAATTGAGGTCGATTTAACATTATTAGGTCACTAACGTGTGCGAAGCCAGCGGTTTCAATGATTTTTTGGTGTTGTCTGCGATTTTTCGAATGTGTACAAAATGTGTTTTTACAAAAACGAATTAGAAGACAAATGTTACCCAGCAAGAAGGAAGTGTTACCCAACAAACAAGAACTGTTACCCAGGAAGCATGTTAATCACATACGTTTCAAACTTTATTCCCATCAAAATTATTCGATATTCCATTATTAACATCAATAATCCCCGTCGATTACTAAGACTCATGATCAAATTGAGTCGAATCCACATTATTCGGCCATTAAAATCGAGATTTCACCCGTTAAGGAACAATAATTTAAGCTTCATGTTTTCGACAATTTTAATTTCATTTTCGTTAACCTTGAAAGACAAACGACGGAGGCAACACGAAGGCGTGACGTAATGTTCAAGCTATGGGTCTCTCGAATTTATACATGTTAGTTGCGATTTTCGCTGAAAATATTAATCGATTGACTATTGTATTTTTTCTTTGCGTCAAGAATTTCGAAATTTCCTGCACAAATCTTATATTTGACGAAGTGAATATCAGAATAAATCCCCAAGGACACATCGAGCTAGGTTTGGTGCAGGAGTGATGCTCATGCAAATGAAAATACGAAAAATTTTGAGGTCGAAACTAAATTTTGTTCTTTTGATACCACTTATTAACCATACAGTAACACAATAGTTTCGTATTATAACACATAATATATCTGCGATAACAATATATTCTTAGTTGGTAACAGAAACGGATAGGTCGATACCTTTTCTTCTAACATTTTAAAGGGGTATTTTGGTCAGTTCGAATTTTAGGTCCTTAACTCTAAGTTTTATGTAAAATAGGTCTTTTAAATTAATTGTTTTCCTGACAGGGCCTGAATCATATTTTTAAAGTTCAAGAGGGCCTGAAACATAATTGTCCCTTATTTTTTTATTTTTGATGGGTCGGGTCGGAAACCCACAGCCCGAACCTTACCATTTCCTAACTAACTAAACTACCGAGAACTTCCCAGCTCACAGCTGCTTATTCCCTCCCTTTTCAAAAGGCTATGTTCTTCATCACTACCGCCATACTTTCACTCACCACTCAGCACAGAAGAAACC
Source organism: Lindernia subracemosa (assembly GCA_028392965.1). Lineage (NCBI taxonomy): Eukaryota > Viridiplantae > Streptophyta > Magnoliopsida > Lamiales > Linderniaceae > Vandellia > Vandellia subracemosa. The sequence continues at coordinate 437,940 of JAQPCC010000046.1, forward strand.
AAAGTAATAAAAAAATCTCAAGATTCTCAAGAAAAGAAGATGAATTCAAAAAACAAAAGCTTTTCAGCAGTAGAGTCTTAAATGATCAAGAATGGAAAGGGCTAACAGCATCCGTCGTGTTCAAGGTCTTCGACCTCTGCTACGTTCATATTTCATATTTACCTTCTGCATCATCGGCCTCACCCTATCGAAGATGAGGCTCTACGTCACTTCTCCTCTCCATCTCTTGGTATTTATTTTATTACACATTTTCCAATTCGAAGCGTAAGAGTTCTCTGCTACTTATCTTGTTCTTTCTTCCTTTTCAGATTTACGAACATACACGAGGTGATCATCCGAAGATTTCTGGGGGAGGAGAGGAAGAAGTTTACCATTCTAGGGAAGTGTTCGATATGGATTACGCAGACATGGAAGAGAATTTTAAGATTTACGTTTACCCTACTTACAGAGATCGCGACGACCTAGACTTGAAGTACTGCACTAAAGGGAAGTATGGCAGTGAAAGGGTTTTCATCAAGAATCTCCGAGAAAGCTTCTTTTTGACCGACGACCCAGAAAAAGCCCATCTCTTCTTCATTCCACTTTCTTGCCATAAAATGAACCAAAAGGTTTCTGTCAAATCTTAACCGTTATCGCAGTGACTCACAATAATACTATGTTCTTGTCTGAAAATGTAATCTATGAACAAACAGTTATCATCTTCAAGGGAGATTGTGAGCACCGTCGAGAATTACGTCCACTTCTTGATCTCAGAGTACACATACTGGAACAGATCTTTAGGCACGGATCACTTCTTCGTCAGCTGCGATGAAATCGATCTTCTAGCCGCCGAAAAGATTCCATTGCTCAGTAAGAACTCCATCATCGTCATGTGTTCGCAGAGCTATGAATCTGCCTTCACACCCCATAAGGACGTTTCGTTGCCCTCGGTTATGAGAAGCATCAGAGGGAGTATGGAGAAAATATACCACGAAAACAGGTTAGTGTTAGTCTTAACATAAGAGGACATGATTTTCTTACAGAAAACTTATGTAAGATATTTCACATCGGCTTTTGGGCAGGACAAGACTTTATCACTGGTTAGGCAGCGGTGATGATTCGAGCATGAGAAAGGCATCTATCGACAGGCGGAGTTTTAGCAATGAATCGTACTTCAGAGTTCGGAGAACTGAGATGCTTTTTGGTGCTAAGTTCTGCATATGTTCTTCTTACGAATCGACGAGAGCTGCGGGAGATTGCATTGTGACAGCAATTCAGTATCACTGTGTGCCTGGTAGGGTTTGAGATTATTCCATGGCCATGTTCAGCTTCTTTTCTTTGATTTTTCTGTGTCTATATATTGCAGTGATCTTAGTAGATTACTATGATCTGCCATTCAGTGAAGTTCTCGACTGGCGGAAGTTCTCCGTTATTGTAAGAGCTAGCCAAGTTCACCTGCTTGGGGGCATTTTGGAAGCAATATCGGGCGAACAATACGAAATTATGCATCAAAACCTTCTTATGGCAAGTATCTTACAATTAAGATATTTGTCTTAATATTGCATTGGGAAGAAACTTGTAATGATTTGATTTTTTTCCTGCTTGTGCGTGAATAGGTGAAGCATCATTTTCAGTGGTTTTCGCCGCCGATGAGCTTAGATGCATTCCACATGGTTTTGTACAGTCTCTGGCTGAGGCGAAACACCGTTCGATACTAAGCTACTCCTTTTTACATGATAGTTTTCGTAGGCGATGATTAGAGGGACGAACCTTAGTTACTAATATTAACATCACAAATTGTTTCAAGGAAAAAAAAAAAAGGACAAAAAGCTTCCTAATAATAAGAAAGATTCTCAGATGCTACTGAAGAAAAAGAAGGTTCCAATGGGGGCTTGGCATGGCTTGGTTGCACCACATTTCCAGCTTCTGTAACTGCAAAGGTCGAAAGGAAAAATGCAAATATCAGTCTTCAACTGATAAAAGGCAGCATTATTATCCGCCACTGTGCAGCACGATTGCGCATAGCATAAAAAGTAATCGGCCATGTTATTCAGCACCGAAGACTCATGGCATCGTGTCGAAGGTTCTTTAAACTGTTTAGAGAACAAGAAATGAGAGTGGTGATAACTAGGTCTGTCTTTAGGGCTGAGCTAGGACAATTTACTCCATTCAAGAATTTCTACATTAAACTCGTGCTTACCTCAATTGCAGATCATATGAGAAAAATGAAACGTTAAACAAAAAACTTACCCAAGAAAAACTGAAGGAAACTTCATGTGCAAGGCCCTCAGTCAGTGCAGCCTTAATCGGTTGAAGAATACCAAGAAGTGATACTCAGGGGCCCAATAGACAAAGCCAACAACTGGCCCTCCTTTTATGTACTGCACACAGTTAGACAAAATATGGTAAGAAGAAGTGATTATCAGCAATATTGGTGTGAAGAGGCTGGAGAATCACCAACCTTTCCATCTAACACAACAAGTTCACCATCAACCCACTTAGGATTCTGAAATCCAGGCTCCGCCAATCTTCCCTGACCCTTATATCGGGCGATCTGCATTTTGCCGCATGTGAAGATCAATAAACAAGAATAATGTTTCTTTTATTGAAAAAAGGGACAAGAAGTAAAGGAATAGTTCAAAGTTTGTATACAAAAGTTAAAAGACCAGAACATACCACCCCAAACTCTTCAGGAATAATCCCTTTATGAGGAAGCTCATAACTTTTCCCAATTTTTGCACGGAAAGCTACCTGTTCATAGGAATGACATACTTTGTTTTGAGGAAGAAATTTCGAAGAAGCTCTATAGCTAAAAAGATGTACGAACGGATCTGAGTCTCCAAGTTAAAAACATAGGTTGATGATACATTATGTCGTAGAAGTTAATTTCACTTGCGAATGAGATGAATGGATGACAACCAATAAACCAAAGAAAAATATTGCTCCTGTAAATTTATGTTTTATGGTCGCTCAACAATCATATAAAGATGGCAGTTCTGAGCCCCGTCCATGTCTTACACTTGCATGCCAACTGTGAACTGACCACTCCATCAGTAAATATTCATGATATGATAGCAGTGGTACATAGACATGTAAGACAAAAATATTGCATTACCTGGCCTGCTGGAACATAAGCATCTCCCGTTAATTTGACAGCCTCAACATACTCATAAAATTCAAGTTTGGAAGGACTGTTTAACTTGTCATCATTTTTCCAATGACCAAATCTACGCTTCATATGTATGACTTCTGAAGTGTAAAGCCCGTGGGCACCAATATAGAGTCCTGAACATTGTATAAAAATCCATGAGATTCCGGTGTCAAACAGCTTAAGCTTAGCATAGCACGAGCAGCACCGTAAGAATTTGACAAAAAAACAAAATCACCGTTTAGTGGATCTGATGATGATGAGCCATCTAGGCGGTTAAATGTTGTTGACCCAGAAAGGGGTTGGCGATTCCTAGACTGATTAATTGTGAGGTTTATCAATTCACTTACATCTTTAAGAACCTGAAATTAAATAACGTCATGATAAATATTAGAGTGCAAATTTACTCCAGCTGAATAAGCAGAAAGGATGAATGCAGCACAAGAAATTAAACTGACCTTCATCGGAATTTTCCCTTTGCCTATGGACTTCACGAGATCAAGCATCACATTGTCCATGCTGCGTTGACTTTGATGCTTACTCCTCTTGTTCTTTCGAGAGTCTCCAACACCATCACCATTAGCAACGCGCTCATTCTCATCTTCCTCCACAGTAAATGTAAATGAAAACCTATCTTTATTCTCCAGCCTTGCTGGAATACGGCAAATTTCCTTAAGGCGTTTGTCGCGCGAAATTCTCGGGATGAGCCCATCACCAAGAACGAACTCAACTGCGATTTGGTTTTTCTCATCTTCATCTCTTATTTCACTTACAGAGTCCAGTTCAACATCATCGTGTTCTTCGTCATTTTCGCTTTTAGTTCCATCTTCGTCATCGTCGTCCTCCAGGTCATAGTCCTTTTCTTCTTCCTCTTCATCTATTATCTGCTCAATTGCATTTGATATCATGCCCCCATCCACCTTGTCTGGAGCTGTTACTTTCACAACCTTCACTTTGACACCGGGAATCATGTCCTTCAAAACGTCATCAAAACTTAAATCGTCATCCTCGCCTTCACCATCTTCAGACTCTTCAGAGCTTCCCTCAGAGAGTTTAGATTTTTTGTCTATGGCATCACGCAGATCTCTGGAACTTCCAGGTGACTTGAAGGGTGGAATATAAAGGTTTTGAGAAGCTCCTTTGCGCTTTAAATAAACAGCCTAAAGATCCAAGTTCTCATTAGTCATTTGTATAAGGAGCCAAGCTAGGGTTTTGTTAACTGAATTTAAATGTATTAAATATTTTTATGCTTGTATACTCTAAAGGAAATTTGAAAAAACTTAAACTTCTTAATTTTGGACTTTCACCCAAAGAAAACAAAAAATGCTCAACAAAAAAAAAAAAATTATTATATCTTCAGATCCGCATGGGTCAAAGCATCTATCGATGACGACCAACATTCCTGCTTGAATTTAGTGTAAAAATAGAGAAGAAAAGAATAAAGAAGATTGCATTGACCTGGCTTCATCAACCACACATAACATCAAATATAAAATCCATAAAGGATAACCCTGAGGGGAAAAGGAAGGTACCTGCTGCTTATACTGGCCCCTTTTGTTGTTTGTAAGATACACTTCGAACAGTGGTGAACCATCGGAAGCTGTTGCAAGCTGTCTGCCAACAAATACAGTTATTTGCGAGATTTGAAGTAATGCATTGGAACGAAAGAATAAAGGAAATTCAATGTCATCGATACTTTGTTTAATGTCTGCTGCATATCAATAAACCAAGTCAAGAAACAACAAGAAATTTACCGTGGGCTGTAACTTCTAGCCACATATCTTCCATACTCAGCACTTATACGAATTATACGTCCATAAGAAGTGTCCCCATCTTTTGAAATTCCAGACCACCATCCAACCTGAATGCCAGGGTTAGACCACATGCCTAAGCCTAACAGTAAAAACTAATTTCTTGGAAGCAACAAACATAGAGGAGCGGTTAGACATCGCAGTGCATAGAGAATTTTTAGAAGCCCTGCTACAGAAACTATATCAAATGCAATATGCATACTTTGTTATGCTTGAAAGATCATAAAGACAGTTATACTCAACCTTCAATTACGGAAGGGGGGGGAGCAGGAAAGGAAGAATGAGGGAAAAGTGGAGCGGGAGAGAGGGGGAGGGGGAACTAATATCTGCTACTGAAAAAATTTAGAAAAGGAAAACAGCAATTTATTTAGAAGAAATAATAAAAATTCAGGCATAAGCAGAAAAAGCCATCCAGGACAGAAAAGAATCACAATCCAGAGAATTGGCTTGCTCACCAATCCAGCGCCAGCATAATCACGAAGAACTGCAGCATCGCCATAACGTTCTTCTTCAACATATTTCTGCATTCGGACCGACAAATATCAGAGAAGTAAAGCAGTAGAAGTGATACATGAGCTATACATCATCAGCAACCAGGCACACATAGTCAGGCATGCATGCATACACAATATGCAACTGAGGTTTCCAACCTTGAGATAAGACATCACTCTGCTAACCGCATCACTAGTTGAAGATGCTGCAATTGCAACTTTAATCCTAGCCGCTTCTTCATAATCCTCTTTCTTAACAGCACGAGCTAACTGAGACTGTTAAACATCATGAAAATAGGTATCAACATCTCATCCCACTTAACGCGCCAGGCAATTTCATCCGATTAGTAAGACATGCATGCAAAAAGACACACACACATTACCAACACCAAAAGCAACAGAAAAACCATCATTATCATTTGAGTGACCTTCCCTTCTTTTGCAAGCAATTTCCCTCTATCCTATGATACCGATTTTAACCCAGTTATCCTTGAACTTCTCCTAACGCAATAATTTTTTTTTAAAAGAAGGCAATAAACTAACGGGCAAGCAATAAACACACCGTTAACTTTTTCTGCTACTCTTCAAAGACAATATACATGGTCCCTGGATAATGGAAGAGTACAACACAAGGCACTAACCACGTCAACGCCAGATTAATTACCACTCCATCCACGAATAAAATCAACCAGCAACTTCCTACACTCTGTGCGCTTAAAAATCACAACGACCTAAAACAATATGACTGTGCATCAATCAACTCTCAATAAAAAAAAAATACCTTGAGAATCGAAACTAGACGTTCCTGCTCCTCAACCTCTTCGAAATGCTTCCTCCACCTCTCCCAATCCCAATCCTCCACGTCATCATCCTCTTTTCCCGCTTCCACGCTTCTTTCATTCACCCTCCGATCCCTAATCGAGCTAACGAAATCATCAAACCCTTTAATCGCGTTCTTAACAGTCTCCTGGATGTCAAACTCCCAAGGCCGAGACTGAGAGCCTTCGCCGTGACAACGACAGCAAAGCGAGGAATCAGAACCCCGGGGAACGTTGTAAATTGACGAATTCTTCGCGGAGCTGAATCTGAAATTGTACGAGCCGAGCTGGTTAAGGTTCGGATCGGCGCGGGCCGAGGGAAACGACGTTGGGCAAATCGACGCCATTGATTGAAAAACTAGCTCGAGTAGAGAAACTTTTCGTTCTCAGAGAAATATTAAATGATTTGTTTATATGGTGGAGAAACAGAGATAAGGATAGAGTGCGTTGTTTTAGAGGTGTTAATGCTGACGTTGGATATTATGTTTAATCCAATGAGGAAAAAGCGGGCTTGAGGTTGTAAATTTTTCGACAATTTCTTCCAATTTTATTTTATTTTATTTTTTCATTACTATTGTTATTAATGTCCTAAAATATTCTAAAAATTATGCTGACAGTTCACATATTTTATACTATTTTTTTCTTATATCAAATATTTTATGCCATAATAAAGGTGCATTAATTTTATTTAATAGAAGTGCATCAATTTTATCCAAACATTCTAAATAAATAATATCAATCTCATCAATGCAATAAAACAATATTAGTACAAACATTCATATTTTTTGGATTAATCAGTGATGAATATGTTTCACAGACTAGATGGTTGTCTAGGCGATTTCCCCCCACGTAGAGCTGTCAAAACGGGCCGGCGGGCCGGGCCGGCCCGTAGCCCGACAAAGCCCGCCATTTGGCGGGGCGGGGCGGGCCTAGGAAATGGTGGCCCACCCCGCCACATTGGCGGGCCGCGGGCCAGGCGGGCCTGGCCCGCCCAAGGTAAAAATTAAAATATATTTTATTATTATTAATTAATTAATTTTTTTTTATTTTTTTCAGTAATTATTAATTAATTTATTATTAAAAATCTCAAAAATTAAATTTTTAATGTTACTTTATTATTTAAAAATATATATAAATATATTTTTAATGCTATTTTATTATTAATATATATAAATATATTATTATATTAGGCGGGCCGGCCAACGCCCGCCCCGCCCAGCCAAAGCCTGCGGCCCGCGCGGGCTAGCCCGTTCAGGCCCGCCCACTGGCGGGCCTTAAAAGTCCCGGCCCAACCCGCGGGCCGCGGGCCAAATTGACAGTTCTACCCCCACGGCAAATTAGCTCCATCGGATTAGGCCGAATTTTACAACACTGGTTGTTATTATGCTTAGACTAATTTTAGTTACGACATTGAATTATTTTCCCTCTCCCCCTAACGTTGAAATGTTTTTTTATTTTCGAAACGATAGCTTTGATTCATTTATAAAAGTACAAGAGCTAAATAGTCCAACGAGTCTATCCGGAAACATCGATTCCAAAGAAAAACAAAAGCTCACACAGGAGCACAAAACAAGTAAAAAAGAAAGAAAAAAAAAAGCCGAAAAAAGACTATTTTTTTAATTTTATAATATTATGGGTATTTACATTGAGCAAATATAAAAATTACGCGGTTCGTCGTGTAACGATCTCACGAGCCAGGGTCAAGCCTGATTACTTATATCGACTCAAGTCCGAATGTTCATACTCGAGCTCGTACCTAGAAAATGAGCCGAACTCAGGTTTAAGCATGGATCTTCTGCGCTTCTACTTCTTACTAAATGATGAGAAACTTTAAAGTTAAAGACCAATTATTTTTATCGAGCTTGAGCTCAAACCCAAAAAATGAACCGAACTCGGGACTCAAGGTCGGCTGGGCCTGGCTCGTCTCGGCCCCTACTATGAGAAGCTTTTGATGACAATAACACCTAACCAAAATTCAATAATCTTCAAAATATATTACCTAACTGAGTAGTTCTATAAATATCTATACTAAAAAAATATACACGTATCGGTCGAAATATGGATAATGGGTATTTTTTTTTTTTTGCTATTTTATGATTATTTTTTTTCATTCACAACAGCATTACACGTGGATTGGGCTCTAAATAAATACCCAATTTAATATCCATACGTTGGATTATACAATCTTCTGGAATTCCTGGCCCATCAGAAAGCGCTACAGCTGCCGACGATTCTTTCTCCAATCAAACATTCCCATCAACACGCGGCGGTTTTTAGTTCCTCCTGGCCTTGTCTTGTCCGCCCGTCCCAAGACACGCGCCATTAGCATCTATCCATCTTAAACTTGATTGACCTTCTCCACTTAATCCAAAAACTAATCAACTTGACATTACAATAGAAAAAGAGAGATTTCCCGACAGTCTCAAGAGAATACAGCATGAGTTCTAACATGGAGGGAGACACCTCAAACGGAGGCAACCACCAACCCCTGCCCGAATCCGAACCGACCCGAACCCACAGCCGGCCTCGGACCCGATCGAGGCCGGACATGTTCTTGATAACATGTCGGTGCTTCAGCGTCATCACTTCTTTGTCCGCGATTCTGTGCATAGCCGTTAACGTCATCTCTGCCGTCATATCCTTCAAGAATGGAAGAGATGTATGCAACTATTTTTTTCTTTTTGCTTCTTTTCTTGCTATGGTAATGGTTTATTTATTTGATCAATTTCCGGCGGCAGATATTCGATGGAATATTCCGATGCTACGCGGTGGTCATAGCCCTGTTCGTGGTGGTCGCCGAGACTGAGTGGGAGTTCATTATGAAGTTCTCCAAGGTTAAAAATTTCATCTTTTTTCACTAGTCCTTAATGCTGCTGTAATAGCACGACGGCCGGCCCCTTTTTCGCTACGTTTTAAATCTTTGTCGAAAATACGCAGGTTTTCGAGTATTGGGTTGGCCGGGGAATGCTTCAAATCTTGTAAGTCGAAGCCTCGGAAATTGTATTCCCAATCGATCGATCGATGAACATACTATGCAGTTTATGTTTAAGACATCAAGCTGCTGTCTATCTTCTGCTTTCTAAGATTCGTAGGTCTCACTAAGTATTAGTTTTTCGGTATTACAGCGTCGCAGTGATGACTCGAGCCTTCCCCGAATACCTTAGAAACCATTCCGAACTGTTTCTACTTCAGAGCATAGCAAGCTACTTGCTTCTGGCGTGCGGCGTAGTTTACATCGTAGCAGTGAGTCTATATATACAACAGTCCATATAATATAATACAACAGTCGATCAGAAGAACTAACGTTTATGAAAGCGTTTTCAGGGATTGCTGTGTATGGGAAGGTTGAAGCGTGCCCGCAAGAAGAAGGCAGTCTCGAGGGATCAGGCGATAAAGGATCTTCAGGTGAGAAGAGAATCCCCCTTTATTACGCCTTTTCGATGAGAAAGATTCGATTTTTTTTGTTTTTTGAATAGGATCTTGAGAAGCGTAGGGAAGAGCTGGAGACTCTGTTGGTTCAAGATCAAGCATGATCTCTCTCTACGGAGGCCTCATCTCGTCGCATGTTATTACACAGAAAATCGATCGATATGAATGCGTAGGATTTGGAGAGGTGTTAGCATTGTTTGTAAGATTGTCTTGTGTTTGTTTGTACGACTTTTATGAGCTCGAACTTCGCCGATCTATCGTCTCGGCTGTGTTGTGAGTATTGATGCTTAGCTATGTCTGCTACTTTGATTCATGTTCGTATCACTTTCTTGTATGATTTGGCATCTCAGTGTTTTTTGTTTGAGATTTTGTGATTTTTATATGTTGGTGTTCATTGCTAGAGTTTTTATTTCTATTGGATTGTCGAATTCTTACCATAGAGATCTTTTTAGATTATTTAGTATTGTAATTTGTCTAGATAAAATCCAAAATAGTCTCCGATGTTTATCATATGAAACAATTTAGTCACCGATGGTTCGCCTGAACTAAGTTAGTCTCGTTGTCGAATTTTAATCAATTTCATCATTTCGTCATGATTAAGGTCAATTTTAGTGAGAATTTGCACGAGTCACACACTAAATCATGTATGGATAATCATCGGAGACCATTTTGAATTTTATTCCAGATTTCATTAAATATAGGTTAGCGTTTGAGGGGAAAAAATATTTAAATTGAAAAAAAAAAAATCGATTATTTTTGGATGGTTTCCAAAATATTTCAAGTTAGGGCGTACGCTCCCGCTAAAAAACACCAATAGCGCTTTCTCGCCGAGATATGAGATGCAGCTTCGATGAATATCAGGTGAATTCGTTTGGAAGTGGTGACTGTCGAGGTTGATTTCGTATTTCGTGCGTGGGAGTTTCTTCAGGTAGGTTGATTCTTCATTTTCTGCCGGCGTATAGTATCGTGTAATGAATTTTTTTTATTTTTTTTGTGACTTGGTGAGTGGTACTGCGTTTATTTGATTCTGTCGAATGTGGTGTGCAAGTGATTTTTTGGTATAGCTCGATCGAAGTCAGGACTCAGGAGGATGGATGATCGACATAGAAATAGTGAACATCCTTGTCTACTTTCAGTGGGATTGTTCATCCCTGGTTGTTCTAAGGTTTAGGGTGCTTGTGTGCTTCGATATATTAAAAGACGTAGATTGATGATTAATGGACTCTCTGGATTACATTTGGTTTAGTTTTTTTGATAACATGACATCTCAATTTGTGTTTCCCACTGTCAGGAAACATAGTGACTCGTGAAGGCAAATGGAAAGAATTTACAATATACTGGATGAACTAAAGGCCGAGGTTCAAAAACTCAAAGAAGAAGATCAGACAAAAAGCATGCTTTATGACGGGTTGAGGAAATCGCATATGGAGCAAGTTGCTAAAGTTCAGCAATCTGAGTCAGAAATGGAGATGCTGACCAACAAACTCAATTCAAAATCCGAGGAGATTTGTGAGATCAGAAAATCATGTGAGGAACTGCGTTACAGTTTGCAAAAAAAGGACTCATTTCTCCAGCAGGTGATCTCTGCAAATGAAAAACTCCGTGTTGAATATAGCGAGAAGATTGTGAAATTGGAGGGTGGAAATAGAGGCTTGTTGGTGGCTTTAGCTGCTGCCTCAGTGAGAATCGAGGATCTGGAGAGGAAAGCTCTGGCATGTTCCGATGAAATTGCAGGTCTTAAGAGTCTTTTATCGGTTAAACAGGAAAAGGATCTTGAGGCGGAGATGAATGCTTCGAAGAATCTAAAAGACAGAGATGAGTGTGTGATCAAGTTGGAGGAGTTGAAATGGAAAAATGAACAGTTTTTGCACCTCGATGAAGCACACGGAAAGCTTCAGGCCGAGTTCGAGGGATATAAGGTTGAGTTGCACAAGGAGAGATTTACCCTCATTGATGAGATTTCTTCATTGCAAGCTACGGTGGATGATCAGATTCGAATGGCTGAAAGCATGGAAACCGAGTTGAGGATGAGCAATCAAGCCTTACCTCACGAAAAAAGGCGAAGGGAAGTTCTCAAAATCGAAATGTCCGAATCCAAGTCACAGTTTGAAAATGTCCGTGGTGAGTGTCAAGGAGCAAAATCTGAGATTGAGCAGTTAACCATTAAAAGAGGTGAGGAGCTTGCAGAGCTACGGGCCTTGTTGAGAAAAAAGGAACTGGAACTGCTTTCCAACGAAACTAAATATAGAATTGCTCAATCAGAGCAAGAAAACAGTTATTTGATGCAGTCTTTAAAAGATGCTCAAGAGGCTCAGCTTAATACTCTGGCAACATCATCACTGACAAAGCTGCAGAATAGAATGCAAAGTTCGGAGCAATTGCACGCGAAATGTTCTGTAAACATCAAAGTGGAGGAGGCTGAATGGAACTATCATATGGATAAGCAGAAGGAGAGTATGACCACCAAATGCTTATCCAAGTTTGAAGGTAAGAATAAAAGAGTTACAAAGCTTCACGAAGAACTTGTAGATTGCAAATGGCTGCTAGATGTGAAGGATGAAGAGATTTCTGCTATGTTGATGGTGTTAAAATCTGAGTTTGAACGTCGCTCGAGTGAAGATCTTATGGAATTGAGAAAACTGCAGAGAGCCGAAAAAGAGAAAGATAGCGATAATCTTATTGAGTTGCTGAAAGATAGAGACGGGAATATCAGCAAATTGCAGAATCACATCAATATATTAGAATCAGAAGCTGAAGAAATGCATAGGCAAGAGAAGGATAACTGCAACGTTGAAACTTTGCTGAAAGAGATTGATCAGCTAAAGAACGAGTTAGCTGAAAGAGAAGTAGTTGCACGTAAGACCGTGGAACAACAAAACGAGTTATTACTACAGAAAGATTTTAAAATCGAGCAGCTTCAGAGACAGATGGAGTCCCTCGATCAAAACTTAAGAAGTGCTATGATCTCTTTGGCAGAGAAGGAAAAGGATGAAGCCTTGATGAGGATCAAATCTCAGAAAATGCTGAAAACTGAAGAAATAAACCGAAACGTTACAAATTTGGTGAAGGGATTGAACGCTTTACGCAATGAAGATGACGAACTTACGATTAAGTTGGGAAAACTGATGCAACTGTTTGAAAGTGCAGATGAATTGGCTGGAGATGAACAAGATCATCATCTTACATTCTCTGGACGCTCAAACGTCATCTGATGTAATAATGTTTCTCAGTTTGTACCTTAGAATTATATCTTTAAACCGAAATGGTTAACATTAACATTTATTCATTTTAGCCCCAATATTACATAGATCCATCAGTAGTAAGTATGCATGAAATCAATACAATGGATACACATTGCAGAAGCATTTCAAAGGCAACATACGCTAAAGAACCTCAGACACCATTTGAAACCCTTTTCTTGATTTCTGCTCTCACACAGCTCGACTAACTACGGTAAACTGCAAGTGACATTACCATTTCAGACAATTAGTAATGAAGAAAATGGCAAAAACCATGCTTTTCACACACACACACACACACACATTTATATATTGATGAATATACCATACCCCAGCTTGAGAGAGGTTTCGGAGATGCTGCTATCCTCCTCGGGCATATTAAGGACAAGCCCTTGACAGTTTGTGACCGAACCCGAAGAACTACCTTGCTCAACGACGACATTATGCCTCGTGCTTCCATGTATCTGTATCAAGAAGCTCGGGCATAAAATCTAGCGGGCAAACATTTAAAAACTGATGAAAATGCAAATTTACGAAACTAATTCATTTTAGAGGAAAGTTTTTGTAGCGAGTCGACTCACTGCACTTGACTGTGCTTCCAATAGAGCGTTTTCTTCAATCAACTTCTCTTGCTGCGAATCAAAAAGGCCCGCAAGCATGTATTTTCAAGCTAAACCATGCAAAGAGTAAATTTATACGTACAGACAGCTAGTTAGGTTTAGAACTAACCCTTGTCTTGAGTTCATTGATCTCATCCCACAACTTGTCGTTCTAATACGAATATATAAAAAGACTTGGGGCGATTGCTGTGAAATTTATACATACGAAGAAGGGAAAGCTGGAACAAGAAAATGAGAGATATAGAATGAAAAACCTTAGTTTTCTCGACACGGTTCAACCCTTTTTCTGCTAATTTCTCAAGCCTGATCAGTTCATTCATGCCAAGCCCTTCCAACTCCTCTCCCATAAGGTGCCTATTAAAACAAAAGATCAAAATCCCTCGGTTCGTATATTTATTTTTCAATGCGGGAAATGCACTCAAGTATAATTGCATTATTGATATATGGCGTGAAAGGTGCATCGTACTTTAACTCGATAGTCAAGTCCGCAAGTTTCTTGCTGGCTGTAATAGCATGGTCGCTCGTTCCAATCTATAATATGCAAACACAAATATTGGGCTAGCTTATACATATCATCATCAATATATAATATCTTACTAACAACTAATAAACCTAGGATCACATAAGCATGTAACAGCACGAAGAGAACTAACCGAATTAACTAATAACTATGCTTTTCACTGCAATATATATACATATCATTCATTGTGTCACTTATTACATTTAGATTTACTTCATGTCGGATCTTAACCTGCATGGGATCGAGTGGTACGTATTCGTTCGACTTCGAAGTTTGCTGCTGATCATACTTGCGAATGAGTTGTCCCATGCTTCAAAAACCACATAAAAAGAAGCAATGATATGTTACACGCACATCCAATTCAACGAATATATGTATATGGAAAAACGATCGTACTGAGTTATGCATGTTAACTATTTATAAGGAAAAGAAAGATGAAAGAAATAAAGAAAAAAAAAAAAACTCCATCGTTCAAGGTCTTAATCTATATTCTCGAGCAATGCAAGTTTAACCTTGATAAGCTTTTAGAAACGTACTTAGTGATTGAAGCAGATGAGGAAAAATAGGATGTAATATTCCTAAATAACAGAAAAGTAATTTTAAATGTGTAATTTTATAGATATTGAAAGTAAAGGATATTAGAATCTTGGATAGCTGCATCTCATAAGTCATAGCTAATGAACACTTCACCATAAAATCATCACATAGCAAAGCAATAGCAAACACACAGTCCTTGAATTAAGATAAGATTGATTTGATTGATTTGCCTTGCCAAGTGGAGAAGTAACTACAGCAAAAAGCTTTAACCATTCCCTAATTCACTCGGAAAAGAAAATATGTATTGAGATTTTAAGAATTAAATACGACAGAAGATTATTGATGTCACTACACGCTGTCATCTATATGTATAACATAACTTACAGAAAACCTACCTATGAATTGAATTCCCATGGCTAAAAGCAGAATATGGTCATCTACAGTATTTTGCTCTTTCATGTGAGATTAATGGCATTGAAATGTTTGCTTAGACCATTCAGAAAAGCATTCCTAAAACCATATCTTCACATATATAAAAGATCACTGCAATGCGGCCTATAGCTACTTCTGCTGCCTATGAGAGAGAGAGAGAGAGAGAGAGAGAGAGAACCTAGCAGAAGAGGAATAGTGGAATTGCTTGCCCGTGGCGGAGAAGACGATGAGTGCAATATCAGCATCACAAAGGGTTGAGAGTTCTCTAGCTTTCTTGAAAAGCCCACCTCTCCTCTTGGAAAACGTCACCTGCCTTGAGGTCACATTATCTATCTTCTTGATTTCGATCTTCTGCCTCACCATTTTGCTGTTCAGCACAAAACCCCAACTGCGGAGGAAGACAATTCAAAGCACAGACGAGGTGTGTGAGTGACTGACCATTGAGAACAAAAAAAATTAAGTGGTTTTTTGTACTTATTGAAGTAGAGAAAAGAAAACCCTCATTCCAAGACATTATTCATAAAGAAAAAAGCGAATCTTGACATAAATAGTAAAAAATACAGAAGCTCCCTCCCTAAAAGAGGGTTTTCCATTTACTAATTTAGGGAAGAAGAGATACACTGTAGATGACGTCACTCGTAGCAAAAACAAAGTAGAACGTTGTAAAAAGAAAATATCACAAAACCTAGTCAGCAAGGAAAGGAAAGCAACCTTACACTAAAATCTGTGTTCGTGTAAGAAAGAAGAGCTCCTCGAGTATTTTCAGCTCATCATATAGATTGAGTTGAGCTGAAAAGCATATCTTTAAAATTAGTTCTTTATAGAGAAGCAAAGATGGGGGTCGTCGTTAGAGTTATATCACGTGGAGATAATGTAGATCTATTGAAATTACCTTTCTGGGAAATATGGCTGATTATATTATATATATCCTAATTATTTAATCTTTGTAATTGATGATCAGCTCACTAGGAATATTATATTTAATTCCGTTTGACTATTTTACATGGTGGAGGTGATCTCCGTACAAACGGAGTATGTGGAAAATCATAGTCGAGAAACTGTTGATAGCCATTCTATCCAGACAAACTCCCATGCCGCACAAACATAAGTATGCTGTCTTTTTTTTTTTTAACTTATTACATCGTAATTTCCACGCTCCCATTTTCGATTTGAAACGAGTCTAAACTTCACCGTCGGATATCTATCTCAAATCTACACAGATTAAGATAGTCAATGAATTCAACATAACTTTCTAATTTGTTTAAATAAAAGTTTTGTTTTGTTAACATTTCACAAAATCTTTTGGGCTCAAACAATGTGATGGGCCCCAATCATGTGGCCCATAATATGGGCTTTGTAGTCCAACAACTAGGTTGGCCTTTGGATGCAGCCAACTGCCGCCGTACTGTGTACTTTACCATGTTCCTTCCGACACCATTTTTGGACTAATTATTATTATATATATTTTTTTTATTTTTGTAATGAATATATATTATATTATATAGCCGACAATCGTTCTTTTCTTGTTTTCTCCGCCTTTCTTGGAGACAGGTGGCGCACGATCGAACTAACATAGACTAAGCAGCAATTAAGACCAATCTAATTGCAAGCTAAGACCATATGATATTAGCGCACACCATGTATGTCTTTCCTTAAGTTGATTCGCCATCAAAGGCAAAATAAGCGAGACCCTTTATAGCATTATTGATCCAAAGATCTCTCCTTGATGGCTCTAGCTATGTCGCCTCTGTCTCGTACCTTATCTTCGGACATTCCCGATTCTTCAGCTAAGGCTTCAACCGTATGTTTCCCTTGCTCTGTTTTGTTCTTCCCTCGCAAGTGTCGAATGTAGTCGTTTGCTGTAGTTGCTCCACTTTTTGTCCGTTTGGATTTGCAGATCTTTGGTCCAAAGTTGGGATTTTTAGACAACACCCAGCTCGCCCCATTTGATCTCGTCAGGTAAGTGAAATCACCCATGACTTGATATGTTTGTCGAAATGTTGTTTTCATGGTTCTTTTTATTTTTATTTTATTACACTGTGATCGCAAGTGAATTGGGTTGGAGAAGATTCTCTGTTTTGCAACATTTAAGGTTGATATATATAGAAAGCTGAGCATGAATTCACTCTTTGATTCAAGTTGTCTGCACATTGAGTGATTCGTTTTCTTACTGATATTAATGTCTATGGTCGGTCGTTGGCTGTTGTGTTGCATATTCTGAAGACACAGAAAGAAAACAGATGTTAGGTTAAAGGCTTCAGGCTTTTCTTCTGGCCTAGCTCAGGAGATTGTCGACGAGAAACTGAAAGACGTGGCCCTTACTAACGATATTCCCGACCAGTTTAAGATGCTGAAACGTAGATTTCTTTCGTTTAAGAAAGAAAAGTACTTGTAAGACCCTGTTTGTTTGTTTGTTTTCGGACATTAGTCGGGGTGTTCGTTATCCTAAATATCATTAGCTTATACGTCCTCCGTGTTCATGTAGGAAAAACTTGGAACATTATCAAAGGCTATCTGATGGGCAAGCTCCTAAGGTACTTCTTGCTTTCCTTTTTCTCCTTTTGTAGATATCGTTTTTCCTTTGAAAATGACGATTAATTTGGAAGTGCAGTTTATGGTAATTTCTTGCGGAGACTCTCGTGTTTGTCCCACGAGCATCCTAGGATTTGAGCCCGGCGAAGCCTTTGTGGTTCGAAATGTTGCAAACTTGGTGCCACCAAGTGAGGTGTTTTGAAACAATATCAAATCCATTACAAGCCATAATAATCTACACACTCACACACTTAACTCTATTCTACTTCATTACAGAATGGGCCATCAGAAACAAACGCTGCCCTTGAATTTGCTGTCAATTCCCTTGAGGTAATCAAGTTGTATTATCCGATTCGTAATCGTCCCTTTCTTAGAAGTATGCAGTTTCTAGGAAAGTATTCTTGCCTTTCATAATAAGATCTTCGATTAGAGATTTCTACGTGCAGGTTGAAAATATAATGGTCATCGGTCACAGCCGATGCGGGGGAATCAGAGCCTTGATGGGCCTGGAAGATAATTTAATTTCCAGGTTTTGGTTGGTTTTCACTTTGGAATGTAACTCAAGTCTCCTATGTCCTTTTACTACCTCACTATGTATGAATTTGCAGTAGCTTTATTACAAGCTGGGTAACTGTCGGAACTCCCGCTAAGCTGAAGACAAAGGCTGCTGCCTCGGGCCTCGACTTTGATCAACAGTGCAAGCACTGTGAGAAGGTGAGTCTCATACCACTATATTTGCTCGTCTTTTTAATATGAATAAGAGTCTCTTGAAATAAAAAAAAAAAACATGTTTTTATTATCCAGGAATCAGTTAACAGATCGATGATGAACCTACTGACCTATCCGTGGATAGAGGAGCGGGTAAAAAAGGGCATGCTTTCGATCCATGGAGGATACTATGATTTTACCGAGTGTTCTTTCGAGAAATGGACCCTCAACTACAAGGGAGACAGCTCGACGATCAACCTAGGAGATCCAGAAATCTGGACATGAACGTACGTGCTTCACTAGGGCATCCGTCTTCGTGTTGTATTACTAGTTCTCGACTACGAAATAACTCTTCTTCCCCTTAAAGAGTGAATGAGTGTATTTCTTCTTTCTTTCTACTTCCATTGATTAATCTTCAGACATCTGTTGTGTAAGCTTGCTATCAAATCCATTACAATGAAAGTGTCCAAAGGGTCTATATGATTTATATTGGGCAAAATTATAATTCTAGATCAAAGTATGCTTGTTTTCGTTTTTGGGTCACTATGTTTGATAATTGCAAAAGTAGGTCACTAACTTCGTATGTCAATTTTGAGTTATGTTTTCAATTTTTGGTCACTAAGTATATATTTTTCAATTTTGGGTCACTAAGTATCAATTTTTGAATTTTGGGTCACTTGGCTTATTAAAAATTGACCCAAAATTAAAAAATTGATACATAGTGACCCAAAATCGAAAAATATATACTTAGTGACCCAAAATTTGAAAACATAACCCGAAATTGTTTTGATATACAAAGTTAGTGACCTATTTTTGCAATTATCAAACATAATGACCCAAAAACGAAAACATGTATACTTAGTGACCCAATTTAATAATTTTGCCTTTATATTATTCCTAGAAAGGGTTCCTTAGTATCCCAAATTTGTACGTTCTGACTCTCATAGTTCACAAGAGCGCGCGCACACACACACACACATATAGATACAATATGCCAAGAATAAAAGGCAGAAATCAATCTAAAACTCAGCTGTGTTTTTGAATATCAAACAATTGAGACGCTTATAAGTTATGACACTTGGTCATCAAGATAGCAGTTTCAAAGGTGATCGATAATGAACTCTACCTACGCATATTAAAGCTTTCGTGCCGACGTGTTGTTTCTTCTTAGGCGGTAGTTGGCGTCTATAAGACATAGCAAGGCAACGTAACATACTACGACGTAGCTATTTGGAAAAAACAAGCCATCGTAATAGATCCCAAGTTGTCCCTCAGCCACGCCCTTGAACTTGGTAGCTGGGAAGAAGTTGAATTATACTCAGCAGCAGTTATTTGCATTAAAGTGCAGTGTCTCCTCCACAAATACTATATATACCCTTCGCCATTTCCTTACAAAATCACCAAGAAAAAAATAACATACAAGTCGATATTATAATTAACATGGCATATTTTTCCAGGGTTTTCTTCTTGATCGTGTTGGCTCTCATTTCGATCCATGGCATGGACGCTGCGAATCGTCGTCTTTTAAACGACGTAACAATCATTCAAAATCCAGATTTTCCATCTACCGGCGAAGAGCCGATCATTAGTAATCCAAATATTCCTAACTTTCCGATTGGTTACGGTGACAATGATCTGACTGTCGTTCCTGGCAATAATGGTGATGATGACAATCCAGATGGTTCTTTAAATCCCGACGTGCCTTATTATGTTCCACCGCCATTTACTGACATCCCTTGAATAGAATACTACTGATTACGGGGAAGCTTCCGTATACGACGCTATATGTATGCTCTTTATGTATCATTACAATAAACACAACTATTTTTCTTGGTTTGTAATAGTTGGCTTTCTGTGTAATATGATGATCTCTTTGTATTTTCGAAAAAAGGGTCTTGTCTTGTGGATCTTGTGTGTAATAGTATGTACGATCATAATAAATATTACGTTACATTTAAAATACATGAATCATCATATAAAATCAAAGAATAACGGCATGCGGGAGTTGTTTTCTTGCAAAAGAGAGTCCAGCCGCCACTATCCCGGCAGCCAAAAGAGGCACCAAACAGTGTGTGAAGTCTCAAACAGTAATTCTTTTCCATGAATATCTTTGTCTTGTCCTACCAAAGGTATTGTGACTATTAAGGTTCCGCGTGGTTTAAGGAACAAAGAGAGGCCAAAACTATTACAGCCCGAGAGAGCAAACAGCACTGAATAGAATGTGTTACTACAGCCACTTTTACTGCTTTTGCACAAGAATATTGTGAACTAAATCTTTCCATATGCTACAGTTCAGCTTCAAGTTTTTGAGGTTTTGATGGATTGATTCGCTCACCAAAGGTTTTTTGAGGAGATCCATAAATCTGGACATGAACGTACGTGCTTCACTAGGTCATCCATCTCTGCGTAGTATTACTAGTTCTCTCGACTACGAAATACTCTTCATCCCCTTAAAGAATGAATGAGTTTATTGGTTTTATTTTTTTTTTGTTTGTTTACTCCCATATTGATTAATCTCCAGACATTTGTTGTGTAAGTTTGCTATCAAATCCCATTACAATGAAAGATTCGGAATGGTTGATATGATTTACATTATTCCTAGAAAGGGTTCTGACTGTCATAGTTCACACACATGTACATATATGCCAAGAATCAAGGTCAGCAATGAAATCTAAAACTCAGCTGTGTTTTTAAATATCAAACAATTGAGCCGCTATGACGACACTTGGTCATCAAGACAGCAGTTTCAAAGGTAATAACATCTATGGCTACAACTTAATATTGATGGATGATATTGGACAATGGTGATTGAAAGAATATAGCTAGCTAGGCCAATCGATAATGGACGACACTTAGCCTATTAACATGCAATAACCGACCTGAATTACCATGTTAGTACTCTAAATACGCATATTAAAGCTTTCATGCCGACGTGTTGTTTCTTCTGATGGTGGCAGTTGGCGTCTATAAGAGATAGACAAGGCAACGTAACATACTACGATGTAGCTACTTAGAAAAAACAAACCATCGTAATAGATCCCAAGTTATCCTCAGCCACGTCCTTGAACTTGGTAGGTGGGAAGAAGTTGAATTATACTCCGCAGCAGTTATTTGCATTAAAGTGCAATGTCCCTCAACAAATACTATATATACCCT
The DNA here is from genome assembly GCA_028392965.1 of Lindernia subracemosa. Taxonomy (NCBI): domain Eukaryota; kingdom Viridiplantae; phylum Streptophyta; class Magnoliopsida; order Lamiales; family Linderniaceae; genus Vandellia; species Vandellia subracemosa. Next base: position 459,360 of record JAQPCC010000046.1, read on the forward strand.
TCGCCATTTCCTCTCAAGATCACCAAGAAAAATAACATACAAGTCGATATAATAATTAACATGGCATATTTTTCCAGGGTTTTCTTCTTGATCGTTTTGGCTCTCATTTCGATCCAGGGCATGGAAGCTGCGAATCGTCGTCTTTTAAACGACGTAACAATCATTCAGAATCCAGATTTTCCATCTGTCGGGGAGGAGCCCATCATTACTAATCCAAATATTCCTAACTTTCCGATTGGTTACGGTGACAATGACCTGACTGTCGTTCCTGCTGGCAATAATGGTGATGATGACAATCCAGATGGTTCTTTAAATCCCGACGTGCCTTATTATGTTCCACCACCATTTACTGACATCCCTTGAATATAATACTACTATTACAGGGAAGCTTAATACGCTATTAATGTATGCTCTTTTTATTAGTATCATTACAATAAACACAACTATTTTTCTTTGTTTGTAATAGTTGGCTTTCTGTGTAATATGATGATCTATTGTATTTTCGAAAAAATGGTCTTGTCTTGTGGCTCTTGTGTGTAATAGTATGTATGATCATAATAAATATTACGTTACATTTAAAATACAAGAATAATCATATAAAATCAAAGAATAACAGCATGCGGGAGCTGTTTTCTTGCAAAAGAGAGTCTCGCCGCCACTAGCCCGGCAGCCAAAGAGGCACCAAACAGTGTGTGAAGTCTCAAACAGTAATACTTTTGCCATGAATATCTTAGTCTTGTCCTACCAAAGGTATTGTGACTATTAGGGTTCCAAGTCCTAGAGCAAACAGCACTGAATAGAGTGTTATTACAGCCACTTTTACTGCTTTTGCACAAGAAATTGTGAACTAAAACTTTTGATATGATACTCTTCCGCTTCAAGTTTTATAAATTTTGATAGATTGATTCGCTCACCAAAGGTGAAAACTTTGCAATGGATTTATCGTCCTCTATTCTGTAATATTCATCACCAAGATCATTGATTAGAGATTCCTATTCATCCTGCTCTTAGTATGCAATTTCTAGGTAATTATACTCGCCTTTATCGAAAGATCTTCGATTAGAGGTTACTGCATGCAGGTTGAGAAAATATACTGGTCATTGGTCAGAGCCGATGAGGAGGTATCAGGGCCTTTGATCAGCCCGGAAGATAATTTAATTTCCAGGTTTTTTATTTCACTTTGAATGCAACTCAAGCCTTCTATGTCTTTTTTCAATATGATTAAGCATCTCTTTCTCGAGAAAAAACAAAAACATAAAGCCGTCACGTTTTTATTATCCAAGGATTAGTTAACAGATCGATGATGAACCTACTGACCTATCTGTGGATAGAGGAAACGGTCAAAAAGGGGGCAAGATTTTTAGATCCATGGCGGATATTATGATTTCACAGAGACTTCGTTCGAAAAATGTGGAGTCTCGATTAAATCGGAAACAGCTCAACGATCAGCATAGGAGATCCATAAATTTGGACATGACGATGCAAAGAAAAATACTCATTGTAACTTCACCAAAAAGAATGAATGATCGTATTGCTTTTTTTACTTCCATTCTTGCGAACCAAGCACGTTTCTCGTCAGACATCTGTTGTACAAGGTTGATACTAAATCCCATTATACTGAATGTGTTTTCACGGAAACTAATTACGGACACTACTTAGCCTATTATTAACATGCAACCGACCTGAATTATTACCATGTTAGGACTGTAAATACGCATATTAAAGCTTTCATGCCGACGTGTTATTTCTTCTTATGGTGGCAGTTGGCCTCTATAAGAGATAGACAAGACAACGTTACATACTACGATGTAGCTATTTAGAAAAAACAAGCCATCGTAATAGATCCCAAGTTGTCCTCAGCCACGTCCTTGAACTTGGTAGGTGGGAAGAAGTTGAATTATACTCTGCAGCAGTTATTTGCATTAAAGTGCAATGTCTCCTCCACAAATACTATATATACCCTTCTCCATTTCCTCCCAAAATCACCAAGAAAAAAATAACATACAAGTCAATATAATAATTAACATGGCATATTTTTCCAGGGTTTTCTTCTTGATTGTATTGGCTCTCATTTCGATCCAGGGCATGGAAGCTGCGAATCGTCGTGTTTTAAACGACGTAACAATCATTCAGAATCCAGATTTTCCATCTGGCGGGGAGGAGCCCATCATTAGTAATCCAAATATTCCTAACTTTCCGATTGGTTATGGTAACAATGATCTGACTGTCGTTCCTGCTGGCAACAATGGTGACCACAATTCATATGGTTCTTTAAATCCCGACGTGCCTTATTATGTTCCACCGCCATTTACTGACATCCCTTGAATAGAATACTACTGATTACAGGGAAGCTTCGGTATACTACGATATATGTATGCTCTTTATGTATCACTTACAATAAACATAACTGTTCTTGGTTTGTAGTAGTTGGCTTTCTGTGTGTAGTAACACTATTTTAAAAAAGGGTCTTGTTTTATATGGCTCTTGTGTGTAATAGTATGTACGATCATAAATAATACGTCAAAATTATAATACAAGAATCATCATAAAATAAAAGAGTGTTATTACAGCCACTTTTACTGCTTTTGCACAAGAAATTGTGAACTAAATCTTAGGAATGCTACAGTTCAGCTTCAAGTTTTTGGGGTTTTGATGGATTGATTCGCGCACCAAAGGCGAAAACTTTCACTAAAAAAAAACTGCTGCTACCGACTGTACGATTTAGTCGACAGAAGTGGTAAATCATGTCTCTCGATTACACGGGAAGCAGCTCAACGATCAATCAAACTTAGGAAATCGAGAAATCTGGACATACGAAAATGTGCTTTTATTACTAAGGTTTTGACCCCCTTGAACTATGTTGTATTGCTGGTTCTTCACTATGAAATACCCCTCACCTCATCCCATTACATAAGTGTTTTAGATTCACCAAAGAATGAATGAGTGTATATATTGCTTTCTTTTAATTCCGTTCATGCGAATAACCTGACACGAATCTCTTCACACATAATAATGGGAAGTGTCCAAAGTTCGATATGATTTATATTATTCTTAGAAATGGCTCCTTAAGTATCCAAGAACTTGTCGTTATGATTCGCACACACACGCACACGCGCGCGCTCATACATATACTGCAAGAATCAGATCAGTAATATCAATCTAAAACCCGACTGAATTTTTTTAATATTGCAAACAATTGATCAGCCGCCGCTCACAAGTTATGGCACTTAATCATCATTAAAGCAGTTTCAATGGCGATACTTTTGATGGCAAAGACTTCAAAATGATATTGACAATTCAATAACAATCACCACTTAGCCTTATTACCATTCAACCGACGAGAATGTTGCCATGTCAGAACTCTACCTAGGCATATTAAAGCTTTCATGTCGATGTGTATTCTTCTGATGGTGGAAGTTGGCGCCTATAAGAGATAGACAAGGTAACGTAACGTACTACAATGTAGCTACTTGGAAAAAACGAGCGATCGTAGTAAGTTTGGTAGGGTGGGAGAAGAAGTTGAATTATGCTCAGCAGCAGTTATTTGCATTAAAGTGCAATGTCTCCTCCACAAATACTATATATATACCCTTCGCCATTTCCTTACAAAATCACCAAGAAAAAAATAACATACAAGTCGATATTATAATTAACATGGCATATTTTTCCAGGGTTTTCTTCTTGACCGTGCTCGCTCTCATTTCGATCCATGGCATGGAAGCTGCGAATCGTCGTCTTTTAGACGACGTAATCATTCAGAATCCTGATTTTCCATCTACAGGCGACGAGCCGATCATTAGTAATCCAAATATTCCTAACTTTCCGATTGGTTACGGTAACAATGATCTGACTGTCGTTCCTGGCAATGGTGACGACAATCCAGATGGTTCTTCAAATCCCGACGTGCCGTATTATGTTCCACCGCCATTTACTGACAGCCCTTGAATAGAATACTAATTATTGCCGGGAAGCTTCGTATAATATGCTATATGTATATGCTCTCATTACAATAAACACAACCATTTCTTGGTTTGTAATAGTTGGCTTTCATGTAGTGACACTGTCTCTCTTGTATTTTCAAAAATTGTCTTGTTTCATGGCTCTTGTGTGTAATAGTATGTGTATGTACGATCATAAATAATACGTTGCATTTAAAATAGATGAAAATTATCATAGAATCAAAGAATATTACAGCATGTGGTAGTTGCTTTCTTGCGAAGGGTAGCCACCACTAGCCGGCCGGCTGCCGCAAAGAGGCAGCGAACAGCGTGTGAAGTCTCACGCAGTAATGCTTTGCCATGAATATCTTTGTCTTGTGTCCAACCAAAAAGTGTTGTAAGAATTAAATTCCGCACCGATTAAGGAACAAAGAAAGAAAGAACGGCAGTTAAGAGCGTAAATTACTCACCTGAACGATTCGACTCGAAAATACTAATAACTGTTTTCCCGATTGGAGATGCAAAGGCACATAAAACCTGAAAAAAGAGCCATGCATTGTTATTTGACTGTGTTTGGTGGTTAAAATCAGGCAATGGGAAGGTAAAAGTCTTACAAAAGAGGATAAAGGGGAGAGTTTGCCAGTCCTAAGACAAACAGCCATTGAATGGAGTGTTATTACAGCCATTGCTGCTTTTGCACAAGAAACTGCGAACTAAATCATCCGATATGCTACACAGTTCAGCTTCAAGTCTTTGAGGTTTCGATGGACTGATTCGATCACCAAAGGTGAAAACTTTGCTACGAATTTACCGTCGTCTATCTGTAATATTCATCACCAAGATCATTGATTAGAGAACCCTAAGCATCCCATTCTTAAGTATGCAATTTCTAGGAAACTAATCTCCCCTTTATCATAGTATCATCGATTAGAGATTTCTACATGCAGGTTGAGAATATACTGGTCATAGGTCACAGCCGATCGATGACGGGGAATTGGGGCCTTTATGGGCCTGAAAGATCGATAATGATTTCAATTTGCTAGAAATGGCTCCGTAGTATCTTCGTTCCTTCTTATTACGACTCTCATAGTTCACAATACACTCATACGGCCGGCAAGAATCAAAGTCAGTAATCAGTAATAATCATTCAACCTGCCTGAATTGCCTTGTTAGAGCTGCACTTATGCGTATTAAAGTCTCATGCATGTCGACGAGTATTTTCCCTTGATAGAGGCAGTTGGCCTCTACAAAAAATGTAGACAACATCATGCATGCTATGATATAGCTGCTTAGAAAAAACAAGCCATCGTAATAAAATTCATACCTAACCAAGTTGTCCACAGGCCGTGTAAGAGATCCAAGAAAAGGCATAACTATTGGCGGGACTTGGGAGGTTGATTCCTGGAATTCCCGATGGCAATCCAGCTGGTTCTTCAAACCCTACTGCGCCTTATGATGTTCCACCGCCATTTACCGACAGCCTGAATAGAATTCTACTGCTTGCTGGGAAGCTTCGGTATAATACGCTATATGTATGCTCTTTATGCATCATTACAATAAACACAACTATTCTTGGTTTGCACTAGTTGGCTTTCGTGTAATAAGATTATCTTTTGGGGGAGATGAATTACAGCCAGAAATACAAAAATTATTACCACCTAAGAGCTACCTGAGATCCGCAATCGTAAATAATACGTTAAGATACAAGAATCGTCATACAAATCAAAGAATTACTGCATGCGGGAGTTGTTTTCTTGCAAAGAGTCTCGCCACCACTAGCCCGACAGCCAAAGAGGCACCAAACAGCGTGTGAAGTCTCACGCAGTAATACTTTGCCATGAATATCTTCGTCTTGTCCTACCAAAAGTAATGTAACTATTACGTTCCACGCGGCTTAAGAAAGAAAGAACGACAGTTAAGAGTGTTAATTACTCACCTGATGGTTCGTCTCGACAAAACTAATCACTGTTTTCCCTATTGGTAATGTAAAAGCACATAATACCTGCAGCACAAGCCATCGTTTTATTGAGTGCGTTTAGCGGTTAAACTTGAGTGTTCTATCCTTCAATCACTACGCAATAGGAAGGAAGGTAAAAGGCTTACAACAGAGGATAAGGGAAGAGTTTGCCCAAGTCCTAGAGCAAAGAGCAACGAATATAGTGTTATTACAGCCAGTTTTACTGCTTTTGCGCCTGTTTCACTTCCAAGCCTCACCTGATTATTTGTGAACTAAATCTTTCAATATGCTACAGTACATCTTCATGTTTTTAAGGTTATAATGGATTGATTCACTCACCAAAGGTGAAAACTTTGCTACAGATTTATCGTCCTCTATCTGTAATATTCATCGCCAAGATCAGTTATAAGGCATATATACCTGGAGAGAGAGAGAGAGAGAGAGAGGGAGAGGACCTGATGAAAATGGCTACAGAAGAGGATCAAGCTTGTGGTGAAGCCAACAAGAATCGACGAAGCAATAACAGTTCCAGGAATTGCAAGCGCTCTGTTAATATTATTACAATCTCAATCAGGTCAAGTCAGTACACGATTGATCTTTATTTTCTTGCACGAATAAGTTACTAAGGAATGAAACCAGCATAACCTTGTCCCTGTCAGAAGCAAGTAAAACGCAGTTGTGGCGAATGGACCGAACGCCACAAAGCACAAGGGTTCTCCAAGTCCCAAATAACTAAATCGAAATGGAGGACACTGCAGAAATGTGTGGCCAACATATTATAAGGCTCGTCTTAATATGATTCGAATAAATTATAGCCGTACCTGATAAATGTAGCCACAAATTATACTATATGCTAGTAAAAATACGGGACGTGGGTTTCGAGCTTCTAATGCAACCCTGGCGAGGCCCACGAAGCCAAGAACCAAGAGTATCCAAGCAAAAGCAAGAGTTCCCTTTCGGCTATATAAGCAGAGAAGAAAAAACAGAACTTCATAAATCTATTACTTTAGGGTCTGCATTCTAAGGTGGTAATAACACATATTAGTTTCTTTTGGTTAAGTCTAAAGGCACTAACCTGCCGACTAGATTAACGACCGACTCTTTCTTGTTTTTATCTGCTCCAGCATCAAAATCGTAGACGTCATTGCTGTCCACAACGTGAAAAGGTTAAATGAACTTCTTTTATAAGCAGAATATTTTGAAAAGGCGGAAAATTTTCACCTTAAGTTGAGCCAAGCTATGACAAGAAATGAAGAAATCAGAAGTGTGTAATAACGTTGCCCGAAAAACTGGCCAGTCTGAAAATACGCTGCGGCGCTAGCTACCTGTTTTCACATATCGATAGCTTAGCAGAATGCCATTACCATAAAAACACATTATTCGATAAATTTCCACCAAAATTCAGACAAAAGTGCAAATGTTCTTACTGTTATAGGGACAAAAGCAACGGTGTATATAGGTAGTTTTATGGCTCTCCATATCAAGGTTGCTTTAGAGACATTTTCCTCCTTGGCTTCTTCAATATCTGTGACAGCATCTTCTTGTCTGAACTTTATTGAAGATCTCCTCGGCAATTGCAAAGATCCCAAGCACCTTAGATTACTTCCAAAGCCTAACTTCAAACAAATCGACCCTCCAACGGGGGAAGTTGTAGTAGAAGATCGCTGATCAACCCTGAAAAATAGGATTCTAATGTAATCATGGGAATCTATGGATTAAAAAAATAGATCTTTTTTTTTTTGGAGATAGAAATATAAATTGAAGCAAGACTGTACACAAAACACAAACACCCACAAACAGAAAACAATGTTAACATCTGATAGATATATATCAAAAAGGACAAGTAGTTAAACTTGCCTGAAAAAGCTATGGCTTCTCTTACATGGTTCGTGGGCTTGCCGACGCCGGAGGCATAGCCCGTGGGGCGGAAAGTGGCTGCAGACATAGCCACCAAAGCTCATCACTATGTAGATATGAGTTCAGAGCAGAGAATTAAGATGGTGCATTCGATCTATTCTATGACTAATAGACGATGAATAGCAAAGTAGATGTCCGAGAAGGCGAAGCCATTTGAGGCGCAGATGAGTAGCTAGAAGATAAAAAGTCAGACAACTAAGAGATGAAGATAATGTAATAGTTTAGTCTACAGTTCGCTGACCTGCCCGCGTTTTTCTCCGATTAATTAATTAATGAAATATATAAAAAAAAAAAAACTTTTAAAAAATAATTGAAAAATAAAAAATAATTACCGTCTTAATTACGTGTTTATATAAAAATCTTCGATCTACCAAAGCAGCCAGAATTGAACCTAAAATAGATAAGGTTGATAACATAAATGAAAAGTCACAATGAATATTAACTATTATTATAAGAAATAAATAAATATATATATATATAAATATCTCTTCTATTCTATTTATATGCCATCGTTCTCTCTCCAAATATACATCACACCACCACCAGCTTTAATCCAATCCAAACCATGCAAGCCAAAGCCATGTCACTCTCAAATCCGTTCCTCACCCGGCCGCCGCCGCCGCCGCCGCTACAACCACAATCGGATCTCGCGAAGCCTTTTTCGATTCCGACGAAAGGGCCCATCACAAAACCCATATCAGCCGTCAAATCATCGAACCCATCGTCGTCCATCACCTCCAACGGTACGCCAAAAAGATGGAGTATCGAAAGCTGGAAGACGAAGAAAGCGTTTCAGCTCCCGGACTATCCCAAGCAAGACGCGCTTGATTCGGTCCTTAAGACGCTAGAGTCCTTCCCGCCGATTGTGTTTGCCGGTGAGGCGAGGAACCTTGAGGAGCGATTGGGTCAGGCTGCTTTGGGGAAGGCTTTCTTGCTCCAGGGCGGTGATTGTGCTGAGAGCTTCAAGGAGTTCAGTGCCAATAATATTAGGGATACCTTTCGGGTGCTTTTGCAGATGAGCGTGGTCCTAATGTTTGGTGGGCAGATGCCTGTTATCAAGGTGTATTTAATGTTTCCCCCTTTTCCATGTTCTTGCGTATATCTGTGATTGTTTGCTGCAGTAAATGAGCCAAAGGTGTGGTTTATACTTATAGTGATCGACCTTTTTACTACCTCGTGGTGATGTTCTGCTTTAGGTGGGTAGAATGGCCGGGCAATTCGCTAAGCCGAGGTCCGACCCGTTTGAAGAGAAGGAGGGCGTGAAGCTACCGAGCTACCGTGGAGACAACGTTAACGGCGATACCTTCGACGAGAAATCCCGCATTCCCGACCCCGAGAGAATGATCAGGGCGTACACACAATCCGTAGCTACATTGAACCTTCTCAGAGCTTTTGCTACTGGTGGATATGCTGCTATGCAGAGGGTCAGCCAGTGGAATCTTGACTTCACTGAACATAGTGAGCAAGGCGATAGGTATGTAATTTTTTCGGTTAACTTTACTTTTTGCTTAGGCCTTATTTCTGGGTTGGTTCTAATGAGAGAAAGACTGAGGATTACAATGCTTAACTTATGGAATAAAAGGTACCGTGAACTGGCACACCGAGTGGATGAGACACTTGGCTTTATGGATGCTTGTGGTTTAACGGCTGATCGCCCGCTTATGACCACTACTGAGTTCTGGACGTCGCACGAGTGCTTATTACTACCTTACGAACAAGCCCTTACTAGGATGGACTCGACTTCTGGTCTGTATTACGATTGTTCGGCTCACATGCTGTGGGTTGGGGAACGAACAAGGCAGCTCGATGGTGCCCATGTGGAGTTCTTGAGAGGTGTTTCGAATCCTCTTGGGATTAAGGTTATGATAAGGAAGTTGGCTTTCATTTATTACACTTTCAGGAAAGAGTGATTATGCTCTTGTTAACAGTGGGACTTATCTGTTCTTGCCTTGTGATGATGCAGGTAAGTGATAAGATGGATCCTAATGAGTTAGTGAAGCTCATCGACATACTAAATCCCGAAAACAAACCTGGAAGAATAACAGTGATCACCCGAATGGGAGCTGAGAACATGAGAGTGAAGCTTCCCGGTCTCATTCGAGCTGTTCGTCGGGCGGGTCAAATAGTCACATGGGTCAGTGACCCTATGCACGGTAACACCATTAAAGCACCTTGCGGGCTCAAAACACGCTCCTTCGATGCAATCAGGGTATGTATGATTCTAACCCCTTTCCCGTCCATGTCTTGAAGATCTTTTTTGGTGGAAATTTTGAGCTAGAATACAAACCTGAGATTAAGTTAGTGATACATTTCATAGGCTGAGGTGAAGGCATTCTTCGACGTGCATGATCAAGAAGGAAGCTACGCAGGTGGGGTTCATCTGGAGATGACGGGTCAAAACGTAACAGAATGTGTCGGAGGGTCGCGAACGATCACTTACAACGATCTGAGCTCACGCTACCACACTCACTGCGACCCGAGGCTTAACGCTTCTCAATCTCTTGAGCTAGCGTTTATCATTGCAGAAAGGCTCAGAAAAAGAAGAATTGGGTCCCAACGTTTCACTTCCTCTATCAAGATTTGAGCAAGCCTCATGTCATATATATGTATGAACCTTTGGATCTGTTAAGAGAGTGACAAAATATGAGCAAGATTTTCCTGTCAAAGGTCACTTGTATTGTAGTAATACTATAAGATTAAGGTTCTTGTTTAGTATTAAACATATACTATACTATCCTAGACTCTGTCGAAGTGAATGATTGATAAACATTTGAATGCTTCTTAGATATAAACTGGAGAATCTAATCTTGTTTAAGATAAAGTAAAAGCTGCTGATGTAATGAAATCCTACCTACGTTGCAAAAAAGCTGTGATCTTTACAGAAATACATAGAATGATGCATTTGATGTCTACGGCCCATCAAATGTGGGCTTTTTTCAAACAAATAATAGGGCTCAGGCCCAATTAGTCGACGATGCATATTTCCCAAAGTACCCCTCTTAAGAGATATTCTGAGCTGCTTGACCATTTGATGAACTGAGCGCCTGTCTGCCAGCGATAACGTCCTCAAATGCCGAACTTGGCGAGCTTCCAATCGATGCTCCTATTACCATGTTTTACGAGCTCGGCTGCGTCGTTTCGTAGCGCGGTTTGCACCGGATTACGTGTTTCTCCGGCGGAGTGGAGCGTGACGGCCAGCACCTCGAAGAGGAGAGACAATAGCGGCGTTACGAATGGGAAAAGGGGAATCCTATGTATGGCGAACCCCAGGAGGGTGAAGATGGTTGCGAAGCAAATACGGAGGGAGCTATCGGACATGTTGCTGAAGGATAAGGTTTTGCAGTACGCGGTGTTGCCTGAAGCTGGGCTGGGTGCCGATCGTTACATGTCGTCGCTTACGACCATCAGCGACGTTGAGATTTCGGCTGATTTGCAGGTTTGTCTTTTTTTTACCCTAATTTATCTCCCATTTTCGTTATCGTCTCTTTTGTGGACTACACGATTACGATCTGGAAGCTAAGCTGAAATTAGAGAACATTTAGTTTTGAAATAAACATTTTTCCTCACCTTTAGTTGTTGAATTGGGCAGTTTAATGAAAATGAATCATTGACATTGGATTAAACAAACATTAGAGAAGCTCCGTCGTATTAGATTCTTGAACTGCATTTCTTGCTTATCTAATGGAAAAAGACCAATGAGTTGTCTTTAACACATGAAGCTTCTTATACTATGGGTTGGCAGGTTGTTAAAGTTTATGTGTCAGTTTTTGGAGATGAGAGAGGCAAAGAAGTTGCATTGGCGGGGTTGAAATCAAAAGCAAAGTACGTGCGTAGCGAGCTGGGAAAGCGTATGAAGTTGAGGATCACTCCTGAGATTCGTTTTCTTGAAGATGAATCTCTAGAAAGAGGAAGCAGGGTTAGACTCAAAATACTTCTATGTTTTTCTTCCCTTATGCTAAATCTTCATTAATGCTTAACAAGTTGCCTTTCGTTTTCTTGATTTGCCATTTCCTCTGATTGCTGGGTTCATTTCTTTCAGGTGATTGCTATATTAGACAAAATAAAAGATGAAAATGAGCAAAAGATGGCGACGGACGGAGATGACGAATTTGAGGATTCCTCGGGTAGCAATGAGAATATGGAGTGGGAGGGCGATGACCTCGATGATGAAGGGATCATTTATGTCAAGTAGGTTTATCTGTAACATAGAGGAGATAGTGATGAGAATACTCGAACTGTTGGCTTGTGATTTTCTTGCAGGTCAGTTCACTAGCCAGCATCCTAACGAGAGAAAGAGAAAGAGAGAGAGAGAGATTATTAGTCATTTGAGGTCTGTAATTAAAGAGAAAAGACCCTCTTCATGTTCATTCTTCCTCGTTGGATACCCAATCAGTAGTTATTAGGTGCGGTATACGAAAAAAAAATTATAAATATAAAACAATTTCAAAAAGGGGAAAAAAAGGTGGGGTGAATGAAGGGGATTGAAGTATTCCATTCGATTTGGCTATGAGTTTGTGCCATATAGACTTGATGGAGGCTTAATTGCGCCATACAATTCAGTGGTCGGACTAATCTTCGGGGTCAGATAAATATGTCATAAACCTACATGACAACGATAGTCATGAGAAATAAATCGCATGACACTACTCAAGGAATTGTGGGAGGGGGAATTCGATCTCATGACCTAATATACAAATTCTTAAGGTCTCTAGATCAAGGTCTCATTTGCGAAAAAAATATTATCTACTAGGCGTGCTAGTGATTTTCTTGATGACGGGCTGAGTGGGAGTTATGTGGTGGTGTGTATGGTTGGCTTTCTTTCAGGGATTAAGAATGATAAATCCTAAAATTTCGTGGTAATAATGAAATTCATATAATCTTGGAGGACCATTTTTGAATTATACAAATTTACTAAACCAGCGGCGCCTATGAAATCTCAACTAATCTCTCTCACATCTGATCTTACGGTTAGGATTATCCCAATCCCAATCCAAATCTACTAAAAATGCAAATCCTGGCCGTCCGATCACATCCACGCGATTCCTAGAAATAAATATAAAAAAGGCCGTGATAATGATAATAATCAATCCTCACGAAAACCTATCGAAAACCCGCACCTTCAAAAACAGAGAGGGAGACCAAAGAAGAAACGAAGAGGTGTTGCAAAAACATGGCGGCAACAGTTGGCGCGTGGGGAAAACCAGGTGCGTGGGCGATGGACGCCGAAGAGAATGAAACCGAACTCCTTCGACAGCGCAAGGAAGACGACAATAAAGCTATCAGCAATCGTTCCAACGACGATGAAATGGTTGATTTCCCGTCGTTGTCTGCCGCCGCCGCCACAAGGACCAAGAAGAAGAAACCCCAGAAGATACCTCTTCGGGATTTCAACAAATACGGCTCGGCGAAGCCTACGGAACCCGAGGGTTTAACTCCCGACGAGCTAATGATGCTGCCCACCGGTCCGCGCCAGCGCACCGCGGAGGAGCTCGATCGGAGCAAGCTCGGGGGAGGATTCAAATCATACGGCGGTGGTGTTTCGAGGGAAGAGCGCCGGCCCCGCAGTTTCAACAGGGAAGCTAGTGAATTTATGCCATCTCGGGCGGACGAAACCGACAATTGGGCAGCAGCAAAGAAACCCGCCATGGGTTCTGGTGGGTCCAACTCCGAGAGGAGGGAGAGGGGTGGATTCTTCTCGGATTCTTCGTCGAGGGCTGATGACGTGGACAATTGGGCTACAAAGAAGAGCTTCGCTCCTTCGGAGCCGAGGAGGTACGAGAGAAGAGGTGGCTTTGGGTTGGGTTCTGGCGGGAACGGCAGTTCGGATTCTGACAATTGGTTGAGGAGAAAAGAAGAGGAAGGTAGGGGAATTGGAGGGAGTGGTGGTGGTGCTTTTGACAGTTTAAGGGAGAGGAAAGGTGGATTCGATTCTAACGGTGGAGGTGGTGGTGCGGATGGTGAGATGTGGGGAAGGAAAAGAGAGGAACTTAATGGTGGCGTTGGTGGTAGGCCAAGGTTGAATTTGCAGCCGAGGACTTTGCCATTGGCTGAAGGTGATAAGAAGATCGAGGCAAAAACTACCAAGGGGAATAATCCCTTCGGTGAGGCCAGGCCCAGAGAGGAGGTATTGAAAGAGAAGGGTAAGGATTGGAAGGAGATTGAGGAGAAGTTAGAATCAATGAAGGTTAAGGAGAGTGTTGCTGACATTGGTAAGAGAGAGGGGTTTTGGAGTGGCAGAGAGAGAAAGAATACGGAGGCTAGGACAGAGAGGGCGTGGAGGAAACCGACGGCTGTGCCCGATGACTCTCATTCGCAGCAAAGGTGAGTGCTTTTACGTTTTCCAAAATGAATGGTTTAGCCTCGTGGGAATTAAATGATATTGTTTAGTTTTGTATGACTTGGGGAAAGTTGATTTTGATTGGATCTTTACGAGTTTGCAATTGCATCGATGCTTGTCTAGCTGGTTTGTGTAAAGTTTGGGCTGTGTTTCGCTGTGACTTTAACCCTTCGAAACCTTTTGAGGTGATAATGCTGTCATCATATTTTTAGTACACAGAGATATAGATGCATACATATCTAGTTCTTCATCAATGTTGATTACATCCGATGTTATAGCAGCAGAGTACTTCCCCCAATACTAGTCATAATATTTTTCTAGGCTTGTGTGGCTCCTTATGGCGCACATATATGATATATGTTGATTGCTGCTTGCTCTATATATACAAATTCTCTTCTTGGAAATTTTTGTTGATTGGTGGCTTAGGCTTCTGCTTATCATCCATTTTTTTTTTCCTCCCACAGTGCAAGTGAATCAGAGCATGGACACTCCGAGGTTGCTGAAAATGGACATGGTGCAGAGGTTGAACTGAAAGATGACGTTCATATATGATCTTGGTTCAAGAAATTATTGCTGAGTTTATTGGACTTTTGTTCTACTATTTTTTTTATTACAGATGTTATGTTATTGCTTCTACGATGTAGAGCCATAGCAGTTTTGGGAGAGGAATTGTGTGGCATGTTTTATCTTTTTCATTTGCTTTTTAGCTTTCCCTTTGGTGGTTTTCTCCTCTCTGAAAAACAGAGAAATTGATAAATATAAACATCAGCGCTCTGCACATGAAACAACTACTTTCTTGACTTTCATTAGGCATGAATGATCTCTTTCTTAATCATAATTCCTCCCTAAAAAAAAAACCTTTTCATTACCAAAACAATCTTCTCAGTTTCTTACAGCACAGCCATTGAAAGGAGCATAACGCACTGCTCCCTTAAAAAGGAGGCAGTTGATGAAAACACTATATCGTCTTCTTCATTCTGATCTTTAAGACAAACAATATAGTAGGGATGGACTACTGCTGTAGTTCACGGAAGATTACATTCTCAACTTTTATACTTAATGTTCTAGCAGCAGCCGCCACCATTAATGGAGCTTACGGATATACAATAGTCGCAGGAACAGTATTCTGCGACCAATGTAAAGACGGGCAAATATCCCTTTTCGATTATCCCTTACGCGGTAAGTTTGTCTGCGAAAATTTCATAAGCAACACGGGCAAGAACTAAAAAAAAAAAATGGTTTCTTTTTTGCAGATGTTAAGGTGATATTGGCCTGTCCTGGAAGAAGCGATATGAGGAGGGAAGAAACAACAAAGTGGTTGGGAAACTACGTTATTCGATTCGATGGCACCCCAAGCTTAAACGGTTGCCACGTTCAAGCCTCGGGCAGCGACGACGGGCAAGGCCCGAGCCGCTGTGGAGCCATTCCCGGCCCGGCCAAGTACGTAAGACAAATGATCAACATGTTCGATATGGAAATGTACAGCGTTGATCCATTACTAACCCAACCTGCGAAGCCTAAGTCATTTTGTTCGAGAAATAACGTTCCAAGCCCGCGGGCTAACCCACCTCTATCGCCACTGCCACTGTCACATCAGATGCAGCCGCCTTTGCAGTCTCCATTGCCCTTACTGAAAGCTTCAGCCTTCTCATTCAGGCAAGCCAATCTAATTAGTTTCTTCAAAAAAACAAATTAAAGGGCCTTTGATAGACTTGCTATTATTCGATTCTTGATGCGCTTTCGATATTGTACGTACGTAGGAAGTGGATAATGCCCGAGTACAGATGCCATTGGAAAGAGTTAAGACCCGACGGGAAAGTCGGGGCAGTCTTTGGAATCTCAGCTGCCCGAAGATACGGCCCAAACATGACTTTGATGGATGGATTAATGGGGAAAGGAGCTCCTTATAAAACCCTTTTAAGAGAAGCAACAGCCTCACTTCTCAACTCTTATTACAACAGCCTAGGATTCCCATATCGGCCTTCGGACGTTCTCGTGCGAATGAATACCGCTTTGAGCGACGGATCAACGACAAGGCAAGTTCTTGGCACTGCTCTAAGGTTCATGAGGGCCAATAATGGCGGGGGAATTACTAATGCCACTTGTAGTTTTACTACATGCAAGTGAATCGATGATATATATGTATGTAGCTTAGCCGTCACACCCTTCTTATTATCAAAATATTATATGATCAACATAGCCTGTTGTGAAAGGAAAAAGTGCAGAAAAATATTTTGAATTATATTCTCAATCACTTCTTAATGAGTGCGTATACAGTCAAATATATATCAAGTCTGACTAACAAATACAGCTGTGAATAAATAAGTGACAACTGTCAAGTTTAGGTGTAATCTTCGGCTCGTGAGTCAGCTGCCACGTTGGCACTCTCATCACCTTCAACATTCGCTACATCCCCCCCACAAGTTGGTGCTTGGTGAAAGTCCAGCAAGCCCAACTTGGAAATCAGAGACA
This sequence comes from Lindernia subracemosa, assembly GCA_028392965.1. Lineage (NCBI taxonomy): Eukaryota > Viridiplantae > Streptophyta > Magnoliopsida > Lamiales > Linderniaceae > Vandellia > Vandellia subracemosa. The sequence continues at coordinate 475,981 of JAQPCC010000046.1, forward strand.
TGAAAGCAGGGAAGCTTAGGGACTTAGTAAACACATCAGCGAGTTGTAGGCGAGATGAGACATGATTCAATGAAATAAAACCAAGCTTGTATTGATCCCGAACAATATGACAATCAATCTCGATGTGCTTCGTCCGTTCATGAAAAACTGGATTTTCAGAAATGTGAATCGCCGCCTTATTATCACACCACAAAGGAACCGGCAATGTAATGTGAACCTGCAGATCTGTCAACAAATAACTGATCCACCGTAATTCACAAACTGTGGCTGCTAAGCTGCGATATTCAGCTTCAGCAGACGAGCGGGACACAGTGTTTTGCTTCTTTGTCTTCCAACTAATGAGAGAATTCCCAAGAAAAATGCAATAGCCAGTGAGGGACTTGCGAGTGACATGACATGCAGCCCAATCCGAGTCACTATAAGCCGCAAGGTGCAAGTCATTCTCAGCAGAGTAAAATAATCCTTGGGAAGAGTTGGACTTCAAATACTTGAGAACATGCATCATGGCAGTCCAGTGAGCTGCGCGAGGAGCATGTGTATGTTGGCTCAGTTGTTGCACTGCATAAGTAAGGTCCGGCCTTGTGAAACCAAGGTAAAGCAATCGGCCAACTAATGTTCTGTATTTAGAGGGATCATCCAGCATAGGTCCACAAGCATCCTCCCGAGGAAAAGAGTGATTCTTAGGCAATGGAGTACTCGAGGGCTTCACACCACTCATCCCAATTGTGGTTAGAAGATCTAAGATGTACTTGCGTTGATTAAGATAAATCCCATGAGATGTGCGAATAAGTTCTATCCCAAGAAAGAACTTGGCAGGACCAAGATCTTTAATGGTAAATGTGGAGTCAAGAAATGCCTTTACTCGTGCAATCTCATCAAGGGAGGAACCAGTGATGAGAACATCATCAACATATACGAGGAGCACCAGAAATACAGAATCTCTATTGAGGATGAAAAGACAATGGTCGTGTGATGACTGCACAAAACCATATGAGTGTAACTCAGAGGTAAACTTGGCATTCCATTGGCGTGACGCTTGCTTAAGACCATATAAGGACTTCCTAAGCTTGCATACTTTGTTTTGCTCAGCCACATGATATCCTGGAGGCAATTTCATATAGACTTCTTCATCCAAAATTCCATGAAGAAATGCATTGTTGACGTCTAATTGCTCTAGTGGCCAGCAATAAGCTGCAACAAGGGCAATCAAGATTCGAACTGAAATAGCCTTAGCTACAGGTGCAAAGATGTCAAAGTAATCAACTCCTTCAGTTTGATTGTATCCCTTGGCAACTAGCCGAGCTTTATGTCTGTCCACAGAACCATCAGCCTTACATTTCACCTTGAAAATCCATTTGCAACCAATGGCTTTCTTACCCATTGGCAGTTCAACAATGTCCCAAGTCTCATTATTTTCAAGAGCCTCTAACTCGGCATCCATGGCTTGTACCCATTCTCTTGAAGTTCTAGCTTCTTCATAGGTGTGTGGCTCTTTGATATTGTTTAGATTAGCCAAGAAACACATGTACTTTGGTGATAAACAATGATTAGTAATAAAAGGATATGTTTTGGAGTATAAGGTGAGGAATGTACCAGATTGCAGCAAGGAGAAGTTACAGAACCAGCATGTACATTGCAAGACACGTATTCATTCATCCAATGGGGTGGATTTTTTGTTCTGGAACTCTTTCTTAAGGCTGGTATAAGTGACTCAGACATTGTAGGTGCAAGATCAGGGGACGATATGGGAGATTCATGTTCTGACTCTATCTGATCAGGTAAGTTTTGTGGGGATGGGACATGACCATTTTGGAATGAGGCAGTGTGGGGTTCATGGCTAATACTATGAGGAGCAGATGGCATATTAAGGTTCATATCAGAGGCTGAATAAGGTAATATAGTGTCAAGAATGTCAAGGGAAGATGTATCAGTAGAGGTTGTATGGAATGGGAATATAGTTTCATGAAACGTTACATCTCTTGAGATGAAGATGCTCCATGATTGAATGTCAAGAATTTTGTACGCTTTTTGACCTGAGGGATATCCTAAGAAAACACCCTTAATGGCTCTAGGACTAAACTTGTCTTTGTGGGGCAGGGTATTGGTAGCAAAACACAAACAACCAAAAGTCTTTATATGAGTGAGATTGGGTACCTTTTTGTTGAGAACCTCATATGGACTTTTCCAGTGAAGTATAGATGTAGGTAGACGGTTGATGAGATATGTGGCTGTGAGTATGGCTTCCCCCCAATATTTCTTTGGTAGGTTGGATTGAAACATAAGAGCCCTAGCTACTTGCAACAAGTGCTTGTGCTTTCGCTCAACAATCCCATTTTGTTGGGGTGTATAGGGACAAGACTTTTGATGAATATATCCAAGTTTGTTGAAGAGGGTTTGACAATAACTGCTATTGAACTCAGTTCCATTGTCGCTTCTAATGATTTTCACAGAACATTGGAACTGGTTTTTGATCATACTCAAAAAATTGGTTAGTAAGGTTGATGTTTGTGACTTTAAGTGCATAAGGAATGTCCAAACAGAACGACTATGATCATCTACAATGGTTAGAAAATAATGATAGCCATTGTGTGTAGGATACTTGTAGGGACCCCATATGTCAACATGTAGTAACTCAAAACAAACAGACGCATGACTTGTGCTGGTAGGAAACTTTATACGATGCTGTTTAGCAGCAGGACAAATATCACATACTTCACTGGAATTGCACTTGGGTTGCATGAGATTAATGTGTTTCATAACATCAATAGATGGGTGTCCTAAACGGCTATGCCAAATATGACTAGATACATGGCTAGCATTATTTGAAAAATGTATGAAATTGTTGGCTAGTGACTGACCAATGGAAGAGGCAGAAAGTAAAGCATTGGTGACTGACTGGATTTTTCCTGGAGTGAATGATTCCTTGTCAAGAATGTACAGCTTGTTTGCAACTCTCCCCACATCAATCACTTGCTTAGTCTGTTGGTCCTGCAAAATACAACAATTAGAGTTGAAAAAGGTATTGATTCCTCCAGAATCTGCAAGTTTATGGATGTATATGAGATTGTATTTGAAATCAGGAACATGCAGACACTTGATAAGATGAAATTTATCAGTGAACTGCACATCCCCAATGTGTTTGACAGTCTTGATGCTGCCATCGGGTAAGAATATGGGAGTGAATTGGATGGTATTTTTTGGATATTTCATGGCTGTAATGTCATAGCACATGTGATTCGTAGCACCGCTATCCAAAATCCAGAACCACACTCCCAATGAATTAGTAGAGTTCAAGTTATGACTGGAGCTCATACCTGCAAAGTCCATCATATGAGCAAAGTTAACCTGATCTGCATTAGACTGTTGGGCGTGATGTTTGCCTTTCAAGATCTTCCCAACTTCATTTTGCAGCATGTTCAAGTTAGCCATTATTACTTGTAGATCAGCGTTATCATTGCCAGAAACTTCAAATGGACAGTCTGCTACATTCATCACTTGCCTCCTTTCGGTGTTCATTGATTTTTGAGGCGTCTTATTGATCTTCTCCTTGTACTCCTTCCACCAATCTGGAAGACCGTGTATCTTGAAACACATATCCTTGTTATGACCATTTCTCTTACAATGATCACACCACAGCTTTCTTTTTCTTCCTTGGACATGAATGAAGTTGAAGGTTTTTTCATGGTACCTCTGTTATGCGCCAAGAATGCGCCGTTTTCTCCAGAATCATGCAAGAGCATACTTGATTTTTTCTGGTTCTCCACATTCATTACCATGGAATAAGCTTTGTTCTCATCAGGCATAGGCTCCATCATCAGAATATGATTTTTGACCCCATCATATTGCTCATTTAGTCCAAGTAGAAATTGCATCAATTTGTTTCTCCTTTCCTTCGTGTCAATACACTTTCTAGCTTCACAGGTGCATTGAACAGGTGGATCTATATAACTAATTTCATCCCAGCACCTTTTCAACTTTGAAAAATACAGATCTAGCGGTAGATTCTCTTGAGTGATAGATATTATCTCCCTTTGCAGGTTAAAAATTTGAGGACCATTCGAAGTTCCATACCTGACCTTCAGTGATTCCCAGAGAATTTTCGCATTGGTTGAGAATGCATATCCAGCTGCGATTTCTTTGGTCATCGAGTTAAGAATCCACGAGACAATCATGAAGTTTACTTGTTCCCAGGTTTCATGGCGAGGATCATTACGAGCAGGTTCCTTCACTCGTCCATCAATAAAACCCAACTTCTTCTTAGCTCCCAAGGCAATCATCATCGCATGACTCCAAGCTGCATAGTTACTGCTATTCAATAAATTCGTGACTAAAATCGTTCCAGGCGAATCAGAACCATGAAGATACATGTTATGTTCCTCTGTTCTTCGATTTCCACCTGAAGACGAACTAGCAATTTGAGGTGATTCACTAATATCTTCCATTTCAGCCCTAATTGATAGGAATCGAGACGATAATAGCAGCGGATCAAGTGAAATTGAGATAGAATTGCAAATAATCACAGATCTGATTGAGAGATTTGCTCTGATACCATGTTGTGAAAGGAAAAAGTGCAGAAAAATATTTTGAATTATATTCTCAATCACTTCTTAATGAGTGCGTATACAGTCAAATATATATCAAGTCTGACTAACAAATACAGCTGTGAATAAATAAGTGACAACTGTCAAGTTTAGGTGTAATCTTCGGCTCGTGAGTCAGCTGCCACGTTGGCACTCTCATCACCTTCAACATTCGCTACATAGCCGTTATTTTCAACGACTTTTTACATGAAATAGTTTTTATGGAGTAAAACAATAATTTACAAAAGCCATCAGACTTGAATAAAGCTAACAAAAAGTGTCATTTTGCATTCGACGATTCAATTGAAGTATGCTTCTAAGAACAATTGATGATTACGTTCACAAAACATGCAATCCATTATTTTATAACATTAAATCTAGCTTTTTTATTTTCCACATTTTCTTGATATTCCATGTAGTTATAACTCTCAATATAATTGTCGTAACGCATGTATTATATTTAACTAGTATTTTCCGCACACTCGATGCGTGTGCTTAATATATAAATAAAATATAAAATTATTTTTATAATATGAAATTATAATATTGATTTTAATTGAAAAATATTTTTTATAAATTAAAAATATGATTTTGGAGGTATAATTAAAATAAATTTGAAGATTAATAGTAAAATGATAATTAGCAATATCATATCAACTCAATTTGAATTTGCCAAACCGTCGTCAATTATATAATGGTAAAGATAAAGGTATATAGATAAGAGGCTGCTAGAGCGAGTTATAAAGTATCCAAAGTAGGGTTCTTATAACCAAATATTGGTCTTGCCTATTAATATATTTGTAAATTAGTACCCTACCTAACCCTCAATATATCTATATATAACTATATTTATCAAGAACGCATGGTCAACAATTCAAAAAGAGTCGAACTTTTATCATATTTCATTTCTCATTTCGCAACTATCTCTGTCTCTTTCCCAAAAAAAAAACTATCTCTGTCTCTCTCTCTATATATATATATAACTAACCATCGTAGGGATAAAAACATAAAAATTACAAGAGAAAATGAGTCGTGAGTGTGGCGTAATCTCAGCTCTATGCCTTCTTGTAATAATTTCAGTCCCTACCGTTCATGGAAATTCCCCCGCCGACATGAAAGATTGGTACCAAAACCTCCCCGACATGAAGCAAAAGGTGACGCAGCTTCACTTCTACCTTCACGACATAGTGAGCGGCCCTAATCCGACCAACGTCCCCATAGCCGTGTCCAACTTCACGGCCCGATCGCGCACCTACTTCGGGCTGATCGCTGCCATCGACGACCCGTTGACATCCGGGCCCAGCCCGGATTCTGACCCGGTGGGGCGGGCCCGGGGCGTGTTCGCCTCGTCGTCGTTGGACGAGATTGGGTTCCACATGTCGTTCAACTTTGTGTTCACGGGCGGGAGGTACGACGGGAGTACGATAAGCGTGTTGGGTCATAACCCGTTTATGGACGAGTTCCGCGAGCTGCCCGTGGTTGGCGGGTCGGGTCTCTTTAGGCTGGCTAGTGGAACGGCGATGTTGAACACGGTGGTGTTTAATAGTACGTCGGGCGACGCCGTCGTTGAGTACGACGTTATGGTGTTGCATTATTCGTCGTAATTTGATCTTAAGTTTTGTATTTTCATTTTATCTCTTATTTGGTAATGTTTAGTTTTTTTATGCTCTACTTCACATTTATTATGTTTTAAGAAAGAGAGTAAAGTGGAAAAGAAAATTAAAAATTTGGGAGAAAATAATTTTAATAAGTTTTCCTTTCGTTTTCTTTTGATTTTCTTTAGTATAAATATAACCAAGATTTTTTTTCTATCCATTTCATTTTTCTTTTTATTTTAATTTCCACAAACTAAAACACTTTATTTAATTATTAAAAAAAATAATAATAATCAACATAATAATAAATTCAAGTTGCCCTCTACAAAAATTTGTTAGAAGAGAATTTATTACAATTTCCAATTTAATTTTCCCGTCTAATTAGCTCTAATTGTAATGATTAAGACGGTCAAATGAAATGTATCTAAGGATGGGGACCGTCCGATCACATCCTCTTATTAAATTCTGGCCGTCCCTTCGTTTACCATGATAAAACCTGTTGTAATAATAATAAACGTGAAAATAAGGTAAAAAATCGTGGGCCCCACTATAATAGTAAATTGTCAACTGCCACGTGGCGGTAATCCTTCCACTATATAAAGTTAGGCCGCAGCGTCATAGAGACGCAGCTGCTTGTGAGAGAAAAAAAAAGGAGGTAGGGTTTCGGAGATCTTAGAAAAATGGCGGACGGTGATGTTAAGAAGGGAACAGTCAAGTGGTTCAACGATCAGAAGGGTTTTGGATTCATCACCCCTGACGATGGCAGCGAGGATCTTTTCGTTCACCAATCGTCGATCAAGACCGAGGGCTTCCGCAGCCTCGGCGATGGCGAGGAGGTGGAATACGTCGTGGAGTACGGAAGCGACGGACGTGCGAAGGCGGCTAACGTTACGGGTCCCGGAGGAGCGGAGGTGCAGGGAAGCAAGCGCGGATCTTCGTATGGTGGTGGTGGGGGTGGGGGTCGAGGTGGAGGCGGGTACAGCAGTGGTGGAAGGAGTAGTTACGGTGGCGGAGGCGGTGGGTATAACGGTGGGGGAAGGGGTGGTTATGGTGGCGGTGGCGGCGGCGGTGGTGGGTGTTATACGTGTGGTGAGAGTGGGCACATGGCAAGGGAGTGTCCTCAGGGGGGTGGCGGTGGTGGTGGTGGCTATGGAGGTGGTGGGTACAGAAGCGGTGGCGGAGGTGGAAGATACGGCGGCGGCGGCGGCGGCGGCGGCGGCTGTTTCAGCTGTGGTGAAGAAGGCCACTTTGCCAGGGACTGTCCCAATCCAAGTCGTTGAGCTGATCTGAAGTGCTTATTGTTTTATGTTACTGCTGGTTTATGTTGTGGAATCTATCCTATCCTATGGTTTTTGTCGAATGATGTCTGATTGCTATCTGCTTATGTTCTTCCTTGTTGTCTCCCAAGCCAGATCTGTTTTCTGGTAAGTTTTTTGTTATGATGAGCTTTGGTATGTGATTTATACATGTCAGACTCTGTTTGCTATGTATGTTGTGGGACTGAAATGAATCAAAGTTATTACCTTTTTCACTCTCTTCTCCATCCCTTTTAATATGAGTTAGTTCATGAAAGAATGTCATAAATGATGCATAGATTTGAGATTAATGGAAGAGTTTTTAGTGTTCTTGGGACATCAATGATACACAGTCATAGCAGATTTCCCTCTTGGCCTCTTCTGGGCTTACTACATGGTTCATAAGATGTCTGATCAAGTGGCTCCAGTCATAGTCTAGTGAATATGCTGTGGCAGATGATGGCTGACATTGCTCGCCGGAGATTGACCTGCGGCGGTGGCTGACGGCAATTGTGGAGGAGGGCATTGGTAGCACTTTGTGAACAAACCAAACGTATCGATCTGATGAATGAAATTCACCATGCTCGCCCATCCGCCGAATCCAAATCCAACTATCAAAACCCATATCACTACGATCACGTTGATCACATACGTACCAATCCACCTCCCGAAGTACTTTGGTGGCTGCTCAACTGCATTCTGCAGTATTTAAAACGAAGATTCAAACAAATTTCATCAGATGAAAAGGTATATGTAAGAACTTACCTCTCTTGCTGAGGCTGATTTGAAGGTGAACATGTGAGCCAAAGCGGGGATAATGTAGACCGTGAAGCTGACCAAGAGGGAGCCAACGGTCGAGTTTATGGGGCCGAAGAAGGGGAAAACGATGGCCAAGAACCATATGGGCACCACCACTGGCAGCCTCGCGGCTGCTCGTTTGCACAAGCTCTTGCACTCGTGCAGCCCTATGGCCTTCTCCCAGACGAAATACAAAGGCGTACATGCGAATCCAAACGTAATAAACTGCTCCACGGATATGGGACGACGAGGTTGTTGGTTAACTACTGCTCAAACATATCTCCATTATGATACAACAAAATGTCTTGCAAGAAGATTTATTCACCTGGTGGACTAGCATTAAGACGACGGCCATGTCCCTGAAGGGCGATCTTGGAAGGAGGGAGAACGCATTGGAATGGTTGAGAAGCAAATCCCCGAAAGCCCAATACACCGATGCTGCCGACGGCAGCGTCAGCGTCAGCACATAAAGGGTGGCGAGAAGGTAGATGGCTTTGAACTTCTGTGGCTTCCACATGGCGTGCATAATCTCTCTGCCCAACACAACACAATACAACATCGTCGCACCGTAGACAATTCTTTTCATTACCACACACTTTGCCATTTACACCCTCAAGAAAATGAGTCTTACACTGTGACGGCGTGTCCCCCGAAGGTGTAAAGAATGTTTGTTGCGCCCGTGAAGTACAGCACCACCCTCGTCGGGCCAGAATGCTTCACACCATCCACCTATTGTTGTCGATCGTCAAGAATGTAAGAAGGAACGCCATGGATAGGACATAGTATATATACACCTACCTGTCCGTGGAGTAGAGAGGCAATGGTGAGGTACCAAGCAGTGTAAGTGGTCATCAGCAGGCCAAGAAAGGACCATATTCTGTAGTTATGGAAAGAAGGGATGAACACCGTCGTTGCACAGCACGCCCCGAAGACATACGTCCATGTCCTCTTGTCCAAATTGTCGTTTATGTAATATATATTGCTGCGAATAACAGTGTAAGTATTGCTCTTGAGCACTCAGATTATATATGGTTACTTACCTTGCACAAGCTATGAGCTGTATGACGGATCCAAAGAGAAGGAAAGTGCAGTTAAACGCCAAGCCGACGTTCCTCCAGTGTTTTCCGAGGAGCCCATCAAGCACTTCGAACCACTAAATCGATAAATAAACTAGACTTGATGATCAATAAACACTACATAAGACAGTATTATTACAAGACATGATGGTAAAAACCTGAATGACATGGTTTCTGAAGTCGACTTTTTCTCGCTCTTTCCTTGTTCGATACTCGACGTAGAGAACGCTGATGAGATAAGCTGTCCAGCTTCCCATCAAACCGTAGAACAACTGAAATAGAATCCCAGACAGCATTCCCAGCTGAGAAAATGAGTATGGTAGAGTCAGCAGAACTTGTGCAACCTAAGCCCAGAAAACATATATAATACAAATCCTGAGATTATTGCATATATACATGTTGTATAAATAGACAACAACATTGTAATGAAAATGTATGCATTGAAAGCAAAACTGACCTGGTTAGAAGCACAACTGAACCATGCATCATAAACTGAGCCGCCATGCCAAAAGAGGCTAGAAAGCTTTGACTTTATGTTTCTTGGCTTCCCTTCTTCAGTCTCCATTTCTACATAATTTCCCACTATTACTGTCTCTCCCTCATTGTTAGATAATGGGTCCATATTTTCTCAGTTATATGTCTTCGGTAGGAGTTTCTTGCAGATGTCAAGAGACTAATTCAAAGGGCAGAAGTGCTTGGTCTATATATGCATGTAGGAAGGAAGTTGTCTGAAAAACAATACTAAATCATTATCAATTTATGCTATAGAACAAAGACTAACCAATTGAAACAAAGGAAGAGAAACTATGAATTATGTTGATAGTCGACCAAATGATTGCCACCACACCAAACATGGCGTGATAGCTTTTTTATAATAAGAAGCAAAAAGGCAACTTTGCTCATGCCTAAAAGAATTTATACCTATTTTAATAATTGTTTATGTGTATTTTAGTTCGATTTATTACATTGGGTCTTATTATAGTCTTATAGTTTGGTCCAATTTCTTCATGTTGTGTCGTGATTTTTATGACCTTTGGGACCAGAAACATTCTCTGAAAATTAATAACTTTTTTTGTCTCCCTTTGACTGAAAAATTACTTCTGTAATAGCCAGCCAGCAAACTGTCTATCTCACTGGAAATTCAAAAGGGGGAAAAAAAAGGAAAACACATAATAAAATAAATGGTAGAAAACACCATCATCGTACATAGTGATAAGCCATGATAAGCAATGAGCACAATAATTTACATAGAGGGGCATATACGTGAAGGATTTAGTATGATGAATCAAATAATTAAAGTTAACATAGACTTTCTTTTTCTCCTGAATGATTAAAGTTTCTTTGTGATGATTGAGCTAATACACATTCTTCATCGATAGTAATTAATATTAACCTTTTTCTTTTATTAATCTCAACTTGAGAATCGTTGAACGTATTGCATGCCATCGATTGATGAACGCAACGGCCCATATTTCTACCTCTTCTAATAAGATTTTGTATGAAATTACCATACTTTGATTTCTACCTTTTTTTTCTTCTTTTCTTCAATACACAGCAAGAGCTAAGCTGTTTCTGGCTTTTCTTCTATGTATATAAGCTTTATAAAAACCATGGAGCCTTGCCTTAGTTCATCCTCCATGACCATGGCATTGGCAGCTGAAAGATTCTTTGTAGAATTTTATAATATTATTTTCTGGGACAGTGTAATAATTTGACTGAACTGAAAACCACCACACACACACACCTCTCTCTCTCTTGCATAATGCATTATAGTTGTGTGTCCTTTTGTGCATTTAATTGTTATTTCACCCATTCCTATCTTCCTCAAAAGAAGACACATTATTATTATTATTATTATTATTATTATCGGAACGTTGGACGTTGCAAAGCTCATTTTCTGCAAGTTCGTCCACCACTACAACCCTAAAATCAGTTGGCCTCAAGAGCAGCTAAGTCTTCAAAGGCGCAGACAAAAAAGATTCACCTTTTCCTTTTTCACAATCCCATAGCTACAAAGAGACTCTCCAATTGTTGCTTTTCGCTTTCTTCAACTTCATTACTCCAACCACATTAATCTTATAAAGATTTAGAGAGGAAGAAAGAGAAGACAATCGAAAAAGAAAAAAAAAAAGAATTCTTGGTTGCTTGTTGCTCACACACATTTCATGGATATTTGTTCTCAGTCACGCACAGTGATGTTGCTCATTCTCGCCTTTCACATTTCTCTTCTACTCTTCCCAAGAGGTATGTCAGGCACAAGGGACAATTAATCTCCTTCATTAGTTTTGTGGGTTTTTCCCCCCTTAAAGATTCGATCTTTCCATGGCGTCTGAAATAAAAGTGTGGTTTTTCCCCCCCTGTTTTCAATGTGAAATGGGTTTTTTATTCTACTATCAATCTTGTTTATAATCTGAACGTATCACTTCTAGAAACAGACTCTTGACATTTCTGAAGGTAAAGGTCTTATCTTTGAGCTGGCATTTTAGAAAATGGTGTTATATTACCAATCTGTAATGAAGAATAAGGTTTTTAACTTGGCTCTGCTTCACATGTCTGCTTTTTTTCTCTCCAAATCTTCAAGAATTTTCTTGACGAATGTATGGATTTTACTGTGGAAGCTACCGTTTTTAAGACAAATTTACTACCTTGTACTCAGTTTAACTGTATCTCTTACAGCGACATGGGCTAGCACCTTCACATTCGTCAACAAATGCTCCTACACAGTGTGGCCTGGTATACTCGCCAACGCCGGTTCATCCACGCTCGGCTCGACCGGGTTCGAACTCCCACAGGACACCTCTCGCACTTTCACCGCCCCAACCGGCTGGTCCGGTCGTTTCTGGGGCCGAACCGACTGCTCGTTCCCCGGTTCGTGCCAGACCGGAGACTGCGGTTCAGGTGAGGCCGAGTGCAACGGTTCCGGCGCCGCACCACCCGCCACGCTGGCGGAGTTCACCCTTGCACCCTCTGGAGGTTTGGACTTCTACGACGTCAGCCTTGTAGATGGGTAAAAGATTTTTTTTGGAATATGTTATCATTTTCTTTTTATCACAAGGTATAAAGATTCTGATCTCTTACATATACAGTTACAACCTGCCGATGATCGTTGAGCCTGCCGGCGGGTCGGGCACGTGCGCATCCACGGGTTGTGTGGCGGACCTAAACCGGGTCTGCCCGTCCGAACTCCGGGCTGGCGGCGGGCAGGCTTGTAAGAGTGCCTGCGAGGCTTTCGGCAGCCCAGAATACTGCTGCAGCGGGACTTACAACTCCCCGGCGGCTTGCAGACCGTCGGTTTACTCTCAGATGTTTAAGTCGGCGTGTCCGAGATCTTACAGCTACGCATACGATGATCCGACGAGTACCTTTACCTGCGGTGGTGCAGATTATACAGTCACATTTTGCCCCTCCACGCCAAGGTAATCTATCAATGGAATATCCAAAGACTATCTTTCGTTGCATTAACTGTTTTCTCCAAAGATTAGGCCGTTCTTTAACAGCTACTATTCAAATTATTTGCAGTCAGAAATCTTCAAAAGATCCAAGCCCGACGATGACATCTCCAGGGGTGACAAATGATGCCGGCGGGTCTCTATCAAACACAGACACGAACATGGAGGATGGGTCGGTTTCAGGATCCGGGTCAGGCGTGACGGGTCGGAACCCGGATGGGGAATTCGGATCTGGGTCATGGTTGGCTGGTTTGGCCATGGGAGATGCCACTAGGGTTTCTTGCCCGTTGCAACATTCTTTAGCACTGTTCATTGGCTGCTACGCTGCTTTAGTCTTCTTAACCATCGATCGTTAGTTTTAGGGGTTTTTAATGGCTCTTCCTATAGCATGCCTCTTTCTCTCTCTAGGCTGGGATTTCCCCATAGCTGTGACTGCATAGACTGCCTCGAAGTTTTGGCATTATATACTGTTCGTTTTCTTTGCCTTTTTGTTTCTTGAAATGTGTATATGGCTGTAATGGCGTGGTTCTAGTCTAGCAATATGGAGCCTATTTTCAGACACATCTCTCGTTGGGAAGATGAAAATATAATAACTATAAAAAAAGAGAGAAAATCGTAACAAAGCAAGCGAATATTAGCAAGAACATCAAACCAAGAACAAATTCAACTATGGACGAAGTTTCTAACGAGGGAGCTTCCACTCAAAACCTACAACTTTCTTACAATTACAGCCCTCTTTTCTTTTTAAAGATTGGCCTTTTCTTACCCACTTCTGGCTTTGGAATCTTCGCCTGTGTGACAAAGCAAGAAGTTCAAGAGGTCTACGTTCTTCTTCCTATCAGTAGAAATCATAGGACGCGAGGTTTTCCTTGTAAGATCTCCTCTCCATGCGCACTTCTTTCTGTGTGTCAGGAGAAATAGAACAGAACCCAAAGAGTCACTAGAAGTATATAAACAGAGTACTATGAAGAGTCGCTTTTACTGCGACAACAAATCATGAAGATATATGTAATCGAAGAGTCGCCTGTGGACATACTTTTAACTAACTAACTTTATCTTAAACAGTCGTCGTTCATGCATGGCATGGCATGGCATGGCAACTACACTCGAATATTGCAATATAAATAGACGTTCTTCGTTGTGGAAAAAAAGATACAAACCTCCCAGAGAAATCCATGGCGAGCCCGACGGTGATCATCAGAATCCCACGTGGACTGCTCCACTTAATCGACGACAAAGAACAGAGCGTGGAGCTTGCGTCGGGGGAGTTTTCAATCTTACAGCTCAAACAAGGAGACAACGTCGTCGTCGTAGCACGCGTAGGAGATGACATCCAATGGTCTCTCTCGAAAGATGAAGCCGTCGTAAAGCTCGGCGAGTCCAGCTACTTATTCAGCGTCAAGCTACCCCTTGAAGGCCAAGAAACCACTTCTTATACTGCACTGAATTTCGCCCTGACGATAGATACCAAGGGGGATGATCGCCTTCTGAGGTCGCTAGACTCCATACTGAAAACGTTCAGCGCTTTTAGAGAGAAAGGGACATCAAGTGAGGAGAATTCTAGCAACCAAAGTATTGCCAAGACAATCGCTTCTTATTCGGATAAGATCGCACAGGGGATACTGTGGTGCGGCGACGCCGCCGTGGATAGGCTTAAGTCGGGCAATGAGGAGTTGATGGCGAGAGTGCCGAAGGGATCCACAGCACAAGTTAGTCCTCAGGCCATGAAAACCATAGAAAGGTATTCTGCAGTTAATTTTGTACGTTAATAAACTCGGAAGGTTTATTAGTTAACGTACTGTTCTTAACAGCATCAGACAGGCGACGGAGATGTCGGAAAAAGCTGCGGCAGGCATACTATCTGGTATTGGTAAGGTCTCTGGAATATTGACACAGACAGTTGCGAAATCTCAGGCAGGCCAGCAGTTCTTCAACCTCATTCCTGGGGCTGGAGAGGTGGTGCTTGCTTCCATGGATGGGTTCAGTAAGTTCTGTCTGAATCATCAAGCATTAGTTTTCGGAACTTCGTAATATATAATGAGTAAAACGTTATATATATCCTGCCATGGCAGACAAGATCTGCGAGGCGGTTGAAGTCGCTGGGAAGAAAGTGATGTCGACTTCTTCAGAAGTTACAACTGGGCTCATCTCTCAGAGGTCAATGACCTTCCCATCATCCATGAGATATATATAATCACTGTCATGTCCATCATGTCTGACTCTCTGCAGATACGGAGAAGAAGCGGGTCGGGTGACCCACGATGGGCTTGTAGCTGCTGGGTCAGCCATTGCTACGGTTTGGACCGTGGTTAGGATCCGACAGGCTTTATGTCCGAAAGCTGCGGTTAAAGCCCATGGGTCTTGCGAAGGCTAGGCCTAAGCCTCCCCTCCCCACTAATAGGTTGATTTCTATCGTTTTTACTTCTTGGCTTGCTTTCTATGTAAAACGATCGTTTGAAGTGAAGGTTTTATTTTATTTTTTTAAATTATGAGAAATATTATTGTTATTATCAAATCACCATATCTCAACATTGACTATCATGGCTATATTTGGATTTATCTCAAACCAACCAATCAAGGATGTGATCGATATTTTTTGAATCACATATTTTTATAATATTCACGGTTGTATAAGATATTAATTACATTCATAAATGAAGTTGGTGGATTGGATTCCTAAAAGGAGTAACTAATAAATTAAATGAAGTTGGTAGAAGGCACTATTGCTTTTGGTAGCTAACTTACTTCTTCACAAGTAATATATTATTAATTGATTATATATTATATATTTTCTAATATATTTAAATAATAACGGAAGAGATCGATAGTTTAGCAAACTCTTTCGTCGTCTTCTTTTCTCAACCTCTCACGGCTTATCCGTTTGCTACTAAATATGATCTGAACTAAATATATATATATATATATATACATAGTGCTACTGCGATATTTTCATCATTTATAGATTATTAGGAAAAGTTAATATATAGAAGGACAAAGGTGGAAATGAATACTAAAATTACAATAAAAAGAAAAGCTCAAACTCATATATGATCAAAGGTCAAACCCTAATAATAATCATTTCAATATCTCCAAGCTTCTATAGTCCAAAACTCGACTCTTCTTCAGTCCAAGAAAATCATGATACCCACATATTACACCGTCGTCATCATCGGCGCCACAGCTGCAGTCTTTACCGTTCTTTATCCCCAGAGTACTACATGCAAAGCACAGAGTACCACCGCCGCCGCCACTGCTACTTACGTTGAGCTTGACTGTTTCGTTGCGGCTTTGTAGCTGGTTATTACACGGAGGGCTTATTCTGAGCTCAAGGTTCAAATCTGGGCACTTCTGATCTTCAGCTTGGCTGCTTTGTTCTTCCTTTCTCGCGATGATCAAAATCATGTCGTTATTGTCTTCATCTTTAGAGAGATTAGATACATTCTTCGCAGCTTCTTCTTGCAAGACTGTCCCACCTGCAGCTTGATGGCCGGCCTCGTTGATAATTAGCTTGTGCGTCGTGGGATCGATGCCACGGCTATGTAATTTTCTCCTTATATGAGTATTCCAATAGTTCTTTATCTCATTATCTGTTCTTCCAGGCAATCTCCCAGCTATAAGAGACCATCTTTATTATAGGTCAAAGAAGCAAAGAAAATCAATGAGAACTCTCCATTATCAAGTATATATTGCAGATCATGATAATTAGGGTTTTTTATCATAATTACTTGTTCCCAAGAAGGCTGTGAAGTTTGATGATCAGTTCATCTTCTTCTTCTGTGAAGTTTCCACGCTTGAGGTCAGGCCGGAGGTAGTTGATCCACCTCAGCCGACAGCTCTTCCCACATCGGAGCAAACCAGCAGCTTTAGGAAGCGACCGCCAGCATCCCTCGCCGTGAGTGCGTATGTAAGCAATCAAACGATCGTCTTCTTCCTTGGTCCATGCTCCTTTGTTTGTGTGAGCTTTCTCACAGCAAGGCGACCTACCCATGTAATGACGACAGCAACTGTTGTACTTGGTGATCTGCCTTGAGGATGGTGGTGTGGAGATAAGATCACAAAGGCTTTGCTCTTTATGGGTACAATTTGGTGATTTGTGTATGTATATATATTATATATATAAATATATATATGTTATTTTCACTAAATGTGGGGTGTGGTGGGGTTGGGAGATAAATGCTTCTAGATGCGAGTTGGTGGGATAGGTTAGAGAGAGTGTATGGTATGGTAAGAACTATTTTGGTGACATAATAAATATGAATATTGTTACTTAATATGATATGTTTTGTTTTATATGTGGTACAATAATTCTTGGCAAAAGTGACATTTACTACTGTAGGTGACCCTTCGGTTGGGTATGAAGTAAGGCATTAAATTAAAGAGGATGGTGCCAAATTTTTTTTAATATTATTATTCATTACATCCTGACTTTTGAACTACCACTGATTAATAATTTAACTAAATTGTCACGGATTTAATCATTTATTAGACCGGCCGATGATGAGTCACCCAGTCTATAAATAAATATATATATTTATATATATAATAAATACGAGATTTGCTATGGTGCATACCCTATCGTGAGCACCACACACGTACTTTGCCTCTTTTCGATCCAAAACGAAATTTTTAGCCCAATGTTAATCATATCCCCCTTACACAACAACATGATGATGTTGTAAAACAGATTCATCTTCATAAAAACACGAAGAAGATCGATAAGAAGAATTTATTTAATATCACATCCGTGTGATGCTTCTTCGTGTTTTTATGAAGATGAATCTGTTTTGCAACATCATCATGTTGTTGTGTAAGGGGGATATGATTAACATTGGGCTAAAAATTTCGTTTTGGATCGAAAAGAGGCAAAGTACGTGTGTGGTGCTCACGGGGTGCTCACGATGGGGTATGCACCATAGCAAATCTCTAATAAATACATGTATATGTGTGTGACAGTTTGTACGGTCTAAGAAATATATTTGAACACCCTTTCGCGTCATCGATTAACTTGTCTTTATAGTTTCTGTTGATGTATGGACAAAGCCTCGTTTGATAGGTGTGTATTATAATTACTACTTTGGTAGATAATGTGGAATAATTTTATGATCTTTACATACATATATATATTGATTGAAAATAGAATATAAGGATGGCCTATCTATAGTTTGCTAGGGTTAATGTGACATTAATATCGTCTAAATAGAATATGATTCAAGAGTATGTGTAAGATTTATAATATATAGAGAGGGAGAGAGATCATAGTTGCATCATTACTGATTAAAGAAATATTTGTTTTCTTTTGAAGTTATTATTAGAGGTTGGGATTTGATTGTTTACCAATTAACGATTTAAAAAGGGTGGCTTAATCATATGGGCAATGTTCAATGAAGATTTTACTATCAATGCTTCTTCAACATGCAAAAGCTATACCACTTCTCCATTTGTAGATAAATAACTAATTTTAAAAGAAAGTGCTTCTAGAAGCTGGAATTGTAGTTGGATGGATGCTGCAAAACGAATGGAAAAGCAAAAGAAAAGAAAGTGAGTGAAGTTACACGTGGGATTTGGTTTACCTTACAATTCATTCATTTTATATTATATATATATTATAGTTATATTTCACTTGTTTGGTTCTAACCCTGTTGCGATAGCAGAAAATGCAGAGAATGTTTGTTGTAGAAGAAGAATTGTATTTCAGATATTTCTCAAATCTAAAAAATGATTTCTGTACAATCGTTATATACTGTGTAATCTAAGCTATATTTGACAAACTATACAACAAGTAAATTAAGTAACATCGCTGCTTCGTGAGTCGGTAGCAACATCCTCTGTATTCTCTATACGTCCCCCACAAGTTGGTGCTTGGTGAAATCCAGCAAGCCCAACTTGGAGAGTAATGACTTGAAAATGGGAAAGCGTAAGGACTTAGTGAAGACGTCGGCAAGCTGAAGTCGAGAAGAAACATGATGAAGCGAAACAAATCCAAGCTTGTATTGATCACGAACGATGTGGCAATCAATCTCGATGTGCTTCGTACGTTCATGAAAGACTGGATTTTCGGTAATGTGAATGGCCGCCTTGTTATCGCACCAAAGTGGCACAGGTAAATGAACAGCAACCTGCAAATCACGTAGCAAGTAGCTGATCCATTTAAGCTCACAAACCGTTGCTGCGAGGCTACGATACTTGGCCTCAGCGGATGATCGAGAAACGGTGCTTTGCTTCTCAGTTTTCCAGCTAACAAGCGAATTTCCAAAAAGGATGCAATATCCAGTGAGAGATCGTCGAGTGACATGACATGCAGCCCAATCGGAGTCACTGTAGGCAGTAAGCTGAAAATCATTCGCAGCGGAATAAAACAAACCTTGTGAAGGATGAGACTTCAAATATCGAAGCACATGTAACATGGCTTGCCAATGAACCTCGCGGGGTGCATGAGTATGCTGGCTCAATTGTTGCACGGCATAAGTAAGATCAGGCCGAGTGAAACCAAGATACAGAAGCTGTCCCACCAATGTTCTGTAAGAAGATGGATTGGCAAGCAAAGAGCCACAAGACTCTTCTCTAGGAAAACAATGATTCACAGGCAAAGGCGTGCTAACAGGGCGAGAACCCGTCATCCCAACGCTGGTGAGAAGATCCAAAATATACTTACGTTGATTGAGGTATATGCCAGCTGATGTCCGAATAAGTTCAATTCCAAGGAAGAACTTAGCTGGTCCAAGATCTTTGATAGAGAAAACAGAGTCAAGAAATAACTTCACCCGCGTTATCTCATCGATGGAGGATCCAGTGAGGAGAACGTCATCTACATAGACAATAAGGATCAAGAAAATAGAATACTTCTGAAAGATGAAAATGCAATGATCATTTGAGGACTGGACAAAACCATATGACTGTAGCTGAGAGGTAAACTTATCATTCCATTGCCGCGAGGCCTGCTTAAGGCCATATAGAGATTTCCTAAGCTTACACACTCTAGGAGGCTCAGCCGCATGATATCCTGGAGGCAACTTCATGTAGACATCTTCATCTAAAGTCCCATGAAGAAATGCATTGTTGATATCCAATTGCTCTAAAGACCAACAATGCGCAGCAGCTAAAGCAATCACAATACGGACCGACACAGCTTTAGCAACAGGTGCAAAAATATCGAAGTAATCAACACCTTCAGTTTGAGTATAGCCCTTAGCCACCAGTCGAGCTTTATAGCGCTCGACTGACCCATCCACGTTATGTTTCACCTTGAAGACCCACTTGCACCCAATCGCCTTTTTTCCTCGTGGCAAATCAACAATATCCCAAGTCTCATTGCTTTAAAGAGCCTCTAACTCGGCATTCATAGCTTGCACCCAGTCAGGAGAGATTCTAGCCTCCTCATAAGTACACGGTTCCTTCACAGTGTTCAGGTTAGCCAAAAAACACATGTATTTTGGAGAAAAAGAAGGATTAAGAATAAAAGGATAAGTTTGAGGAGTGTAGGAAGAAGAATGAACCAGATTGCAGCAGGGAGAATTAGCAGAACCAGCATGTACATTATATGACACATATTCATCCATCCAACGAGGTGGCTTACGTGGTCGAGTCCCTTGTCTGAAGAGTGGGACAGAGGGCTCAGGTATGATAGGATCAGACATATTTGGTGATGAAGAAAGATGTTGGTCTGGCACTGTATGATCAAGCTCATGATGTGAAGGTGAATCAGACTCTGGAAGATCTATGGTAGGATCAGGAATATTTGGCACAGACAAAGTAGGACAATAAGTGTCAAATGTATTATCCAATGTAGGACAAGGCAGAACATCATCATAATTGTTGACAGAAGGACTAGAAGCATACTTTGTATGAAATGGAAAAACGGTTTCATGGAAGATGACATCTCGTGAGACAAAAACATCCCACGTTTGAGTATCAAGAATCCTATAAGCCTTTTGACCCACAGGATACCCCAGAAAAACACCCTTAATAGCTCGAGGACTAAACTTTTCTTTATGTGGTAATATATTGGTGGCAAAACACAAACAACCAAAGGTTTTTAAGTGACGAAGATCAGGTTCGCATTTGTTTAGAATCTCATATGGACTCTTCCAGTGAAGTATCGATGTGGGTAAGCGATTAATGAGGTATGTGGCTGTAAGAATGGCATCCCCCCAATGCTTATTTGGAAGATTAGACTGAAACATAAGTGCTCTAGCCACTTGCAATAGGTGTTTGTGTTTACGTTCAACTATCCCATTTTGTTGGGGCGTATAAGGACAAGATTTTTGGTGTATGATGCCAAGGTTATTAAAAATGGTTTGACACTGGTGACTGGTAAACTCAGCACCATTATCACTTCGAATGGCTTTAACTGAGCACTGAAACTGGTTCGTACTAAGTTCAGGAAAGTGGCTATTAGGCTAGGTGTGCGGGCTTTTGAAGACATGAGAAATGTCCAAACTGAACGACTGTGGTCATCAACGATGGTTAAAAAATAATGACAACCACTATATGTGGGATATTTGTAAGGTCCCCATATATCAATATGCAACAACTCGAAGCAAGTAGAAGCATGGGTGGAACTAATGGGAAATTTCAAACGGTGTTGTTTAGCAAGGGGCAAACATCACATACTTCACTGGATTCCCCATTAATATTTTTGAGATTCATACGTTTCATAACATCAATAGAAGGATGACCCAAACGACTGTGCAAACATGACTGGAAACATGGCTAGTCTTATTTAGAAGACATGTAACATTATTGACTATGTATGGGTCAGTAATGAAGATAGAAGATAGAGTATGAAGGACTGACTGAATTGTTTGTGATCTGAAGGATTCTGCATCAAGAATGTACAGCTTATTCGCTACTCTCCCCACAGAAATCACGCGCTTAGTCTATTGGTCCTGTAAAACGCAATATTTTGAGAAAAAGAAAGTGTCAATTCCACCAGTGGCAGCAAGTTTATGAATATAAATGAGATTATATTTGAAGTCAGGGACATGAAGACACTTTAGCAGCTGAAAATCATTAGTGAATCGAACATCACCAATGTGTTTGACAGTTTTAATACTGCCATCGGGTAAAAATATTGGTGTGAAGTGGTCAGGAGATATAGGATGTATCATAGAAGTAAGGTCATAACACATATGATTTGTGGCACCACTGTCCAAGATCCAAAACCGTGTACTCATCGAGTCAGCAGAAACCAGAACACGGTTAAAACTCATACCTGCAAAGTCCCTCAAATGTGCAAAGTTAACCTGATCGACATCAGCTTGTTGTGTTGTATGTTTCCCTTTCAGAATCTTCCCAACTTCATTCTGCAGCACACTCAGGTTTGCCATTATCGACTGCAAGTCTATGTGCTCATTGGTGGAGGTATCATATGCATAATCTGTGGCATTCATAACTTGTCCCTTTCCAGCACTTGATGTGTGTTTCTGAGGGAGTTTACTGGTCTTTTCTTTGTATTCATTCCACCAATCTGGGAGACCATGTATCTTGAAACATATATCCCTATTGTGACCATTTCTTTTGCAATGGTCACACCACAGTTTTCGTTTCTCCTCCTTAGATATGTGTGGTGTCCATGGTTTTTTTTCGTTGCCCTTCGTATGCACAGAAAACGCACTGCTTCCACTGATGTCTGGCGTGAACATGCTTGCCTTTCTCTGATTCTCTACATTCATAACCATAGAATAAGCTTTGTTTTCATCAGACAAAGGATCCATCATTAGAATATGGTTCTTCACACTGTCATACTGCTCATTCAGCCCTAATAAGAACTGCATCAATCGATTTCTTCTGTCTTTCTTCTCAAAACAGCCTCTAGCAGCACATAAACACCGAACCGATGGATCAATATAACTGATTTCATCCCAGCATCTCTTCAATTTAGAAAAATATAGGTCCAATTGCAGATTCTCTTGAGTAACAGAGATTATCTCCTTTTGTAAATTGAAAATCTGAGGACCGTTCGAAGTTCCATACCTGACCTTCAAAGCTTCCCAAAGCACTCTGGCGTTCGATGAAAAAGCATATCCAGCTGCAATTTCCTTTGTCATCGAATTGAGAAGCCACGAAACCACCATGAAATTTACCTGCTCCCATGCCTCGCGATTAACATCATTCTGAGTAGGTTTCTTAACTCGTCCATCAACGAACCCTAATTTCTTCTTAGCTCCTAAGGCTATCATCATCGCATGACTCCAGGCTGCATAATTGCTGCTAGTCAACAGATTAGTGACTAATATCATTCCAGGTGAATCCGATCCATGTAGGTATAGATTGTTCTCCTCTGTTCTCTGATGCTTGTTTCCGATTACCGTTTCATTTGTGGATATTTCGCCATCGTTCTCCATTGCAGCAGTGATCAGAAGAAATAGAAAGAAAATTGAGCTAGAATTAAGATAGAATTCAGAAATTTTGATCGAGAATTTGCTCTGATACCATGTTGCGATAGCAGAAAATGCAGAGAATGTTTGTTGTAGAAGAAGAATTGTATTTCAGATATTTCTCAAATCTGAAAAATGATTTCTGTACAATGATTATATACTGTGTAATCTAAGCTATATTTGACAAACTATACAACAAGTAAATTAAGTAACATCGCTGCTTTGTGAGTCGGTGGCAACATCCTCTGTATTCTCTACAAACCCCACCACACCCATCCCTTGAGGTGAAAGTTTGTACGTGCACCAAAGTAGGGTTAGACTTGGGAAGGTAGACACTAACTATTTTATTTATTTAGTTCACTTTGTATTGCATGTGTTGTTCAACCCCAATTTGTATTGTTACTTGGAATAGCATTCATTTTGTTACCCACCGCCACGTATGAGGAGGGGTGTGATTTTATCTTCTTCTACTCTACCTTCATGCTTTGCTCACCCCACCCCCCATATTATTAAATAAAACTTAGTAGGCTGAATATATGACGAATTTCTGTAATTAACTTTTTGATGGATGCCACACACAAAAAAAAAAAAAAAAAAAAACCAAGAATCAAATGCGTATGGTATGGTAGGGTAGTGAAAAATGAAAATCAATAATTCCTTTCCAATATTGTGTGGACATCATGTGCATACACTCGTGGGGCTCTACTCTTACCACCTGCCTCTTTTTGTTTGTTTCTTTCATTCTCTTCCCTTCACGTCCCATCCCATGTGAGAAAGGTGAGTGAGAAACTAAACTATTAATTTAGGTTTTAATTATTGCATTAGCGACCATAAAAGCAAACCTCATCCTAACGGCCCGGCCCGGCCCGTGCAGTGCAAGAAAGAACCTTAATTTCCAACCATATCTAACATGTATGTATAGGATAGCATTCCAACCCAAGTTTGTTTTATTGCATGTGGAATAAGAATATGATCATCATACAGCTTACGAAATGACCCAGCAGCAATAAAGCAGACAGGAATACATTTAGTTATCGTGATATCAATTATTTCTTACCGAATAGTCAAATACTATATATGGTATGGTTTAGTAATTCATTTCATTTTTTTCCGAACTTCGTAGACGTAACTGAGAATCACCACCGCCGCAGCGACGGCGACTCCAAAGGCGCCTTGTGCCAGTACAGTTCCATTTGGCACGATCGCTTTGGATGGCAACGGGCTAAAGCCTAGTTCGGAAAGCTTCTTGTGCGATTCGGCGTAGTCATTGAAGAAGGCATCTTCATCCTGTAAATGAAATGACGGAATGAGAAAGAATGGAATGAGCAAATAGTTCAGATTTTCGGTAATGGAGGACAAAAGATTTGCTGTTAAGTTGCTCACGATCTAATCTCTAAGGAAATACTGTCAGCAGTTTTATGACATGAACCTAAAAATTTCTTCGGCATACCTTTGCATATAGCTCGACGTAACGCCGGAATTCAGCATCATCCAGCAGAGCCAGATCAGTTGGGAGTTTCAGCAAGCCCTCAGTTTCACCTTTAAGCAGCTCACTGATTCAGATAAATGAATATGAAACCTATTATAAAAGGGGGAAAAACAGAGAAACTAATAGGTCAAGGGGAAGAGAAGCAAAGTTCTATAAAAACTTACACAAAGTACGAGTTATCAAATTTCAGAGGCTCTTGAGTCCAAGGCCCTTCAAAACCTGATCTCTCAGGATGTCCCCTTCCCTACGGATGATAACAATTGACAAAAGGCTAACTGAGAACAGAGTGCCTTAGGTTCAGTTGGGAGTGTGCATGCAACTAATAGGATTTGCTTAAAATGTTTTGGCATCAACGATGAAAGATTACCAGGGTGTGGCCACCAGAGAGTGCCACGATGTCTTTGTCGGTTAAGCCCATCCGATAAAACACCTCCCTTAGATGTGGTGCACCTAACAACAAACGAGAATCAGATTAAATTGAAAGCTAGCAATACATTTTTATTCCCACAGTGCTGGAATCTTAGGGGCGGAGGGGGGAATTTGACTACAAATACGGAAAAAGAAATGTAATAGTATGGTCTTGAAAAATAAATATCACAAATAAATTCGAATTTTAGAGTTCAGCAGGCTAGACCTTTCTTAGCATCTGGAAGCCGCCCTTCCTTGGGGGAAATCTTTGAGTCCTGGAAATTACAATAGTTGTCAATGTATATCATGTAGGATGAGTAAAGAACATCTGGCACATAACTGGGGATAAAAATTAATTGTCTAAGCAAAACTGAAGAAGACAGATAGCTCCGTTCGAAATGAACACGTCTATCCCTCCGCATGACATTCTGGAATATACCTTTCTACCGGGAACAAAACTAATTGTAGGGCCTCCAGTTACTTCAACGGCAACCACACCTGCAAGCTGCAGGCAATAACATTTTCAGTAAAAAAACAGATTGCACTTAGTTTTATTTAGCTACACATAATTTTATGAAGCTCTAGGTTAGTCCAACATAGTGGGACAAGTTACATAGCTCCATGCATAGATATGATCATCAGTTATCTATTTACACGTAGATGCACATACTAATTTAGAATTAACAATTGTCATGAACAGCACCATAGTTTCCCCAGGACCCTAACAACAACTGGTGAAGACTTTGTTCATACAATAATGCGATACTATAGATACCTGGTACAAGTCTGCATATGTGATTTTCGGACACTTAGCTTTTACTTGTTCTGCAACCAAACAATAAATGAAAGAAACAAAATGAGAAGTGTTCAACAGGTTGTGTGACAGTGATCTATCTATAACACACTCGACTTGGAACAAAATTCAACAGCAACATTAGGCTAAATCTTACAGCACGCAAATATAAAAGAGCATGCTCCAGTAAGTATAATCAACAGTGGGATATATTAACATATCCGAATCTTGAGCTTAACTCAGTGGATTGTAGCTATAAAGCTCACCAAAATACTAAACGACTTCAACGACAACTCCTCAAGATAACAAGATGCTGACGAATGAGAAACAACATAGAAACTGTTAAGTAAATAACATTAATCAACGCTAACAATTCGCCACTTCAGCGACTGAACAAGTACAATCTCACAGCAGGTGTTCAAGGAACGACGCATAGAAAATGAACAATCGGACAATTCAAAAAGGACTCAAACGAGCTAACCACAAAATTCGAGGGCGATTTTCAATCCGTTATTAGCTCCGTGAAGATACTCCTCTTCATTCCGAATTGAACCGTTAGGACCACCAGTCTTCGTATTCACGTCGTACGTCCCAGCATCGTGCCACCTTATCAATCAATTCATTTTATCAGAACGAACTTAGGAGAAATCACGACAAAAACTACGCCATCTCCAATTAAAAAAAAAAAAAGAAATCATTAAAACGATGAAATACTCACGCCAGGCGAAGCATAATCGGCGCGCAATTCTTGTTAGAGATGAGCGCACGGAGCTCCCTTCGAGCTCTGTCAACATCCTTGAGATACTCCGAGTCTACGATAGGCTTCGCCATTGGAGATAAGATTTGTGTTGCTCAAGTTTTTTTGGAGTGTGCAATGAGCTGATAAATGTTGACTGCCTGCCTTATTATATACGATAGTGCATAAACGACGATAGAGTTGGCTTTAGATTTTTTTTTTCATTTAATATTTAATTTTTCGTTAATGTCAATAAACAAATATTTTCCGATTACTTTTTTTTAATCTTTTTCGATAATATTATGGAAAATCTGGCATACGCCAACTGTTTTATTGGAAAATCCAACTCTCCCAAAAACAGAGCATCAACAAAAGCAGACAGTAAAAAAAGATCCTCGTATGGAAGAAAGTTCTAACAACAATCAAGCATCGCTCTTCTTGCTTCCTCGGCCGCAGTTGACTTGGATAGCCAGCGTCTTCGAGATAGTCGGGCAAGAATCGGCGCCGCCGTCGGCCAATTTTTCCCGGTCAAACGGAATCGTGCACTGCGTCTTCCCAACGCATCTCTGTTTCCCACCACAAACAACAAGTATGATCTTACTACATGAGATGTTGTGTTAGAATAATTCGGAAGACGTTTTTACCTTTTCCACTACTTTCTGGGCTTTCTTGGAATCGCATTTTCCAGGCACGAATGCTCCGCAGGCACCGTCGGGATTACCAAAGCCGACGAAATCAACCTTGTCTATGACCATGTTGTCGGGGCAAGTGAGCTCTGCGGCATTCGCAGGGTCCACGACGGCGCGGAGCTTGTTGCCGCTCCTTTCCCATGTCGCCACGTTAGGCGGGTGAAACTCTGTTATTACACTGCAGATTGTGTTTCTGTTCACTGTCAGGATCTCGATCTTCCCGGGGTTTCCTCCCGTTTCTTCGAACACGACTAAAAGGTTGTCCTTTGGTTTCAAGAATGCTCTTGGGATATGATAACTGTGGGGAAAAAAAAAAGAACTGTTAAGTTATGGTGGTTTTCTTACCTATACGACCCTCGAGTTTGATGTGCTTACTCTTGTTGTGTAGGTTTCGAAAGGGGCGATAGGTGAGATACCCAATACCGGCCGATGCTTTCGCCGTTGATCCACACCATTCCTTTCGCCATGCTTATCATTCGGATGGCAACGGGGTCGTTACCTTCCGGCGCATCGAAGTATCCCTGGCAAGAATATAGCATAGCGTCCAAGATTAATCGAATGTATACGTGTAATAGAGAGACAAAGGCGGTTCTTTTTTGCAAACTAAGCATTACCTTGTACCATGTGACGGGGCTAGGATTTGCATCTAACGGGGACCAGTTGACTTTCTTCGATCCTTCTTTAGTGTAAAGCTGCGCCTCTTCCCCGTACATACCGACCTATGTATTACACTCAATTCAGTTAATGTCATAAAATGCAGATTGTGAGAAATATCGGTAATAAACATGATGCCTTTACCTGTTGGCCCCAGTTGTTGCTGGTGATATCGAGAGTTCCCGACATTAAACCTTCGAGTAGTATTGCCCTTGGACCTGCGAATCGTTTCTCCATGAAAGCCCCGCTATTCTGTATCACTAATATTTTTTTGTCAAATTATAGTATCCTTTTCAACGATTTATGAGGGAAAAACTGCGTGAATGTTCGAAAAAGTCGACTAGAAATGTAGGAATTACCGGGATACCAACGGTCATTGCCAGCAATGTGATATAGTTTTCCCCAACATTCAAATTGATGGGCTGCTTCATGACATGGCTCTTTACGACGTTGGTTCCATGTTCAAAGCCTGAGGTAAGACATGTTTTCTTTTATTTATAGTTCGTAGTCTAATATTCTTTATGCATAATCTGTGACTAACTGTGGAACTTGTCTTTGTGAGGTTCTTGCATTTTACCTACGTATTGGCCATTGACAAATGCAAGCAAAGCATGCCCGAGGCTCGCGACTTGGAGTACTGGAAGTATGTCTGAACGCATAGGCAAGTCTCTTCTTTCTAGTTTAATTCTGCAAACAGTGATAGACATTTGTTGAACTAAATAAGGATGTTACGAATATTCTCTCCTCATAAGGTTGGTCTTATCTTACATACCTTGTTCCATACCAAGCATAATCCGAGGTGTCCTTTGTAAAATCGTACAGTTCCTTCGGTGTCTTAGTCTTGACTGGCAAGTTATTAATGTTTGGGATCATTTCTCTGTACATTTCCCATTTCTTGATCTTCGCCTTCTTCGACATGACGAAATTCCTCGAACTATGCTGAGAAACAATCTGTAGCAAGTGCAGAGCTCCGTGTAAGAAAACTAAACACACTCATTACCTTCTTACATGTGTGTAGAAAGTAGAAACTAAACTGCAGTTGAGGTCATGTTAGAAATTACACTTTGAGTGTTGTAAACCACCGTCTTGCAATCTGGCAGGATACTAATGGATTTGGCCGGCATGAAGTAATCAATGCCCCTGAAGTTGATCTTTAAATCCTCCCTACTATGGTTGTTGGTCAAGAATGCAACGCAGATATCAGTCCCGGGCTTTTCGTAAGTTGTGATCTGCAGAAGAAAAAAAAATCATTCACTTGCATTTTTTTTTAATCGATGATTGCATTCGACTTCTATTCACCTCTAAGTATTTGCTAATCTTCTTCACATTCTGAGCACCCCATAGTAATGGTTTCTTGCTCAGCTTCAAAGCTCTGTGCAGATCTGCTAAGTGGCTGAATTTAGGGTCCCTCTTCAGTCCTGAATACGAAGAATCAGCCCAGTTCGTATTTTCTTGTTTTTCACCGTTCTAAAGGCTAATTTAAATTTTTTTTTTCTATTATTACCGTATTCGTCCAAAGGGGCTTCGTCGTAGTAACTGGTCGTCACAAAGGATGAAGCCGTTCTTCCAAAATTGGTCCCGCCGTAGTACTGAACCATTTCAAGAACTTGCAGGTTCATACATACAAGGCTGATAGGTAGCTATTACAGAAGCTTGCAGCTGCAATAATAATAAAAGTACCATGTAATAGTTGTTGAGGGTGCCATTTCTCGTAAAGAAACGTGCCACGGAGAATGCTATGTCCTCTGCCGAACGTTGAGACGGCGAATCACCAAAGACTCTATACCTGCAAAGGTTAGGCCTTTCTCTGTCACTATTACTCATATGATTAGCTACTTAACTGCCGAAGAGTTGTCAACTATCAGTACTTACTGAGCTGTCCAGTTCTCAGTCCAGAGAGAAGGCTTGTCGGGGCCATTTGGACCGGGGAAAGTGTCGCCACACTGCCTTCCATTGCATGTACTAATCTGCAAAAAAAAAAAAGGTAAGAGAATGAAATAATCGTGACATAAAGCCCGAAGGCACAAGAGAAGGGAAAGAATTCTTACGACATGAGGCGGGGCGTCTTTCTGCTTACACATAACCCACGGCACGCCGTTGTATAAAGCAACGGCCAAATCTGCTGCCCACCTGACGTATTTTGCACCGCTTTCCCTATACGCAAGCTGGACATTGTTGTACTCGTTTTCGATCTGTTCGGTCATATTATGCTATTTCTGTTACGTTCGAAAAAAAAAAAGGAACATCTTTTTTTCTTTTATCTGATGATTGTAAAGGTCATAAGAAGAAAGAAATGCCTGTGCCAAGATGATGGGGCCTCCTTGATCTGCAAACAGCTTTTCTTTCTTAACCATGCTGATGATCATCTCAGAGTACTTCTTCATGTAATTCTGCGCAGCGATGTAATAAACCGAATCAAGAAACGTTCCTTTACGAAATGGGGCATTTTTTTCGTTCGATAATGTTACCATGTAAGGCTCGTTATGGGTGCGAAATACTATGCCTGGGACCTCTTTTAACCAGTAGGGAAATCCTCTGTTTTGTTCATATCATTACAAACAAAACACAGTTAAAGCTAAACATTGAATAAATTCTGCGTCTTAGCTCAACATAGATCATGTCTGAAAAGTGTTCTTAATATTTTTACCCACCCCATATTCCACTCGGATTCGATGTAAGGGCCGATCCTGAGAGTCACCCATAGTCCTTCCCCGCCGATCATTTTGATGAACTTAATGAAGTCGTATTTGCCTTCAAAGTTAAACTGCAATAGAGAGGCCAATGGCACAACTCATAGTACGAAAACATTATAAACAAGATCGTAGCGGTGTGGATTCGTTCATACCTGGCCTTCGACGGGCTCGTGTATGTTCCAGAAAATATAAGTCTGGATGGTATTCAAGCCGCCTTCTTTCGACTTTTTTATGACATCAGACCACATCTGTAAGAAGAACAAGCGAACATCTTTTCCATCATTAGGGAAAAAAAAAAGAAAATTTAATAAAAAAAATTACGATGTATACCTCGGGAGGCATACGAGGGTAATGGACCGAGCCAGAGAAGAGCAGTTCTCTGCTCCCATTGATGATCAACGAACGGGCATCGTAAGTCACGACTGGTTCGTTGTTCTTCTTCTTCTTCTTTTCGCCGCTGGCGGTCGTTATGAGTAAACTAAAAAATAAAGAGATGATAATTCTACTCGGTTCGACCATATCCGATCTCTTAATGCTCTATCTCAGTATAGATCGATTCTTTAAGCTTCTTTCTTCTTCTTTTTTTCGAAGTTTTACTCAATGGGTGGTTAACTTGCACAATCCATATGAATGCACTAGCAGATTTATACTTAACTGAGATGTATGTAAACTAGAGCTATCAAGAAAGTAGCAGAGTAAGGAAGCTTAAGTAATGATCAGACATGCATGGGAGTTATTATCGGATGCTAATGGCATGTAATAAACTTGGTTTAGGCATTGTTTAGTGGATCTTTGCTTTCTTAATGGCGTCTAGTCGTAGAAAACGGCGTTGGTACCGACGCGTGTTACTAGCTATTATTAGATTTTTTTATTTTTTTTTCATGGAAAAATATAAATTATTTGTTTGGAATATTATTTTCATTGTCTGAAATTCCCCCGCCATGATTCAAAGTTTCCCTCCTACGGAGGAACCCAATTAAAACCCTAGTCGCCCAAAATCAGACGACAATCGAACAAATCAATTCACGTCGGAAATGAGTCATCAAGACGACCTTGACCTTCTTCTCTCCCTCGAGGACGATCGCGTTCTTGAGACGCCGCCGGGTTCTCCTTCAGGTACATGCTCAATACACGTACTAGGGGTGGTGATGTTTTGCTTGTGTGTATATGTTTGATTGTTGTATGTTCTAATAATAGGTTATTTATCGGATGATGGCTTTCCGAAGAGAACGGGGCAGGCTAGCATGTCTGTATTTCGAGACGCTGTGAAGGATTGCCTTGATTATGATGCGCCAAATGCGAAAGGTTCTATGAAGTCAAAGCCAGACCAGAGCTCTAGTGATGCTCAGGTCGAAAAGTTTTCGGGCCTGCGAATTCAGTATGTTTTCTCGTTTTCAGCTTCTATTCTAGGGAGATGGATGTTAGATGGGGAAGTTTGAATCTAATAGGTTTGTTAGCTTGCACATGTGGTTTGTGTCATTGTTTCTCCGTTGGCTTGTAACCCTGGAGAATATGTGTAATATTATAAAGATGAAGTGCTGCTGATAATTTGTTTATGATGTTTGCTTATCATTGTCCAGGAATCAAGTGGTATCACGTCTTGATTTGAGCAATCATTTGTCGGATATTAGATTCATTCGGCTACCGTCGATAAAGTATGCTTGTTAAATCTTCTTTGTTGTCTGCAGATATTTCAGCATAAGTTTATTCGTTGCTATAATATAGATATATATATATATATGTACATATTATTTCAGGAATTTGTTAAAGGGTGATGCTCTATCTGGATGTTGGGCCACCATTGGAATATTAGTTGAAAAGGGATTGGAAAGAACTAGTTCCATAGGAAAGCCTTTTGTGATCTGGAAGTTTGGGTGCTTAGGCGATGAGACAGTCACTCTTTTCTTGTTTGGCAATGCTTTTGACATGAACTATGACGAGAAATTAGGGACTGTTTTTGCTCTGTTCAACTGCAGTGTCCGCAAAGACAAATCAGTACGAGCTTCAAATCTCATCTCGATGATTGATTCTTTGGTTTCTGACTGTGTTTATGGCTTAATCTCAGGGATCTGGAGTCTCCTTGAGTGTGTATTCGGCCAAGCATGTGCTGAAGCTCGGAACTGCTGCTGATATGGGACTTTGTCAGGGAAAAGAAAATGATGGAACACCGTGTTCTGCATTCATCAATAAGTATGCCTGGGCACATATCCATTTATCTAAATCTAATTCACGCTTAAAAAGATATTATTATCATTATCATGCTATGTATGTAACTTGCTTTTTGACATGTAATGGGTGCACTATTGGACTTTCCACATTAGGTATTTAGAATTTGTAAGAGAATATGTGCTGAGTTTTTTCATTATTATGTTGCTAATGCATCTTTTAACATCTTGTAGGCTTAAACGAAAATATTGCAAGTTCCACATTAATGTAAGCTAAGGTTGCATTAACTCGTATAAGAATAATTTCACTAGGTTTATTTCACACTTATTTCTTTCGTTCGTTCTCCTTTACCTCATAGAATGGATTGAAGAATTACACTTCTACGAGGACAGAACTCAAAGGAGGGTAAGTAATGCTTAAAAATTTTATACTTGTTTGTTCAACTTGTTTTCCTGATGAGAATATTTATGTCAGGAATTTAAGGACAGGTTTCAGGAACTATCTCAAGTCAGAAGGCATTTATGTTGTTAAACCAAGCCAGAGCAATGCAAACATAACAAAGTCCAATCGACCTGCAAAAATACTCTCTGTGGACGGACTGAAAAAAGCATTGAAGTATGATTTAACTCTATCTTTGGTGTTTTTAAATAAAATATGTCTGCTACTTTATCTTGATGGCATGTTCTTATGAAGTAACCTCTAACATTTATGATATGATGCACAGAAACGCAGACAAAGTGACAACAAATGCACATTCGCAGGGCATACGGTTTTTGAATCATCATGTTGCAGGTAGTTTATCATTGCGTATCTATCGTACACATATATTTCCGTATCTCTTAGTTTTCCATTGATCCGTTTTATCCATTTCAGACAAAGGGAAAACAAACCATGGACCAACGAAAGGAAACGTTACACTCCAACATCAGAAAACAACATTAGCAGATCAAAGGTGAATCAGTCGAACTCAACATGATGTACATTCTATATATTTATCGCATCATTTTTGGTTTTAATGCCGACAAATATGTTCCTTCTCCAATCACTCAGATCCCAACCAATACACCAACCAGTTGCCAAAAAGTCGAAATTGGACCATAGGCAGAGCCACTCCCCAGGAAAAGAAAATACTAAAGCTGGTGTAAAGATGATCGAGTTAGAGTTTATTAGTTCAGATGAAGAAGCTTGAGGTGTGGGATTTCTATTCCTAGACTCCTTTTTAACACATTGGCAAAATTTGCTGCTTTAAATTTTGTTAATCTTTCAGCAGCTCAAATAGTTCCATTGCTGCTCTAAATGGAACGGCGCCTGTCTGTTTATTTAATCCCATCTTATATTTTCATATAAGAGTTCAATTTGCTTTCTAAAGCTTATTTATATTCTTGGACTGAGGGCTGTCTGAATTTTTTATTTTATTTTATTTTTTTTAATGTCCCTACGATGCTCCACCATAATAACTGAACAGTTTACTCTCTCAAAATTATTTCCCTTTTTTTTTTTTATTATTATTATTGATGGGTTCGTTGGGTTTAGGCTAACTGCTCTCAGCTAATCCATGTTATTAATTATTTCCAAATCATTACAATTTTGATATTAATATAATATGCTGACAGGTAATATTTTTTACTACTTGGACCATCATTGCTTCTATTAATTGAGACATAATCATGCTTGAAGCAAACGTTAATCTCTTAATTTCCTGTCATTATTAGAGGTGTTTTATTAAGGAAGTCTTCTAGGTTAAGAAATTACAATTGCAAATGGGTCAAATGTTGTATGCGTCACAAGCAAAATTGGTATCCAAATCAAATCATTAACAAGAATTTATTATCTTCCTATAATCTAAGATTTTAAATTCAACACCTTATTTATTTATATTAAATGACACATGAATATCGGCGGACATGAAATATCGTGACATTATCTTAAAAATAAATTTGGTCATTTCTGAGATATAATAAAAAATTTATTTTGTAATAAAAAAACAAAATTGATTCACGGAGTACGAATATGTAATAATTAAAGAGTCGTGGGTGTCCTTTTTCTGGCTGGCTCAACTCTCAGTCCAACTAAACTAAACCAAAAGATTCAAACAGCTCTCTCATTGCTCTCCTTCTCACTCTCAATCAAGGTAACTCCGATGCCTTTTCTCTCTTTCATTTCGTTCTTGTCTGTTTCTTAAATGCGGTTGTTGAGTTAGGTGTTCGATGATTGCCATTTTTGCGACTAGGGTTTATTTTCATTTCCGTACTTTGAAGCTTCCCCACGTTTCTAGTTTTTATGTATGTTAATCGAGTAGTGGTAGCTGTGAATAGGAGCTGCCTTTGTTTGATTTAAGAATTTATTGTGTGAAGATTTGGTTTTGCTGTATAAATCAGAGCGGAGAATAGCAAATCGAAGACGAATTGGAAGCAGAGGCCATTAAATTTAGTTTTTTTTTTTTAAAGGGTCGGAGAAGAGTCGTCGGCGGCGAGATGAGTGCTTCGAGGTTCATAAAGTGCGTGACGGTCGGAGATGGAGCCGTGGGTAAAACTTGCTTGCTCATTTCGTACACCAGCAACACTTTCCCCACGGTGAGGGTCCCTCTTGAATTATGTTTCTTCTTTATGAAGTGATTATTTTAACCATGGCTTGTTTGTGAAATCACTATAGATAAGGGGGATCTATTAAGTTCAGCTTCCTTAAACATGTCAGTGAAAATCAAGCTGTCGACGTTTTGGACTGGCTTTAATGAATTGGGATGATCACTGATACTTGAATGATTAGACCTAAGGAAACTGGTTTTTTTTTTTTTGTAATATAGCAATCTCAGCCTATGATTTTTGACTTGTATTATTTTCTTGTTTCTAATGCATTGTTCGCTGCTGCGAATAGGATTACGTTCCCACCGTGTTTGACAATTTTAGTGCCAATGTTGTGGTCGATGGAAGCACTGTTAATCTTGGATTGTGGGATACAGCAGGTAATTTAGTTTAACCAAGCCGATTGATTTTCCATTACCTCCCGCCCCAATAACTCAGACAAGCTCTTCGCCTTATCTGATTGAGCAGGTCAGGAGGATTATAACCGATTAAGACCGTTGAGCTATCGCGGGGCTGATGTTTTTATCCTTGCCTTCTCTCTTATTAGCAAGGCTAGTTATGAGAATGTTCCCAAGAAGGTCTGGGATCTCATGGAAATCTAAATTGAATAGAGACAGTTTCCTTTGAGGTCATTTTTTCTTGATTTTCAGTCGTATGATTATTACGTTGGATTTTGTCGTTTCATATGCAGTGGATTCCTGAGTTGAGGCACTATGCTCCCGGAGTACCGATAATTCTCGTCGGGACAAAACTTGGTCAGAATTTCTTTCGATTGCTCAATTCTGATTCTACTAATGCCTTGACTTTATGTCATTATAGTAAGTTTGCCTGAATTCATCCAGATCTCCGGGAGGATAAACAGTTCTTCGTGGATCACCCTGGTGCTGTCCCGATCTCAACTGCACAGGTATTTTATTACATACCTTTCACTGTCTACGCCAAAAGATTAGAATCAGATATACCTTTCACATTCTTGAAAGACTAAATATAATAATCGTCTCACCTTTGCGGGGTTGAAGGGAGAGGAGCTGAAGAAGATGATCGGGGCGGCTGCTTATGTCGAATGCAGTGCAAAGACACAGCAGGTAATAAAACGCTTTCAGTACATCGTGCCTCCGCCGTCTGATTTTATAAGCAAGAAAAGAAATCAATACTCTGCTTCTGAGCACTCGACAGAATGTGAAAGGCGTGTTTGATGCGGCGATCAAAGTTGTGCTGCAACCGCCCAAGCAAAAGAAGAAGAAGAAAAGAAAGGGCCAGAAAGGCTGCAGTATACTGTAAGAGAAGAGGTGACCGCCCTACTAAGGTTTCTCGTGTCTGTCTTAATGTATGTTGATGATCTTCTTCCAAATCAAATCTTTGATGACGAGATGCTGACGTAACCATTTCGGTTGTAGTCTGAATCGTTTGTTTGGCTTCCCCTTTCCCATTACAGAACTTTGGCCTGAGATGTATATTTTATGACTTAGATGCTTGTCCTATAATTTATTGTTTGTAAGAGATTGAGATCCTCTAATTAAAGGTCATGGGTTCGAATTTATTCGACTCTTTGATTACTATAATTTGTGTGGACTTGGGCACGTAGGTCTGCTGGAATTAGGGATCGTCCGAATAGTCGACAGTGATGTTCAGCAGCGATTGAACTTCATTGTGATTAGTCCCGCTGGAAGTCGCTTAATAGTTGACAACAAGTTTCAGTATGTTCATTATTAGCTTAATTAGAGTGTGAGAAGAAAAACTAAAATAGAATGCAAATGAAAATTAAATGGTGAAGAGAAGGGAAAAAAAAAAAAAAGATAATAGGCAATCACATCATGACACGTGGCATGATCTCCTCTCAAATTAACGTGTTAATTAGCATCGCTCGTTTTATTTAAAGAAAAAAGAAAGGTGGATGCTTTTTCCAAATCAATCATCAATCAGATCAGCCCCCCAAAGAAGAAAATTATAGCCGCTCGATCGACCTTTTTAACTCGGTCAAAGTGAAACTGCAAATGTGTAGCTGAAATGAAGCTCTGAAGTGGCCGAAATGTTCAACCAATGCGCGGGTCCATTCGTTTTTTCACGATTTGTGAAGCTTTTCTGTACTTTTAGGATGCTTTTTTAGGGTTTGTTTTTCCTCTTTATGTCTATGTTATGTTACGCATAAATAGACATCTTTCCAACGAGGGTTTCGCGGGTCTTCATCACTCGGCTTTGAGCCATTTTATTTTTCAATTTGTCTTTTCTTTCGTTCTGGGGTTTTCGCTTGTTATCTGATTTATGAACTCGATTTTTTGCGTAGCTGTTGTTTATTCGGTGTAAGGGAAAGTGCAGTTCAGCTGGGGTGTTCTATTATTTGCCAGATTGAGACGTTGATTATGTTTTTCAAACCTTTGGAGTGAACTGCCTGGTTTCTAGGGTTTTAATTCTGATATGGTGATAACTTAATTTTATTGACATATTTTGGTCTTTTTTGCTGCAGCTAGCTGAAGTTCGTGATTGATTGCAAATTCAATTATAGTGTCACAAAGGGATTCCCCCTGTGTCCCCTTCGTAGGATTAAACCATTGGCTTCAGTCTTTCAAAATATAATTGCCAAGATGGACGATGGAGAGCTTGAATTCCCTAGTAACGAAATGCTGTCCTGCTTGGACATGACTAATGCTCAGAGCAGTTGCTCATTCGACATAGACGAGTTTCTTGGTCGGACACAGGCATGTAATGACGTTCTTGGACGCACGGAGGCTTTTACGGATAATAACGGTCTAACTCAAGCATGTACTCATGCACACGCTTGCAACCCATCGGGCCCCGACAAATCTCACACCCACACCTGTATTCATGTCCACACACAAATTATGCCCTCTCCTAATGAAGTCCCAATCAACAGTGACGACACCTCAGAGTCCGTGGATAAAAGTACCAAAAAGAGGCCTTTGGGTAATCGTGAAGCTGTGAGAAAGTACCGGGAGAAAAAGAAAGCTAGAGCAGCATCATTGGAAGATGAGGTTGTTAGGTTGAGGACTTTAAATCAGCAGTTGATGAAGAGATTGCAGGGTCAAGCTCTGTTAGAAGCTGAAATAGCTAGGTTGAAATGTTTGCTTGTGGACATTAGAGGAAGAATCGAAGGAGAAATTGGATCTTTTCCTTATCAAAAGCCCACAAAGACAGGAGATATCTACGCGACTGCTCCTAATCCTAATGTTCCCGGCACTTACGTGATGGATCCATGTAATATGCAACGTAGTGATCAGCTTCACTGTCTTAATCTCGGATCAGAATCTGCTCTAAATAGTCAAGGCCTCGGGGATTGTGGATTTGACAATCTTCAATGTTTGGGGAATCAGAATTCTGAGCTGAAGGATGGTGGCATGGCC
This sequence comes from Lindernia subracemosa, assembly GCA_028392965.1. NCBI lineage: Eukaryota > Viridiplantae > Streptophyta > Magnoliopsida > Lamiales > Linderniaceae > Vandellia > Vandellia subracemosa. The sequence goes on from JAQPCC010000046.1 coordinate 514,719, forward strand.
AATGATACTGGTAGCTATAATTCTCGCAGCAGTAAGAAAAAAGGTAAACCTCTATCAACTAAATGTCTGTTAAACATAATTAATGGAAACGTGACTACTATTTTGCTCCGTCGCGGATGTGGTTGACATTATTCAAGTTAATTTGATTATTGATTAGATTTTTTTCCCCTTATTGCCTTTATTTCTTTTTCTTAACTAGAAGTTCCAATGCGCTGTGGATGCCGATAACTTAATGGATAAATTCATACTTCCATGTATGCTATTTTGTGCATTCAAGCAATCATTGATGTTGAAAATTCATCTTTTAAAGTAATTCTTATTTATACCTGAATGAAATTTCCTCCTGGTTTTCCATATATTTTTGAGCTGGTTGTGTATTATAACTTATTTATCGTCCGAGGATGGCGAATAAGTACCCACTACATGTTTGTGAAGTATGCATAATAACTTATTTATTGTCTGTTGCCTCGTAAATGTTGACATTGCAGATGAACCCAAACAACACCATGTCGTGATTATTGTCCTTAATCATGTTTCGTACTTTTGATACAGGAAATTTGCTGTAATGACTAGTCGAGGAGCTACTAATATAGATGTAATATATCGTGGCCTGGGGTGTGCTGTTGTCGAGCCATTCTCTTTGCCTGTAAAGACAAATAAACAACTTTTGGCTCAGTGTCCATATCATCAGATCGTAGTTTGCAGGTTCTTCATGATGAAGAGGATCGGTTTTTGCCAATATTATTACCGTGTTACTCCAAAAAAACTTGTGTATTCTAATAAGTTGATTTGTTTGTATTTCGAACCTTTGAATCCTCAGAGACCGTTCAGTCTTAAGATTCAATATGGCAACTTCATCAGTACATTCTTTAGTTCCGTCATATGCCTGCGCAGATTCAATATGGCAACTTCATCAGTACATTCTTTAGTTCCGTCATATGCCTGCGCTGCGCGCTATATTCGACTTCATGGGATGAAAATAGGAGATGTCAGATTCTGTTCGCAGTTTGCAATATTTCTTTATTTGATGATGTTATATTTCTTGTACACTTGTGTTTGTTGTCTTCTACAAAAACATAAATCTCTTACATGAGGTTTTGGCATAGTTTTAAAAGCTTAGCCGAGTATATTTCCACAGCACAATCCTAATGAATCTTGAAAATGCATCGAAAGATAAATAAGGCTTATTTGAAGTTACAAAATTATCATTTCACAGGCACATCAAAATATTACGTGATGGAACCACGCATGCTATTTGAACAATCTCGTTTCACCAACTTGAGCCTCGGTCTAGCTGGCACGTGCTAGTTGAGAAACTCTGGGACTTTCTGCTCTTCTTACGTAGCATGCCGGTGGTTTCTGATCATAAACTCGCAGTGCGTAAAGGTGAGGGTGATCCACCATGTCATAAGGGATATAAGGCCAAAGCTCGGTTTTTTGCTGGTACGGTTTGCCACCCGAGCTGCGACGGTGAGTTTGTTTTGCTTTGGGAATCAATGGAGGCCAGCCTTTCATTTCTTCCACGGATCTTCTGATCTTTGCCTCGCATCCTTCGGATTATATTTTTTCATCCTGATTTCCAATGTCTGCATTCATTAAGATGTCGATATCCACACATTTATTTTAGAGATTGTATGCGTAAGAAGGAATACATACTTTGATCCAATTTTTTGCACGAACAAGAAATAAAACAAACCTAGTCAGCAGATCAGCCATGTTTCTTGCAGGACCTACTAATGTTGTGAGCCCCATTCCAAAACTCCTTGGTAACCCATTATGGTTCGCAACAAATATTTGATTAAGGTATTGGGCTGTGGAGGAAACAAGTTTCTATGGAGGGAGGAGAAAAGGCATATAGTAGCTATGCAGTACAAAGACTTTCCAAAGCGGCGTATATCTCCTCTGCTCTAGGATGTGATTTGTCAACGGAACTGAACTGATGAACTCTGTTCTCGATCTCAATCCAACTACAACCCCGTGACTTATAAGCATTCACATCCAAATTCATCTTCCTTACCTTGTGAGCCTCGTCCCACTTTCCCATTTCTCCGTATAGATTAGCCAGCATCATATTATATCCACCATTCTCGGGATTTATCTCAATAAGTTTTTTCACGAAAAGATCAGCCAGGTCAGCTCGTCTGTGTATCTTACACCCATTAAGCAACGAACCCCATATAGCTTCATCAGGCTGAACTTTCATCCCTTTCAGGACTCTCATAGCCTCTTCAAAACATCCTGCCCGACCAAGCAGATCGATCAAGCACCCATAGTGTTCGATCGTGGGCTCAATTCCATACTCCTCGGTCATCATATCAAAGTAACGACGACCCTCCTTGACTAAACCTACATGAGCAAATGCATTCAACAAGCCCGTGAATGTCACTTCATCTGGTTTTACTTCGTCCTTATTTCTCAACATCTCTTCGAAAACACCAATGGCTTCTTGACACCTACCATGCAGTGCGTAAGAATTTAGTAAAGTGTTCCAGGAGGTTGAATTTGGATTTGTACCACTATCAAAAACCAGTCTTGCCTTATCAAGACTCCCACACTTCCCGTACATATCGACCATACCGTTAAGAACGAATAGGTCAGAACTAATCCCGCTTCTATATGCATAACCGTGAATGCACTTCCCGAACTGCAACATTCCGCTTTGACCTAAGGCCGAAAGCGCACAGACGATAGTTCCCTGATTTGGTTTGCAACCTTTTATTTGGAAGACCATTCTCCTGAAAAATTCGATAGCTTCAGAGAACAGCCCATTCATAATGCATCCCATAATGACACAGTTCCATGACGGCGTGTCTCTGACTGCTTCATCCATATCCTCAAACATCAAAACCGCATCCCCAATCTGTCCCACTCTAGCATACCCCGCAATCATCGCCGTCCAAGCCATAACGTTTCTCTCGTCCATTTCATCGAACAGCTTCCTCGCAACAGCAACGTCATCCCCACATTTCACGTACGCACCAAGAACCGCCGCTTGCACGACTGGGTTCTCTCCGAAACCCGACTTCACCACCTGGGCCTGCACCAATTCCACGCCGTGAGACCTGACCACCTCCGGCCACGACTTCAAACCTATAGAAAAGACAAACTCGTTCGGCTTCGATCGGTTCCCGCGAATCATATCGCGGTAGAGAATCACGGAGGACTCATGATCGTCCACCGAAGCGTATGCGTTGATCATCGCGGTGTACATATATACATTGGGAGAGTCGAAGCTGTCGAACACCTGGCGCGCGTAGCTGACATGGTTGAGGCGTGCCGTGCAGAAGCGCATGAGCTTGAATGCGTAGAAATGGGTCTTCTCATGCCCGAGAGTGACGATATGGCATTGGAGCTGCTTGACATGGCTGAGAGTGCTGCATTTGTCGAGGATGGAGAGTACATGCTTGTTCAGGCTCATTGAAGAGGGAAAGCATCGCCGCGTTCTTCAATTATCTGATATTAATATTTTTCTTTTTTTATTATTATTTTAAATATCGGCCAACGCCGCAAATAATCGTTGTCGTTGGCGGCGATTTGTCAAATATGTTTATGATTCTATTTTTAAAACGTTATGATATGATATATTAGTTGTGAAGCATTAAATAAAATATACGACAGCTCATCTATTTAATAGATGGATCATATAATGAATTATAATTTTCAAAAGCAATATGATGATCAATATCAATTATGACGAGCCACGAAGGAATTTTGCCACAAGAAAGAGAAATTTGCTTTTACTTCCCACTAGGTGAAAATGAAATGTAATGTAATGTAATGCCACCTAATTGTAGTAAAATTCGATTTTCAATCGATAAACACGTGCTAATGACTAAGTATTAGATTGGTAAGAATACAATTAATTATATATGTGTGTGAAATGAATAATGAGTAATGAGTAAGCATATGCTTATGGGGTATTATCTCACGTTTTAATATTTTATTAAAGTGGCTATTTGGTTTTATATATTAATATATGGTTGCATGGCTAATTGTATGAACTTTGTCGTATATAGATATTAATTAATTTAAATGAATTTTCATTTAGATGAGATATACCACCAATCTTGCACGCTTCCTTGTTTGAAAATTCCAAAAAGAAAAAATCATTTCATGCCTATTCTCTAGAAATATTTACATACGACATTGCAAATATTGACTAAATTTCCTTGAAATGCGAATGGTTTCTGATTAATGAATGATTCCATTACAATCGTCTAAAAAAATGATTTTCCTAATATGGGATTTCAATATTCAAACTAAGATTGCAGATAGGTGTAACATCTTGACCCCATAAATATATTATTTGCTGTCACAATTAAGAATATGCGTGTTAAGGCAGTTGACCGTTAATTAAGGAAAATTTAATCTTGGAATTACCAAAAAAAAAAAAAAAAAACTTAACCCACGTGGCTTATATTTTTCCATGGATGTAAATTAAAGTAGATGGCCGTGAAAAAAAAAAAATCAAAACATCATCAAGAAAATCAAGAATCCTACTACCTAAATAGCCTTCAAAAGTCACAAACACGAACTCTATGATATCATAGTACAAATAAATATAAAATATGAAACGTTACGTTTTTTTTCCTAATTTTCAAACGAAAGTTCATTTAAAACACCCATTAAATGAATCACGTGAATAGTTTAGTATAAATATAAATACATATATATATATATATATATATATATATATATATAGGTACGTAGGAGATCAATAATCCGACCACCACACACTTAAATGTAGTAATTTTAAAAGATCTTTCAGTTACTTTTTGTCTTTAAATATTCATTGCGTAACTTGCCTTTTTTAAATGTTGTCACACACGTCTTTAGTGGTGCCTATGCATTTTCACTAATATATATATATATATATATATACATTCTCCATTTCCTTCGGTTCTTCCCATTTCCCCCCGAGTGTTGTGTGATGGCCATTCAAGCCCATACGTTCGGCGATACTCACCAAGATCTGTTAATGGACGGCGGCTATGGCCTCGACATAGCCTGCGGCTTCGTTCCGCCGGACACGGCGGTGCAGCAGTCCGGACAGTTTTACACGAGTCAGAATGGTCTTTTATTCGGCGGTAAGAACGGCATGGACGGCTACGATCACGGACAGCAATGCTCGACGGCTCTCCATGGCAGCGTCTCGGCTCAGATCGAGCAGCATAGGGTGGAGTTCGATCGGCTCGTCTGCTTCCAGGTAATAAAATAATAAGAACGTAAAATGCAACACGACGGATTCCTTTGAATGAACACTGAGAGATTAATAGATTGCAATGTGTTCGTCGAAATGCGCAAGCAGAACGAAAGACTGAGGCGGGCATTGCAGGAGCAAAGGAGGCAGCAGCTAGCAGTCATCTTAAGGAGATACGAAGGAAGGGCTCGCCTGTTGATGGAGAGAAAGGATGAAGAGATATCGAAGGAGGCGAATAGAACGGAGAAGCTCCGAGGGTTCCTCGAGCGGATGGAGGTGGAGAATCAGACGTGGCAGAGGCTGGCGAAGGAGAAGGAATCGACGGTTCAGCTGCTGAAGGAGGCGGTGGAGAGGGCCAAGGAGGAGGCTTTGCTGTCGGGGAACGTGAGGGACGACGAGGGGTCTGGCTGCGTGTTAGAAGGTGGCGGTGATGGTAAGAAGGAGATGGTTTGTAGGCGGTGTAATAATGAGAGGTCGTGCGTGGTAATGCTGCCGTGTAGGCATCTTTGCTCGTGTAGGGACTGTGAGGCTTTGCTTGTTTCTTGCCCCGTTTGTAATGAGGTCAAGAAGGCTACTGTTGAGGCTTTGTTCTAATCTAATCTAATGTGGAATATATATATATATATATATGTGTGTGTATTTTATAATTTTTGGATATAAACCAAACCAAGCCTCTATGACTAGGTAAACTAATTCACATTAGGACATCTCATCCTTTGACCTCTAAGCCGAGACAGATTTATTTTGGAATATTTAATAGTGAATGCATTTATTTATTCCCTTTGGTGTTTAGTCCCATCCCAAGTTTGAGAGATTGGCTTTTACGACCGCCATAATAGCCCATATTAGTTTTGGGATATCCCATAAAAAAAGATTTAATTTTTTTTAGAAAAATAAAGAAAAAAAAAAAACATTAGTGGGCTGATGGAAGGAAAGTGGTCGATATTTCCGTAATGTAAGATTTGATCGATGACCAAACAACCCACAATACATTTATATGAAAAATATATATGTTACGGAAAAAAATGAAAATATTTCGATTTTTTAAGCATATCTATATTAAAAGGCAAAAGAGAAAATCAAAATATATAGTGGAAAAAAGGGGGAAAAAATGTATGCATTTTTCTTTCAAGAGACGTGTTAAACTACCATCGCCAGCTTCACATGATTAGGTAGGCAGACAGAGGTGTTTAGCACTGCTTTTATCCTTTCAGCTCCTCCTTAGCTCCTCTCAACTACAGTTTAGAGTTTTCCCAAATCTCTTTGGGGGGTTTAAGGTTTCAATTTTCTGGGCGGATAACAAATGGAGAAGCTCATCTATTCTAGTTCAATCCCTTACAGAATCAGAGAAGGTTCCACAACTCTGCCACGCCTCGGCCGAGTTGACTGGGCCCGTAGGCTCGCCTGCGTGGCATCGTTTAATTGGACGCCAAGGTCCGAGCTGGGCCGGTTCAAACCTGTTTCTTGTTGTATCAACGAGACATATTTCGCATTCCCTGAATCTAGGAATGGTGGGCCGGAAAAGGATAGTTCTTTTGCTGTGGATTGGGGTAAAGGGTCGGAGGATCCGAAGCTCCCTTTTCTGAAGATGGTTGCTGACAAACTGTCTCAGCAGCAGAAAGTAGTAACTTTTTTCCTTGCTTTATGTGGCTCTGTTTCTTTATGTGGTTATTCTTTATTGTTATGTTCTGTTAAAATCATCGGGTTTGCGATTGTGGAGATGATTATAGATAGTGTTCATCACTAAGTAGTTCCATTAGATTAGTTGTCTTGTTTCTGAATCATCTGTGTTATAATTCTTTCAAATCCTTTGCGTGAAGATACTTAGTTCAGCTGGGAAAGGTGATGCTTAGCTTTAAGCCTTCATTTGACCATATATATGCTAAATGTAGGAGCAAATAGGGAAGTTTATCTGCTGTGGTTATTTTCTGAGATGATTATGTGGATTCTCCTAGTCTCATCATTCTCATGCCATGCCACCCCTGATAGCAGCATGTTATTCAATAGCTTTACTTTGGTAGGATTGACTTTTGTTTGCATACGCTACGGTTTGATTGCTTTAATGCTGTCCTTAGTTAGCAGTTGGCATTGGTAATATGCAGTATGTTTAACCGATGAAAGTTATCTTACGAAGAATATCGAATTAAGGTATCATGTAAAAGACATTGTAAAAGTGCTAGGTACTAAGTGTAAGTGTGAACAACCTCAATGGTTCATGTTAAAGTCCACTACCCTCATATCTTCAGAGTTCTCATTATTATATTCGGCGGAAAATGAGCTCATATGCTGGTTTTATCTCCTTCTCCAGACTATCAATGGCGGAGCAGTAATTCTACTATCAGCAATCTTCCTAATGTCACTTCATCCATCAATCGTCTCTCCAGCTTTCGCCAGTCTCCCAACTGCAGCAAAAGCCAGTGCAGGCACAAGCCTCGTCCGCACCGAACTGCTGAGCAGTGCCTGGACAGGTTTCTTCGCCGGCTGCCTTCACACACTGTCTGGCCCGGACCACCTAGCCGCCCTGGCTCCTCTCTCCATAGGCCGCACCAGGATGGAAAGTGCAGCCGTCGGAGCCCTCTGGGGCTGCGGCCACGACGCTGGCCAAATCATATTCGGGCTGCTCTTCCTCCTCCTGAAAGACCGTCTCCACATCGAGATCATAAGAACATGGGGCACGAGGGTCGTGGGCTTTACCCTGCTCGTAATTGGAGCCATGGGAATCAGAGAAGCCTCCGAAGTCCCCGAGCCATGTGTCGCCTTGGAGAACGGCGAGTGCGATGTGAGTGGATTCGACGAAGCCATTGCTAGTCCTTCTTTGGGGAGAAAGAAGATTGGATTCGCCACTTTTGCCACTGGGATTGTGCACGGGCTGCAGCCTGACGCCTTGATGATGATCTTGCCTGCACTTGCTCTGCCTTCTCGCTTGGCTGGCGCCGCCTTTCTGTTGATGTTCTTGGTTGGGACGGTTATTGCCATGGGAAGCTATACGGCGTTTATTGGCTCGTGCAGTCAGGCTCTTAAGGATAGGGTCCCGAGGATCACGGAGAAGCTTACGTGGGCATCGTCGTTTGTAGCCATCGGCTTAGGGCTCGCCATTATTGTTAGTCAGTATCTTGGATTGAGTTTGTATTGATTTGTTTTCTCAAGTATCACTGTTTGTTGTATTAAGTTTTTGGATCAAAATAACCTTAAAAGCGCGAAATGATAAAAGCGTGTTTTCCATAAATGGAAATAATAAGAGAAATCGCTAATGGATACATCTCCGCACAGTATATAAAGGCCATTCGCTCCCGGATTTCCACATCTTCTATCAACAGTGACTGCGATTCCCCAATTTCTTTGTTTAGGGTTTTCCTTCTTCTCCTTTCAATCTACGAAAAGGAAAAAAAGCATGGCGTCTGCGGATAACTCGTCGTCTCCTAAGATGATCGTGCTCAGGAGCTCCGACGGTGAAACCTTCGAGGTTGAAGAGGCAGTTGCGGTTGAATCTCAGACCATAAAGCACATGATTGAGGACGGCTGCGCGGACACCACGATTCCCCTGCCGAACGTCACCTCGAAGATTCTGGCGAAGGTCATCGAATACTGCAAGAGGCACGTGTATGCTGCGTCGAAGGCCCCGACGGACGACGGTGGTGCTCCGTCTGCTGATAGGGTGGCGGAGGAGGATTCTTTGAAGGCGTTTGACGCCGATTTCGTGAAGGTTGATCAGGGAACGCTGTTTGATCTCATCTTGGTAATTCTCGTCTACTGATTCCTCTAAATTGCTCCTGAGGTTATGCTTTTGCTGCTGTTCATGTTAATTTGATAGCTATAAGGTTTCTTTCTGCTTTCCCTTGTTAAATTACCAGTCTTGGTCTGTACTAGCTGTTATTTATGCTATTGGAGTGCTGTGTCTATGAACTAATATGGATATCATGTATATGTTTCTACTGTATAGCAACAGTTTCGGATATACTATTCTATTGCCAAATTTACAGTGAATTACATTAACGGGGGCTGTCTTGCACATCAAGTTTATATTTTTATTGTGGTCTTCATGTGCTATCAGATTTGGTTTTGCTCCACTGCATCACTCTTTCATGCTGTCCTCTGTCAAATACATGTTTAGTTGTTTTAACATGTCTATGTTTTATCAACGTAATTTTCAAATATCATAGTTTGATTCTTCTATTTCTTTTTCGGGTGTGGCTGTAACTCAAATATATTTCAATCTTCTTGTCTTAATGGTTTGGCTTTCATTACTCAGGCTGCTAATTACCTGAACATCAAGAACCTGCTCGACCTCACATGCCAAACCGTGGCAGACATGATCAAAGGGAAGACCCCCGAGGAAATCCGCAAGACCTTTAACATTAAGAACGACTTCACCCCCGAGGAGGAAGAGGAGGTCCGCAGGGAAAACGCCTGGGCATTTGAGTGATATAACAAGAAAGTCCATCGCTAATATGGCGGTAATTCTGCTCTGTTATTCTGTTATGTCTTTTGGGTGTCAGTAGTAAATACTTAGCAACTTTCTGCTAAAGACAATTGTGTCATTTGTCTCTGTTTCAACGAACTGAACGTTTTCGTTTGCACGCCAATGTTCGGTTATGGTTACGTCATTTTTCAGTTGGGCTTTGGCCATCTATGTCATCGTTCGCTTCTTGCCATCTATGAAATCATGATCTAAAATGCGTATAGTAAGTGGTCGGTTTCACTCTAAGCAACCCAACTCCGATAAGACAGTGCATTGTTACGTCGTAGTCATTCTGCGCGTCGAGTTAGGGCAAGATTACCCCAATGCGCTTCGGTTAAGGCCCATAAAAAGCTTTTGTTGGCTTTGCTTTCATTATTTCAAAACATGGTAATGAGATGGAAGTGTTGTGCAGTAAGGGGACCATATAAGTAAGCTAAATTAGGCGGCTATAATAGGCTTTGTAAACCGTAATTGCATACTAAATTTCGATGGAGTTTGTCCTCATGCAATTAAGCAGACTTTGATAAGTTAAAAGTGCGAGCTACTGTTTAGTTAAGAACAAGTCATTATCAACACTTCAAAACTTATTCAAATTATACAGTGCTAAGTCGCTTTCAAGCCAACTAGGCTAGCTAGCTAGCTAGCTGCTCAAGTTCTTACACACTCGCTCATCGCCACAAAACAAAACAAACGGCTACATATATAGCCGTTACATTACAACTCGAAGAAAAAAGGAAAAATAATAAATCTCTTTCAAGAACACTAGAAATCCCAACTCCTCTACTGCTACGTGGCAGCTTTTTCATGGTTGATCTTTTTGCGCTACCCATAAGTTGAAAAGGATAAAGAGGCGCATGATGAAGTGTATATATGTACATCTAAACTGTTGCACCTTAATTTAATATGTTTGATTCTTATTACAGTCGATCTTCAACTGTGTTTAACTTAAAAAGTAGCACTGTTTAGAGCTTAGTTATTAAACTTTCTATATAATTTAAAGCTCCTTCTATGACAGATAGATGATATTCCTTTCTTGAGTATAATCTTCAAACCACTTTGCCAACATGAATGATTATTTTTGCTATGTTCTTTTAAATTGTAAAGACAAGTAAGTAGTGGTCCAATCCAATGGAATATTTTTCTACCTTCTTCTACATAATCATCTATTCAAAACTTGCGATTCCAGCTGTTTCCCATATAACGATTAGTTCTAATAATAATAATAATAATAATAATAATAATAATGGGACATGATCGGACCATTATTGTCAGAGAGATTATCGCCTGTCCTGGCAAAATAATTGATCTGCAAGACTCTGCGGAGAATGTTTAAAATTAAGCACTCAACCCTATGCTAAATACTTAAGAAAACAGTCAAATAATCTTGTAATTAGTAAAATAATATTTTCATTAGTTATTTCATATCGAACTTCTCAATGCTTTTACCAACTTTTGACCAATATATAATTGATTATATTCGTATGTATTCATCCAGTTTGGATTTCAATGATTAAGAGCAGCTAGAATATACTATAGGAAATTCTATTACAATGTCATTTTCAATAATATTGGATAAATTATAAAAACCAAGAATAATAATAAATCCTTGAAAGCACATATTATATATACATAATAAAATGCCATTTAATAACCACTCGTGGTCACGACATATGCGTTACGATTTTTTTATTTTGTTATTAAATGCAGAGTAGCATTAATCATTCACGGATAGGAATAATGTCCGTTGATGTAATGAAAGCATATTCGGTAATTATAATATATACTTCATTATTATATAGTATATGAGCTATATTGCTACGTCTTTGGATATGCTATGATAATAATCTCTCCTATAATTAATATACACGTCATGAGTAATTAAATATAAAATAATACAATTTCCTAGTATTGAGTAACGAATTCTATATAGTTAAAGTCCAGGGAAATGCAAACAGAAGAAAAGACGAGAAAAAAGAGAAAGAAATCAAAAAGGAAAAAAAAAATTGGAATTCTTATTAATTATTATTATTTTTTAAAAAAAGAAAAGAAAAGAGAAAAAGACATGTAACCGTTGGGACAGTGTGTGTTGGAGAGTCTTAAGTGGGCCCCGCGACAGTGTAGATGATTGGGCACTCACATGGTCATTGCTCTTAGAGCTGTCTGATGAGGTATGAGATCATCTGTGCCCATTTGATGTTCCAATCAGATGTTCCACCAATGAGGTGTTGACACATGTTCATTACATTATACCAACCATCCCATGTTTAAATAAGATGGATATGTGTCAACACCTTATTGATGGAACACCTAATGGGAACATATTATGGGCACAGATGAATCAATCTAGTCTGATGAACCCACTACCACTTTGCCATTCTTTATTACATCCCTTTTTTATTTTTATTTTTACTTTATTTATTATTTCGATTTAATAAAAATAAGGATTTTTTAATTTTTAGACCCTCAAGTATGTTTATTCTCTAAACTACCCCTCACCTTATCCAATAATCCATAACCAGCCTAATACACACACATACACACACTGTGCAGTATTAAAAACCTCCGTATTACTACACATTTTTCCTCATAGCTGACAAAGAAGAGACAGAGAGAGAAAAAAGAAAAGTAAGAAATACAGAGAAGTATAAGCTAAGATGACGAAGGAAGTGAGCGAAGAAGGGCAAGTCCACCACGGTGGCAAAGACTACGTTGAGCCACCGCCCGCACCGTTCTTGGGCGTTAGCGAGCTCTCCTTATGGTCCTTCTACAGAGCTCTCATAGCTGAGTTCATCGCCACCCTGCTCTTTCTGTACGTCACCGTCGCCACCGTCATCGGACACAAGAAGCTCAGCGCCGCCGACCAGTGCAACGGCGTCGGGCTTCTCGGCATCGCGTGGGCCTTCGGTGGGATGATCTTCATCCTAGTCTACTGCACCGCCGGCATCTCAGGTAGTCTATACTAGTAAAGTAAAGTAATGCTGCTTTGTTAAGACAGGTTTTGATTCTATGTTCGTCCTTACGTAGTACTGTTGTTCTTTTTTAAGGTGGTCACATCAACCCGGCGGTGACCTTTGGCTTGTTCTTAGCACGCAAAGTCTCTCTTATCCGTGCCATCTCCTACATGGTCGCACAGTGCCTAGGAGCCATCTGCGGCGTCGGTCTGGTGAAAGCCTTCATGAAGAGCCCTTACAACTCACTCGGCGGTGGTGCGAACACCGTGGCCCCTGGTTACAACAAGGGGACCGCCGTGGGAGCTGAAATCATCGGCACTTTTGTTCTTGTCTACACAGTTTTCTCCGCCACCGACCCCAAGAGAAGCGCCCGTGACTCTCACGTCCCTGTAAGCCACCATACATTCCTCTGCATCTTTTGTCTGCTTGCTGGTAAATATAACTAGGTGACATAAATGGTGGGGCACTTTTTTTTTTCTCCCTCAGGTCTTAGCTCCCCTTCCCATAGGATTTGCTGTGTTCATGGTTCACTTGGCCACTATTCCGATCACTGGGACTGGCATTAACCCAGCTAGGAGTTTGGGGGCTGCTGTGATCTACAACAACGACAAAGCTTGGGATGACCATGTAATTATTACAACCATTTCTGAACATTTTGAGTTCTTGCAAACTTGTTAACTAAGTGATGGTTTGGTTTGGTTTGGTTGGTGGTGCAGTGGATATTCTGGGTTGGGCCATTTGCGGGTGCATTGGCAGCGGCGATATACCATCAGTTCATCTTGAGGGCTCAAGCTGTGAAGGCTTTGGGATCATTCAGGAGCAACCCCACAAACTAAATGGAATTGAAATTTGTGAATCTTCTTCTGTCTAGTGGTTTGTGTGTAATGAGATTGATTCTCCCCTTCCCTGTTGTTATTGTTGGTAGTGAGTGATCCTTTGCGTTTGTATTATTGAATATTCAGAGGTTTTCTTTTATGTCAATTATGGGTTCTTTTCTTTCTAGTGTATTGTATTCTCTTTTACTTTTTTTCACTTTCTTCAACGTAAAAAATCATATCTTTATCTTGTGGCTGTGGTTTAGCTTTAGCGCATGCGACAAGAAAAGTAATGCTGTTGTGTGTCCTGGTCTGGTCTGATGACTGTTCTTCCCTTGTCCTCTCTCTCTCTCTCATGTGTATGTTTTTTTTTCTTTATTACCTACCTAACCTGACCTAACCTAACCTAACCTAACCTCAATTATTGCATGCAATGCAAATGCAATATGCACACACAGTATTATTGCTGAGGGGAGGACCATTGCTAATCCAATCCAAAGCACAACAATCTCATTCATAGATAGCGTATGATTTAATTCAACTTCCCTTTTAAGACAAAGAAAACGGCCAGTAGGATCCAAAGACCACTACTATATTTGCCAATCTGGGATTAACAGTCAGTCTCTCTATTGCATATCTATCTATCTATCTCATCACTTCACATGATGGAGATGCAATGACTATTATGCCACTCTGTCTGTGTATCCTCACCACACCATATATGGTTTGGTGGGCCTCACATGGATGGTGTGGTGATTGAATGAAGATTGTAAAAAAAAAAAAAGAAAAGAAAAGAAAAGAAAAATGGCAGGTGAGGCATGTGGTTGATCACGAGTGTAATCCTTCCTTCCTTGTGGGGACCTCCCACGCCTTTAGTCTCTTCCTATCCTTTTAATGAGGCTGATTTTAAACGAGAGGTGCATTGCATTGCATTGCATGCCCATTGCCTGTCCTTTCGTTTCAAACATGCTTATGGTGTCGGGTCGGGTCAACGTCACTTTTCGATTGGTTTGGATTAAAGGTAAGTTGTTCTTCTTCTTACAGCAGCAACTTTCACCATCATAGTATCAGTGTGTTGTGTTAGAAAATGTCAATGAATTATAACGTGGCATTCATCAGAGAGTTTGAACTCAGAAAAAGAATGTAATATGCTTAAATTCCCAGGAATCAACCAATGACATGTTCTTCTTTCTATCGATATAGAGCAGAGCCCTTAAGAAATGTTGCCTGCTACGCTATGCTATGCTATGCTATGCTACGACCTTTGTACTATCTTTCAGATGACTAAATTCTTGGCAATGGGCTCCAACTTTCCTCAACGCCGCGTACACTTTTGGGACAATTTTAGCGAGACCTAACCTGAAACCGAACGAATTTGAGACGTTGTAGCTACCGTCTGTGACAACGGAAGCATCCTTTCCGAGAGAACCTATCACTTGGCCTTTCGAATAAGCATCGCATGCCTTGAGGATGTAGTAACCACGTTGCCTAAAATGTTGGATAACAATCTCCTCAAAGCCCTGCATACATAAATACATATATGATCAAATAGGAATTAACTAACATATTCATGAAAAACTTGATAGAAGCACAAAAATCTTTATGGTTAGTTAGTTACCTTGGGAGGATTTCGCATTAGGTGCATCATAGTCTTGCAATTCAACAAGTATACATTCTCGTTGTAGGACAATGATCTTTTCTCGCTTTGGGGAGTTCCAACTAATGCGTCATATCCAGCCTCATTGAAATAGGGCCTGGAGTTAAGCACCAAAGCTTGAAGTGAAATCAGTACTTGAAGAATGTTTGAGGTTGAAGGATCCCAGGTCTCATTTCCTATACCCGTCCAGGTATCTAAAAGGCTCAGACAAATTTCTCCATTCTTGTACAAGTTTGGGTTTATACGCCAACCGCCAGAATGATAGCGTGCCACCTGACAAAAGTAGTCCAATTGCATGGCATGGGAAAAAGGTTAGATATGTAAGTAATGGATAGTAAAGAAGTTGATCGTATTAGTAGTTCTTACAGGTGGAACATCTGGATATTCTCGTGGCAGGCGAAAGTCGAAAAAGAAAAGGCCATCTTGGTAGGGTGTCCCACAAGCTCCAACTATGACGGCCCTCACTAGATCCATTCTATCTTCATAGGCTCGTACATATATATCCTCTGACACGACAATTGAGCTGTGTCATCACACTGATGATAACATGAAATCGAGAAATATATGTATGCTTCAGGTCAACGAGCATACCAGGCAAGTTTTTTTGCAGAATGACCCAATCTTGTTCAACTTTCTTGAGCCACTTTTTATCGCTATTGTCGTTCTATAAATTTCAGAGAGACTTGATTAGGGGACACAACTGCAGAACTTAAGGACAAAAGGAAGAAATTGAAGTAGAATTTGAATACTAACAAAGCAAAAATTCTGTTCCACGGGGGATCAAAATGTAGCAGATCAGAATAACTAACCAATGCTCGTTTACTGATATAGTAGTGGTCGGAAGGATCTCTGATTATATCAAAGCCCCGGAACGCTGTAGCACTTTTGTCGCTGGCATTTGATTTACACACAGTCTCAGTTTTTACATCAATGATGCCATCTTCAATATCAGAACTGTTGCCATCTACATCGTCCACTATGGGGTCCTATATTCGAAATCCAAAAAATACTCGGAGATAACACAGATTATGATAGCTTTCACTTTTTACACTGCAAATGATTGAAGATCCTGGAGTAATGCACATGATATGACTGTATGAGACTACAAACTATTACCTCTTTTCCCAAGTCAACAGTCCCTGCATTGACAACGTCAATGGTTTCCGCAACATCACTGCCACGAAAAATCACCACGCGTACTGCTTGAGGAGCAATCTGGTGGCATAACAACAGAAACGTTTTTAGTGAAAACCTGTAGGTGAGATTCATGTTATGCAGTTGGATGAATCAAAACAGAGTAATAAAGAGAGACGATATTTCACGATTCCTGCAAAACAATTTACCGTTGATATCATCCCATCAGCCCATGCGACTTCCATGCAACCATCTTTCAGTCCAGTGATGGTCCCAAACAAAGAAAGATCGGAAAATCTGGGCTCATCTGACCTATTCAGCTGTTGACCTTCAATTGTTTGTGCAGGGGATGAATCCATCTGAGTAGGTAAAGAAGCAGGTGACCGCCGCCGAACAACTATATCCCTATGACGATATCCATAACCACGGTGGATCTCCAGTTGATATACACTAACTAATTCCTCTTTATCGAATTCTATAGTGTCCTCAGCACTAGCGACGGGCTTCAACCACCTCACACAAGCTGTTCGATCTCTACTATTTGCACTTTTTACAACCCCCACATGACTCTGCTCAACAACATACTGTTCAGGAACAAATTCACGATCCTGAGGTATATTATCAACGGGAATCAAAGATGTTGCATAAAGATCATATTCTACTCTTCCATCCTGCCATTTAACATCTACTTTTGTCTTGGCATTTACTATCAAAAGAGCTCTTTCATATGTTTCTACGTTTTTCCTTGCTTTTTTTCCCATTCTGATGTCAGCTTCACTATGGGCTTTTTCGCGCCGACGAGTTCTGTTCTCTTGCACAGCTCCCCTCTGATCTGACAATGAACGGCATGCATCAGACCCTACAGGGTCATTACTCTCAGTGGTTTCTTCCGTGGCTATCAATTCATCAGCATCTGACTCATCACCTGTTTCAGTAGATTCAGGTTCATCCTTAGCACAATCATTAGGGAGCGATTGCAGGAGGCACCGATCACCTATCTTCCAATTTGTAAGAATAAACCACGACGACAACAATTTCAAATCCTCAGGGCTTTGCTTTACATCTGGAGAATTATCAGAGTCAGGACCGTGCCCAGTAGAAACAATCCACTTAACGAGCACTGATTCTACTGACACTTCCAGCACTTTACCTTCCAATTGGTTAGCTTTCAACGATCCAGATAACCAAATTGAATTTTCTAATACCGAAGAAGAGCTTGCCTTCACTCGTTGCCCCGGATAATAGGGAAAATCTCTATCTTGCAAGACATGGTTTCCAACAGGTTCGAGACGTAAAGGGGTTGCTTTCATGACTTTGCATACAGAACCGTCATCAAGGAGAACAGTAACATTGTCTAAAACATTCTGAATCCTTCCTAACCATGACCCAAGAATGACATAATCACCAGCCGCGAACTCTTTTAAGCGCTTCAAACGGTTAGATGGTGTACCTTCTAAAACAGTTTTATCATGTGTTGATAAATCAACCGTGATTTTTACGCCAACCACAATACCTATTTGACCTGTTGGATCAGAAGCAACATAGTCGCCATGTAAAAATACTCTATCGACAACTGTAACATCAGAGCTACGTTCTGTAGTTTCTGGCTCGTCCAGCCAGCTAATCCTAACGAGACTTCCACCTTTATGAGCATCCTCATCTTCGTCAACGGTATCGCTGCTGTACGAATCTGAGCCATCATCAACCCAAGTCACTATCCCAATCTTACTACATTCACTTTTGCTTCTAACAACATCTTTTTTGAAAATGATATTTGGATCTACAGAAGGTTCACATGACGATGAATTATCTTGATTTGAGGGGGAAGTGCCATCATCAGTTGCAGGTGTCATAAGATTGGAAGCATCACGAAGCTGCCCAGGTTCCATCTGTAAATACATAAGAAGGCTTATTAGAATTATGAGAAAGAGCGCGAATCAGCATTTTCATGCTTTGAATGAGTTACACAGAACAGGCGCGGATTTGTCTCACATTTCTGAAATTTCTGGCTCAAGAAAACTTGGTCCTGAATACAATATTCAAGAGTTAATCAGTTAGACCAAAATGCATGCATTTGGGAAATAAAATGCAACCAATTGTGCAAACAACACTAACTCACCGGCAAAAAGACAAGCAGCACTATCAATTATCCAATTAAGGGACGCCCATATCAACCATAACACTATAAATGGAACAAGATTTATGAAAAACTAAAAAAAAAAATAGAACGAATGCGATTTATCTTCATCGTTGATATCACAATCCCGCAATAACAAACAATCTTCTTCCCCCGCCATACGTGAAGATTCACTAATAAAAGATATTCAACGTCTCCAAAACGAAAAAAACAAGGCGAAGGCTCTAAGTGTACGACAAATCGTCCCATATCCCCAAGAACACGTTAAAAGAAAGGTAAACAATAATCTAGGCGCACACCAAAGAGTTCGCAGAAAAAACAAATATCCACGCAAAAACAAATAAATGCTATACTGTATACTCCACTCACCAGCTGGTCAGAAACAAATGCGTACAAACTAAAATATCAAAAGAAGACGATTAAACGAAAAAAATCGCTCGACGATTGGCAATTGAGGATGTATCGCTACCCATTTCGTCACCAAATATCAATCACCTGAAAGCACGCCCAGAGATTTAAGTTTGAATCAGAGAGCTGAGGCTATCTTCGTTCATGCTGTTGCCGAGTAGAAAAATGGTAAATGTTTGTTAGTTTTTCGCTTTCTGTTTCTTCACTGTTCAACATATAGACAGTTGATCGATAGTGATAGAGCTCTGCTCTGCAACTTCCGTATCGCCGTGCTCGGGGGTAGTTTTGTCATTGTAACTTCAAAAAAGGATTTTGATTCGCGCGCATCTCCTTTTTTCTATTTTTCCTTTCTTTTTAAAATTCCCAATTTTGTATTTCCAATCTCCTTTTCCTTTATTGAAAAAAAAAAAACTCCTCTTCCTTTAAAAAAAATAAAAATTCTCCTTTTCCTTGCCATATTTCCTATATTTTATTTTATTTCATTTTTTTTTTCTGGTTTTCAATATAGGGTATTTTTTATTTTATTTTCTTTTCTATGTCGCGGACTTTGTGTAGAGAAAAAATAATCAAAATATTATTTTTTATGAAGCTAATTCATGACATAACGAATACCTTAAAAAATCACCTATCTATACTCAAAATGCCACTCAAAACACATAAATCATTATTACCGTCTTTGGTTTTGCGCTCGACTTTCATCCACGTTTGAGTTGTCCCCGCCAAACGCTCCCCATTTTCCTTGCCCAGGATTCTCGCCTCTCTGCGCTCGGCTAGCCAAAGGGCTTTGGAACCCCGTCGAGCTCGGGCTCGGGCCCGTCGCAGGCTCTGAGGATTCCTTTTTCTTGTATCGATTAAACTCCGTCGTTGCTCTTTGCCCAGCAGATTCATTAGCCGGTCGTTCTGCGCTAAAAATACCATAACCTTTGCCTGGTGAGTTGGAGATTGCCCCAGAAGCATTATGGGCTGGAGGAGGAGCCTGACCGGGCTGGCTTGGCCTTCTCGGAAATGGCGGAGGGCTAATATCATATTGTGGGCTCTTGGCTCGATCTAATGTTTCATTGCTCCTCCTTGCGTATCTATTCTCCATCTGATACCTAGGATTCGCCGGCTGATTGAAAGAAGCTGATTTGTCTAGACCAGACGGGGTTGGGTGAGGTTGTTCGTGTTTTGAAGGTTCGTTCACTTCGTCGAATATGTCTTCTATGTCATCATCTACGTTGGAAACAACCCACTCTGAGTTGTTGGTCTGATGAACATCTTCAGCTATGGTGTTGTCCTTTGGGGCTTTCTTTTTTGACCACTTAGCTGGGCCGAACTTGACGTGCCGGACTACAATGAACGCATGTTTCTGTTCGGTCTTTCGCCCGCCTTTCTCAGTAACCATAGTCTTTCCGACCATTACTTCACCTTCTGCGATAGAGAAGTCTTCAATCTGACAAGCATGAGTTAGAACAAACCAAATCACTCAAGATCCCAAGGGGTTTCGGATGTGCTTTGAGAAGAAGAAAAAGTAGAAATCAATCTTACCAAGGCAAGAAAACGAGATAGCAATGATTCCAACTCGCCAGGATTGGTGGGTTCGTGTCTACGTTCAGTTGCTGTACACTACCGAGCACCCAGAAATAAAATGAAAAAACCAATTCTCTCAATTGAAGAAGTCACCCCAGAAGACGGGCAACTAATATGGAGAAAATATAAAAGTACATATAAACCGAGAGTACCTTGACTCGAAAGCCACTTTCCACGAGCCTCTTGACGTTATCTGCTTTCATTTTCAGATCAGTTTGATTCTTGAACCAACAGACCCATCGGAACAGTACATGATATATGACATCGGAAAGAAAATTAACAAAGCATGAACTGATATACATTACAGAACTGTTTGGGATGAAAAATTCATCTGTTATACTGCCGTTAAATTAATGGATAATATTATAAACTTAATGACAAAGCAGCTTTCTGTCTTTATTGTTCTTATTCAAGGATTTATATATGTCAACTTGGTCATAGAGTTAATGGAAGCAAGAATTTACGATTTTAGCAGAAAATCGGACTTCTTTGAAAGCTCCCGACTTCAAAGAGGTCTGCAGCAATACATACAACTTCAATGAGAACTTAGAGGACAAAATCATAGCAAATTACATGCAAAGGATGTATCATATCTCTAGTTGCTCCCTTATAAACACAAGAGGAGTGAACATTATCACATAATACATAAAATAAGAAATAATAATTGACCTTGTTTTTTGCACGTTCCTTATCCTTTAATTGTTCGAGGTACTTCTCTTTGTGGTAATCCATGATTTTGCAAACAGGTGGTTTTGCGTTACTATTAACCTGCAGAATCCAAACAAGAACCTCAGCAAGGGAAAAGAAAAACACTAACTGATAATGGGATGACGAAGGAACACACGAAAGCCCGATCATTCTGGTAACAAAGAAACAACAAGATAACAACATATTATGTCAAAAAATCTTTTCAAGCACCATTTTCCATCTCAGAAGAGAATAAAGGACAAAAAAAAAAGAAAAGCGTTTATGGTAGACGGGTTCTATCTCACAATTTTCGTCATCTTCCTTCCTTAGTCATGTTTACATTCAACAAACCTCCACAACCACCCAAACATATGTGCACATACCTAGCATGGACGGAAAGCCTAGAACATGTTGTTTATAGTATACATCACACATCTGTAACAGCTCGTCTTTCTAGAAACTATCCGCAACCCAAATCGGATATGCAATAAAAATTGTGAAATAAAGTTGATATAAGTAAGAGATGAACCAATGATAAAGCATAAAGAAACATAAAGGAAAACTGGACAAGTCAGGCCAGCTTTCATCAGCTGCTGAATGGACGGATTCTCTCAAAATGCAACAATTAACACCAGTCAACAATGTCACAAATAAAAGTTCCATTCAAGATCCTTCCTTTCTTATAAAAGTCCAAGCATTACCTCAACTAAATCCAAATCGAGGCTTTTCGCACGGCCCATTGCTTCAAGCAAAGGTACGACGCTATGACCTGCAAATGCACGTAAAGAAACACCTCAATGACACCAAGAAATGTAAAGAACTACGCATAAGACAAGTTCGCCAATTATATTCAGACTAATCAACCGGCATACGAACCCACCATCCAGGAAAATCCAAACCCTCATGACCCATAAATCTCAAAATCCCTAAGACCAACATCACAATTAGCAAATCATACACACATACCTTCATCAGTAACAAGTCGAATGAACGGAGTCGTAATTTCATCATTCAATTTAGGCTCGCCAGCTCGCTTCTCTTGCTTATTTTGCTTAGCCTGAAGTAAACTACCCATAGATCATCACCGCTCCCATAAATCCCACCTCAACCTCGGCAATCCCAAATTAATACTCACGAAATTAAATTTACCTTAGCTGGAGCTGCGTAAAACCTAACTCTGGAGAAAAATCCTAACGTGCTATTGCTTTGAACGTAATCAGAGATGCCCGCAATAGGAACAAAGGCGTTTGACGATACATGATGGTTGGCAACACTGAAACCCTGATTCTGAATATAGTATCTGCATACATACAGATTCAACTTCGATTTCAGCTGCCTCACCCCATTCCAAAAAGCCATTTTTAACAAACTCTCCCAATCGTTGAACTGTGATGACGACGGCCGAGGACTCAAAAACCCTGATGGGGGGACGACTGACGAAGGACGGAAAAGAGAAAGAAAGATTGCTAATTGGGCTTTTGTTGGGCTCAAATACTGCTTAATGGGCTCAACTCTTTACTTCCAAAATTAATTATGTATTTTGTTTCTTACATCATTTTTCTTTTTTCTTTTTCTTTTTTTAACAGATGCAAGAGACATAAACTCAAACAGGACAGAGTCCTCATTTACTCAAATCCCATCAACACTTTCTCGTACCCCAAGGAGGCCCCAAACCCTCTGTGAAAATTTAGTAAGGGACAACTGTTTGAACAGTGAACTACTTAATGATTTTCTTGAAATGTAATAAGATTAATGGAGAAGATAAACCAGCATTTCTTCTTAGCTCGCCTTGTTCAGATGAAGCAGAAAGAGAGAAAGAAGCTCCCCTTTCTTCGAGTGTAGTAGAAGTAGTAGTAAAAAGCCTCGCCTTTCAAGAAGAAAAATAAAGAAAGATTGTGTCTTTACGAAAACCACGCCCCTTTTGTCCAAGCTAACTTTCTCGAGCAGAACAGAGCATAAGCTCCTCATATTAGTTGGGTTGAGTGGAAAAAATAAATTTAAAGAAAAAATCATGGGCTGTGTAGCCTCAAGGCTAGAACAAGAAGAAGAAGTGGTGGCCATATGCAGGGAAAGGAAGCGCCTACTCAAGCTAGCCGTAGAGGGTAGGTATGCCTTGGCTGACTCACACTACAGATACTGCAAGTCTTTGTACGGCGTCTCGGCGGCTTTGAATCTCTTCGTCGCCCGCCACTCCACGCCAGCTTCGCCGTACTACATAACCCTCCCGCCACCGCCTTCACCGCCTCCGAAGGAAAAGGACGTCGCCTCCTCCACCAGCCCTTTATTTCTTCAGCAAACGCCGTCTCAGCCCACGAAAGAAACCGTCGCCTGTGAGCCATGCACCTCATCTACTGCAAGCTCTGCGTCTTTTGTGGAGAAGGGGGGGAAGAAAGAGCATGAGAAAGTTGTCGGCTTTGACTATCTATACATGGGGACGGCTCATGCAGCAATGCCGCCGTCCCCTCAGAGGGACTTGGGCGGCTGGGACTTCTTCAACCCTTTTACTAACGTGGCGAGGCCAGAGATAATGGGTGCCTATGATAAGATTTCTGAAGAGGATTTAAAGGCTGTTAGAGAACAAGAAGGTATCCCAGATCTTGAAGATGATGAAGAAGGGGAGATAGTAGAGAATGAGAGTAAAGCTTTATTGGGGAAAGAGAAAGTAAGCCCTGCCGAGGACCAAAAGGACAGCTTAGTCGAGGCTGCGGCGGAGGATATGGACATTGCTGGTATGAGCCTTGAAGAGCAGGTCCATAGTGGCTTGGCTGTCACTGATACGCCGGCGAGAGGCAGAGAGCTGTTGGAGGCTTTGAGAGACATCGAAGACCACTTCATAAGGGCTTATGATTCTGGCAAGGACGTCTGCAGAATGCTGGAGTGTAACAGAGTTCATTTGCTGTCTAATATGGAGGAATTGAAAGGTGAATCTTTATAGAGATGATGTCTTTATCTTCGTGCTTGTCTCCTTATTACAATTTTCACGGGTATATATGTTGGCAGAGAACTCGACGAAGTTGATCCAATCTGTTACATGGCGCTCTGCTTCGTCCCGCTCGTCGTCGTGTAAGAGTTTAGTAGCCTCTGCTTCGAAGAGCACTTCACCACGGTCAGAATGTAGCAGCGATCTGTTCGATGATTACGGAGGAATGGTTTCGGGCAGCCATTCTCTTACATTAGCAAGGTTGTATGCCTGGGAAAAGAAACTGTACAAAGAAGTCAAGGTATTGTGTAATGATTTCCGAATGCTTAGCTGTTATAGTTCCCCCCATACGGTTCTTTTTCCGGGCAGTTTGTTGAGTTTTTGTGCATCTTTTAGGTCGGAGATAGCATTCGGATACTATATGAAAGGAAATGCAACCAACTTCGAACCCAAGATGCCCGAGGAGGTGAAGGGCCTAACGCGGGCAAAACGAGGGCAGCTGTTAAAGATTTATACAGTAGGATCCTCGTGGCCATTCGTACAGCAGAAACAATCTCAGATCAAATAGAGAAGCTTCGAGACCAAGAACTCGAACCCCAAATGAGAGAATTACTTCAAGGGTAAAAAAATTTAATCTCATCTCTATACCATAATGTAAGAATCTCATGATATGAGCTTCCTTATGTTGTCATTCTTCTGTTTTTTTTTTTTTTTTGTGAAGGATGGCAATAACCTGGAAAATCATGCTGGAATCTCACGAAATACAGAAGAAGATCATGTCTGAAGTGAAAACTTTCACCTGCCCGTCTTATGGCAAATTCTGCAACGAGTCCCACAGGCTCGCCACGCTTCAGCTGCAAATCGAGCTTATGAATTGGCATGATTGCTTTAGGGCGTATGTAGCAGCTCAGACGGAATATATCGGCACTTTATATGGATGGCTATCCAAATTTCTAGCGCCTGATGTTGAACCTTACTCAAGAAGGGGACGATCTTCTTCTTTGCCTCCGATAAACCGAGCAAACGGACCACCGCTTCTCATGGTTTGTTGTGATTGGTTGGATTTCTTGAACAAGTTGCCAGACAAGTCCGCCTCGCTTGCGATAAGAAGCTGCGTTAAGGATGTTAGAGCTCTGTGGCTTCAGCAAGGCGAGGAACAGCACCAAAAGAGGAAAGTAGACAGTATGTCCAAAGAGCTAGATCGAAAGATTTCAGCCTTTCAAAAGTCCGAAAATAGATTCTTGGAGTTTAGGCTCACCGACGACAAAATGGAGATGGACAATCACGACCGTCGGGCAGAGCCTACATCAGAGAGCAAAGACATTCTCGACAATTTCCGGAGAAGGCTTGACCTGGAGAAGCAAAAACACAAGAAATGCATGCAAGAAACAGAGAGGATTACACTAAATGGTCTGCAGACGGGTTTCTCCAGGGTTTTCGAAGCCATTACGGAGTTTTCCAGGGAGGCCTCGAAGATGTACAATGACTTAAGCACCTTGCAAAATGGAGAGAAACTTCAGGAACCATCTTTAACGGTTGGTGCCCAGCACTTCGGAAAATGATGGGGAGATAACAGAAGGATTTGGTGAGTGTAGACTGTAGATGTGTTTTTTTCTTTACTTCGCAGAACTTTCAAATGTTGTGCATCAAAATCTGTTGAAGCAAAAAGCTTGAGACATGGTTTTTTATGATATATTCTCAGAATATTACAGGCGAAAACTGATGTTTGCACATCATTTGAATGGTAACAGATCTGCTTAAGCAAGATTCTAAACAATCTTTTGTACAATGTCTGTGTAAATACACATCCAACACAAGCATTATAATGATCTGACCACAAAGCCCATTTCAATATCCCAGGCTTTGAACATCATGTAATAGACGATGATTCTACCTCAAGTATAATGAAACTAAAAACTGCGAGAAGAGTGCAAACTCGCTCACAACGGTGACTGGATTGTTTATTCCCAAAAACGGAACAACGTCGACCTGCAACCAGCTTTCTACCGCCGAGCCCACCACCGCACCAGCCACTAGGCCACCAATGGTTATAATAGTAGCTTTCCCTGAACATAGCACATAGTAAAAGTAGTCAAGCCACAGCGGTTGATTATCTTCGTGTAAAATCATTCACAAGGAAGGACCATAAGGGTTCACTTTCTCACCTAGCTTGACATTTTTCTTGGTCATGAAGTACAACGATGCCCCGAAACTCGTGGCTAATATAAGGCCGGGAACATCAGCTCCTGCGTTAGGCGCATTCGTAGAGAGTGAAGCTCCATTCACATATGTTAGTACCATGAGAGCTCCATATACCCCGGCCTGCACGCCTAAGTCACTAGTAGACGGCGTTTCTACTGAGACGGGCGAATTCTTGACTGATTTCTGAAACCAATTTGGCATGGAAGATGCTTTAGCTGTTTTTCGGGGTTTAACATCGGCGTAACGAACGTTGGTGTCGATCACTTTCCCAGCTCTCCTTTGCGATAGATTCTGCATCAGAAGCATATCGTATGCCGCCTCAACCTGCGTATCAAAGAAGGCAATCGTCCGATCACAAATTAGAGAAAGTATCATAAATCTGAGCTGCTGCTTCGAGAAAATTTCGAAAGGGATGAAGAAATAACCTGAGCTACTGCTTGTTCGTCGTCTTTACAAGAAGCGATGGTCGAGTTCTTTGCTCTGAGAATCTCGTCAAAGGAGGCTCCTTCGGACACACCCAACACCTTGAGGGCGTTTTCCACGGACATCTCAAACGGCGCCGAATCATCAGCTCGCGAGCCGGCTTGGAGCGGCCGGGCTTGTATGCGGCGGGTGTACAACATGTCCCGCGGAGCGAGTGGTCGGGTCCGACCGGCGTGAGGTGTCCTGCGCCGGGATGAACCGGCGACCAGCCGTATGGGCCGGACTGTAAGAACTGTGGCCATTACGTATTCCTGCCAGGTGCTTGGTTTCTATTTGTGGATGTAATCGGATTTTTGTGTGGGCCGTTTTCAATCCTATTTATTTATTATTTTGAAATGAAGAAATATCAATAATAAAAATAAAAAATCGAATTCGACATAATTATTTTTATTCTCATACATTTGTTGGAGTGATATTTAAGGACACATAAATTATGAACGATAATTTTAAGACAATAATTTTTGGAATTGAATCAATTTAAGAAAAACTAAATTAAAATTGTAATTATAGAACAGTAAAATGTTAAATTACAATAATTTGAAGACAATAAATTTAAAAAGTCCTCAAATTATATCCATTCTAAAATTTATTATCCTAAAATTACAACTTTTAATCTAGGTATCCCTCATATAATAGTATTTCTCTCTTAATAAGAATTTGCAATGATATTACAAAATACATCTGAGAAATGGACCTCGTCTTTGCATCGGTGATTCAAACAACGAAGTTATGGATCTTGTAATTGAATAATATCAAAAGTAATTGAAGAATGAATTGCAATTGATGATACTATTCGAAGAACTAATTACAATTGGTGACACCACTTTATCTATTTTTTTTTATCGTTCCTCTTCATATTATGCTGCATTTTTGTATATCAGTTCCATTATTTGAAATAAAATTATTCTTTTTTCTAAACAAAATTAAATTAGACATCCTCGTCAATTTTGCCTTATTATCTTAAAATTGCTAACCTATATCATCATAAAAAAGTAACTAAGCCTAATGTATTATTGGTATTATTTTTATTGTTATTTATAGTTTTCCTCCATTAGATTAGATCTCAGTTTCCTCATCTGCCAATTTCTCTATCTTCATCAATAGTCACTGCGTGTCTTCCACTAATAGTTGGGATTGAAGATAAGGTACGTAAGTTTCAAGATCCAATCCACGAATCTCCTCAAATTTACATTTCTATCTCTTTAGATGCATTTTCTTTGCTGTTATCGCTGCCATGTATCTGCCTGTGCAGCTTTTTGTCTCGGCTGATTGAATATTTTTGTTATACTTGCTATGCGCGATTGTGTTGGGAGAAAGGAGCTTAGATGCGTTTTATATATCTGCTGCTGAGGCGATCGTGTGCCAAAACATGAAAAAAACTGTGATGGTATATGATGTGTAACCATTTGTGGGGATTCTGGGTAGTATGAAGTTGAATTAGCTCGTGGAAGCTATAGATTCTTGCTGTTGTTTATTTCTAGCCTGATTTGGTTGTGTCAGTCTTTCCTTAAGTTGATCTAGCTCCTAGTAGTATGGATTTAATTTGATTTATGTAGGTTGAGCAGAAGCTAGGAGAGCACGAGAGAATTGTAATTCAAGCTGAAAAATGTAAAACTATTATGTGATACAATTAAGATGTGCCACTTTACATAAATACAATTAGCTTAATGGTTAAGCACTAAACAAAGCTAACTAACTATCGAAACAAAAGAATGCTGAGCTGTCATGACTGTTGAGCTGTAACAGATGAAGTGTGATTGCTTGATAACGTGGAATCATTCGAGCCTTCATACTTCTGCAGCCCCCCCTCAAGATGAGCGTGGCTATGACACAAGCTCATCTTGGACAAGAATGTCCGAAAAGCAGGGCAAGGTAAGGACTTGGTGAACAAATCCGCAAGGTTCTTGGAAGAAACTATGTGCTGAGGAAGAATGAAACCTTGCTTGAACTGATCCCGGACAACATGACAGTCAATCTCGATGTGTTTGGTCCGTTCGTGGAAAACCGGGTTGGAAGTGATGTGGAGGGCCGATTGATTGTCACACCACAAGGAAATAGGACGTGGTATCGAGATATGGAGTGCAGCAAAGATGTAAGATAGCCACTGAAGCTCACGCACAGTAGAAGCTAAGGCTCGGTATTCTGATTCTGCAGTAGAGCAAGAGATGGACTGTATATGACTCACAGGAAATTTATTTCTTTGCTGTTTAGCAAGAGGACATACATGGCATCTTGTTACAGCTGTGTCATCCTTTTTAGTTACAATAGTATGAGGTAAATGTTGCATAACATTGAAAGATGGATGACCCAATCTAGAATGCCAAGTATGGACAGAAATGCTAGCAAAAACAGATTGTTTGATAGGAAAAAAAGAACTATATGATGGTTTTTGAACTGAAAGTAGAGAAGAAAAATACTGCTGCTGAGATTCATGTATGGCCCTCTGTGAGAATGAATGTTGGTCAAGTATGTAGAGATCATTTGTGACTTTACCTGCTGCAATAACCTCATTACTCTGCAGGTTATGCAATAAGCAAAAATCAGCAAAAAATTGGAAGAATAGCTGGATGTCTACTGCAAGTTTTCTTACAGACAAGAGGTTATATTTGAAGCTAGGGAGAAAAAGGCAGTGTTTGAGTATCAGATTTCGAGATAAGACAACATCTCCAGTATATGTAACAGATTTTAGAGATCCATCTGGTAATCTCACTGGGGTAAAAGAGGTCACAGGTATGGGATTGGTCATCAGGTTAAAATTTCTGCACATATGTCCCGTAGCACCAGTGTCTACAAACCAGGCATTCTCATCTATACTATCATATGCACAAGAAAGAGCTTTGGAAAGAATTGGGCTACCTGCAAAGTCTTCAAGATGAGTGAAATTCACAGCAGGTGCATTTGAGCTCCCAGCCAAAGCCTTTCCTTTCACCAGCTTGGCTATTTCCTCCTGCATCATGGCCTTCACCATTGACTGCAAACCATAAGCACTCCTATCATCAGATTGCCCTGCAGATGAAGCATTCATGTATTCTTCTGTCGCCAGGTTTGCTTTGAAACCAGATTTCCCTTGAAACGCACCCGGACCATTCTGTGTATTTCTTCTTATGCTATTTGGATACCACTCTGGATAGCCATTTAGTTTGAAGCAGCTTTCTTTAGTGTGCCCATTTCTCTTACAGTGGCTGCAGATCAATGCATTCTTGTCAATGGGATAACCATTCAATTTGAAACATTCTTCCTTCAAATGCCCAGTCTTCTTGCAATAACTGCACACCTGTGAGCTTTTATCCTGCTTGAAGTTCATCTTGTCGATTCCATCTCTCCCTGAACCCATCCCTTTCACCATCATTGCAGCATTTTCCCCAATAGTACTCATTCTCACAGCCACTTCTCTGTGCTTCTCGGCCTTTGCAATCATAGCATACACTTTATTAACCGGTGGCAGCTTATCTAGGAAGAGCAATTGACCCCTTTCAGCTTCATATGTCTCGCTTAATCCCATAAGAAACTGCATTGACCTATCTTCAGTCTCTCTTTCTTCAATTTTAGCTTTGACAATGCCTTGAACTTCAATTGGGGGCCTCAATTGATCCAATTGATCCCACAAATTCCGAATTTTATTGTAATAATCAACCACTGATAGATTGTCCTGCTTAATGAACAAAATCTCCCGCTTGATTTCGAACACAAGTGACAGATTAGACGTTCCTTAACGCTCCTCAATCTCCTTCCAAAGTTGCTCGGCTTCATGTATAAACATGAAGCTATTCACAATTTCCTGAGAAATCAAACTTTTTATCCAGCCTGTAACCATACTGTTCACCTTTCTCCACTTTCTATAATCCGGCGAATCTGCAGCTGGTTTCTTGTGTGTACCGTCGACAAAACCAAGCTTCATCTTCGCCTCGAGCGCATCCATCATTGCACTTTTCCAGATCAAATAATTGTGCGAAGTAAGGGGAGTTGAAACAATCATCATCCCTGGGTTTTCAGATCCATGGAGAAGATAATTCTCCTCCATATCTGCCGCCGAAGATCCAAGAGTCTCAGAATTTGTGGTTTCCTCTATTTGCTCCATCTCAAAATCAAACAGTATCAATTGATTCGAAGTATTTCGAAGAATAGAGAATCGAAGGGGAAATTAAACTCCCGAGGATTAAATCTGTGCGAAATTCGAAGAACCTTGCTCGATACCATGTAGGTTGAGCAGAAGCTAGGAGAGCACGAGAGAATTGTAATTCAAGCTGAAAAATGTAAAACTGTTATGTGATACAATTAAGATGTGCCACTTTACATAAATACAATTAGCTTAATGGTTAAGCACTAAACAAAGCTAACTAACTATCGAAACAAAAGAATGCTGAGTTGTCATGACTGTTGAGCTGTAACAGATGAAGTGTGATTGCTTGATAACGTGGAATCATTCGAGCCTTCATACTTCTGCAATTTAAGGTCTCAACATGCCACGTGTTGACTTGAAATGAGTTGGGGAACTCACATTGGATAATTACTTGAAACCACCAAATACAAACCTTGGGAGATAAGAGATTTGAGAATAACTTAGAGGACTGTAGTCGAGAGAATTGGAGTGGCCGGTAATGGGAAAGATGTTTTTGGTGATTGGTAGTGACATATGGTGTATGTAGCAGAAACCGTCACGAATGTGAGATTCTTACTACCGATTCCATTGATCCATCTTGTAGTACTGCCCGCTGTATTATTTATCATTTGGATTCTTGATACTATCTGCAAATGAAGTTGGTCACGTCAAGAAACATTCTGTTGGCTATTCTTGACTTCACTGTTTAATGTTGGATATATTGGATTTTGTAGGTTGAACATGGTTGCTGAAAAGAACGTTGATATGGAGGAGGGAACTTTGGAAATTGGAATTGGTATGATCATACGTACCTTCACTTCTCTCAGTTTGAAAGATTAATGATTATGCAGAAGCTTATGTACGCGGGGACATTTTTGTCCAGCTTTGTGGGTTTGCAATTTTCAGCTGTTGTAGTTGTTTGCAATTTTTAGCTGCTGTAGTTGTACCAATTTGCAAGTCTTTGTGTCTCATAGCTTATGGCTTGGAATGAGATCCGATGTTGAGAATTTTGATGGCTGGAGATAATCTCCATGCCTTTATGTGAATGAACTCTGTAGCTTGAAGAATCTTCTCATTTCTTGTAATGAAATGAAGAATACTGTTCATGTGGTGATGATCTAATGTTTTCAGAGTATAGAACTGTATCTGGAGTGGCTGGACCTCTAGTTATCCTTGATAAAGTCAAGGTGAATATTATATTCTCTCTTGTCGCTTAATTGTCTAAAGTAATTTTCTTGGTTATTCTGAATATAGGTTCTGGAAAATGATCGTTTAAATGTCTTTTTGAAATAATCAGGGACCCAAGTTTCAGGAAATTGTTAACATCCGCCTAGGAGATGGAACTACCCGGCGTGGACAAGTTCTGGAAGTAGATGGAGAGAAAGCTGTTGTTCAGGTGATCATTATCGAAATTCTAATGTGATTATTAAACATTTTGTGTCATATTTTTTCAAACTGCCACCTTATATATAAACTACCATTATGTTATGGACAAAAGGTTCATGCCTCTTCTTACTTCTCTAGCAATCCACTACTCCTACAAAATTTCAGTAACACCAACACTCTCGGTCCTTTTTTCTATATTTTAGGAGGCACTAATTCAGATGCAGAGTATTATATATCATCCTTCCATATTTATGACCAGGTCTTTGAAGGAACTTCTGGAATTGACAACAAATACACAACTGTCCAGTTTACTGGGGAGGTAAAACCATTTCACCCTTCGCAGATCATCATGTTATATACCATACCATACTATATCAGTTTCTGATGCAATTTGATGCTCGAGCTTGCATGATTTCTGCATTTTATCCTTCCATTCTTGTCCCTAATAGGGATTGCTCAACTTGTTTTACTTATCTGCTAAGATTCTCTATCATGTTCTATCCTTATCAATAATTTGTGGCATAACATTTTATACAGGTTTTGAAAACTCCTGTGTCTCTGGACATGCTTGGCCGTATATTCGATGGTTCTGGGAAGCCCATTGACAATGGTCCTCCTATTCTTCCAGAGGCTTATTTGGATATATCTGGAAAGTGTTGATGAATAATGATATATTTCATCTATATTCTACATCGCCTCCTTTTACATGAATTTCTTTAACTATTTATTTCAGGGAGTTCCATCAATCCCAGTGAGAGAACCTATCCCGAAGAAATGATACAGACAGGAATTTCTACTATTGACGTGATGAACTCAATTGCCCGAGGACAAAAAATTCCTCTTTTCTCTGCTGCTGGTCTTCCCCACAATGAAATTGCTGCCCAGATCTGTCGTCAGGCTGGTTTGGTGAAGCGATTGGAAAAATCTGATAACCTACTTCAGGTATGCAAGTTGAATCTTTGATATCGTAATAGACGAAGATGAGCGCGCGCTTGATATTGAAGAGAGCTGATAGATTTCATCTGTAGGGAAGAGATAATTAGCTCAGTCCTGCTAGCTTAGGGATCTAGTTTGGACTCAGTTGCTTCCACTACCTTTATCTGAAGTTGCCTTACTAAAAAAAGTCAAATGTTGTAGCATACCTTTCTAAATTCCTTGTGTTGCTTGAATCATAACTGCTTCCTAGTTCTAGCATCGTCTGTATAATTTTCTCTCCGCGTGATTCCTAATATTTATTGTGCCCCACAGGACGGTGAAGAGGACAATTTTGCTATAGTATTTGCAGCTATGGGAGTCAATATGGAGACTGCTCAGTTCTTCAAACGTGATTTTGAGGAAAATGGATCAATGGAAAGAGTGACCCTCTTTCTGAATTTGGTAAATAATATGCATCACCCTTGTTGACACCATCAAAGACCAGAAATTATGCTAAAAATGTCTTTTTTTTACATTAGTGATTAACATCAGTTTTCTGCAGGCCAATGACCCAACAATTGAACGTATCATTACTCCTCGCATAGCTTTGACAACTGCGGAGTATCTAGCATATGAATGTGGGAAGCACGTTCTTGTCATTTTGACAGATATGAGTTCCTATGCTGATGCTCTCCGTGAGGTAATTTTTGCAGAACCCTGGTTCTCAGGGCTTAGTATTATTGAGAAATTACTATTCACTTGAGCGTGTCATGAACTACTTGCCCGGTTTTTATTCCTTCCAAACTGTTGTTATCAAGAGGAAGTCTTTCTGTTTATTCTACGCTCTCTCTGTACTGTAACTGAGCTGTTAATATATTTTCTATTAAAATAATATCATATTACATGTCCCACAAATATGTTACTTTAGGTGTCTGCTGCTCGAGAGGAGGTCCCTGGAAGACGTGGATATCCTGGTTACATGTACACTGATCTGGCAACTATCTATGAGCGAGCTGGGCGTATTGAAGGACGAAAAGGATCCATCACGCAGATTCCTATTTTGACCATGCCTAACGATGGTAATCTTTCAAATAAGTTTAAAATTTAAGTACTCATTTTATAGTGATTTATCTTTTGTGTTTTGTTGATATAGCCTTATTTTTTTCCTTGCATTTCATCAGATATCACCCATCCAACTCCAGATCTTACAGGCTATATCACTGAAGGGCAGATATACATTGACCGACAACTTCACAATAGGCAGGTAAGGTGTGATACATCCAGTTGCAGTTTGATAGGTCATATACAAACCATGTTATGTTCAATCATTATTACACAGCTTCGGTTTGTACTTTAGTCTTGCTTATCACAATTACAACAACTTTTCTTGATTTGTTTATCGAAAACTCGACTCAAACTGTGTTTTTTGTCTTGCCTGATTGTTTAGATTTATCCTCCAATCAATGTGCTGCCTTCCTTGTCTCGTCTGATGAAGGTAACTTCATATAATAATTCACGATCTCCTTGGTTTGACTCCTTCAGAGTTATCATTAAATAATGCAATTTCAACACTTTGGCAGAGTGCCATTGGTGAGGGTATGACACGTAGGGACCATTCTGATGTGTCTAACCAGGTATTCTTCTTCTAGTTTCTCCGTAAAAACATACGTGTGACTTCCCAAATGCGACATCATCCTCTTCGTCTCACAATATCAATCCACCACGCCCTTTATTTATCCTAGCTATACGCAAACTACGCCATTGGGAAGGATGTGCAGGCCATGAAAGCCGTGGTGGGAGAAGAAGCACTTTCCTCAGAAGATCTGGTATATGATTTTTGCACACCTTCATTTCTGTAACTTCTTCCTACATGTCGAATAAGATGGGAACTACTAACAGCTGAAACCTACCTATATGCACGCACGCAGCTCTATCTTGAATTCCTCGATAAATTCGAGAGGAAGTTTGTGACGCAAGGGGCTTATGACACACGCAACATCTTTCAATCGCTCGACTTGGCATGGACGTTGCTGAGGATCTTTCCCCGCGAACTTCTTCACCGTATTCCAGCCAAGACGCTCGATCAATACTACAGCAGAGATTCGTCTAATTGATGGTATGTGAAATGAAGTATTCCTTGCCCGAGTGCTGCTCTTGCAGTATGCCGTTCGTTGTGTATTATTGTTTTTCCTCACTATTGGGCTTAGAATAAGACTGTTGAGAATTTTTTTACGGACCACCCTACTCGTGAAGCCATGATTCGCCACTCGGGCATGTTTGTTTGATATTCTTTTGCAACTCAGACACATTGAACAGCCTGTAATATTCATGTGTTAACTTTTGAGTGAAATAAAGCTCTCAGCCTCTGAACTTCTAAATTTCACCATTGCAATTGCTATCATCAGCCTGAATCAAATCTGAACTTCATCATTGACTGTGGGACGACACTGTCTTTCAGCGGGATTAATCCTCCTAACTCATGACCTTCTTGTCAAGATATTATGCTTCGACCGCTTAATCCAAGCCTTGGACTACTAAGAAGGACTAAAACTGAGCTATATTGATCTTTATAATATAATATGTAAATATCTATATGAATGGGTACACACTTCTTTTGTCTGTTCTTTACTTATTTTTTCAAAGTTCATCGCATTCGCAATATGGATCGTTATGAAAATTTCAAAGATGAAAGTGGCTCTGATTTCCAACTTATAGCATGCCATTAAATTGCTTGTTTGTTAAAGTAATCTAATATTGGAAATGGGTTGAGTACTAACATATGTGGAATTAGAAAGGAAAGAAACAAGACACCGTAGATAGAATGAACAGAATTTTGATAATTAGTACTCTAATAAAACATTCCTTCCAATCACGTACGGCGGCATAATAGATTTGATGAGAGGAAAGGAGGAAGACTGTACAGTACAAATGAAAGGGAAAAAAAATTCGAAAAAAAGCAGAAAAACAAACTGAAGGTCAGAGCTTAGAATTGGCTTTGCTAATGAACAAAGTTTACCCATTCCCTTTCTTCCTCGTCTAGTGTCCACGTCTGAGGGCGGAGAAAAAACCTCCAGATTTCTCCTTTCGTTTATCTTCTCCGTCATCTCCTACCTGAGATCAGGTAACTTTTTATGAAC
Source organism: Lindernia subracemosa (assembly GCA_028392965.1). Classification (NCBI taxonomy): domain Eukaryota; kingdom Viridiplantae; phylum Streptophyta; class Magnoliopsida; order Lamiales; family Linderniaceae; genus Vandellia; species Vandellia subracemosa. Next base: position 550,878 of record JAQPCC010000046.1, read on the forward strand.
AACACATCTCTAGAGGTTTCCACACACAGACCGAGATTTTCACGCTTATTTTCCAGCAAAATGATTTAAAAAAAAACGAGAATTTGATGGGAAGAGAAGCATTTGTTCGTTGATTGAACATTACAGATTGTTTATGCAACTATGGTGAACGAAAGCATACATACCTCCTTTGAGAATTTCTGTAAGATGTCTAATATTTCAGAGAAGTCGGGTCTCAAAGCTGGGTCTTGCTGCCAGCATTTCTCAAGCAGATCGACAAGCTTTGCATGAGTGTTTTTGGGAATAGTTGGACGAAGACCCTGAAATAGTATGGGCAAGTGCAGTTAGAAAAGACCCTAAAGATTATCCTCTAAAGTTTGCTGCAGAATGTTAACCCAAAGAGAAAAGATTTACCTTTTGAACTACCCCAACTGCAGCTTGCAAGGGAGTCAGATACTCATATGGAATCTAAGATAAAAGAAAACATATTTTTAGAGAGATCCAAAAGCACGTTAGTTCCAAAAATCTGAGAGCAGCAAGATACCTTTCCCGTTAGCAATTCCCACAAAACCACACCAAAACTGAAAACGTCCGCCTTATGATCGTAAGGTTTATGTTCGATAACCTATAAGAGAGTAAGTACTTATGAGAAGCTCGCATGCATTATTGTAGCTTAAGAGATAAATGCCCATCAGTTAGGCCCAACTAAACAATGTTGGTTTTAGCAGCCTCGTCAGGTCCAGAGAACAGTTTGTGTGTGGCTTTATTTCTTAGTCAAACTATATCAAGACAACAGTGCATACCTCTGGGGCCATCCACCTGTAAGTCCCTGTCTCAGCCGTCATCACACCTGTTTGTGCTTTAACTCTGGCCACTCCAAAATCAGCCACCTTGACAACCTATATAGGAGTAACTCTGAGATCTTTGAAACTTCCCAAATCTATTATATAAAGACTTCACTGAAACTGATACTTTCTGTAAAACATGGATGCTAAAGGAATCCTTCATAAGCCACTGTTTTGTTGATGGCTACAAGGAGGAAACTGACTACCCTCAGAAACAATAACATGATTTGAAATGATAGAATTCTAAAGTTGGAGGAAAACCCAAAGCCGAAAATGGTGGTGCTCAATTAGAGAAGGGATAAAATACTATTATCTCTGACAGCACAAGGCTTTTGGTTGAATTATAGCAGAGTTCATTTCTATTTCTGGATGTGTCTATAGATGAAATATCCGATCCATGCTAGCAAAACACGATTAGCGATTTGGAAATCAATATTTCATAAACTTAATACCCACCTCATTCTCATCCATCAAAAGATTTGCAGCCTTCAGATCCCTGTGAATTATATTGTTCTGATGCAAATAGCTCATTCCCCTCGCTACATCAATCGCTACTTTAATCAAAGTTGGAAGCTTAAATGTAGCCTTTTGCTTGTGTAGGTAGTCATAGACACTCCCACCAGACATGAATTCTGCATTTAAAGAATCGGGAATCAAAGATCTGAAATGCAAAAGCGGAAAACACTGCGAAGCTCCATTTGTAACGTTTTCTATCTCAACTCTATCAACTGACAACCTATGTAGTCTACCTGTGACTATGCACAAGTTGGGAGGCCTGGTGCATGCCCCTATGAACTGGACAACATTTTTGTGTCGTACTTTTCTGCATAAAGCAAATAAATTAGCTGTCGGAACAATGAGCGTAGAACTGAAAGTTAAAGATACTATCTTCATAATGATCAATTTATAAATTTGTAGCTCATAAGGAGGAATTCACCTCATTATATATACTTCCTGGCCAAATTCCTTTTGCAATTCTGAATTTAAGCGCTCCGCCTTGAGAATCTTGATTGCTACTTCCTGGCTGCAGTAAGTGCCCTTGTATCTGAACAAATAAAAGTCATCAACTAAATAGATCAGTCAACAGCACGGACAAGCTACAAAGCTATCATTCCTAGTACTTACAAATCCCCGTATGATCCCGATGCTATTTTGGACTCAAATTTCAAAAAGTGAGGATCAATCTCCCAGACATCAGTACCATCGTTGGGAATTTTCAGATGATCAGATTCACATTTTAGTTCAATCTGCTGGTCTTCACTGACAGAAGGCAGAGAATGTGGATTCGGCCAAGAATGGTTCTGTACAAAGTTAAAAAATATTAATCTTCACTGGATTACGAAAGGAGTAACAGTTAAATGTAGTGTATCTGATGATAAAAATCATTAAAAAAATAAGTTCTCCTTCCTGAAATTAACATCCAAAATAAGAATATTATATTTGAATCTTCAGAATCAAAGGACATGAAAGACATGTAGAGGGGGAAAAATGGTCTACTAGAATTAATTTCAATATATAAAATCAACAGCCGAATAGAGAAGCAAAAATCTTGATCATATCGTCAACAGCCATAGTTATCCTACATAGCACGGTAATAAAACTAAACTTGCACCAGAATCCTACGATCAACCCTGAAGAGTTTTAACATAGATGGAAAACAAAACAGTACCTCAAACTTTACAACTTGTTTCTCCAGTGCTGTCCGAAGTCGTTCCACCTCCTACATATTGAATGAAAGAATCGGAACAAATTCTTCAGTGATGCAAAAGAGAATAATCAATAGAAAAAGCCTTCAGTAGAGTCATTCAATTGACAGATATTACTACATAGATTACGACAAGAATTAACATACAAGCTGTAAAAAAAAGTGTAATCTTAAATCAAATATACCTCAAAAGGCCAGCCATCAACAACAAAAACATCCAACGAATAGCCATCAACAGTAGAAAAGGCATGTGCCTCCTGGATGTTAAGCCCAACCTCAGCTAATAAGGAAGTCAACTGCACGGATCACACTCAAATATTACAGTCACCATCGTGCTACATAATCAGAGTTTCTACCAAGCATGGAACTGTCTACATGGCATACTAAATTCTAATACACGGGCACATAAATTACCTGACTGAGGAGCTTTGGCTTGTCATATGCTGAGAACGTAATCTCATGCATGGGCCTGCGTAAATAATAGTCATAATTCATAAAGAACATATTATATGAATTTCAATGATGTCTGGATATTTTTATGAACCAGCTAGAGTTGCAAGAGCAATAGTGACAAGCTAAGACAATTTAGTGACCCAAAATAGAACAAGTTCAGTACTCATCTAATGGAATCATGGTGCAATAATGTATCAGTTATTGGAGGAATGAGTAAGGAACCTTTTTATGATACATAGATTGCCATTAATAATTCTAGTAACAGGAAAACAAATGCGTGTATTCTCCTTTAAGGAAATGGCAGAAAATATAAAACCTTCACCGTTTGATATTTAGAGCTATCCCATGGAATTTAATCTAAAAGATGATAGCATCTCAGTATAGAATACCTTGGAACCTTGGAATTGTCATGCACAGCACTGTCACCATCATTTACTTCGGATTTGCCAACTTCAAGGGCAAGTGCTTCAAGGTTAGGAGAAGAACCAAAGGCAGGTGGAGGATGGATGCTGGGTAAAAGAAATAGTCGGGACACTTTCAGAATTCCATTAAATCATAGAAACTCGATAACATTAATTTTAATGACACAGATCCAAATAAACAGATAAGAAAAACTAAGCGGTCACATAAGCAAAACTATAATTTAATCTGTTTTCTCAAAGAAGAACTGGCAGTACCTTCCATTTTTGGGTAAATGTGAGTGTACCGAGTCTCCAGCATTCCCATCCTGAGCAGGAACAACCTGCGCATAGAAATTTACATTACCATATGGCTTGGCTGACAAGAAGTGAAAAAAGAAGAACCAAATTACGAAGTGAGGAAAATGAATGGAAGTGCATATAATTCAAGTAACAATGTATCATATAAAATGCGATCTGGCAATTGATATATAAACAATGATTTAGAATCATATCATTCCAAAGTCTAATTGCAGCCACCTAAACAAGCGTAACAAAATATGTAGAGGGGCAATTAATCCCGAACACAACACCTCTTGCTGATAATTTCATGTCATTTTTGTCCGGTTCGACCTTGAAACTGTGATCATCCACGATAATTCATAACTGGTATGTGTCGAAATACTCATCGAGGGTTTTTGGTAAACCAGCCTTACACAGACGACCTTAATTAGGGGCTGCTAAGTTAAATAGTATAGCTGTGTAATTTCTTCTTTGTGTAAAAACAGAGATTCACCAATACATACCAGATCAACATAAAATAGAAAAAAACACATCTAAGATGATCGATTCACGATGTCCTCAATTCTCATAAACACGCACATCTCCCAAACAACAAATCCTCACGATAAGTACAAGCACACAATATCACAAGCACAACAACCGAGTCTGAAAGAAGAAAAACAACCCTACCTGCACAAGTCGTACTTCAAATACCGGCCAGTTCTTTGGATCACGTGCCAGATGCAGCAACCTCTTGTGAGTCAATACATCTTCAGCTCTCTCCACATTCACATCCATTGCATACCTTCAACCACAACATAAAGGTCATCAAAAGCATCAGTCTCACATTACAACAAACAGAGTCGTCAACCAGAACCTCATTTCCCAAAACACTCAAAATAAATAAATCAAGACATGCAATATCAACCCGACAATCTCATCAGTGTACTCCGTCAACACGGACAAAAACATGAAAATCAAATAATATTTCTAAAAAGTCGACGGCCAACACAGCCAATTCACGAGATACGACAACTAGGAAGATGAAACGTGCGTGGATGTTAGAAAAGGGAAAAGCTTGGTGGGGGGATTTTTTTTATATGAGACCTGGCAGGAAGGCGATTGAAATGAGCCCATAGCTGATCGTCGAAATCAGGCTCCTGTGCCTCGGGGTGCTCCTCCTCTCTGAGGCGCCGCAGAACCTCATTGTACACTTCGACCTTCTTCTGCTGCTGCCTGTTCTTCCCAGCAGATGACTCCACCACCTTACTCCCGCAACTCTCGTTGTCCTCCATCACCATCTGGAATTTGATCGGACAATACAGAGCACATGCAAATCGCAAAATCAAGATTCGATTTGGCTTCCGATCGTAGAGTGGAAAAAAAAAGATACAAAAAGATGGCTTGAATTGGGGCGGCGATTTATAGCAAACGCATTATTTTATAGATTTCCAAGTGGCGACTGGCGGTGGTGGAGGAACAAAACTAATAAATTATTAGGGATTTTTCCAAGAGATTTCTAGTTTGAATTTGATTAGCTCTCTCATCCATATCCACTCTCTCTCTCTCTCAGTCAGTAGATTCTCTAAAGGCAATGAATCGGAGGGTTATATTTAAGTAAACGGAAGAGAGAAAGAAAAGAGTGAAATAATAGATTTTCTAAAATTAAGACGAAAATATTATTACATCAAATGGCAAAATATAGTTTGTAATTATGAAATAATTAAATGTGGATGTTTTAAATAATAATATTAGTTAAATTATTGATGATTTGGAAGTATTATATTAAATGATGATAATGTGATAAGATGATAAGATGAGGTGTTTAATTGAAGAGTTTGTATTTTAGTGTGAGGTGTATAATTGTAATTAATGTGATTAGTTGTAATAGTGAATTATTAGTAGTATAAATAGGTGATTAGAGTTCATTGTAAATCACACCAAGTATTGAAATACTTAATCTCTCTCTAATCTCTCTCTCTTTATTATTATAAATTATATTATCATTATAATCTTAATATAAGTATAATTAAAATAAAATAATCTTAATATAATATTAATCACAATTAATATTTTTATAACACGTTATCAGCACGACCGCTCTCCGTCGTCAAGATCAACCTCCGTCGAAGATCTCGTACGAGTTTAGTCAAGGTATGGTAATTTAATTTTTAATTTATACTAATCATATATTAATTGTGATTGATTTAAAAATATATATTATAAAAGTATTATTAAAAGGTTTTATAACTAAACGTCAATACCCGAGTGGTTTCGCGGAATATCGTTCACTACAAGTGACGAGAGGTCCAGGTTTCGATCCCCGTGGAGGCGTGTGGTTTTTTTTTTTTATGCACGTACACAACACAAGCCCACGAGGTCTTGCGGTAATCCCAACCTCAGTAGCGGCATATTATTAATCTTTCTTTAATAAAAAAAATATGTCGTTTTATACAAAGATGGATCTTCTACTCCTTACATTATTTACGGTGATCCTTTCAGCTATGTGGATAATATTTTTACCAATGTTTTTAAAATATAATTATTAATTGTAATTTCTTTAATATTATAATTACTGAAATATATTTTATTTTGAAGGATGTCGCTCTGTCCGATGTTTGATCTTTTACTTATGATTATTATTACGGCGACACTGATCTGGATGTGGATATCATTTTTTATAAGAACTTTTACAAAAGAAGATACAAAAGAAGATTTAAAAGAAGATTAATTATAAGTTTTTTTTTATTATGTAATGTTTTAATAACATGTTTTGTATTTTATTATAGTAATATGTCGAACTTGGCGAGCCTTGAGTTTGTTGCACTCGATATCACTGGAAAAAATTATTTACCTTGGGTACTAGATGCTGAAATCCATTTGAAAGCAAAAGGTTTAGGTGACACCATTGATCTCATGAAAACCACAACTGAACAAGACAAGGCGAAAGCTATGATTTTTCTTCGCCACCACATTCACGAAAATCTGAAAGTTGAATACTTAACAGAAAAGAATCCAGCTGAGTTGTGGAAAAACCTGAAAGAACGATATGACCACTTGACAACTGTTATTCTCCCCAATGCAAAGTACGAATGGCTGAATTTACGATTGCAGGATTTTACGTCGGTAAGTGAATATAATTCTGCCGTTTATAGAGTTACTTCCACGTTGAAATTATGTGGAGAGACAATTACTGATAACGATATGCTGGAGAAAACATTCACCACATTTCATCCACAGAATATGATATTACAACAACAATATCGGGAGAGAAAATTTAAAAAGTATTCAGATCTAATTTCTTACTTACTTTTGGTTGAGCAAAATAATGAATTGCTGGTGAAAAATCACGAATCCCGAACGACTGGTTCTACTGCACTCCCTGAAGCGAATGCAGTCAAAATTAATAATGACAACAGTCGAGGTAATGATCGTGGATGTGGTCGTGGTGGATATCGCGGCCGTGGACGTGGTCGTGGTCAAGGTCGTGGCCGAGGATATTATGGTGGTGGTTATCAATATTTCCGTGGTGGTTATCATAATTATCGTGGCGGTCATCAAAATATTCCCCAGAAGAGGAAAAGTTTTGATAATAAAGATGAGAAGAGGCAAACTGAACAAAAGAATAATGATGAAAAATGTTATCGTTGCGGTGGTTCTGGCCACTGGTCGCGCAATTGTCGTACGCCCAAACATCTTGTTGAGCTATATCAGGAATCTCAAAAGGGCAAAGGAAAGAAAATCGAAATGAATTTTCTTCAGGGTGAATTCGCCTCTACCTCTGATGCCAGTGATGAAAATGCTCATTTGGAAGCTGCGGATTTTCTGATCGATGAAAATTAATCTGCTATGATTTTATTTATGCATTATGATTTACTATTGTGTGTTTTATTATATATCGTTGTTTTAAGTTATCTATATGTTTGTAATGCAATATTTCTTTTTCAATAATAAATATTATGTGTTTGTTTATAAAGGATATTATTTGATGGATGCGGGCATGTGCAATGAAAATTGTGTCTTGCAGACTGTGCAACGACGAATACGATTCTAAAAAATAAGAAATATTTCGATCATCTTGATATGAAAGAAGCCAGTGTTATTACTATATCGGGTAGCACGAATATAATTGAGGGCTCCGGAAGAGCTAATGTTTTACTGCCCAAGGAACAAGGCTGATAATTGAAAATGCTTTATATTCTCCTAAGTCTCAAAGAAATTTATTAAGCTTTAAAGCTATTCGACATAACGGATATCATATTGAGACTGCAGAAAAAGGAGATATTGAATATTTGCATATTACAAAAGTGATATCGATGACAAAAAATTGTGGAAATATTACCATCTTTTGACTCTGGGCTATATTACACATATCTTAAAACAATTGAATCACATGCTATCGTAAACCAGAAGTTTACTAATGATAATACATTTGTTGTTTGGCATGACCGGTTGGGCCATCCCGGTTCAATTATGATGCGGAGAATAATTCAAAATTCTCGTGGACATTTAATGAAGAACCAGAAGATTCTTCAATCGAATGAATTATCATGTGTTGCTTGCTCTAAAGGGAAGTTGATTATTCGTCCATCACAATAAAAATAAAGAATGAATCATAAGATTTTTGGAGCGTATACAAGGTGATATTTGTGGACCGATACATCCATCGTGTGGACCATTTAGATATTTCATGGTATTGATTGATGCATCAACTAGATGGTCTCATGTATGTTTGTTATCAACGCGAATGTAGCTTTTGCGAGATTGCTTGCTCAGTTGATTCGATTAAGAGCACATTTTCGGATTATCCAATAAAGAAAATACGCCTTGATAATGCTGGTGAATTTACTTCCAAGGCATTTAATGAATATTGCATGTCTATTGGAATTGATGTTGAGCACCCCGTGCCACATGTCCATACGCAAAACGGTCTTGCAGAATCGTTGATTAAAAGGTTGCAATTAATTGCAAGACCATTATTAATGAAGTCGAAACTTCCCTCATCTTGTTGGGGACATGCTATATTACATGCAGCGGCACTAATCCGCATCAGGCCAACAAGTTATAACGATATCTCCCCGATACAAATGGTTTATGGTCAGGAACCAAATATTTCCCATCTGAGAATTTTTGGATGTGCGGTTTATGTTCCAATTGCTCCACCACAACGCACTAAGATGGGACCTCAAAGGAGGTTGGGAATATATGTCGGATTTGAATCTCCATCGATAATAAAATATTTAGAACCTCTAACTGGAGATTTATTTACGGCTAGATTTGCCGATTGTCATTTCGATGAATCGAATTTTCCGACATTAGGGGGAGAAAAGAAACAGCTGGAAATGAGTATTAGTTGGAATGAATTATCGCTAAATCATTATGATCCTCGAACGAAAGAATGTGAACTAGAAGTTCAAAAGATAATTCATTTACAAGGATTAGCTAATCAACTGCCAGATAGCTTTACTGACCTTAAAAGAGTGACTAAGTCACATATACCAGCTGTTAATGCTCCTGCAAAAGTTGATGTTCCTGGAGAACATATAATGATCGAGCCTAAGCCACAACTAAAACGTGGTAGGCCCTCGGGTTCCAAAGATAAAAATCCTCGAAAAAGAAAAGGAGCAAATAATAAGAATGGTCCAGTCGAGGATTTATCGACTCTAGAAGAGTCAATGGGCATTAATGATTATGATAATGGAAATCAGGTACCTGAAATTTTTAGAATAATGATAATGAAGAGATCTCGATAAATTATGCTCAAAATGGAATTAGATGGAACCGAGAAAAAGTCAACGTTGACAATAAATTCTCATTTAACGTAGCGCTACATGAAATGAATGAGATAAATGAGAATGAGGATCATGAACCAGGGTCTGTAAAAGAATGCAGACAAAGAAATGATTGGCCAAAATGGAAAGATGCAATCGAGGCAGAATTAAAATCACTTGAGAAACGAAAAGTTTTCGGACCTGTAGTCCGCATACCAGAAAATGTAAAGCCGGTTGGATATAAATGGGTTTTCATAGAAAGAGAAATGAAAACGGTGAAATTGTGAGATACAAAGCACGGCTTGTTGCACAAGGCTTTTCACAACGACCTGGTATTGATTATGAGGAGACGTATTCTCCTGTGGTGGATGCAACTACTTTTCGTTATTTAATTAGTCTGGCAGTACGTGAAGGACTCGATATGCGTCTAATGGATGTTGTCACCGCTTATTTATATGGATCACTTGATAGTGATATATATATGAAACTTCCCGAGGGATTTCAGTTACCTGAAAATTCAGGGCCCCGAAATGAGTACTCAATCAAGCTAAATAAATCGCTTTATGGATTAAAGCAATCTGGGCGTATGTGGTATAATCGCCTAAGTGAATATTTATCGAAAGAGGGGTATAAAAATGATCAAACTTGCCCGTGCATATTTATGAAAAGATCTGGAAATGAATTTGTCATCATTTCAGTTTATGTTGATGATATTAACATAATTGGAACTCCTGAAGAGTTATCAAAAGCCGTTAATTGTTTGAAAAAAGAGTTTGAAATGAAAGATCTCGGTAAAACGAAATTTTGTCTTGGACTGCAAATTGAATATTTAAAGAATGGGATATTCGTACATCAAGAGACTTATACGAAAAAGGTATTGAAAAGATTTTATATGGATAAAGCTCATCCATTGGATACTCCAATGATTGTTCGATCTTTAGATGTGAATAAAGATCCGTTTAGACCTTGCGAAAACGATGAAGAACTACTTGGTCCTGAAGTACCATATCTCAGTGCTATTGGAGCCCTAATGTATTTAACGAGTCATACGCGACCTGATATAGCGTTCGCTGTGAATCTATTGGCGAGATATAGTTCGTCACCGACTCGTAGACATTGGAATGGAATTAAGCGGATTTTTCGATACCTTCAAGGAACAACTGATATGGATTGTTCTATTCTAATGAATCAAAAACAGATTTGATTGGGTATGCAGATGCTGGTTTTCTATCTGACCCACATAATGCTCGATCGCAAACGGGCTATTTATTTACACATGGCGGAACCGCTATTTCATGGCGGTCAGTTAAACAAAGTTTAACGGCTACTTCTTCTAATCATGCGGAAATTTTAGCTATTCATGAAGCTAGCCGAGAATGTGTTTGGTTGCGATCGATAATTGAGCATATACAACAAACCAGTGGGCTAGTATCGAAAAAGTTACTTCCTACGATTTTATATGAAGATAATGCTGCATGCATTGCCCAATTAAAGGAAGGATATATTAAGGGAGATAGAACAAAGCATATTTCACCAAAATTTTCTTTACACATGATTTAGAGAAAAATAGTGATATTGATGTACAACAAGTGCGATCAAGTGAAAATCTTGCAGATTTATTCACGAAAGCACTTCCCCCAATAATTTTCAAAAGATTGGTATATTCAATTGGAGTTCGAAAACTTCGAGATCTTAAATGATGTCATCATCAGGGGGAGTAAATACGCGTTGCACTCTTTTTCCCTTCACTGAGGTTTTTTCCATGTGGTTTTCCCAGTAAGGTTTTTAATGAGGCAACAATCGAAAGCGTATCTAAAAGAATCATGTACTCTTTTTTCCTTCATTAGGTTTTTATCCCATTTGGTTTTTCCTAATAAGGTTTTAACGAGGCATATTCTTTGAAAACATCCAAGGAGGAGTATTATGAAATAATTAAATGTGGATGTTTTAAATAATAATATTAGTTAAATTATTGATGATTTGGAAGTATTATATTAAATGATGATAATGTGATAAGATGATAAGATGAGGTGTTTAATTGAAGAGTTTGTATTTTAGTGTGAAGTGTATAATTGTAATTAATGTGATTAGTTGTAATAGTAAATTATTAGTAGTATAAATAGGTGATTAGAGTTTATTGTAAATCACATCAAGTATTGAAATACTTAATCTCTCTCTAATCTCTCTCTCTTTATTATTATAAATTATATTATTATTATAATCTTAATATAAGTATAATTAAAATAAAATAATCTTAATATAATATTAATCATAATTAATATTTTTATAACATTTGTATAATAATTCAGATGCTTATCTTATCCGAATTAAAATTAGATGTTGAAGAATTTATTAAATTGCAACGGTTTATATAATAATTGGGGCATATTCTCGGGCATATCTATACGATTTGGTAAAGTCGTCGACATAGGATGGTTTCTATATATTTTTTTTTATAATTAAAGATTGATTTAGTAATATTTTATTAGGTATAATTGGTGGGGGCAATGCTTAATTTATTTTAATTTGATTTTACTTTAATTTATGGGAAAGGAGAGTCGTTGAAATCTATGTATGTGCTTTTATTTTACTATTCCACATGGTTTCCACGTGGAAGCCGCCCGTTTCCACGTGGGGAATTATGCCACGTTGTCATTTGATTTATTTTAATATATTTATTTTTTATTTCCGCCTTACTTAATGATTAATTATTATTTTCAATCGGCCTTAATTAATGATTGAAGTATTAATCATTTAATAAGCTTGAATTAGGTCCCTGTCGTTGATACAACGTCTGAGGTGGAGAGGAAACAGTCTGGATAAGAAGATGACGTTTCCTACTTTGTTGGGTTGGAAAGAAAAAAAGATGAAAACAACGTAAATAATAATAATAATTGTGACAATATATTTCCTTTTCTTACATTGCATTATTTAAATAGTATAAAATGGAATAAAGTTTCGATATAAATGTCATACATACGGAGTAAGAGTAAGCCCCTATTCGCATTTTATTTTTCTATTCCAAATCAACACATTTTAGTCGTGTTTTAGTTTAATAATCATCTTCGATTAATAAATATAGTAGTTGACCTCAAAGATCTAAAGCATTCGTTATAATAATAATATTTATCAAAATGCTTCCATATATATATTGTCCAATGAAATTACATGTACATTCTAGGGTTAAACTATTTGTTGAAAATAAAAGTTGATTCGACGCAAATCATGCATTGATTATGTAGTAATAACGGCATACGTAAATATTTTTTTTGTTACTATTAGGATCGGTTACTGTGTTTAGAGGGGGGTGAATAACCACTTAGACAAATTTTCGCTCATTTTCGGCGTGACTGGTTTCTTGTTCGGTTTGAACTAGAAACCGGTTTCCAATCGGTCCGTGATACTAAGGTGCGGAAGTTATCTAAGTCATCACGTTGAACTGACTTGTATCGATGTGCATGTGTGTGTCGGTTTGCATGAATAACACATTACTTTGTTTATGGAAGTTCGGAGCTCAATCTCCTACGTCTCCCCTTCTTCCTCGCAAGGAAGGTTCCACTAGAAGATTCGATCACATGTACACTTAAGTACAACCCTCTATAGCTAGACTCCCGCTAACTAAACTCCTAGCACTCAACCATAATGCCCCGCAAGGTCACTATCTTCGATAGCTTTTTAAAGTCCATCGGTACCCAATGATTGTAGGCCGCAACCTCACAATCCGCTCACATCTTTAGAGTCTCTATGCTAAGACTATACGCACTTGTTTTATGTCTTTGTGCGAAGACTACAAACACATAGTTTAACGTCTTTGTGTTAAGACTATCACTCAACTAATCTATTTCGCTCATCTCTCTATTGTGTGAGTGAGGTGTGTGGGCTTGAACATTGTTGCTCACTCTATCTTTTGTATCCCACACACTTGAGAAGAACTCTCTTGATTTTGTGCTCTTTGCTCTTGTTCTTCTCTCTTAGATCTCTCTTTGAATGTGTAGTTGTTTGCTCAAAGATCCATGATTTGCTTGCTGCCCTTCTTTTTTTATATATAGTCTCTCCTCTTGATATGACCGTTAGACACATAAAACTAGCTGTTGGAGACTTCTGAAAAGGTTCTGACAGCGTTGGGAAGTGTGCCATAAGCTTGTCTTGACTTGCTTCAAAAGCTGTCAGCATAACTGGCTTGTACATCGCTGCAGTGAAAGCTTGTACATGAGTCCAGTCCAGGAACCGACCAGTTCCTCCAGAAACCGACCAATTCCTTCAGAAACCGACCAGCCTCTTCAGGAACCGATCAGTCCTTCCAGGGAACCTACCAGTTCTTCTAGGGACCGAACAGTCCTTTCAGGAACCGACTTGTTCTTCCAGAAACCAACCAGTCCAGCCAGTTCCTCCAGAAGTCGACAGTTCTTTCAGGAACCACTTCCAGGAACGACCAGTCCAGCCAATTCTTCCAGGAACTGATCAGTCCAGCCAGTTCCTCAAGAAGCCGTCAGTTCTTCCAGGAACTGACCAGTCCTTCAAGGAACCGACCAGTTCTTCCAAGAACTGACCAGTCCTTTCAGGAAACGACCGGTTCTTCCAGGAGCTGACCAGTCCTTCTAGGAACCGACCAGTTCCTCTAGGAACCGACTAGTTCTTCTAGGAACTGACTAGTTCTTCCAGGAACTGACCCGAAGCCTGACCAGCCCAGTTTTTCGCACTGAGCTTATATATGATATCCGTTTTTCAGATCGAGCTCAACTGCACACTTAGTAAATATGTTAGTAACACAAATAATAAGTTTTGTGTTCATCAAATTAGATTGAATAGATATTTAAATCCAACAATTACATATTACAATGATACTTATGATGAAGTTGTATATATTATCACGCATCAATTTTAAAATATTTTGATTTAACGTAATATTTTTTTAAAATATTTATAGCATCGAAAGAAATAAAAAGAACTGTAGTTGGTGAATTATAATAACTAGTATTTTCCGCACACTCGATACGTGTATTTAAAATATAAATAAAATATAAAATTATTTTTATAATATCAAATTATAATATTAATTTTAATTGTAAATTATTTTTTATAAATTAAAAATATAATTTTTGGGTATAATTGAAATAAATTTATAAACTAAGGATAAAATAATAATTTATAGTGTCACACCAAATTAATTTGGTGGTAGTTACTGTAGGGTGCTCTCCCTTAATATATAGTATAGATATACCGTAGTCGATTCTTGACAGTTGAAATGTAAACATACGAAATACGTCACGTCACGGTCGGTATTTTGTATTTTTGGGGTGGTATTAATCAATAATTAAATTCAATAAAAGTCCACATAGTGAGGAAATTAGAGCTCATCCACAATGATATAAGGATTAGGAGGCCACGTGGATTGATGTTCAACTTTAACCTTTGGGTTCCTCCAAAGGACATTCAACTAACATTTAAATTTTTTGTAATAATAATATGGATAGTATCATAATTTAGTTTTTAAATGTTTTAATCAAATGCACAATGGTAAATAAGAATTAAGCGGCGACTTGACGGTGAGAGAATATGCCCATCCAAATTTCTAAATTTAATAAACATTTCCCTATAGTTGACCATTTTCACATTAATTAATATTTGTTCACGTATATAAAATAAATACAATGCTTTTTAGTGGGGGATCATTTAAAGTAGAGGAGACAGGCGTGCAATAATGCCCTTTTTTAATTTCAAAATTTTAATTATTACTTATTTTTTGGTAGTACTACTATAATGAGACCTATTCTGCCCATGAATCTAAATTCTAATCTAATCATAAGAAATGGACCTAAAAATGTGTTCAACCAAAATATTGGGCCTGAAACATAATTTTCCATTAGTTCAGATAATAACAAAATGGCCCAAGCCCGGCCAGGACAGTTCGTAGATCTATTGATGGCCCATAAAAATGGTCCAAGCCCATAAAAATGGTCATAATCACCTGCATTTTCCAGTCAAAAAATTTCATAGTTCTCTCTGCGATCAGAGATTGAAGACGGAGAGTTGATAGAGATAGTTGTTTTCGGAAGTACTGTAATCATTATCAGTTAAGTATGAAGAACGACGTTGATGGAGGAGGAGGAGGAAGAAGAAGCGCACAAACGAAAGTTTTCGGAGCAAACCCGCTCCAAGTCAGCGAGGATGTGGCGTCGCGTCTAGTGGGCGGCATAGTCGAAAAGGGATTCTCATCGCCGACTCCTCCGAGCGTTACTCCGCCTGGACCTAGACCCACTGTTCTGCCCTTTCCGGTGGCCCGCCACCGCTCACATGGACCCGTATGGTTTATTTAGCTGTTGCGTAATTTGTGTTTGTTCTTACCTTGATACATATAATATATATGTACTGTGTGTGACTGTCTATGTGTTTGCAGTTTTTGAGCCCTTTTGTGAGAAGGGTATTGATCAGAGTTAATGTAGTGATTGTTTCGTTCTGTTTTGTTCGAACAGCACTGGTCTCCTAATGTTGCAAGCAATGAAGATGATAATGATGACCTTGAAGAACGGGAAGATTGTAGTGGGGTGGATGTTGCGGCTAATTTTGCTAATCCTCTACAAAGGAAGGAAAAGAAAGGGTTGGATTTAAGCCAATGGAAAGAGATAATGAGAAACAATGGTAAGGCTGCGAGTTCTTGGAAGGAAAAGAATAAGCATCCTGAAAACGTCAAAAGAAAATTTTCTGAAAAGCTAGTTGGAGAATCAGTTAATTATGGGAATGATACGGTTATGGATGATATGACGTCTACTAGTGGGCATGATTTTAGCAGCAATGATAATGCCAAGACTGATGATAGTAACAATTCACTGACACGTCAAGCAAATGTTGGGGCGAAACCTCAACAAAGTAGTATGGTTGAGATGGATGATATGTGGCAGAAAGAGATAGAAATGCGTTCAGAAACTCATCGTGTGTTAAAATCCCCTGTGGGTTCTGGTTTTTCTATGGAGAACTCGGCAGGTGATGGAGAAGGTAGTCTTGAGAATCAGATTGATGCGGAGAATCGTGCGAGGTTGGCAAGAATGTCAGCTGATGAGATTGCTGAAGCAAGGGCTGAAATAACGGCAAAGCTGAGTCCCGAGCTTATCAATGCCCTGAAAAAGAGGGCTCAATCCAAATTGAAGAGACAGAAATCCTCGGAAAACGACATGGTTAGGCATGGCGAAATAGACGTTATGAAAGATGAGAAAAATCTCTCTGAAATAAATGTGGGATCTGTTAAGTCCGAAACTGGTAAACGTGTGGAAAAAGTTGCTGGAGATACACGAATGGAAGAAATTGGCAAAGTTCCAGTTGCTACAGTTCCACAGAGTAAGAGTGCTTGGGATTCTTGGAGCGAGAGAGTCGAGCGTGTTAGAGACATGAGGTTCTCCTTGGATGGAAACATTCTCGTTAGTGATGTTGCAAAGGTATCAGTTACTGGTAAGTTCATCAGCATAAGCTCATCTCATAATCACTGATTTTGAGATAAATAGTTCAAGTAGACTTGTTTTTTGGTTTAACAGAAGTGCTTTTGATTGTTCCATGTTCTGTTAAAGATACTACCCCATTTTATTTTACACTTTCTGTCAGTCATATCAGTTGAAATGAAATGGTTTTTGTCACTGGAGAAAATGATGATCATCTTTGATACTTCTTGCAGGCGAAGCATCTTCTGTAAAAAGCGAATACAATGTGGATAATGTTTCTGCACGCGATTTTCTTCGAACTGAAGGTGATCCAAGTGCTGCGGGATATACAATAAAAGAGGCAGTGGCCCTTACTCGAAGTGTGGTTAGTGAGAAATATTTATGACTTCCATGTCGTCCTTTTATCTGTATGCAAAATATGAACATCATAGTTACTGGATGATTTTCGAGCACGTTTTGCAGGTACCTGGGCAGCGCACTCTTGCTTTGCATATAATTGCATCCATCCTTGAGAAGGCAATATGCAACATTTGTCAGAATCAGTTTGATTCTCCGTCAAACTCTGCGGATGAGCAGGAATCTGTTGACTGGGAGGCTATCTGGGCCTTTGCTCTTGGACCAGAACCTGAGTTAGCTCTATCTCTGAGGTGATAAAAAGTGCCATTGAACATATTTTTTTTTTTTCCTTTTTTTTAAATAAAGATATGCACAACTACATTTAATCCAAGGGATTATTGTACATTACTGCTTTCTGTGTTAGTCGACAAGGAAGACACAAAGTTCCATGTTGCATGAAACTATTGTAATTGTTTCTTACATATCCTATATTGTAGAATTTCGCTCGATGACAATCACAACTCTGTAGTCCTTGCCTGTGCCAAAGCCATCCAATGCGTGCTGAGTTGTGATATGAATGAACTGCTATTTGATGTTGCAGAGGTACATATTTATTTAGACAAATCAATTCTTAATATTGGACTTATTCATTGTTAACTAAACCTTTGCCCATCGTTTTGTTTCTTCCTTTCCCAGAAAACACCGACTTATTCAAGGGATGTTTGTACAGCGCCTGTATTTAGGAGCAAACCAGATATTAATAGTGGTTTCATTCGTGGTGGCTTTTGGAAGTATAATACCAAGCCTTCCAATATTATGCCTTTAGGCGAGGAGTCGTCAGGTGACCAAGTTGAAGAGGAACATACTATCCAAGATGATGTAGTTGTTGCTGGACAGGATATTGCTGCTGGTCTTGTTAGGATGGGGATTCTTCCTAGAATCTGTTATCTGTTGGAGGTAAGCATTTAACTGCAATAATACTCATTATTGGGCATCAGTTAAATATGACTAGAGAAAAAAAAATGAACTGCATTTCTGGCAAACGAACTCACATTTCCTCCTTGGTTACCAGACAGATCCGGCTGCTCCATTAGAAGAATGTTTACTTTCTATTTTGATTGCAATAGCAAGGCATTCCCCAACATGTGCCGCTGCAATTATGGACTGTGGCAAGCTTGTTCAGACAGTTGCCAGCAGATTCGCCTCTACCGAACGAGTGGAAATCAATTTTTGCAAGATAAAATCTGTGAAGCTTTTCAAAGTGAGAAAATTTTTCTGATATTTAACTTTTTTCCTGTCACTTTCAAGAATCGATATCTGACTTGCTAGCTAATGCTCGGTTTTCCTGCATTTTTCCAAATAAAATCTTATTAACTGTTCTGTTGGTTTTTCTAAGGTGTTGGCTCGAGCCGACCGGAAGAATTGTTTGACATTTGTAAGGGGTGGGATTTTCCGTCAGGTTACTTGGCATTTGTACCGAAAAGTTTCGCTTGATCAGTGGATAAAATCTGGAAAAGAATCCTGCAAGCTTTCTTCAGCCTTGCTGGTGGAACAGTTACGTCTGTGGAGGGTATTCATTCATTATGGATACTACATTTCTGACTTTGCTGACCTATATGCTTCACTATGCATATGGCTAAATGTGCCGACAGTGCACAACCTCATCAAGAATGATGTAGTAGATGAATATTTTTCCATCACCAAGGAGGCATACTTTGTTCTTCAAGTTATAGCTAGTACGCTTCCAAATCTGTATTCAGACTCACATGAACGAATGGAGTCTTCTGATCAAGATAACGAGTCTTGGTCATGGAGTCACTTTGGTCCTATCATTGACCAAGCCCTTGATTGGATACAGTTGAAACGGATCCCACATCTATCGTGTTTCTTCTTCTGCCAACATACAGATGACGAGTCGTGCAGCTTGAATGATTCAGATGCAAACTCATTCTTATGGGTCCTATCTTCTGTTTTCAACATGATCGTCCATGTACTCAAAAGAGTGATGCCCCAGGAAAGTACATTCTCTATGACATGGCTTCCAGAGTTTGTCAGAAAAATTGGAGTTGCTATTGTAGAAAATGGGTATTTGAGACTTAGTGAAGCCAACGTTACAGCACGTGGCAATTATGTCCCACGAAATGGTTCCATTGTTGCCTATTTAGGTTATTTGAAGACCAAAAACAGAGAACTTGCTCTATCTACAACATGTTGCCTACAAGGACTTGTCCAAGTAATCGCTTCCATTGATAGGTTGATCCAATGTACAAACCTTAAGACTCATCATAGTGAGGCCAAATTTCACGATCTTTCGAAAGACGAACAAATTCTTTCCAATGGAATACTTGAGCCATGCATTACTGAAATACGAGAGGTGCTGACTGCTTTGATGGAATCAGGAACCAGTGGACAGCAGCCTGTCGAGATGTTTGGCAGAGGTGGCCCTGCTCCAGGAGTTGGTGTAGGCTGGGGTGCCCCTGGTGGAGGGTATTGGTCCTTGAGTACTTTGTTGGTTCAGGAGGATGCAAAATTGCTTGCTTCCTTTCTAGAAGTTTCTCAAAATATCTCGGGAAGAGATACAGTTGAAGAAGGAGAGCTGTACCATGTGATGCAGATGCTAAAATATAACCTTTCTACTTTCCCGACTGTGGTTCCAGGGAATAATTTCGTCATTGATAAACTACTGAAAGTCACTTTCCAGGCTCCTCTTTTAAAGCATCTTGATTATATCATCCGCCAGTTCCTTGGTCTCACAAAAGGAACTAGTACTTTCCGCTGGAATTATGCAGAAGAGGACTACACGCTGTTTGCTAGTACTTTGTACGCTCATTTTAGAAACAAGTGGCTTTGTACAAAACGAAAACCAGCCGCTGAAATGGATGCTGTTGGCCAAAAGACTACGAAGGCCAATACCATGAAGAAACACGGCAGTTCTCTGGAGACTATTGATGAAGGTATGGCCACACCAATAATTTCAGGTGAAGAGTCACCTTCTCTGAGAGCGGAATGGGCCCGCCAGAGGTTGCCTCTTCCTCCAAATTGGTTCCTAAGTGCAATCTCCACCATTCAGTATGCTAAGAATGAATATCCTCCTGGCGCTTCTAGTAAACAAGCCTTTACATTGCCATCAGATTTCCTCGAAGTTTCCAAGGCTGGATTGTTTTTTCTCCTGGGTATTGAAGCGATTCCTTATTGCATCAACGCTGACATCGGCGCTCCGGTAATAATGGATGTTCCTGTTGCCTGGAAACTGCATGCTATGTCTGTTACCTTACTTTCTGGGATGGAAATACTTGAAGATGAGAGGAGCAGGGATGTCTATGAAACTTTGCAAAACATTTATGGTCGAATCCTTGATGAAGAGAAGTCACAAGATCTCCAACGCCACTCAATAATGGCTTCCCTAAAGTTCCAATCAGATATCCACGAGAGTTACTCCACCTTAGTTGAAACTCTAGTAGAGCAATTCGCCGCTGAATCATACGGTGACGTTTTATTTGGCCGGCAAGTTGCAATATACTTGCACAGATCTGTCGAAGCTTCAGTAAGGCTTGCCACATATAATGCACTATCTAATGACCGTGCTCTAGAGCTTCTACCTCCTTTGGACAAGTGCTTTACAAAAGCTGAGAGCTACCTCGAGCCTATTGAGGTACTGTCATATCAGCTAAGAGATCTTTTCTTTCTTCGCAAAATACCATGGATGTGTTGCAAGATGATCAAAGAAATAAAGAACATTCAGATACTAATGCATTACTGTCTCATGCAGGACAATGAGAACATCCTAGAAGCTTATGCGAAGTCGTGGATGTCGGGTGCCCTCGATAAAGCAGCAAGCCGTGGCTCAATGGCGTTCCTACTCGTTCTTCACCACCTCTCATCGTTCATCTTCGTGGATACTGCTCCTGAGATGCTATCACTGAGAAATAAGCTTGCAAAGTCTCTGCTGCGAGACTGTTCTTCCAAACAACGACACGAGGTACTTTTACCCATTTGATAACCGATGAATTATTCTGCTAGCAGTTGAGGTTCAGGATGTTGTCTGAATTACATGATGTACTCTTGCGTATGAATATCTTACGGTAGTAGTATTTGTAATAGGGGATTATGGTGAAGCTGATATGCTACAACAGAGCGGACATGAGCTTGCAGCCCGCCTCGTCCCTGCCATACGGTGAGATCAAGAAAAGGTCGCAGCTGCTGAGAGAAATTTGCGGACATTATGAGGCCGCAGCAGTTCAAAAGCTCGAGTCCCTTATCACAGCCGACTTTTCTGCCACGACAATGGAACTCGACGCATAACTCAGTCTAATGTACATAGAATGGATCAAGTTGCTCTCTGAGACGTTTGATTAAGACATAAATAATTCCGAGGTTTCATGTTTGTTATCTGAAGTTCGTATTAACAGGTTTTAGGGTCTTCCCCAATATTAGTACAGTTATATGACACATTTTTTTCTTTTAATTACTAATCTAAGAAGTCTAATCACCATTCAGAAAACGATTACAATGCATCAAATAATAATACATTACGCTTTATTTGTCGTACCTTACGCTTTTTCTATTCCACTCCTATCCCACATCAAAATTACATTACGCTTTAATTGTCGTGCCGTAGGCTTTTTCTATTCCACTCCTATTCCATGCCAAAATCTTTATATCAAACTGTTTATTTTTACTACAGTTGGATCAAATTTGATTCTCTAATATTATATTTACAAAATAAAATTATAATTATCAATTTAATTCATAAATTAATTATATCTAACTTTCTCAATATTTTATTTATCCACCATTTAAAATAAATAATATAGATCCACCTTAATTATTTTAATATTTCATAATATATATATAAAATATATATTAGCATAAATACACATAGCTTGTTAATTATCGCTGTTCAAAATAGTCCGATCGATCCTAAATGAATCTGATCCACCGAAGTAGGGCTTAATCTGATGAATGATGGCCGATTGGTCCACCCTCCCAGCTGAGCTCATCCACCTCATCTCTCACCACCTATCCACCGCCACCGACCTACTACGCTTCCGATCGGTCTGCGCCGCGTGGCGCCATGCCGCCCCTCATCCGCCATCCGCCGCCACCCGATTCCCCATCCTCCCCAACACCGGAATCTCCGACACAACTTGGGGGTTCCATCTCTCCAAGCGCACCGTATACTGTATTCAATCCCCGCCCGATCACGACCACGGCGAACAACGGCCACCTTCTTGGATAGTCAAGCTCGACCGGGAGAATCCGGCCCGAATGAGGCTCCTCAACCCGATGACCAGATCCCAATTCAAGCCCTTACCGGGTAATTTCCCGAAAATGTTGAGTTTTCTGAATCTTAGGGTTCGGGAATTGGGGTTGGAGTACGCCCTTCAGTACATCAATTTTAGGCCCATGGCGACCTCAATTGGTGAGGCGGGGAATCTCTACATGGAGAAAGTTGCTGTCTTGGAAAGCGTGGGTGGTGGGTTTGTGCTGCTGACCATACATGTGTCCGGGAAATTGGTTGTTTACAGGTCTGGCGATGATAAGTGGAGACTTATCCACGACCTGCCTTCACCGTACGATGATGTCGTTCTTAGTAAAGGGTGGTTTTTCGCGGTTGATAGCACTGGAAGAACAGTTCTCGTTAATGTTCGGGATCTGAGCGTGAGTATTGTGGCGAACTCTGTGTTTGGCGGGGATAAGAAGTTCCTAATCGATTCCGACCGGGAACTGTTGTTGGTTGATATGTATCTGAGCGTCGGGGTTGAGGATGATGTGGGGTTTAGTGAGGGATTCGAGTTTTACGAGGATTTCGATTGCTTTATGAGCGAGAGGACAGTCAAATTTAATGTGTTTAGGTTGAATGAGGACACCAAAGAATGGGTGGAAATAGGTGATTTGGGGGATAGAATGTTGTTTCTCGGTGATAACTGTTCGTTTTCAGCTTCGGCATCTGAGATATTCGGTGATGGTGGGCGTAGGGGAAACTGTATATTTTTTACGGATCAGTCTTGTAATAGAGAGGACGATGGGGTTTGGAAAAGTCGTGGTGTTGGGGTTTTCGATTTGGACAGTGGAAGCATCGGGCCAATTGGTGGCCACGCTGGTTATTCGAAGATGTTTTGGCCACCTCCAGATTGGGTTTATTCGCCTGCAACGATAGAAGTAAGTGCTGATTCATCTCATCATTTTTTGTTTCTGTCATAGAATTTATAGGAAAAAGAGTTTACATATATATGCTTGACAAAACAAGGTTAAGGTATTAACACTTTTCTCATGCTATTTCTGTCTTAAATCTATTGCATTTGATTGTCTGAGTTTTTGTCCTTGTTCTCTTCGATGTGCAGGGCAGGATGAATGAGTTGAGCATACAATCTTCTCAACTGTTTGGAGAAGGAAGAGATCACCAATAATTCTGGTTGAAAACATCAGTTGCATCGGTTAACTGTTTAATCATCAATATCCGTAAGGTTTTCTTTTCTGGGATCTTTCTGTATAGACATCTTTATTGCACGCTGCATATTTTGTCGTAAGCGTTCACATTACGTTCAAGAAGATCTTACACCATCGTGCAAGACTTTCAACTGCTCATCAAAAGTATTGCACAAATATCATCCACCAAATTATAACTCAGAACGAAGTGTTAGCAAAGTTCTCTCCTATGCTGAATCTTAATATTAACATGAAAGAAAAGTATGCTAAAAAGGCAGATACTACAAGAAAGTTCATCGAGGCACCTATAAATATTGATTAATTGCGTTCTGGGGCATCCCCCGTCAATCGTCTGGGTCCGAGATTGCCAGCATATGACCACAGCTTCTCCATGTCCGAAGGCGTAACTTCGTCGAACTTATGACCGGCAAGACCTGTGAGACCACTTTTGTTTAATGGAGTAACTGTCCTCCTGGGGCTACTTGGCTGTGGAGGTGAAGAGATTGTTGGTGTGGCAAAGGGGGATGCATAGGGGGTGTGCTGGATAGAGAAGGGACTAGGTGACATTTTCTTCTGCAAGGGAAGGCCATTGAAACCTCCACCCCGATTGAAAATCGACATTTTTTCTGCGGCAGCACAGCGCTTGGTGGCATCATCAACGTACACGACATCATCGATCCTTGCAATTATGTTGAATGCTAAGCTCTCCATTACCCTCGAATAGCTTTCCAGGATTGCATGTCCAACATCCTGCGAGCAAACATGATAAAAAGTGGGAAATTGATATCTACAGGCAATACTAGACGAGAAAATACGAATGCATAATCTTGGGGTAGAAAGGACACCTTGTTGTACTGAATCTTGCTCATATCTAGCGCAGTTTGTGGCAAACCGGGAAATCGGATTTTAAGACTGTGTAATAGGGTTTCAGCACGTTGTGCTAGAAGTTGATTTTTGTCACCGTCAGAGACAAGGCCCTTCACTTTGCCACTCCAAGATATCCGCTTCGAAGATTTCTGAAGATTGGGATGTTTCTTCCTATCCTTCAGCTTCCATGCATGCACGGCTGCCTCAATTTTGTTCGCCACATCCAGTGTGTGATGCTCCGAGGACAGGTCAAGACAATCGAGAAGACATTCTGGCAAGAACTGATCCGATGTAATGCAGCGGTAGATGATATCGCCTAGACAATCTCTTCCATTCTGCAAGAGCAATGGTAAGGAAATGACGTTTAAGAAACACTCTTTTTTTTTTTAACAATTTCGTCATGCTGCTCGTTTGCAGACATGGTCGAAGAAGAAAATGTACTCATGCTGATTCATTGGCATGTTTAAGAATGTACTCATGCTGATTCATTGGTATGCTTAAGTATAAAAAAATGAATTTTAGCTCAGAATATATATACTTTTTCATCCACTACAGCCAAATGAGGAGGAAATAAGCACATATCTTTGACACGGTGCACCTCGACAAGTCCATCGAAATAAAACACCACATAATGCTCCCGAGGAGGACGAGTGGAAAAACAAAGATAACTCACCTTAGGTAAGGTTTCAATGTAGGCAGTGGGAATGTCCATCTCAGCAAGTACATTAGCATTTATGGCCAAAGCCGCCTTGAGAATCTGGTTTGTGCAATCTCTGCATTGTTGCAGCCTCTTCCTCGATTCTTCAGACAACCCTTTTCCAGGAACTTTAGGGAACGGAAGCCACCACTTCTCTTCCTGCCTAACCGAAGGTTTCCCAGATAACAAACCAGATTGAAACTTATCTCCGTCCTCCATAGCTATTCCACGATCAACATACCAAAATTCCGTGTCACAAAACCCATCGAGAATGCTGATCAACATAGCATCGAGCTTCTTAAGTGCTGGCAAGTTCATAAAGAGATCAGAACGTGGCCTTGTCGCCATTACTTCATAAGTACCACCGCCTGGAAACTGCTGTACTGAAGGGACGAGCTCCACAATTGAATCACTCACGGATAAGAGCCATTCCATCTCTCTGCACCAGATTGCCTTCTTTTGAGAAGCCAGTGGCTCAAGCCTCCACAGTTCGCCAAACACAGTAGCTGCAACACAAGACAGATATTAAGATCTAGACAACAACAGGGCATTAAGACATACATACATTTTCTTTTGATGCATAGCAGAATATTGCCCAAAGCTTCGAGAAGGAAATTACCAGAAAGATTGGTAATGGCATTAGAAATTGCTAGGGCAGTACAAACTCCTTTACCACCTCCAGACATGTCCTCACCAAGAAGCAGCTTGGCGAATCTTTCCTTCATCATTTCGATTTCTGAGAAAATATCCCAAAAACAAACCAAACCAGAGCAAGTCAGTAGATTGTGATTTACTTTCAACATCTAAATGCAAACAAGCAATAGAGTAGCCCCTCACTAAGGAATGCTTCAATAAATCCACCGAGAGTATATATCATGGGGAAACTACATCAAATATCACAAACTGAAGCTGATACTCTATCATATCCATCAAAAGCGAAGTGAAAAATGAGCGAAAAAACTTCAAAACCATAAGCTATAACCACAAACCAGATGTCTCTGCGCATGTACTTTTCGGATTCTCATCATCCCAAATGAGAACATCCTTGCCTCCAATCACAGGAAAACTAAAGGTCGGAGTCAGCGGCGCCGAACTCCCCGCGCCAAAGGGAGAGAAGCCCGAAGAACTAGAAGCGCCGCCGCAACCCCGGATGCCTTCCTCGGATGAACTCTCCGACTCGCTGACGTCAGCACTAGGGCTGTAGCTGCCGCACCTCTCCTCGCTTCCTTCCTCCGACGATACACTACCCATCATTCCCCTTACTTTTCCAAAGCGAACCCAAACTAAACTCAAAATACTGAATCAAAATGAGAGTTCAGTACAGAGACAAAAACAGATCTGAAACGAATCAAAGCGCGGTGGTTACCATTACCTGAAAACTTCGGTTGCTGTTGAGAAGACGATTAGTGTAGTGGTGAAAAGGAATGTAGCAAAAAGTAGAAAGCAGATGAGAGAACAACAACAGCAACAAAAGTGGAACAGCAATCACTCCAATTGTTGCGAAGCGTCTGCGCTTTTCTCGCTCTCTATCTACTCACCTCTCCCTTTCGTCTTCCCCTCTCTCCACTCTATGTAAGAACGATTTCTCTAACGGCGTTAACTGCTATGGACATTTTCTTTCTTTCAAGCGACTTGACGGCAGGATCACCGTGTTAACGGCGTTAATGTATTGCCACTGTCCACTGGCATGGCACTGTGTTTGGAGTATCAAGTAGGGCAAACGACTACTGTTTAGTACCTACCATGTCTATTTGCCACGTAGGCATATATATGTCTTTTTGCGGCAAATTACGAAATTTGCGGGAAATGTTCATTAATTAATAGGGAAAAAATATTTTAAGTCAATATTCATACTATACTATGTACAAAATATAATTTGTCTATAGTCGCTAAAATGTAAAATCATATGTTTGAAATAAATAAAAGAATTCGAAACATCAAAGCCATAAACTTAACGGACGTTATCGAGTTGGCGGTTTAATGATTTACTTTATGCATAGTTTTATACCATACTTTGACTGGTTGATAGATTGGTCTCTTATTGTTATATCTATACCTTTATATAATTGATGAGGGTCTTAGTGGTGTGTCAATTTCAATTTAAATTAAATCTGGACTGTTAATCATAATTATATACCTTTATATAATTGATGAGGGCCTTAGTGGTGTGTCAATTTCAATTTAAATCTGGACTGTTAATCATGATTAATTGGACGGTTGTGATTTAAATTATCTATACTATTTATTAATTACTATTTGCCCCTTCTTTTTATAATTTATTTTAATATTAGTAATTACAATTGATTTCCCTAATTTTTATTTATTTTAATTACAACACAAATTTATTTTTTAAATAATATTTTATTTATTAAATATTATAAATTATAAATAATTTAAAACATAATATTATGTATTATATTTTACGCACACGCATCGAGTGTGCCATAAAATACTAGTTATATATTAATTGTCGGGCTGAATACAAACTGTCAGTTGGTATGTAAAAGTTATTGCAATTTTATTTAATATGCGTAATTATTATTATACTCCTCAATTTTTTATTTATTATAATTATACCCTTACAAAAATATTTAAATATCCTTTCATCTATTTATATTATAAATTATAAATATCTCAAATATAAACTAGTATATGCGTGTGTGCAATAAAATACTAGTATTATATAATTATTTGCTTAATATGTCACATAAATTGAATTTATGAGATGTTAAAAAATTACGTTTCGTATGAAATGTAGTTGGGTAAGAAATGGATATGATTATCACCGTTACAGCTTGAGTTGAGGTATTATTTATAATAATAATTGTAATAATAATTACTCCTTTTCTTGGCCCATATGTTATTTATAGCCTCTTATGAGCGATTGAATCGTTATTGGCATATCATTGAGACTTGGCCCATATATAGGTCTGCTGATTTGGTACACTTATTTATTTCCATTGCCGTAATTTATTAATACTAGTATTTTATGGCACACTCGATGCGTGTGCGTAAAATATAATACATAATATTATGTTTTAAATTATTTATAATTTATAATATTTAATAAATAAAATATTATTTAAAAAATAAATATGTGTTGTAATTAAAATAAATAAAAATTAGGGAAATCAATTGTAATTACTAATATTAAAATAAATTATAAAAAGAAGGGGCAAATAGCAATTAATAAATAGTATAGATAATTTAAATCACAACCGTTCAATTAATCATGATTAACAGTCCAAATTTAAATTGAAATTGCCACACCACTAAGCCCCTCATCAATTATATAAAGGTATAGATACTATATAGTGTATATATATATATATTATATATATATATATATTAATAAGGTAAAAACAAAAATAAAGACTTGGGCTTAAGACCACATTTAGGCCCAATTTATATGACTGTACAAACAAATAATATTCTCGACTGTTGAGCTGATTTATAATCTTGGCTTGAAGAAGTTGGCATCAACGCCATGGACTATCAACGACCACAAGCCGGCGGTGGCTAATAGCACGGTTAGGACTACGCCGGAAACGCCGAGCCCTACATTGAGGCACCACATCCCACTAAACCGGCCCGGCTTCTTGAGCCCGACCCACATAAAGCACGGATAAACCAAAGTCAGGGGCAGCGCAATCGCTCCGATGAACGGAGCCAGCTTGGGCAAGAACGGAAATGCCACCGAGACGAAATAGATGGCTCCTCCGTACGACACCTTAATCGCCGACCTGAGCCACTTGGGGCACGGCCCGTCCCTCTTCGCCGTGTAGATTCGCTGGAAGTTGTCGAACGACGGCACTGCGTATATCTGAAAGGCGCAGACGTAGTTGATTATAATCGCGGCGTATATGCCTCCGACGACGTACTTCGACGCCGGCTTACTCTGTTGCAGCCTCGTGACGGCGTCTAGCATGCTGCTGTTGTCTCCGTACATCTGCGCCGCCGGCAGATATCGCAGTTATGGTATGGCTACTTCATTTTTTGTCTGAAAATAAAGAAAGAGAAACACTTCAAAGGTGCGAACTTTACCTCGTCTCCATAGGCCCAATGTCCAGCTATGGCTATCGGATAGAGACACGCGGCGATCATTACATAAGAAGCGGCGACTCCTCTCAGCATAGGCCGGCGCGACGGCTCCTTCGGGCTCGTGGGCAGTGTCCCTTGTATCTCTAGTACGAGGTTTTGCCCTCGGAAAGCGAGGGCTACGATCCCAATAGCATTCAAAGCGCGGCGAAACGCAAGTGCCCCGCCATGGCCATCGATCTCATCAGCAATCTCTCCTTCCTCTAGCCGGCCCTTGGCGACGGAGAGGATCCACAAGAGGCTGCAGTAGGCCACCGCCGCAATGGACCCAAAGGCCGAGATAGGAGCCAGCGAGTTCAGATTAGGGAAGAAGAGGGACACCAAGATGGCTAAGCAGGCGAACGCCAAGAACCATTCTGCGCCCGTCAATTCGCCTGCTTCCCCGCAATTGCCTCCGCAAGAAATCAGTTCGTAGAAACGCTTCATTACAGTGCCGCCGGAGATTATGTATATGACGCACGTGCCGCTCGATAGGTACAGCGTCGGGAATATCGCCAGCAGCTTCCCCAGTTTCTCGCCTGGCGTTCGAACGTTCATATATGAAATCATCGATCACGGCGCTACTAATGCATACATATATATAGATCGATACTAACCGAAGGCAACGATGGAGAGGTGTAAGTATCTGCTGTATCTGACCCCATTCGGAGGGGACGCCTCGTGGAGATCCACGAGGAGCCATTTTGCGTAGAGCTGCCACGCAAACGCCGCAGACAAGCAAAGAACTCCCCACGACCTGCATATATATATTGACGACCCCCGATGAATATATACGATCATAGGAAGACGACGAAACGGAAGACCTTCAAGTGTGTGTTTGCGTGTGTTTTATTACCATCCCAGCGAAACGAAAGCGCTCGGAAGCGCAAGAGCTTGGACTCCAATGCCGGCGCTGAGCAGATGAAACGCGGCGGTCGTGGCGCTGCCCTTCCTCGACTCCGTAATGGGAAGCCACGCGTCGTGCGGGAAGGCCTCGGTTGAGCTGTTATTATTCGTCGGGACAGCGTTGTCGTCGTCATTACCATTATTCTTCATCGCCTGCTCTTCGACGACTACTACGATCTCTGTCATCGATGACCCATCGTCGTCGCCGTCGTCGACGAAAACTGCCGGCGCGACCCTCGCCGAGGATGAGCGTCCGTCTAATATTTGGGCCATGCCTTTCTTTAGCCTAAACTCCGATGATGTTTATATTACAAACCAAGTTTGATTCGTCTTTTTTGTAAGAAAATGTTGTGTATGTGATTAACGTTTATATAGAGAAACTATTTCTCTGTCATTAGATAAGTGGGAAGGTGCATAGGAAAGGGTACTATAAATATATATTATAGTGGAGCAGCCCATTTAGAATTTGGGTAACTAACTAGTCATGAGATTATGATGATTACATTTAATAAATATTTAATTACGTTGACCAAAGCCCCAATTAAATTGTAGTTTTAAAGTTGTTAAAAGTGAAACACAATTTGAACCAAACTTAGTTGTTAAATAAAAGCTGTTGACTTTGAGCTAAGACTCTATTAGGCAACTCTTGCAAACTAATTTTGTCCCATGGCGTCAGCACAATGCCGTACGCTTATGTAATTGCTTACGTATGCACGGTAAAGATCACTTTTTGTTATATTTTTTACGTGGCGCACTATAATAATACTGGCAAGGCAATAATGTTTGAATATGGTAGCCATTTCATTTCAACATGTGAATGGTCAATTGAGAAATCTTACTTTGTCTTTTATTTCATTGGGGAACACTCTTTTTAATTCAATTATTATACTACCCACCAAAAAAAATAATAATAAATAAAAGGTATAAGATGATGGAGACGTCAAAATGATAATGCGCTAGGCTGATAAATATATGCGTGAGGAAAGACAAGACATCACTCATGTCATAGCGTGAAACATAAACCAGTGAGAAACCATTTATTAATGTAAGGTGACGTAATGTATGACGTCCCTACTGGTCTGATCGTCATCCATCACTGATTCTAAGTTAATGGGCTTATTTGTTCGATGAGAAGTATTATTGGGCCCATTTAATATGGGCCAACATATCTCCCAGCCCAATTGTTCGAGTGGAAATTGATTTGGGTGTTAGGGCAAACGTCAGCGAGATTTGGGATAATTTTGGAGGGGGTTCTGAGTTCTGACAGGTCTGCAAGTAATCATGTGAGCAAAATAGCCTATCATTTCATATCGAAAAGCAGAAAAGTGAATTAAATGCAAATTAATCATTATATTACATTTAATTAAATGCCTAATCAGACGAAAAGACATATAGCTACCTTAGACCCCATAGCTTTTTGCGGATATAATATACTAGTATTTTATGCTTTTTGCGGATATAATATACTAGTATTTTATTAACACGATGCGTGTGCTATAATATATAAATATATAATTAGTTTATATATATTTAAATTATTTAATTAATGAAATTATAATTTAAAATTTAATTATATATTATTTTAGGTATATAAAAATATTAAATTGATTTGTAAGGATATAAATATAAAATTTAAAATTTGATGGGAAAAATCGTAATTATATGAATTAAAATTAAATAAATAAATAAAATAACGATAAATTAGTAATTAATTAATAAAATTGAAATTAACATACCAATTACTATGATTGCTCTTAATATAATAGATAGATATATATATATATAGAGAATTAATTAAAAGGCAATTTTCGTTTCAGGCCCTGTCAGAAATTTAATTTAGTTTTCAGGCCCTATCAGAAAAAAAATTAGTTTTAAGGACCCAATTTTTATAGTAACACTTCATTGTTCTGCAATAACAATATATGGTAAGTTTGTAACACAAAAATGACACATAATACCTCTTCATATAACACTTTATAACACTTTTTTAAGTTTAGGTCCTTATGTCTAAGTTTAATATAAATTAGGTTCTTAAATTTAATTTTTTTTCTTATAGGGTCTGAACACAATTTTAAAATAATAATAGGGTCTGAAATCGAATTAACCCTTAATTAAACTCATGATTAAAAATTATTATATAGTTATGTCGATTGCCATGGCTTGTGACGCGGCCATAGTACACACCGCCGCGCCGCCGCCGTCGCTGAATAATAACGCGCCACCCTAATAACGGCACTTGCTATTTTGTCTTCTTTTTTTATTTTCTAATATTCAAGATTAATATATAATATAGTAATTATGTGCATCAATGTGTCTTTTCCACTGCGATTGCAATGATTTGTCTGTAAACTTAGCACGATTCTCAATGATATCAGCTACTTGCCGAACTTCAAGCTTGACAGCAGCACCATAAATACATATATATATATATATATATTTTTATTTATTAAAGGTGGAGGTATATTAAGGGTGATAGGACTTGGCTATCTTTATGTATAGATAGATAGATAGATAAGAAACGGCTAATTTGACGACTTAGACCATCTCGAACCGAAAAACTGGTTCTCAAACTCAAATTCATTCTCAAACTTAAAATGCAGTAACTCTCCTCCAACCATTAAACTCATTCTCAAATTCAAAAGAATATTTTTATAATATTCTTTTTCACAACAACTTTTACAACTTTTCAATATTACTCATATATTTGTAATTTTATAAATTAGACAATGTATTATTTTAAATTCGATTGAGAAAATATTAAATATATAAAAAAAACATAGAAATGCTTATTAAAAACACTAAAAATCGTAATTTGAAACAATCGAAAAAGAAATTACATTATACGAGGAAAAAAA
This sequence comes from Lindernia subracemosa, assembly GCA_028392965.1. Lineage (NCBI taxonomy): Eukaryota > Viridiplantae > Streptophyta > Magnoliopsida > Lamiales > Linderniaceae > Vandellia > Vandellia subracemosa. The sequence continues at coordinate 583,908 of JAQPCC010000046.1, forward strand.
TACATCGAATGCATAAAAAACTTTATTCTTACAAATAAATGATAGATCATTTTTATTTTCGATACTTGTGTGCTATTTTGGTGTCTTATTTTAATGACGTGCTTTTACTTAGTTCAATATATGCATCGTAATTTTATATATTTTAAAAGTTAAAAATTTTGTTATATTTTTAAATTTTTGTTAAAATAATATTTAAATAAAATGTGAAAAATAAGATATAAAAAAATAAAAAAATAAAAATGAATTGGTTATAAAAGTTTGTGCCTGTGTGTACACTAGTAATACTAAATTTTTTGTAATTTTATTTATTTTTTATTTTTTATATGGATTGTTTAATAAATAAAAAAATTAAAAGGACTTGTGTGTAATTTGCAAACACCAAACGCATTTTAAGTGAGATAAAAGCATATTTGAGTATGAAATAGGGGAGAGAAACTCAAAAACTCATTTAGGTTTGAGTTTGCAGATCCATTAAAGTAGTTTTACTCCATATTTTGAGTTTTTGGTCTCCATTGGAGATGCTCCTACTTAACACTTTGCAAGAAAGAACGGCTTTTTTAAGATAAGTGTACGCCTTTGAATTATAATCATTTATCAAAAGTTTTCTGAGGTGCAGAAAGAACTCTGTAAAAATCCTAACATGACATATAGAATTGAAGTGGTGGGGTTGAAATGAAACCATAGCTTGCTGTCAAGTCAGAGACAACACTAATCGAATTTAAAATAGATATATAAATATGTTAGAAAAGAAAAAAAAGAAGAGACAAGAGCCACGTGTACGTATAGGGTTCGTGGCTCAAATCCCAAGACTTGTATGCACCAAAGAGAAACACCATCCATCTTTAATTTCTTCTTTTTGTCTGCATTTAATAGTTTATTCGATTGCTATGTTCTTTTTCTTTCCTTTTTCTCCACTAAGAGAGGGTTTCTTTAGCCTATTTCTCGTCTGTATATGTAGTATATATATGGTTGTGGCAGTATAGTTTTGAATGATTATCCAAGTCTGCCTCTACATACTACTGCTACACCTTAAAACCAGAAAAAAAGAAACAGTTTTTAACCAAGAAAACAAAAGTAAGTGATCGATGAAAGAGAAGTATGGAAAATCAAGGTTCAAAAGTGTTTGCGTTTTCTGTGGGAGCAGTTTTGGTAGGAGGGATTGTTACAAAGAAGCTGCAGTCGAGCTAGGGCAGGAGCTGGTAATTAAACAACCAAGCTCGCCTTTTCAATTTCCTTTTTGTTTTTTAAGCTAAAATGCATATACATATTGCTTGTTTGAGTTGCCATACGAGTGTTTGACGTCTCGTGTATATTTGCATGAAGGTTGCAAAAAAATTGAATCTTGTTTACGGCGGCGGAAGCATTGGGCTGATGGGTCAAGTGGCGCAGGCTGTTTATAACGGCGGCGGAGATGTTCTTGGGTTTTAAACCCTTTTTCCCTTTTCTTTTTCTCAGCTGATTTAATACATTTCCTTTTAAAATCAGCTGCTATATAACGACAGTTTAATCATTAATGCTTTGCGCTGTATTGCAGGATCATACCTAGACCATTGGCCGGAAAAGAGGTGGGCTTGTCTTAATATGTCCTTTTATTTCTTTTTGTTATATGATGAGTTTAGCTTCCCTGACTTTTATAAATCCCTTTAATATGCGCATGCGATGGTTTAGAAAACTGGCGAGGCTGTTGGCGAAGTTAGAATCGTGGCTGATATGCACCAGAGGAAGGCTGAGATGGCTCGCCATTCTGACTGTTTCATAGCTTTGCCTGGTATGTATTATAAGATGAGGCTTGCTCTTTAGCCACACTTCTCTTATTTCCTTACTCATTTCCCCCATTAAAAGATTGTCTTTATTTGGTAACTCGCCATGGCTACGTATGTTATATGTTTATCAGGTGGCTATGGAACCCTTGAGGAACTATTGGAGGTAATAACATGGGCACAGCTTGGCATTCATGATAAGCCTGTAAGGATTGATTCATATTTCATGCCCTTCCCTTTATTGTTAGTCTTTTCGTAGTATATTTGAATATGAGATTATTACAAGATAAACGTTTCTTGACAGGTGGGCTTGCTCAACGTTGATGGCTACTACAACTACCTCCTTACCTTCATTGATAAAGCGGTGGACGATGGCTTCATTAAGCCTTCCCAGCGTCACATTTTTGTATCTGCCCCCAACGCCAAAGAACTTGTTCAGAAACTTGAGGTAATAATTAGCCTCTGGCGTGTTCATATTTTTCACAGTCAATCAATGTTTCCTCAGGTTCTTTGCTTTTTTCTATTCCCATTGGAGCCTGCTTTATGGTTTCACTAAAATGGCAATATACATTTTTGTCTATCAAGGAAAGGAATCTCCTCAGCCTTTCCTTGTTTGATGAAAATTTGCTTTTTGTAACACTTTATTTTGTGTGGGATTTTGTGCTCACTGTTTCTTGAGTTTGTATCAGAAGTACGAGCCTGTGAAAGATGAAGTAGTTGCTAAGCTAAATTGGAACGAGGAAACTGAGCAGCAGCAGCAGACACCTTTAACACCACAACCACCATCTCCACCGCCGCCCTTACAAGTGGAGTTCACTGCTTTGCAGAAGGCCAAGGTTGCTCTCTGAAGGAAAAAAAAAAAAGAAGTTTGAAGTATCTTTCTTTTTAGGTTTAAAACACCAACTAAACAAATAGTAGCATCGAATGTTGTTTCTTCTTTTGCCTAAATTTGGTTATAATGCTCTAACAACTGGCCCTACCATAATGGTAGTTGATGTTACTCTTTTGTACCTATTAATGTTGGCTCTGATTCTTGAATTATATACAATCAGAGCGTGTTAATAGTAGAAGGAACAAGTCAAGAGGAATATAACAAAAAAAGTTATGGCTGCAGCTTTATTCTGTAATCTATATTTATGTGTGTGTGAGCATGCCTATGCCATATTTTGCTGTAGTGAAGTTTTACAATTATGCCAAGGCCGGGCCAGGCCAAGGCAAGACAAAGGGCGGGCAGTGCAGTGTGTTTAAGGTACTGTTTGTGCAGTAAGATGACTTGCAAGCTCGTGTCTGTCTGTTTCTCTGTGAGCTGCTGCTATCATCTTTGCTGGGATTTTCCACTGTAAGAAGACGACAAGATATGCAGTGGAGACATTACTTTCTTGCACAACTTGCACTAATAAGGTCAGCAAGTAGGCCATAACCTCAATTGCCTCTTGCTCCCCAAAGCTACATCAACTCTCAAATATCAAAGCCTGCTGCATACAATGCAGACATGACAAAACCCTAGTTATCCCTTTGCTTCCATGGACATGCAAGTCCGAGGTTCGTTTACACGCAATGTTCTTTTTGACAAGCCCATCAACGAGGTTTATGACAAAGAAATGCTATTATTTTATTCTTGGTGGGCTAATGACAATCTTGGACAACTATAACAACTGCTGCTAGAGCTAAACCACTAGTCCACTACAACCTTATATTTTATATTCTTGTTATTGATGTATGCTTATTGTCCCACTCGGAGAAAATATCAGTAGATGAACATGTGGTGGTTCCTATCTGTAACTGTAGGAAATATCTCAACAAATATCAGCTTTCCCTGCATATACTACCATTCTATATTCTCAGTAGGATTGTAAGAAATCTGAATCTTGGGCCAGATGGGGAAGAAGATAGCCATCATTGGAGCTGGAGTAAGTGGCCTGCTGGCCTGCAAATACATGCTGTCGAAGGGATCGTTCATCCCTATCGTTTTCGAGTCTAGAGACAACGTCGGCGGCGTGTGGACCAAAACCATAAAATCGACGAAGCTTCAGACTCCCAAATCGCTCTATCAGTTCTCAGATTACCCATGGCCGCCATCGATTCAAGAAAACTTCCCTGCCCAGAAGCAAGTTCTAGAATACATTGAAGCCTACGCAAGATATCATAATCTGTTCAAATATATTGAGCTCAACACTAAAGTCCTCAGCTTGAGCTACGATGGACCTTGTGAGGCGGAGATGATGGAGACATGGACGTTGTGGGGCGGCACGGGCGAACCCTTTGGTCCCAAAGGCAAGTGGAAGGTGACAGTGCAGAACACTAAGACCCTCTTCACTGAGGTTTGGAAGTATTGTCTTTAAGTTACTTTTTAAACATATGAACTATGATTAAATATCAGGCACTAATAAGACAATATGGATGAAAATTGCAGGTTCACCTGGTTGATTTTGTCATCATTTGTGCCGGAATGTACAGTGATTCTCCATATGTTCCAGAATTTCCTCCGAAGGCGGGGCCGGAAGCTTTCTCGGGGAGGGTAATGCACTCCATGGAGTACTCCAACATGGATCATGAAGATGCAGCCAAACTCATTCAAGATAAGCGAGTCGCCGTGGTAGGATTCCAAAAATCGGCTATGGATATTTCGATGGAGTGTTCTGCTGCCAATGGTAAGAACTAGATAGTGATGACTAGACAGCTTAGATGCAATGGCTATTACATTACAGTTACCTTTTCCATCTTGCTTCTGCAGGCATCAAGAAGCCGTGCACGCTGATATACCGTACGAAACATTGGAACGTGCCCGACCACTCTCCATGGGGGGTTCCATTGGCCTATCTGTATCAGAGTAGATTCTCTCAGCTGTTAATACACAAGCCTGGCGAAGGGAGGCTGCTAAGTTTCATGGCATCTCTACTTTCCCCGCTGGTTTGATCCTCGAAACTCTTAGTGTATTTTCTCAAAAGCTGAAATTTTTTTTAGCCTAATGCACGGAGGATCTGTTCTATAACCGTTTACAGAGATGGGGGATTTCGAAATTCGTCGAAAGCTACATAAAGAGAAGGCAAAGGCTTGAAAAGCATGGCATGGTCCCGAAACACAGCTTCGCCAGGGAGCTGTATTCTTGCTCGATTGCAACTACGCCCGAGGGCTTCTTCGATCGAGTTGATGAGGGAAGCATAAGGCTTAAGAAAGCACAGAACTTCAGTTTCTGCGGTGAAGGCGTTCTCATGGATGCTGAGACTGAACCTCTAGAAATCGATCTGTTGATACTAGCCACGGGCTTCAGGGGGGCTGAGAAAATAAAAGCTGCTTTCGACTCGCCAACCCTCCAAGATTTAATCGGCAAGGATGCTGGGATTCCTCTCTATAGGTTAGCCATCGTACGTAGAATCGTTACCCACTAACGTAATTGCTTCGACATATGATGTAATAATCTTGTGAGCTCAACATTCAGGGAATGTATTCATCCTCGAATCCCCCAACTGGCGTTCATCGGAGTTTCAGAAAGTATAGCAAATCTGTTCACATCAGAGCTCACATGTCAGTGGTTAGCAGAGCTCCTTGATGGAACCTTCATGCTGCCAAGTATAAAAGAAATGGAGAAAAATGTGTCCAAGTGGGATAAACAGAAGAAGCAATCATTGGGGGGACAATGTAGTAGATCATGCCTCTGTGCACTTCAAATATGGTACAATGATCTGCTATGTAAGGACATGAGATGGAGGACTAAGCGAAAGAAGGGAATTCTCAGAGAATTGTTTGAGCCTTATGGACCCTCAGACTATTATGCCTAACCATGTATCAGTTTAGTTTCTCTTGCCGTTGTATACTAATCGGCGATAACATTTACAGTTCTTTTGATCTGGAAATCCGTAAAAGGCAATTCGATAATCCGTCATCGTTCTTGCAATGTAAAAAAGACAAGAAAATTAATAAAATTCGACCCTTTTTTTATCAGTACGATGAAGAAGGATCCTATCCGGGGAAGGAACAAAGCTTTAAGGTCCATGAAAATCAAGAATCAGAGATTTATCTTTCCTATGTTCATCACATCGGTGTAAGAATGAATGCTTGCCTACTTTGTCACTACTATCATATGTAACGAAAGGGCTTCGCTGTTCCGAGGTTTATGTTCGGTCAGTTACGAGCTTTTACTTCGCGAAAGAACGGTTCCATCCAAACAACTAACGTTCACATTATATGACAGCAATAGAAATAGGTTTGTTTCCATTAATTGGAGAAGAAAAGTACAAGCTACATAATATGTCGCATGCTCAAAGTAAATGACCGTGTTAAGGTTCTACAGAAATCACAAGAAGAAAGGAGCAGAGAACACCAAGAACGCCGTCGACATCTGCATAAAACCGACGAGTCCACCGTAGCTTTTCCGAGGTGCCGATGATTTCTTAATGGAAGCTGCAGAAAAAGTTAAAAAAAAAAATAAAATGTCAATCACACACAATGGAAGCGTTCACCACATCAAAATCCCATCAAATATGTAAGAGATGAACTAGACGATTCTAGCAAGCCATTGATCAGTAATACGAGCCACCCACCCGGGCAAGTGGACTCCGAAGCTAAAGTGGTCAGGATGATCCGGTCGTTGGTGTAGCCAGCATAGGCGCAGGTCGTGCGGTTGCAGCCGGAGGCAGTCGTGTTTCCAAGAAAGAGGCTTTCTCCGCCCTGGCACTTTATTGCCGGACACGATGAGTTGACCTGGGCTGGTTCACATTGTAGCCTGACCACAAAGAGGCAAACTGTAAGATTTATTTCTCGGCCAACAGTAGGAGAAGATTGGAAAGAAACTTCTCTGTCAATGGCGGCTCACTTACGTCCAGCTTACTGAAGCATCGCAGCTGCACCTAACGCAGTTGTTGGCCGTGAAGATGTACGTGCCGTTGGCGACGAGCAAAGGGTAATCCAAAGAACTGTTGCTCACCATTGAAGAACAAGCTGCTGCCAGCAATGTTTATTGAGTCAATGATCATATTGCGAATAGTTTTCAGAGCTTTGGCTGGCTTACCTTTCAGGGGAACGTCGAGAACAGAGCCAGCCATGAGGTCCTTAGGACTCCTGAGGTTATTGAGCCTGAGCAGGGAGTCCTCGGAGGCATTGTACTGCTGGGCAATCCCCTGGATGGTGCTCCCCGGCGCAACCACTAGGCCGTAGTGCACCGCCTTTTGTCCGTCCACGTCGTCGCAGCTGCAGGGCAGAGGTATCCACAGCCTCTGGCCGACCAGGATATTGTTCGGGTCTGATATGTTGTTGACTAGCTGAATCTGCTGGTAGGTGACGAGCCCGGCGAAGACGGTCTGGGCTATGTAGTCCAGGCCGTCGCCGGAGACCACGGTGTACGTAGGGCTGTGGTTGGATATTCCGCTGGCGTTGTGGCCGCAGAAGCAGGGGAAGGGGATGGTTAGGGTATGGTTGGCCGGGACGGTGTAGCTGGAGGTAAGGGCGGCGGAGAGGTTGTTGGCGCCGAGGAGGGTGCGCAGCCTCTTGATGTTGAAGAGGGTCTTTATGGTGGAAAGCTTGGTGGCCTTGGTGGGGGTGTAGCCGACGAGTCCAGTGCATGTCGAGGAGCCATTGCCGTTGCAGCGGAAGCCCACCTGCTGAGCGGCGGTGGTGCCCGTCGCCGCCGCCGTCACAATGATCAGAATAAGAAGATGACGAAGCAAAAGTGGGAGTTCAAGAATCTTGATAGAACAGCCCATTATTTTTTTTTATTTTTTATTTTTAAGGTTGACAAGCTTGGCTTCACTATTATTGTCTTGATTTTCTTTATAGTGTTTTTTCTGCCTAATTCAATGAATTAATTAATGGGGAAATTAAAAGCCAAAGACTTTTGACTTCAGTGTTCCGTGCGTTGGGTCTAAATACAACCTGGGCAACATAATACAGACATGAACAACTGTAAAATTTATTGTACGACAGTTTCGAAATATTCTGTAACATTTCTTTCTATATTAATGACAGAGTAACAGCCAGAGTATTTCAATGTATTAATTTAATGCATTGACTAGAAGAAAGAAAGATACAGAAGCATGGAAGGCCTTAGGAAGCAAACATTAATTTTCAAAATTCTATGGGACTTTTATTATTCTTCCCTTAAGAACAATGAATAGCATAGCATGGTTGTGATAAACTGTCAAATCTGCTTTTCTTCCAAGTGACGGAGGACAGACTCAGCAAAGCTTTGCTGCCTGCAGATTAAAGATAGTTTCGTATGAGATATGATTTCCATTTCTTGCCATGGAACTAGTAAATAACACTACTTTGGCATAATATTAGGTCGATGATAGCAAGAAAAAAGACATAAAGACTCCACTAACTTTATACAGCCTAGCCAATTTTGCCATTAGAAAGAGCAGCTTTTGGTTTGTTCTATCTTAGACCTTAATTCGTCATTTTAATGGGGGGACGAAGGGCTCTCGCACGAGCAACAAATTGATTATACTTTGTAGAACAGATGGGCGCCAATATCAGCTAGTTAAACTCAAATTAAGCGAAGATCGACATAATGTCGCTACCCAATTTCATTCTCCTAACACCCTAATACATGACCAAGGTTATTAAATGGCTTTGTGTTAAACTTACTTGCGCTCACGAAGCTTTGGGCTGGGGCGGGAATACTTCAAATATCCATCCCAAGGCACCTTTTTGAGGCCTGCTCGAGCAGATATCAAGCCCCTTACCCTGTAAAAAATATGCATGTGCAATAAAGCATTACTTTTGTTACATCAATTTAAACAGTCAAAGATAGTATCAGCTCACAGAGCAATAGTGTGATGTGTACCTTTCTGCAAATTCAATTGCTGTTTCCCCAGGTCTCAAGTTTTGAGGCTCCAGGTACCAAACGTCGCAAACAACAGCCCATGATGTCATAAGCTGCAGCAAGTGTGTCGTGAAGGATTGCCTGCAAATGAGAATGCAAACATGTCACAGATCATTTGATAATGTTAATGAGGAGTTATAATCAACAGTCCCAGAGAACTTCTTACAGCAGCATTGACACCCAAAATCATTGAGTAGAAAAAAACAACTAAGTAGTATTGGAACAAGAACCAATTCACGAACTTACTTTCGGCTGTTCCAGAAGGCATCAACAAAAATTTTGTTGTATTTGATTGCAATGGGGCATACGGTCGAGCCAAGCTCAAAAGCACCCTATATATTTGTAGCATGAAAAAAATTGTTAACTAGAAGAATTAACTATCAAATAAAACAAAAGTGAAGCACAGATGCAAAATTGAATAGACAGTACATTGTTCCTGTCATTGGAAACCTTACCTCAAACTCAAGGAAAAAGAAAGCTTGTCCAAATAAATTGAACTTACAACTGTTTCGTGATTATTATCTAAATAGGGTAAGAGTCACCTTCTTGAACATCACAGTGTACTGGTTGTTAACGCACGTTCCCTCAGGGAATATTAGAAGGGGATTATTATCAACGGCGTTGACATGCTCTCTAAGCCTGAAAAAGGGAAGAGAGAAATCTTGAGCAAAGCAAAGGATAAAAATCAAAATATTAAACCCTTACAAAAGACATACTTTCTTGCAACAGTCTCCCGATCCTTGGCTTCTGTACGGTTAAACCAGATGCATCCTAGACTTTCCAGAATAGTGCCCTGTAGTAAACCTATAGAAAAAATGAAAAAAAAAAAAAAAATTTAAAAAAATCAAGCATTACAAACAACAAAAATGATAAAAATTTTATTCAACAGTATCTCGATCAAAACGATTGCATCTTTAACAAATGCTATGCACGATTATCTTAGGAAGATCAAATATCATAACTTCTTGCCCAAAAATGAATTTTGAAGCAAATAACAGGGGGATAAACGTCAACTTACATGTGATTCATGAGTCTATAGATACTTCAATTAACGATACTTACCAACCCACCCAGGATGCTTCTGCATGATTACTGCAAACGGAGTCATTTGTTCCAAAACAATGAAATCGATCATTGAAGTATGATTGGCCACAAACACCTGCATGGTCCATTGAGTTGAAATGAAGTAAGACAGCATGCTTACAAATATATCCTCATATTTGTTACTGATACAGATGAATATACATTCATTTTCAATCAATTCAATCAATGCGTGGATTCCCACCTGCTTGGGCCGCATGCTGGGGCGAGGACCGTGATACCTGACAACGCCAGTCCATGATGCAACGAAGAAGCAGCAAAGCAACTCCACAAGACTTCTCTGAAGACGTAATAATCAACACAAAAGAGTTGCAGAAGGTTAAGCTGTGTATTTGATTAGTGTGCTAAAAGATGCAACTAAGCTTGATGTGATGCAGAAGCCACTCGGAATTAAGTTGTTTGACCCAACATAGATCGAAATCAAGAAATTCTCATGGCGATCTAGTTTACGTAAGATGTAAAAAATGAAACCAATTTCCTACTTAAATTGATGTATAATCAAGAAAAGTCGGACAAAAGAATATGTACAGATTCCATTTACACGGTTTCTGATAAGGAAATGGAGGACACACTGCATCGCCATACCTCTAGCTTCTGTCGCAATTGTTCATGCCCTTTGACCAAGAAATGCACAGGAAAATAGCATGAAAGGAATATAATCCATCCTATTAACAGCACTATTGCCCTGCAATTACATAGAAATATATCACGATTATCATAAACTATAAAGTCCAAAAGAAGCTATGAAGAAAATATATATTTCTCAAACAAGTACAGCGCACGTTGGTCTTCCCCAGTATGACCATTGTAAGCTTAAACACACAAGGTAAAATCGAAAGCCAGTGCATCACACTATCTTAGAGTAAATCCCGGAAGCTATTTCGATTCGGGCTCCTGTAAAACACGCATGCCTTTTTCAAATGTAATGGAAAACATTATACAACATCCACACTCAATTGAGCAGAAGCACGAAAAGGCACGTTAATTAGAATAAACTACAGCAAGGACGGGTACTTTTTCATGTATGTGATGGCAGTACGTGTTAACAGAGCATAATGAAGAACATGTGGCATAGTAATGGAATCCAGACAAACTCGAAAAAGGCAAGACGTAAAAGCTTCTTGAGCTGAGCGATACCTTTATTTGTTCGCACCGAATGACAACATAAATAAAGCTTCTTTACCCATCAATTAGCTGATTTGCAAACAGCCAAACTCACCTTAAAGGGAAAAGGATCCCATATCTTACTACAACTCCCAGGCACCACAAAGGAAATAGATACACGTTCCAGTTCCAGGGCTCTGGAGGATTCGATTTGAAGCATCTCGTGAAAGAATCCTGTTTAGGTTCATAAATCGTAAAATGTTGACTGTTGTGCCATTGAAACAAATAAATAATTACCAGTTATTCGATATTAACCAAGAGTCGCATTCTAGCTTCGACATGACCTAAAAGGGACGTATTCAGCTCCTACTAGGTTCATCAAAACAAACAAGGACTTCCATATCCACGACAGAAGTTGACCGATACTCAGCAGATTTATTACAAACAATACATAAACAGATAACTAATCTCCGAGCAACGGAAATAATGAACGGCACAGCCGCCTCTAGCCCAGCTGGGAACACAAAATAGATTAACGAATACCCAATATGCTCACATCGATAATTGCACCAGCTGCCTCAGTCAAAATCGGCGAGATATCGAGCAGATCGTGCCTAAATAACAAATCCCAGAAACAACCATCACGATAATTTATCAACACGGTGCATGTAGAACGAGAATTCCACATGCATGCATAAATAAAAGCAGAGACATCAGTCATGTTAACAACATACAGGCGGAGTTTGGCGAGGGGCTCCTCAATCGAGCCCGATGGGAGGTAGTCCTCGATATTGGGGCGATCTAAATCCAGCTCCGAGCTCATCTTGCTCCCTGATCCCGTTACTCGACTGCGCGCCGCCGTATGTGCTTCCTCCGATCCCTCTTTCCTTTTCCGTTTAAGCAATTTCAGCGATATATTTATGTACATCAACGCACGCAAGCTAACCGTAAATATGTATTAGATCAGCTCCGAGGAACAATAACACAAAAAACCCACAAACACGCAATTCAATGCAGCTGTTTTCTTGCCGCTCATCTTCTGTGCATTTATTTCGATCCTCGAAAATCAAACCAAATCCACCATCTTCTTCGTTGCCTCTCCTCAGGTTGGTGGCGAGTGGCGACTTTAAGGCAAATTAAGCTGATCCGTACCGTTCTTGAGCTTATCCACTGCAGCCCACAAAGCTGAAATTGGGCCTAATTGGCCCAATAACAACACAAGCCTGCCTACTCGGCCCATTATGATCTATAATATATTTTCCAGTAATTCAGATTGATTCACATGGACATCTCAAATATTTTAATTTAATTGTTGTTTCCAAAGCGTAGTATATTTTATTTTATTTTATTTTATTTTATTTTTGTCCGTCTTTAACAATTATTAATTAGGTCCTACTATTCACACCCCCTTCACACCCCACACCCCCCTTTACACCCCCCAAAACACATTAAATTTGTAAAAAATATTTACATAACTATATGAATTCAACAATAATTATTTTATTATTTATTTTTAATAATATTAATTGCATGAGTTATTCAACAATATTAATTAAGTTATTTTACCAAGGTACATCAATAGTATATTTAATTTATTTTTTTATTATATTTAGAGATGTTTATACGGCTTGAAAAATCGGAACCGAACCGGCAATCAACGATTCGATTAATCGGGGTCAATGGTTCCGGTTATAACCGGAGGGGTTCGGTTCTGAGTTTTATATTTTCAAAATCGAAAACTCGCGGTTAATCGTCAGTTTTTTTCTACAATAAAAAATAATTATTAATGGTTCAGATCTCGTGACCGTTGGAGACCAACGACCATAATTTACTGACCGTTGGAAAACCGGTGATTAACCAAAACCGATGATTTTGAACGAAAAAAATAAAAAAATTAAAAAAAATAATTAAAAAACCAATGAACCGGTTTGGAAACGGAACCGACGGTTCCAAATCGTGGTTAACCGCGGTTCGGTTACGGTTTGAGATTTTGATGCAACCAGAATCGTCGATTCCAAACCGGGAATCGAAACCGAAACCAGTTGAACACCACTAATTATATTACTCCTTATATTAATCGCTGCAGTTTTATATTAACTTTAAGAAAAGTTAAAGCTTAATATTTAATATTAATATAAAATAAAAACAGATATAATGGTTTGAAACTGCATTGCTGAAGTGGTTTGAATTGTTTAATAATTAATATTGCTGAAGTGGTTTGAAACTGCATCGCTTAATTTGAATTGTTGAATAATTATATATTTTAATTGATGCAGTTTGAAATTAGAATTGGTTTAGTTTAATGGTAAGTATTTAATGATTTTAAATTTGTAAGTATTTAACTATTTAATTATCTTAAAAATTGGTAAGTATTTAATACTTTACCTATTAATTAGGGGGATGCAAGTAGAAAAAAAGGGTGCCAATAGAATTACTTATTAATTATGCTTTTTTCGTCCGTTGAGCTCCTCGATTTCCTTTGAAGACATTTAATGTAATTGTAATTAAAAATAATAATAGACGTTAAAATAAAAACTCACATGGCATGAAGCCAATGAGATCCAACGGCAGATCAGTAGTTGTCTGACATAAATTATTAGTGAATTGAGTGATAACATTGTCTTATCTAATGTAATGGAGAGCTTATTACATCTTGCAGATTATTGTGAATTTAATTAAAGTTTTCAGTGATTTATTACCTTTTTTTTTTTCCATTGGAATCCTCACATAAAAGGGAATGATATACTTTGCAATTTATTACTTGGTCTATTTTTGGCCACAGTGATTTTATTAATATTGTGCAAAAATAGTTATATTAATGTCTGCCCATGTCAGCAATGCTATTTCAGCTATATTCAGACCGATTCAAAAACCGTGCTAGTTCACCTAGCAAGATTGATGATAAAATCATATTCTGACCCTTGACTATATAAATATGTTAATCACCAATTAAATATTAGAAAAATATCAATTTTATATATATGTTGGATCAGTTCAACTAACTACTCCCTCAAAGTTGCATGAAATGTCTCTAGCAACAACTGGGCATTTTTTCCATGATTTGGTCAGAATCATTATCAATCGACGAACAATGTTTTTGACAGCTTATCAAACCCTCAAGAAAGAAAGAGTCCCTTTTTTTAACAGAAATGGTTTACTTACAAGTTCAGATATTTAAATTAAAAAATCTTACACTTGGTCAAAATTAATTATTAAATCCCAAGATTTGTTACAGTTTTATTGTCTTATGCTAAGGTGGGCGGTGGTTTCATTTTCCCTTTTCTTTAATATTTCAAAAATTATATCCTCGAAAGTCGAATCCCACGAATAAAGGCACCATTATACTACTTGTAATGAAATTTAGAAATAACGTACGTTTATTTTCATAAAAGGGTATCCTTTTTTTTAAGAAAAAAAAATTATTTTACATATAAATATAAGACATAAAATTCATAAAATCGAATAAATCTAGGAAAAGAATCCTAAGACTAGGATCTTAAGGCCGTATGATGGTGACCAACTTAGGTAGGGGCTTTCGGAGAAGATTAGATTAATGGTAATAGAGTGGGCCCCATTTGCAAGGTTGTTGGTGTAGTTTATGTTATGTACTAGGGGAGAACGAAACGGAGTTATCGACGTCGTTAACATTTATGATTCCATAATTAATAAATAAACCCCTTTCGTTATTGCCGTTAAAACAAACGACGGACGTCGACGAAGTAGTAGTAATAAGTACTATAATTATTATAATCTGTCGTGCTGTTGATGCGTTGTGTTCGTTGCCTTCACGCACGCACCGCCCGATATATTCATAATATACAGCTGAGTTTTTTTCCTAATCAGACGTGCCATCTCCATTGCAAAGAAACGTTTTTTTTTTCCTTTTTTTTTTAAGCCGCCATGAGCATGAAGAAGAAGAAGTACAGGGAAGAGTATACGATTTTGCAGGGGCTGAAGTTCAGCCGGCGGCGGCGCTCCCGCCGTCTGCTGCCTCTCCTGTCGGCTGTTTCCGGCTGTTCTTTGCTTCTGTTTGCCCTCGTTTTGTTTCTGTCGCCTCCGCCGACCACCACCACCAACGGCCGCCACGGCCGCCGCCTCATTCTAAACGCTTCTGTACGTGGGCTGCTTTTCTTTCCTTCCTTTTTTTCTTTTTAATTGGTTTATGTCGTTTGACTTGTTTCTTTCTTCTCTCGATTGCTGCCGATGAAGATAACCAATGGGGCTCAACTCTACGTGAAAATCGAGAAGCACGACGTTTTCCGTGTGCCGGTAAGTTCTCCGGCCGGCGAGTAAAATGGGATTGATAGATAGATTCTTTTCAGTGTAAAGAACAAAGCTTTGTTAATATGGGCTTTCGATTGCCGCCTTTGCAGATGGGCGGAGGAAGCTTAGGCCGCCACTTATGGGCCACCAACCAATCCAACCTTTTCCATGGCTGCAGCAGCTCAAGCAACCGCTTTATAAGTACTTTATCTTCTACCCTCATTCTTGCCCGCGTATGAATGATTCGACCGTATAGACTATCTAGCTGATTCGATCGTATAGACACTCATTTCGGTCGTCGACTATCAGAAAAATCTGTTCTTTTTTCTGGTTTTAAGTTAGGGATCATGGAGTTGAAATGCTACGTTTCTCATCGTTTCTGTTTCGAACCGTCCGTTTGCAGCGGCGGAAATGAATACAATAGCCGACAGGTACTTGATGATCGCCACTAGTGGTGGCTTAAATCAACAAAGAACAGGGGTAAGAAAAGCTTTCATTTTCGATTATTAGTTCAGCCGTATACAAACTAGCTGAATTTCTGTAAGAAAATCGAAGATCGTATGTATATTCATTCGACCCTTCTTCTTATGATCTCAGATAACAGACGCAGTCGTCGCAGCGTATATCTTGAACGCTAAGCTGGTTGTGCCTAAGCTAGACCAGAAGTCTTACTGGAGAGATGCGAGGTTCGTCGTGCCCATCAATGGCAGGCACCATCGCCGGTTTCGTTTTTTCCTAGTCTTTAACCGAAACTTGACGAGCTATGTACTTTCTCTTTTCAGCCACTTCTCAGAGATATTCGACGTCGAATGGTTCGTCAAGTACTTGTCGAAAGACGTCGAGATCATAAAGCACCTCCCAGATACTGCCGGGAAAGTAGTAACCACTCGCGCCCCGAGGAAGTGCAACGAGAAATGCTATGAGGCCCGTATACTCCCCATCTATAGCAGAAAACGAGTACGTCTAACTTCTGAGCAGCATATTTATGTCTATTCTTGCAGCAAAAGAATGAATCCTTCTATCCATTTCATGCTTCAAACTGTCCTTCAGGTTCAAGCAGTGCAGCTTACAAAGTTTGACTATAGACTATCGAATAGGCTCGACGTAGATCTGCAGAAGTTGAGATGCAGAGTCAACTACCACGCCTTGCGGTTCGTCGACCCTATCCAAACGATGGGTCGGAGATTAGTCGACAAGATGAGGATGAAAAGCGAGCATTACATCGCCTTGCATTTGAGGTATATCTATATATTAGAGACTACTATGTAATATCAGTTTGCTTTATCAGATTCTTCTCTGCATAACATATATTGTTCTGTAAACGGGGCAGATTCGAGCCCGACATGCTGGCATTCTCTGGATGCTACTACGGCGGAGGGGAGAAAGAAACGAAGGAACTAGCAGCAATTCGAAGGCGGTGGAAGACATTGCATGTAAGTCCCACAGCAGCTATTGAGCTGAAAGTATGCCTACGAAAACTTGGCCGACGCATATCTTTTTGTGCAACAGAAAAAGAACCCCGACAGGGAACGGAGGAATGGGAGGTGCCCGCTGACTCCCGAGGAAGTAGGCCTGATGCTGAGGGCGTTGGGCTACGGTAAAGACGTGCATATCTACGTGGCGTCAGGGGAGATATACGGAGGCGAAGAGACTCTTGCTCCTCTCAAAGCTCTTTTCCCAAACCTACACACTAAAGACACTCTGACAAGCAGGGAAGAGCTGCAAGAATTCTCCTCCTTTTCTGCACGCATGGCCGCGCTCGACTTCATCGTCTGCGACGAAAGCGATGTCTTTGTCGCCAATAATAACGGGAACATGGCGAAGATTCTTGCCGGGAAAAGGTATATACACAATCACACAAATATATGTATTTATGTTCGTCGTGCTATAACTATTTTCGACGGTGGATCTGCATTGAAGGAGATACTTTGGGCACAAGCCCACGATCCGCCCGAATGCGAAGAAGCTCTCTCGGCTGTTCCTCGACCGCGGCAACATGACGTGGGAAGAATTCGCCTCGCGCGTGAGGACGTTTCAGATTGGCTTCATGGGGGAGCCAAACGAGGTGAGGCCGGGGAGGGGTGAGTTCCACGAGCACCCATTGGCTTGTATTTGCGGAAATTCCGAAGCAGAGAATGAGATGGGAAGCAAAAGTGAAAAGCCGAGCGGCGAAACTCCCTCGGAGGACGACGAGCATGAAGTCCCAGAAACTGAAGACGACTTTGAGCTGATCAGGCAACTTCTGCCGGCAGACGGCAAAGATTACGTTAGCCTTCAGCAGAAGCAGAATCAAGAACTTGAAGAAATCATTTCAGATTAAAATGGATTATTCTTTTGTTGGGCTCTGTAAATAACGTTTTTTTTTTTGGTTTTTTTTAACATCATATTTTGAGGGCGCCACGCCAGCATTGTATAGAACAGCAGACTAACTAACATGATTTTTGTTCTATTTTTATTTTTTAGTATTACATTATTATGTAATAATATATATATAGGCAAAATTATAATTATAGGTCTAATTGTAAAAGGAGGTTACTAACTTTGTATGTCAAAATAATTTTGGGTATGTTTGCAATTTTGGGTCACTAAGTATATATTTTCGATTTTGGGTCACTAAGTATCAATTTTTCAATTTTGGATCACTCAAAATAAAAAATATAACCCAAAATTATTTTGACATACAAAGTTAGTGACCTATTTTTGCAATTATCATGATCCAAAAACGAAAACATGTATACTTAATGACTCAATTTCATAATTTTGCCAATATATATATACACACACGAAGCTGAGGTGGACAGAAGAAGCTAAACCGTATCCAAAATCGACGTGGCATCTTCCGTTTCACATCTCTCTCTACAGTTGATGTACTTTCTTCACAACGATTCATCTTGCTTGCTTGCTTGCTTGTCTCTCATTCAGACACATACGACGATCGACGGCTGAGAAGCAATGGCAATGACCTCAACGCTTCAGCCTCAGTTATCGTTAGTAAGTGACAGTCGCTCCCGCCTTTCAGTCTCCCGGCGGCGCGCTGCGACGTCCGACTCTCTTGCCTCGTCGTCCTCCTCCTTTTCATCTACGGTTTCCACCAGCCCAAGAGGTAATTAATCGATTGGTTGTTGACAATCTACTGTGTGTGCGGTGGGTCGAGGTGGGATGGGAGATATAACTATAGATCCTAAAGGGAGTGAATGAATTTTTCATTTGTCATTACATCTGTGTAATTGGAAATAGGTGGCAGCAGCAAGGGTACTGCGGTGGTGCCACTGAGAATAAGGTGCAATGCTGCCTCGCCCGCGGCTGTGAATTTAGGGCCGGGCACGCCGGTCAGGGGGACGAGCATCCTCGTGGTGGGTGCGACGGGCACGCTGGGCAGGCAGATAGTGAGGAGGGCTTTGGACGAAGGCTACGACGTGAGGTGCCTCGTCAGGCCCCGCCCTGCCCCTGCGGATTTCCTCCGCGATTGGGGTGCCACTGTCGTCAATGCTGACCTCAGCAGGCCGGAGACAATTCCGGCCACCCTCGTTGGCATTCACACCGTCATCGACTGTGCCACGGGTCGCCCCGAGGAGCCCATCAGAACTGTGAGAGCAAAGCAAACAATTTCATCCCCTTTTGCTAACAATAATGGAGATGCCATCAATTGTTAATACATATAAATATGCTGTTTCCCAGGTGGATTGGGAAGGAAAGGTTGCTCTCATACAGTGTGCTAAGGCTATGGGGATCCAAAAATTCGTCTTCTTTTCCATCCACAACTGCGACAAGCATCCCGAGGTCCCTCTAATGGAGATCAAGCACTGCACGGAGAAGTTCCTTAGGGATTCTGGCATCAACCACGTCGTCATTCGACTATGTGGCTTCATGCAGGTGTGTGCCCTCTTGATTTTGTGTTCACCTTTTTTCTTACATTCTTGGAACTGTTTCTCTTAACTTTTCAAGTCCGACAGGGTTTGATTGGTCAGTATGCTGTGCCTATATTGGAAGAGAAGGCTGTTTGGGGTACTGATGCTCCGACGAGGATAGCCTATATGGACACTCAGGTAATAGAAGTGGTTGTTCCAAAACCCCGGCCGGCATTTTTATTTTCGAAATGTTGCAGAAGCTCACATCTTTTTTTCTTTTTCATCAGGACATTGCTCGGCTAACTTTTATTGCACTCCGCAATGACAGCATCAATGGCAAACTTCTTACATTTTCTGGACCTCGTGCCTGGACTACCCAAGAGGTAATGGCAGAAACACTCTGCTCGGCGAAACAACAATTATGTAATTCTGAAACTCGAGAAAGTGTTACGTAATTGCAAACAAAATACGACGTGCTGACCTGACCATCATTTTTGTCTTAACAAATCACCATGCCTTGCTCTTACATAAGATGCACCATGTAATATCATGTACATATCTTGGATTCAGGTGATAACTTTATGCGAGAGGCTGGCTGGCCAAGATGCAAACGTTACCACCGTGCCTGTCTCAGTTTTGAGATTAACTCGTCAATTGACTCGCCTATTTGAGTGGACCAATGATGTTGCAGATAGACTTGCATTTACAGAGGTAATAACTTTTAATGTTTTCATTTCACACGAGCACTATAAAGAGTTAAGACCTGTGAAATAAGGAAGCTTCTGGGCGCTTGCGTGAAACATGCCAATAAGCCGTTGTGATTCAGACAACATTGTACGAATTTCCATGTTTTTCAGGTTCTTAGCAGCGACATCGTCTTCTCTGTCCCAATGACGGAGACATACAACCTCCTCGGAGTGGATCCAAAAGACATCAGCACGCTGGAGAAATACCTTCAGGATTACTTCACAAACATTTTGAAGAAGTTGAAGGACATCAAGGCTCAGTCTAAGCAGACCGACATATACTTTTGAACGGTGAGCTTTTTTAGGTCTGAGAGAAGGCTTCCAACCTGAATGTATAGAATCGCATTATCTCATATACGGACGGATAGGCCCGTCGTTTGCATCACTTATATTCCTTCTGTGAAACGTAGTCTCATTTGCATGTTAATTTTTTCATTATTTCGTTTTATCCCTCTCTACAATGGCAGTGTTGATCATTAGACGGGAAATATATACTGTCAGTCGTCTTGGCAATGAGTAAGTTCCCTTGTCAAGACGATTAACTAACTAATCGACGGGTCGATCATCCTTCCATTTGGGCAGGTGAGTCTCAAAATTGGGCACATTTTCTGTAAAAAAGTATCTGAACGCCTTGTGCATGGCTCAACTGAAACACAAGTCATGCAATTATTATGACTTGGCCCTTAAGTGGCACACACCTTCATTTCATGTAATAAACATTACCATCATAAAAAAGGTTGTTCATTGACACCTACGTACTACCTCGCCAGATTTGGAGCAAAGAGAAGAGATATGACAACTTTTTTCTAACACTGAAACACAGAAAAAGGGAATAATAGTATTAATAATTGTACTCTCTTTTGCATGGATAGTAGAAGATCAAATCGTGATGTCCATCCAACTAATAAATAATGCGGTGAGTAAAAGCTTTGGGACCTCTTTTAGTACTTGCCGGCACATGGCCACAGCTTACACTGTCTCATCAGAGGACCCATTATTATTATAAATTCTTCAATACCAACTAAAAGAATATATATTCTATATATATATAGATATATATGTGTGTGTATATAATATTAGTACAAAATGAACTCTTCGATTGAAGGAAATGACTTTTATCTGCTCATCCTTTTTCTCCTTTGTCTAGAGAATAATATATATTACGTTGTGGCTTTAGTTTTCTGTATATACCGACCATTCAAAATAGGGGTTGCATTGCATGTGGTGCAACGCATATGCATATAAAGATGAATAGTAATTGGACGATAATACCCCTACTTTTGATAGAGATTATTATTTGGGTTAATTATTATTGTTTTCTTGACCTATGATATGTAGCCAGGTTCCATTATTTCGTGATACGACACTTCTTGACTACAAGGAAAATACAATTATTTCATCATCAAATCAACCTTTTTATGGACTAAATGTATGGTGGGATATATATATATAAACGTTACATTACACCAGCAATAAAATAATTGAGGGGCATGAGGGTAAAATAGTAATCGAAACTTGCACAAGATAGTCAAAAGTCGTCAATGGCGGTGGCGCTTCAATACTTTTCCTTGCCATTTTAGTCTTAAGAAAAGTCGGACTCATACTACGCAATAAACAGCAAGAATTGACTCAATTGAGGACCCTTATTACAGCAGAATATTCGAAATATATTATTACTAAATTCAAATAAAATGGAGAATCTATATATTTTTTTTTTTTTAAAAACAATGCAAAATTGATGATAGAATGGAATGTAAATGGAATGAAGGCGCAGAAGATAACACATGATAATAAATAACTGTGTAATAACATACACAGAAGAACAACACTATATGGCCTGCCTAGGTGAACCAACCCGACCAGATTTTATAAATAATTTATTATTATTAATTTACTCTCTTTTACCTTAACTGTCTCACTGTCTCATCGTCGATTCCCACCTCATTCTTTAACTCTCTCTCTCTCTGCGCCACTACCCGACGACTGTACTGTGTCGAAAAGAAGAGAAAATGAATAATTAAAAGGAAGAAAGATTCTCCCTAGCAGGTCTTTCTTTGCCCTAATTAAATTTCATTGAGGTCGTTTGAGTCGTCGTCGAGCAAGGAAGATTTGGGGTGATTAAAAAATTGAATTTTTTTTTTCTTTATGTGTGAAGTGTTGTTGGGATGGGATGCACGAATTCGAAGGTGGACGAGCTTCCGGCGGTTTGCCTTTGCCGGGAGCGTTGTGGGTTCCTGGACGAGGCCATACGGCAGCGTTTTGCCTTCTCGGAGGCGCACGTGGCGTATCTTCACTCGCTGAAGGCCGTCGGGGAGTCCTTGGACCGCTTCTTCAACCAAGATCTGGAGGCGGAGGGCTCGTCTTCTCCGATTCTCAAGCTTCCTAATCAGAGGAAGGGGGAATCTTCTCCGCCGGATTCCGGCAAGGTTCACCACCTTCACTCGCACTCTCACTCCGACTCGGGCTCGCATCTTCACTTCCACTCAGACGACGAGGAATCGGAGGACGAAGATGAAGATGGTTCTGGCTCCGAAGAGCTGCATCATCTTCACCGTCATGATGTTGGCGGCGACGACGATGACGACATCGCTCCTCCCAGGGTCCAACCAAACCCATACGGCGGCTACTTACCGGATTACAGCTTTAATGTTCACGGTGGCGGCGGAGGTGGGTATATGAATGTTAGCTATATGAAGAATCAGACTACGCCTTCTATGGTCTACACTCAACGCCCCATGAGCCCAGAAACTATGAACATGGGTGGTGAATCTTCATCCTCATCGTACTATTATCCTTATCCTTCTAGTAATAGTAGTTCAAGAATCCCTCCTTATCTTGATTATAACAATAATAAAGTCTACGACAACAACACTAGCAATGGCTATACTCCCAATTATGGTGCTTTCCCTGGTGGTTATTCTTCACAGCTGGATGGTATCTCCTCTCCTTCCGGTGCATCGACTTCCAAAGCGCCACCGCCGCCCCCCTCTCCGCCGAGCTCGTCTACCTGGGACTTTCTCAATCCCTTTGAGAGCTTCGACAGGTTTTATCCGGCTTACACTCCGAGTCGCAACTCGAGGGAGGTTAGGGAGGAAGAGGGTATTCCCGAGTTGGAGGACGAGGAGGATGACGATGAGGTAGTCAAGGAAGTTCATGGGGATCAGAAGTTCGTCGAGAGCAGCAGTTACCCCAAGCCATCCAAGGAAGAGGAGGTGGCTGATGCCGCTGGTTTGCATTATAGGGCTAGGCCTAGCGTCGGGGCAGAGGCTGATACTGTCGAGTACGAAGTGCATATGGTGGATAAGAAGGTAGTTGATGCCCCCGGTAAATCCAAAGATCATGCTTCTACTTCTGGATTTAAACCTCATGCCGGTGGCTTCAAGGGCGATCCAGATGTTGTCAGAGAGATTCAGCTTCAGTTTGAACGTGCATCTGAGTCTGGAAGTGACCTTGCCAAATTTCTGGAGGTGGGGAAGCTTCAGTATAAGAGAAAACACGGTGGCCAGAATGGTAAAGATTTCATCTTTATGTTTCCTTTGTTCCAAGATTTATATTTGATGACGTGGGATTGATATCTCGGGGTAGATGAGCAATTACGGATCAGCCCCTTCATTGCTGAAACCATGTTAATTGACGGCACTTAATTTTAAGATCGTTTCGCATGGATATTCTTCGGATTGTTCTTTTCTAATTTTCTTGAATTAGAAGTTGGTCGGAGTTAACTTTATCGTAACTGTTATGCTATCTTTATGGCAGTTTCCTCAAAGATGTTGCACTTGCCTTTGGTATCCTCACAAGCTTCGATCTTTAAAAGCTCTGATAGTGCTGATTCTGCCGTAGATATGGATCAAGAAATGGACCTAAGATCCAAAAGCCTATCTTCTACTCTGCATAAGCTACACCTCTGGGAGAAAAAGTTGTATGAAGAAGTGAAGGTGCGCTGTTAATTCCTTTACCAACTACACTGTTCTCATTCATTCTTTTTGCCTATTCTTGTTACAGTAATTCTCTGCATTCAATCCCATTGGACAGTTATGCTTGATTCCATTATCCCATGTTTGCTCGTGCTTAGTATGTGCCATGTGGTGGCAATGAGTTCGCATAATTCAGCTGTATTACCTGTGATTTATATGTTTGCTGTCGATATAAAGGCATTGCTATCATTCTGATGAACCCTGTAACTTTTACACGTCTAACCTCTTACAATCCAACGTTCTCAATTTCCAGGTTGAAGAGAAAATGAGAATCCTCCATGAGCGGAAATCAAAAAAACTGAAACGTCTAGATGAAAAGGGCGCCGAGGCCCACAAAGTCGATGCAACAAGAGCTTTGGTCAGGAGTCTCTCCACGAAAATCAAAATTGCAATACAGGTGGTTGATAAAATCTCGGTGAAGATTAACAGCTTGAGGGACGACGAATTATGGCCACAGATCAATGACTTTATTAAGGGGTATGTAGTAGACCGTACGAATCTTAAATGAAATGCAAATCTCGAGCATTGTACCTCAAGTATATAGCAAGTTCTCCCGAAAATTAATGCTATCTTAATGTATCCCTTCAATCTACGTATATATCTTTTTAGGTTGGCTATAATGTGGAAGGCAATGCTTGAGTGCCACCAGAATCAGTGCCAAGCCATCGCAGATGCCAAACGGCTGGACGCAATTGCACTGAGAAAACATTTCAGCGATGCTCATTTTGAAGCCACTAAGCAGCTTGAAAATGACATTGTTAATTGGACCCTAAGGTTCTCTTATTGGGTTGGCGCTCAGAAAGGTTACGTTAGATCATTGAACCTCTGGCTCATGAAATGCCTCTACTACGTTCCTGAAGAAACACCCGACGGGATAGCCCCATTCTCCCCCGGTAGGATCGGTGCCCCTCCAATCTTTGTGGTTTGCCATCAGTGGTCGCAATCTTTGGATAGAGTTTCCGAGAAGGACGTCGTTGATTCCATGAGAGAATTAGCAGTAAATGTCCTTCATCTCTGGGACAGGGACAAGGTGGAAGTTCGTCAGAGGATGCTGGCCAACAAGGACGAGAGGAAAATCAAGATTTTGGACAAAGAGGAGCAGAAGATGCAAAAGGAGATCCAAGCCATAGGCAAAAGGGCCGTGCTTTACTCTTCAGACGACAATGGCATGCCATTGACCAGCCATGTCGTCTATCAGAGCGAGACCACCAAAGGGGGAAGTCTTCAGGCAAGCCTCCAGCACGTCCTCGAAGCTATGGAGAAGTTCACTAGTAGCTCTCTCAAAGTTTACGAGGAACTGTTACAACGCATTGAGGAGGACCATCTTGGCTGAAGCTATGAGCATGGTAAGAATTTCTGGTGGGAAGATCATTGCTGATAAGCTAAGCTCCCTCTGATGATTCTAAAATCTATGAATTCGAGGAAATTGCTAGTGCTAAGCACACACACACACACACACACACTTCATGGGACTTGTCTGATTTGTACTCGAAGGATGAGCAGGCGGGATTAACGTATGCAGTATCCTTTTATTGCACGGCAAAACTCGGGAAGGTTTTGGACAAGAGCATTTCGGACATCTCATGTAGAACGAAGTAGTACTTCGGCCGGCGAGCTTCAAAGTTTGATGCATAGCTGCTATCTATGGGGGAACAACACTTATAAGCCGGACGGGCTGTGTAACCTTATCATACGTTCGTGCATTTGTTGAGAATATTTGTCCCACATCGATAATTTTATTTTATTTCATCTGTCCATTATGATAATACATTATCTAATTACCTTGAATGATATCATCATTCGCTATAGATGAAAACATCAGAAACATTGAATCTTCTCTTTATTTTGAAAACATTATCCTTCTGCCTCGCTATAATGCATTTTGATCATATCTTGATATTGGTCAGATTGAATGGATAACGTTTTGTGCCTATATAATATTGTTTTTTTTTTTTTAATAAGATAATGAGAAATTGCTATCATATTATGTGATGAAAATAATAATCAATCTCACCTTTCCAAGGATTTATCAGATATTCTAAATTCAATTATTTCGATACGACAAGAATCTTACATGTATATACCAAAACAAACGCATCTATCTATCTATGTAGTAAGCGCTTTACCATGTCATAGGGGCTGACTTATTCGAGTTTGACTTCTTAACATTTATTACAAATATATATAATATAGTATGGTAACCAAAAAATAAGCAAATAATAATATATAGGAATCAATTATGGATGCGTCAGAAGTAGATCCCTTTAGAGGGCTTCAATTATTTTCATTAGTTTTTAGTCGAATTAATAGCAAATTAATTTATAATCTTGATATCAAGAACTGCGTGTGGAGTGCACGTAATATATTCATGTGCTACCAATTGCATAAATATTAACAATGTTAATTATATAATTAATTAAGATTCCGCTTTCACCACGTATGTTCTTACATAGCAAACCAATGGTGGACAAAAAAATATATTACATTTAAACGTAAGCTATGTGTAATTGCTATATCTCCATAATTTCAACTTTTCAAGCATTATTATTGTAGTCGTATGTTGTCATTAAATTAGATTAATGTTATGCGTCATTATCAATGACTAATGCAAACACAACTTGCTCGAATATATAATTTCTCATCATCCAATGGTATAAACTTACTTTTTGTATTTATTGATGGTGACCGACCTTAACCATCCCTAAGCCATTTGATTTATATTACACACATATATATATATATATATTGCAAATGCATTTAAGTTAATTATATAGTTTTAATTTAATAGTAACGATGACGTATGGAATTAGGGGGGATCCCAAGGGCAAGTTGAGATGGAGAAGCGGCGAATGGAATCAGCAGTAGAGTTCGAAGTGGTCAGTAAAGGTCGTGGCCCTCTGCGATTCTTAGAGACGTTAGATATTCTTTAATATTATATATATTTTTTATTTGAAATAAAAATTTTACCTTTGGACTTTCGTTTTTTTCTTTTTAACATATATGTGAGTGACCTAATTCCATGATTCATAACGAAATATTTATAAAGAAAAGGTGAGAGAGAAAAAAAAAAAACACCCGCCATTTATTACCATGCAAGTTGAAAAATAGAGAACCAAAGAAAGAAGAATATCCTATGGCTTTATTACTACACCGTGCAAGAATCTAAGGGAAGTGAAGAGACGCAGTCAAATGGGTGTAAAAACGTTAGCTTGGCAGTAAAGGTTCGATTTTTATTATATGTCATGAAAGTATAGGTTCTTCCACTTTTTTTTTCCCTTTGTAGTAAAGTAAATTCTTGAAAATGGCAGACCAGAGGGTAACGGAAAGTTAACCTCGTGTCTTGGTCATGGGTCCCACATCCCTAGCGTATGCATTATACAGATTCCTCCTTCACTGTTTTCCTCCCATTTTATTCTTTCTATTCCTCGACTTTAGACCGCGTGAATCCTGAAAACGGTGTGCCAAGAATATATCTATATTTAGTAGGGGGAAAGGAGGAGAGAAGAAATTATTTGTTCTCTAGAATCTTGTGGGAAGGAACGTCGGCCCACTATGTGTATGTGTTAATGCCGACGAAGAACCTCCTTTTGGGTTTCTGATCTCTGTTTGCTGTTGTTTCTGCTGCGTTTCTTGGATTATATAACGGAAAGAATCTGTCTGGGCTTTCGCTGGTTAAAAGTATGTCTTGATGACTCTTTCTTGATCTTTCTTGACTGGAATATGATGTTTTGAATTTTTGTTTTTGTGGGTGTTGATTTTGATAGTATGGAGGAGAAGTGAGGAGCATTGATCATGGAAGATGGTGCCTCCACGCCCAACACCACCATGCTTCAGGCAGCTAGTTTGTTCGACGGCGCCGCCTTTGATTACAGCCTCATGGACGAGCTATTGTACGATGGTTTCTGGTTAGAGACATCCAACTTCTGGCAGCCCACTTCGACCGATTTGAATAACAACAATACTACTAGTGCTACTACTACTGACCATATCGATAATTTAGGCAACAATCCACTTACCGAAATACTCTTAGATTGTTCTTGTGACCCTCTAGGGGATCCGAAAATGGACGAATACTCTACCAAGAATGACGAGGCAACGGTTTCCTCGCCCACGGTGGTGCCCGAGGACTCCGAAAGGAATACTAACAACGTATCGAGGTTGTGGGTCGGGCCGGACAGGAACAACCCGACGGTTAGGGCGAGGCTGGTTCAGGCCATCAATTACCTCAAGGACTCCATTAGAGACAAAGATGTCCTTATTCAGATATGGGTTCCAGTTAAGAGAGGGAACACACAAGTCCTAACGACCAACGACCAGCTCTTTGCACTGAAACCGGGCAGCAAGAACCTTGCAGAGTATAGAGATGCTTCGAGGAGTTACCATTTTGCTGCAGACAAAGACTCTCAAGAGCAGGCCGGGCTGCCCGGGCGGGTTTTCATGAACAAGCTGCCCGAATGGACTCCTGACGTTCGTTTCTTCAAGAGGGAGGAGTATCCTCGCGTGAATCACGCCCATCAATGCGACGTTAGAGGCTCGCTTGCACTTCCAGTTTTCCAACGTGGCAGCGGTAAGTGCTTGGGGGTTGTGGAGATTGTGACCACCAGCCAGAAAGTCAAATATGGACCTGAACTTGAGAATGTCTGCAAAGCCTTAGAGGTCTTTTTTTCTGTCGTTGTGTTTCTATTCGTTTCTCTTGTTAATAATCTGTTCAGTATGATTCACTTTGCTCTTGTTTTCTTGCAGGCTTTTGATTTAAAGAGCTCTAACAATCTAATCCCTGAAAACGTAGACGACGAGGTACTAACAGATCGTATTTCTTTAAGCTTGCAAGAAGATCGTTTGAGATGACTATTGCTGATGAAAAATCTGTTTTTTATATTAGGATTGCTACGGATCTTACCAGTCTACGCTGATGGAGATTAGGAATATCTTGAAATGCGTGTGCGAAGCACACCAACTGCCCTTGGCTCAGGCATGGGCTCCTTGTACACAGCAAGGGAAAGGTGGCTGCAGGCACTCGGAGGAGAACTACTCTCGCTGTGTCTCCACCATAGACTTCGTCTGCTGTGTGACCGATCCACATGTTTCTGGCTTTCACGAGGCTTGCTCTGAGCACCATCTGCTCAAAGGTGAAGGTGTCGTGGGCAGAGCTTTCCTGACCAACCAGCCGTGTTTTGCCAATGATATAACAGTTTTCAGCAAATCGGAGTATCCTCTAGCTCACCATGCACGGCTATTTAACTTGCATGCAGCCGTGGCTATACGGTTGAGAAGCACGCAGACTGGGACATCGGATTTTGTCTTGGAGTTGTTTCTGCCGGTGAACTGCAGGCACGAGCAAGACCAGAGGCTGATGCTTGACGCTTTATCATCTGTGATACAACGAACTTGCCAGAGCTTACGTGTGGTTACTGATGAGGAATTGGCGCTGGAATCGGGCAGGGAGACAAGCAACAGCTGGAGTTTAGACAGAGACAAGATCTCTGCTGCAGAAGAACCGCCCCCCGATGCTCCGTTGTGGATGGTGCAGCAAACGATGAGGGCTTCAAGTCATCGAGACAAAGGCAAAGGACTTGCACACACTTCGAATCTTGGGGAGGACGGAAAAGAGGAGTTCAAGGTAGTGACTGCAGCCGAATGGGGAAACTCTGGGTTTGACTTGATGGCTCCTTTGGACCATGCCGACGGGTTGGAATATTTCGGGCAGCCCAGGTCAAGTTTTCTGGCTGAAAAGAAACGAGCCAAGACCGAGAAAACTATAAGCCTGGAGATGCTTAGGCAGTATTTTGCTGGGAGCCTCAAAGATGCTGCCAAGAGCATTGGAGGTATGAATGATGACAATATAGAAACCTATGCTAATCAATATTCATGTGTTGTATTCGATTTAATATCTTTTTTTTTTTCGATCTTGAAGTCTGCCCAACAACACTGAAAAGGATATGCAGACAGCACGGAATAACCAGATGGCCTTCGAGAAAGATCAAGAAGGTAGGCCACTCTCTGAAGAAGCTTCAAAGAGTCATTGATTCGGTCGAGGGCGTTGGGGGATCAGTTCAGCTAAGGTCCTTCTATTCTAGCTTTCCCGAACTAGCCACCTCAGACCTGCCCGAACGCTCTCCGACTTCAAATAACACGAGCGATCATTTACGGAAGAACAGCTCAGAGCGCACTTTGGTAACTCCTGCCTCGGGATCAGCTTCTTCCTCGGGCAGCCACAGCTCAAGTTCAAGCTTTTGTCTATCTAACGGGGTAAAGCCTGAAGACACCTCTGCTGAAGGGAAGTTAAAGAGAGCACGGAGTGATGCCGAGCTGACCCATGACTTGGGACAAGAAGACACAAAGCTTTTAAACCGATCTTACAGCAGTAAGATTCTGAGCTACGACGAACCTCCACCACCTCCGCCGACTCGACACCACGTGCATGGCAATGGGTTTAGGGTAAAGGCTTCTTTTGGAGAAGAGAAGATTCGTTTCAGCCTGCAGCCACACTGGGGCTTCAAGGATCTGAGGCAAGAGGTTCTGAGACGTTTTAACATAGACGAAAATGGTGGCAGAATCGACATAAAATACCTGGACGATGACTCCGAGTGGGTGCTTCTGACTTGCGACGCCGATCTTGAAGAATGCGTGGACATACACCTTTCGTTCAAGACCCGCACAATCAAGCTTTCTCTCAATCAATCCTATAATCAGAATCTTGGAAGCTCTATTGATAGTAATGGCCCATGTTGACATGAAGAAGAAGAAGAAGAAGAAGAAGAACCTCTCTCCTTGAATGGTGGTTTTGGGTTGTGTTTCATAAATTTCTTGAATACTTTTATTTTTCTATTAAGAAATCGCTTAATGTAAGAAATTATGGAAAGAATATATATATACATATATAAACTTGCTAGATGAGTTTGAGTTGAATAATAAATATGGACTTGAATATGTGAGATAAGCCATATTATCCAAGAATATCATTGGCATATCATCCTTTAAGATGTATTCATCTTGCTCTGTTTTAGCTGTTTATTTCGTCTTATTATGACATAATAATCGAGTTTCTAACCATCATATAAATCCATAGCACATCTCAGAACAACAAATACACATATATCATACATTAAATAACTCATATATTCCAATTTTCCTTACAACTATAACAATTACTGCAACAACCTTAATTTATTTTATTTACTAAATTAACCACATATTCCTAAAGCTTGCTTCATCTTCAGTCAGTATGTGCAGTTGCCAACAGCTGCAGGAAAATCATAGCACATTACTACAAATAACATCTGCACAAAAGGGAGGGACAAAGAAAGACTTGCTGTACTTACATGGATCCTTGTCCACAATGAGACCACTTCCTTTGAAGTCACAGTCGAACACATTTCTCCCGCTGGCTCTGTAATAGATGTTCATGACGACAGCTGCGTCGGAAACCTTGTTGAAAGGATAGTAGCACATTCCACCCGCCTGTATCACACTGCAGTTAACGCTGATCTGAGTGCAGCAGTACTGTATGATCTCGTCCAGCTTCTCAGGCGACGTCGACGGCTTCACCACGCACCATGTTGTGGCGTTATCACTTGGCGGCTGCATTCGTATGCCCACACACACACACACACACACACACACAAGAGAACGTTTAGAGGTCAAATAATCATTGATGTGATTCTTTGAGGTAGCTTATGATCACCTTAGGGGAGCTGGTGGGTGAAGGTGTTGGCTGAGTAAACCCTTTCTTTAGGCTTCTGCTACTCAATATCGGACCATTAGATTTTAGTGCATGCAATGTAAGAAGAACAAACTATTGTACTAACTGCCATGGGAAGATCCTTACCTTTCGGCTACGTTGTCACGGATTGGTCGGTTGAAAGATAATCCTGCGTCCTGATTGGCCCGTATCTGCGGGATCTAGGCCCACATGGAGACGAAGTAGCAAATATTTATTTTAGTTCTTCGAAAAAAATCACTAAAGGTGGAGTTAACGATATATAGCAGAAGCATCATAGGTAACACTGAGTACGTATGTACGACATACCAGTTGAGTATGATTTGCTGTCGCCTCCTTTCCTCCTGCAGAGGAAGGCATGTTAGTGATCTTTGAGAGAACAGAAATGAAAGAAAATTTAGTAGTAAAAATCAAGTCAAGCACAAGCACCACCTGAAGGTGAAATGATGAAGAACAATGCACCAACGAGAAACAAGGCAGCACCAATGGTGAACAACGATACGCAAATGAGAAACAAGGCAGCACCAAATCCTCTTTCTTTAGCCATTGTACAAAGTTTTGCGCGGCAGACTTACAAGTTGAACTTTTTTTTCTTTTGAGCTGTGAAAAATCATTGAGACTTCTGTGCATGCTTTTATAATAAATAAGAGGCGAAGAAAGGGACAGAAAAGGAGATGTCAACCACTCCAACGGAAAGAAGAACCTTCTATCTCTACTGCTTCCAAAATTAACCACCTGCACATTGCTTGGAATGCCTGTGTACACCTCCCCAATCCAGGAAACCTTCAGAGACTGATGTTTTTCAACTTAAATATATATATATATATATATATATATATATATATACTGTGTGTGTGTGTGTGTTAATAGAAATACTGGGATCTTTTTAGTAGAAAACGTCTTTTTTTGGTTTGCCTATTGAAGTCAAAAGGGGAGGTTGGTAATTGACGAATGTCAGTTTTTTCTGTTCTAAAAGTCCCCACTTCCTAATTTTAAACGAAAGGTGAACTTAAAACACTCTGTCCATTCTTACATACAATCATCATATTAGGACATAAAAAAAACTAGTATTTTCAGATGCATGTGCTTAAAATGTAAACAAAATATAAAATTATTTTTATAATATGAAATTATAATATTAATTTTAATTAAAAATATGATTTTTGAGGTACAATTGGAATAAATTTGAAGATTAAGAGTAAATTAATAATTAGCAATGTCATACCAAATCAATTTGAATTTACCACACCATTAAGGCCCTCACCAATTATATAAATGTATAGATGTTTTAAAAACAAAGGCCAATCATGGAGAATTCATCATGCTTTTATGTATTAACAAACACAAAGGTTTTGCAAATTAGTCAATTATTTGTAAGGTCTACAAACCAGCATTTGTTACAGACGACAATTTCTACTGAAATCCATACTTGAGTAGCTCCCACCTGAAGGGTATAAACGAACAAGCCATCACAGACATGGTTTTGAAGAGCAAAGCAGTGCACACGCAAACTGCAGCAATGGCGACCATGGAAACCATTGCAGGCCGGTGGACTCTCAAGGTGCTGCTCACATAGGTCGATTTCTGCCTGCAGCACTCTCTCGCGCAGGTTTCAGCCATTTTCTTCTCGCTTTCTAAGGCAGCTGCATATTTGGTTGGTTTTGCAGTTTTCTGCTTCGTGCTGCTATAGTCTGACAAAGTACCTGGAACATCAATAACTACGTGCCCGCCTCCCAATTTTTTGTTGAGTTTCCTCTGAACTAAATGGACGTAAGAGTAATGACCGCGGAGACATGCAATGTTATGAGGAGTTAGTCCAGCTCGGTCTCGAACATTCTTCCAGGCTATAATTCCCACCTAAATGGAGCAGAGCAGTCATCATGATGTTTAACACTAGGCTTAAAAAAGAAATAGCAAAGTAAAAACTCAAAGGGGTCGAGAGAATGGGATGGGTTATATACCATTCCAGGATCTGCTGTTAATGCATCCACCATGCTTTCGGAGTTATCCATGCCAGCAGCTATGTGAAGAGGAGTTGTTCCACATGGGCTCGTGGCATCAGGCCTAAATAGATAGTGCTGCACTCCGAGTTGCTTCTGTACTGATCCTTTGTTCGAAGGCCCACTAGGATAAGAGTATCTCAATAGAAACTCAACCATGGACCTACAATTCCTCTTGACAGCACGGTGGAGAAGCCCAATATCTAGAAGTTTTTGTAAATTATTCTCTGGTCCCAGATCCACGGTACCATCGAAAAGTATGTTTAGAAGCTTCTCAACCACAAAATGCCAATCATGATCGACAGAGAACTCGATAAGCCACTTGAAGCGCTTGAAAGGGAATAACCTCGCGTCATCACTGGTTTTACCTAACCGGGACCTCAAGCGATTTCTATGGAGAAGCCAACCAAATTCGTGAATGTAGTCCACAGCTTGATTCCTAGATTTTAGGTCATTAGCATCTTCATTGCCATCCGCACAAGCTTCGATTATGCTTTCCAGAGAACAAATTTCAGAGCAGACATTCTTCTCTGCAACAATGAAGGGAAAGAAGCTGCTGCTAAGGTCATGATCTTCCACCTAATATGCAAGAGCAACAACCACAAAGTTATGGCGCTTTAATAGTGTTGTTCAACCTCAGTTTGAAGTGAAACAGCTTAGCTCCAACGTAGAAGGTAAAGGCTGACGAATAATTTAATAGATATGAAAGTGATGTCACCTCTATAAAACCTCTTCCAACAATATTTGGTAAGGCACAACGGAAACTAAGGGACTCAACCTCATCAGGTCCAAAAGATGAATCTGTTTCTATGATAGTATCTGCACAATTTTCCTGAAGCAGATATTTGCCTTCCAGAGAACATAGTAACCTAAAAGAAAAGCGACCAAGTAAATCACTGAAAGCCCCTTTGCATCATTATTGAATGCAAATAAAGCACATCCAAATCTGACAACTATACACCCTTACGAAACGACATGCATGTAAGAATACCTTGACGTAGAGAGGGACAAATTGCAACCTCTGACCACAAACTGAACTTCCTCGGACATAGTGACGGCAATAGGTTTGATGCTAGATATTTTGAAGCTTTGCTGGTTTTTGACAGACAAGGGGGCATCGAGAACAACATGGCCTGCAGCATATTGCAAATTATAACATTACCATTCAAAGAGCAAGCCCACTACTGAAAGAAATTATGAAGCTACATAAACGCAAACTTGTGTTTACCATTACGCACAAACACAGCATGATGTTGGATGCGAGCATATATCCATCCTGTTCTCCAAAATGAATCAGTAGCCAAATCAAGAAGCCTTCTCAAACTGGACGTTAGGTCGCAGTAAAGCTGAAAAGAACAGTGGGCATATGATAAATATTATAATATTATGGACCAATTAAGTAGTAACTGGCAACGGTTATCTTATTAAAAAAGTCACATAAAAGTGTGAGCTTGATATCACTGTTCAACAAAACTTACCTCCTCCCACTTGGACTCATCCATTCGCAAATATACTGTCAGTATAATGCATCCAGGTCGGATGTAGCTTTCTATGTCAGTGGGACTATTGGATAGCCAATCAAGAATCTGACATCAGTTGCAAAGAGTTAAGTTTCTCCAATGGACAAAGGCATGGGAACAAACAAAAACATTTGAGGCGTATAATTTACCTGCTTCCGGAGAACAGGAGGCAAATCACTTGGATCTTTCCCGAAAAGTTTGAAAACAATACGATCTGTACGGCTCTGGAAGCAATTATGAACTTGGTTACCACAATATAATTGTGAAAAAGATAGCAGTGTGTATTCATCCATTTATTGAAAAATAATGATGTAATGGATTTTCACAGATGAAACAAGAAGCTGATATACAACAATCCGTATGTCAACCTGATCAATTCCTAGATACCCACTATGAAAAGTCCTCATATGCAAGTGGGTGGCTCTATTCAGGAAATAATTAATTGGCTCTTAAATAGGTCGGTGTTCTAAGATAATCCAATTCAACATAAACTGTTCTTTGCACATGGGCCATGAACGCCAAGTAACTCAGCTCCCAAACGTTGTCTCTAAAATGCTTCTAATGTGTGGAGCACAAGATATGAGTACAAACCTGAATCTCTCCATTTGATGGTGGTTGCAACTGCCTCCAGGTAGTACCTGAAGTTCCACTTTTCTGAGGTGCACTATGCTCAGAATCTCTACATAACAATGATTGGATGGGACGTGTGTTGTTTGCATGTTTAGCAGAAGTTGTGTTCGGAAGATCCTCTGTATCATTATTACATACAGAATTCAGGTCAATGCCACTCAGTTTTTTACTTCGGTCAACAGCGTCTGAATCATTTCCATTGACTTGGTCGTTTGCTCTTGAGTGAGACAGTGAAGCAGATTGTGACGTAAATACGTTATGTAAAATTCCACCAAGATCATTATCTGTTACCATCTGCTTCTGTGCCACATCACATGCAGGCATAGTTAAACCTGGATCGGAATGTCCAACTGGTCCCTGCAGATACACAAAAAAACAAAGAGTTTAGAAACAACGGAGAAGGTAAAAAATCTGAGCCTTTTGCAACAGTTCTTTAAGATGTACACACTTTCTGAGAGTCCTGAGGTACAGGAGATGCTTCAATAAGATTTCTGTCATTTGAACCACCAGCATGATTTGCTAGGTTCCGCAGCATATGAGATATCAGACCCTCACCCTTTGTTTGATCAGAATTCCTTGCTGCGATTGATGGGTTGGGGAAGATATGAAGTAATCAAACCGACAAAACGCGCTCACACCAATATACCAGAAGAAACATAGATCAAATTCAGAGGAAGCAAAGGAAGAAATGTTCCAATAAACTTCATCAATCGACAATCGCACAATTAAGCTTTTTGATTTAGAACCAAGAAGGTATTGCCGTTATGATTAGAATGCTAAAATATCGAGCTTGATTTATTGTTAATTGTTTCAACCGTACAACGGATAACTACTTTAAAGATCTCATATGTCCATTGAGTATCAGCTTGTTAGCACACACGTCTTTCACTTCTCAAAGTTGACCAGCATCTCAGAGCAAAATCTCAAACCAGAGTACTGAGGCAGATGCAAACTTACAGTGAATGTCGGAAAGTATCCTTAGCAAGCTGGCAATCAACTGCGGCTGAATACCATTCTCATCGTTAACTGGGGCATCATTAGAAGCGTTCTCAGGATGTGTTTTCCTCCTCCGTTTGTTGTGCCCTGCAAGGCGTCGGCGACAACTCCGTTTCCCTTCGTCAAACTCTTCAAGCAAGTGAAACCTTCACTCAACCAAAGAAATATTAATATCATAAATTAAATAAAAAATAATCATTCAGTCTTCCTAGGTCCTGAAACTAGGACAAGTTCTGTCAGACTTCAAATTTATATCAACATTGCTGAGCACACGTAAATAATTTCGACGAACTGTTCCCAAGTCGTTATTTCTTGTAGTATGGACCTCAACTTTCCTGATATTTTTTTTTCTTAATTGTTAGTGATTTCTCGACGAAGCTGGAAATCTCACCAAACTACAAAAACATCCGCGAGATAAATCTCGCCCAGAACATTAAACTACAATTGCCGACCTATTCAATAGAAACGGAATACAACCGAAATATCCTAAAAATATCAATAAAATCTTAACTGACTATCCAAAGTAAAATATTAACTAAATTATAGTAAAATATCTCGATCTCACTATCATTGTGTGATATTCCATCTTTGATTGTCTCAATTATAATAAGATACACAACAAGCCACTGATTTCACAGAAGGGGGTGACATCAGTTAAAGAACAAACGGGGAGCAGTGTCATTGCAGATTCTACAAATGTTAGCTACAGAATTTCAAAGATATAAGACGAAAAAATAAACCTGCTGCACTGCTGGCAAAATCTCTGGGTAACAGTCCCCACCAAAGCTCTGCTGGCCTTAGAATGAAACTCACACACTTTATGGCGCCTGTGATAATCTTTCGCATCATTCAAATCAGCGTTGCAGTCCTCCACCTGACAAACTACACCAGAAACTTTGGTCCTCTTCCCACTTTTCCCTTCCAAGTTTTCTAGCTCCCTTTCGACGATAGGATAAACCCGAGCGCCGAGATTCAGATTCAGAGATTCAGCCTCTTCATTCACCTCTAGATGACAACCTTCAAAATCCCTACTTCGCTTCTCCAAGTCCCTCTTTTCCCTCTCATTTCCCAGTGGCATTTCATCAGAATCCCCATGGCTCCTCACAACATTCGATGGGTCAACTGGGGGAAAACTTCTCCTTTGATCAGAAGGGACAGAACTGATTGGAGTAGCCATAAAGCGGTCACCGTCCCATCTCCAGCAATTCAAATCCCACTCCTCACTCCCTTTTCCCACCTCCTTCAAATCTGACACCGCCTGACCATATGAATGAGGGAGCTTTCCACCAAACTCAGTCTCCATGTCGGAGATCTAAAACTAACACTCAAGAGAAAACTCAAAAAAGAAGAAAAGGACGCAAGGTTCGCAAACCCACGACTAAATCAACCACCACCACCTGAGGAAAAAGGTTCAACCTTTCCACCACAAACCCATCAAATCGACTAATCAGTCCCAGCAGAAGCCCCACTTTAAATCCAAGAAAAATTCGCAGACCACGTCCATGGCGTTTGAACAGTATCATGGAGTACATGAGCGACTTTATCCCCCATAACTTTTTTTTTTCGAAAAAAAAATAAAAAAATAGGCCTCCCTCCCTCCCTCCCTCCTTTGATCCGACGAAAAAGACCGCGACAATTTTAGTCAACAAGTGTGTATGCAAACGATATCAAGAAACTGAATTTAGCTTTGATAGGCGAAGGCGATGACCGTGAGGAGAAAGTATCATGGCAGGCAGGGGCTCGTCGGGCCTACCTATATACCTACTATATTGTTTGCTCTATGTGATAGTCAAATAGTTCGGTTGTGAGAAAATAATAAATTAAGCTGAAATTTCTAGCATAGCAATTCTGCTTTAAAAAAAAAAAACAGTAATGATTATTGTACTCCTACGTATTTTGTAAGAGAATCTTGTCTTGGGTGAACATCAAAACTTTGTCTCGATTATGAACCTATAGAGTTCGAGCTCGAATATTTAAGAGAATAAAATAAAACATATATAACAGCACTAACAATAATAAAAGAAACAAAAATTTTATCAAATTAATTATTATACAATATTTAATAATGAAAATAAAAATGAAGAACCTTTTGCTAGGCTAGGCTATGAATAACATGTAGGGCCTTGCCTTTATTAGTAGTAGCCTATGCAAACTGAGGACTGCGTGAATAAGCCAATCCATTGAATTTGAGAGCTTTGAAATCATATTTTCAAGCCAAGGACAAAAGAAAGAGTAGTACCATACCATTCATTCTAAAGAAAGTACATAGGTGAATGTGGACCTAAGCCCAAGTCAACAACAGAAACACACTCTCTCAAGAAAGAAGTTAAATGTGCAGGCAAATAAGAAATGCTTTACAACAAAAAAGGAAGACGCAAATATGCACAACTCTCAGACAGAGGCAAGGCAAAGAAACAAAAGAAATAAGTCTCCACTCTACCATAGTGATAACTTGATGAAGTAGCAGCACGGCCATCCAACCAATCTGAGGCAAAAAGCTCACACAAGATATTGCGCAGAGTTTGCATACAGCAATCTTCTAGCTGTGGGAGCTGGTGGAGCCAGCCCAGGAATATCTCTTATGCTTTTGTTATTTGGATTGACAATCTAAATATAGACACCATATTATAAAAATCAGTATTCTTTGAAAGGATACCACAGAATGTCCAGAGGCCAAGTATATGAAAAAGAATCAAGAGGGTGTGGTTTCTTCAATAGGATGTCAACAAAATTACGAAACATTAAATCAGAATATGCAATCAAAACACCGAGCTTATGTACAAGGTAACACAATGTTCATTCCCGTTATATATTATTGGAAGATATCAAACGATATCAGGAGATCTAAGCCATTCTCCGACAACATCCATAAAAAGGCCAGTAAAACTTTTTAGTTTCTAATCTTTGAAATCAATTATTTTTGTAAGTTACAAATATTCTCAGCAGCATGCACATTAATGGGACATGAGATAGATGAACTGGACAAACAAACAAGCTTGCATCTATACTGTCAGGTTAGGTTCTGAGAGAATATATTCCAGACAAGAAATTACCTTCACCGCGATTATAGCAATAACCCCGCACACAATCAGGAAAAGGAAAAACATGATGCATTTGTCTGTAGCCACCTGGAAAAAAACATAAATGCCGTTCATACAAAAACAATAAAAGACTAGAATGAGAAAGAAATAATAACGAAAGAACAAGAAATACAAGGGTCATATTATAAACGAAATATGATATGTAGCTGAATCGGAGTCAACCGACGTCCTAGAAAGTAAAAAATTGCATGCAGGGTGTGAAAAAAGCAATCTCTAGGATTAGTAACACTGGACTTCAGAGGTGGCTGAATAGTAAATTGTGATGGAACAAACGTGCGAAACTGTTCTACCTGCCTACCAATCTCCTTCACAAGCTGGGATGCCTTTTTGATGGAAAACTGGATCGTATCAAGCTCATTGACGATGCGACCCATTTGCTCAGTCTGTACATTTCGATAACACTTGGATAAGAAATGAAAACTCTTAATCTATTGATAAATAATATTTGATGGTGCATCGGAAAACTTGCCTGTCCCTTCAGAGTACTGGCAATTTGTGTTCCAACTTCAACAGTTTGGTGAACAACCTAAATATAAGAGCCTGGGTTAAAAATACCACCAAGGATGACTTTTCGGAAATGCAGCCAGCTCGACTAACCTGTTTGGAACGTTCAATGGCTTGGTCGGTTTCATCCATTGTTTTCATACCAGCATTGATGAGCTCCTGATTTGACATTTCTACATCATTGATAAAAGGAAAAATAGAAAGCTATTCAGCTCAAAAACGATCCATGGACAGAAGATTTGAAGCTTATATAGAACCTAAATGAAATGAAGATTTTCATCCAATAAATTAATGTGAGAATCATGGTTAGCAGATGTCACAATACAGCGCCAACAGCCAATACTGTTCATTTTCTTTACAATGTCAATCAAATAGCCACAAATATGAACAGAAGTCTGCAACACAGACAAACCTGATGCCATCTGAACATTCTCTTCCGCAGTAGGGTCACCAGAGCCAGTTCCCATATCAAACAGTTCCACTCTCTTATTTCCTAGGGTGCTCATATATCTGCAATATCCAAAAGCCTCAAGCAATAAGTGAAAAACTATAATTGAGAGTGAGGAATCGTGAAAATTCAACATTTTCCCACAAGGTGAAAGAGGCGGAAATCATTCAGCAACACAGAAATATAAAAGTTTTAAGAAAAAATGTTTTAGTACTTAGATTCTCGCATGCATAATTGTATCTAAGGCTGGCATTTTACAAGAATTTGCAAATTCCGATGGCAAAAAAAAAAAAAAGAACTGCGGTGTATGTAAAAATATTCAACAGTACAAAAAGAAAGAATATTTGACGAGTCATGTGGAATGAGTATTGCCACCTACCCAAGTCAGTCAGTAACCCAAAAGATAGCAGCAGTGAATACTCAAATCATGTTTTTAAAAGGTCCAGTTCTAAAGCTTCAGGCACTAGTTTCTCAATTATGTTGAGAGACTTACCAATTGGGCAAGATTATATACTGCTGGAACTAGTTTAACAATATTCCGGCACATGATGAAGCAAAGAAGTAAAGTACATATTTAGGCAACTTAGCAATCACATCCCAGCTTATCAATCAATAAGAGAAATTCACATGCCCCCTTCAATCAATTTTCAGCACATAAATAACAAAGCTGAAAATTTCAGGATTTCATGCTTTATAAAAAGGAAAATCATTTTATACAGGAATACTAAATGCTGATAAAGAACTTACGTTTTCCTCAAGGCCACATATGAATTCAGCTCTTTGATCTGCATAAAATCAAGAAATGCCGTGCAAGGTTATTTAACAGCTGTAGAAGTGAACATTTTTCAGATAAGTGACTCAAGTACCATTGTTTGCTTCTCATCATTAAGTTGCTTGGTCACCTCTGGAGGGTTTCTACTCTCCTCATCTTTAATTTCACGATCAAATTCTTTGATCAATCTAGAATATTACCTCAAATACAAGAGTGAATTGTTGCAACGAAGCATATTGGGGGATATATAAAGATTCCATGCGATTAAATACACAGAAATGCTATTACCAATTAAGATCAACATAATAATTAACAAAAAAGTAACGGTTGAGATGCTCGACCAAGCAAATATCTAGCATCTATCAGTGACATGGTATAAAAATGGTTACTCCCACACTTCCCTTGCTATATTTATCAGATAAAGGAATTAACTATAAAGAGTAACCATAAATGAGAAAGTAATACCTTTTGCACTCCCTCATCTTCCCCGTAAGCTCCTCCAATTGTTTGCTTTGTCTATTTTCATCTTTGATCTTATCCAGCTTTTGGAAGCCATTTCTGCTCAAGAATAATCAGCAGTCACGAACTACGACTACTAGCTCCAGCTACAATGCAGTAAAAAAAATTGTTCTTTTTGCCTCAAAAATAAGATTTCAAGCAAAAAAAAAAAAAAAGGTAGGCAGAGACGTCTATGCTACACGAGACAGACAGAGATATTACGCAAGGGCACGCATAGTGTCGCGAATTTCACCGTG
Source organism: Lindernia subracemosa (assembly GCA_028392965.1). Lineage (NCBI taxonomy): Eukaryota > Viridiplantae > Streptophyta > Magnoliopsida > Lamiales > Linderniaceae > Vandellia > Vandellia subracemosa. The sequence goes on from JAQPCC010000046.1 coordinate 625,970, forward strand.
GATCTGCTCCATTTGAGGGTTCATCTGTAGCTCCATCTTTACCAGGGCCTCTCTATCTTTTCCCAACAAGAAATCAAAGCTGACGAGTTGAATTTCCCCAAGCCCCACTGGGGAAACAGCTACAAATTGCGAGAAGAACCGAAGCAATTCTACAAATTACTGTATCATGGAGAGATAGAAACGGAGATGAAACCCAATCTCGCTTTCCTAAATTCCTATTCGATAATTAGGGTTCTTTTGACTTCGGGCATTGCTGAGAGAGGCATTGGAAGAATGTGTCCTAAATATATAAAAATAAAGAAATGAAAAAAAAAACATGAAATCATTCGTTGTGAATACTCTGAATAGGTGTCAGGAAGAAGGAAGACATTTGAGTTAAAGTAGGTTTAATTGCATATCGCCTCCTCATACTATTTGACCTTTTACGTTTGCCCCATAATTTTTTCATTTTGATCATTTACGTCCTCGAATTTCCATTCCATTGAAAGAAATCTGCAACTACGCATCACACATACAGTATTTGCAGTATAAGTCATCTTCGACCCTTCTTCTTCTTCTTGTCATAAGCAAGAGACAGAACTTCCTTCTCCATATACACTTCCATTCAAAACTTCATTCAGACAAGTGTCACATACTGTCTTGATTTGGCCATAGCTTCACTTTTCCCTCCAGGATAATATATATAAAAACTAAGTAGATAATGCACTAAGTGAGTGAAAGTGGTTCGCGTGGGTCAGAACCCATGTTTGGCCTGCGTAATATAATAAGTGCTGGAATATTAGTGCAAAGTGTCGTAACAATATAATACCTTTCTCTACATGAATGGATAAATGACCCATCGACATCATCAGAAACAGGCGGTTTTAGCCTTAAAACCTGCATAGTGTTTAGTGTTGCAGACGATGAGAGGCCATGAATGGGTTCAAGCTCGACCCGCGGGTTCGACCCGGTATGTATCGGATCATTCGCTAGCTCAGCCCCTGATGATGAAGATGCTTGGTGGGCTTGTTGTTGTGTGTGTCCCATCCATCCCTGGAAAAAGGTGTTGCCTTATTGCAAATTAGAATATATATATTGTCTGACCTCAGAAAAGCTCTTGGGCACTACTTTGTTTATTACTAGAAAAAGTATCCTTAAATCGCCACCATCCGTGTGTATATTGTGTACATCTCTATCAGTGCACTGAGTGGAGTCTAGCATATATATCTTTCATAGATAGAACTCCATTTATAAAGCACATACCAAGGCTGCTGTCTCAGTCGCCCGATGATGATCTCCTCCTATAGTTAATGATCTCTTGCAGTTGCAGCTAGATAGATAGATAGTACATACTATATAGTCTTGTCTGATTAGTTTCTTGGTCTGTTAATTGATGAGTTCCACTTCTTCAGCGCAGTCTTCGCTCGGCAGTCCTCCGACTCACCAATATCCCAAAGAAATACAGCTTAAGATCTACCAGGCTTTCATATTCTCCATACCCGTCCTCTTCTCGATCATCCTCATCCTTTTGTTCTACTTGTTCTACCTCAAGAGACGATCATCGTCGACTTCATCCACGACTCCACCGCCAGTTTTGCCAATGACTGTCAGCAACCATAGTGCATCTGTATGAGCTTATTCGTTATTATAAATCTCAGTATATTTCGGTCGATAGTATTTTTTAATCAATTCTACTTTGACATACATGTCTCCTTGTACAGACTTTCGACTGTGATGGTTTGGAGAAAGGGCTCAAGAACAAGCTGAGCACGGTCTCGTCGGTCGAACGCATGAAGACGAGGGATGATTCTTCTTCTTCTTTGTGAGTTTGTTCCCATTCCATCGAGATATATTACATCACTTTTTTTTCTTATTCTTACTGTAATGATGGCACCTGATGCTCCCTGCTGCAGTGATCATTACATCCATCATATTTAGGACATGCTCTATTATAATCAACGCATTCTTCTATACGGTTAGGAAAGGGTTTTAGGTCAAGGAAACCGACGATTCATGTCGATATGGAATTTCACCTTTTTCATTTTTCCATGTGGAGGATATATGTAGAAAGTGACTACCTTTGGACAAAGCACATATGCTTTGGTACAAGCATCTTTCTCTCTCTCTGTGAAGCAAGCATATATATAAATATATTTATGTATGTTGCAAGGTGCTGCGTTTGCTTGGGAGAGTTCTTCGAAGGGGACGATAAGGTCCAAGTGGCGTCGTGCTGCGAGCATATGTTCCACGCGGGATGCATCCAGCAATGGCTGCGAAGCAACGCCACTTGTCCCCTCTGCAGGGCGCCTATCCATCACGTCGAAGTTTCATCATCTTCGTCGTCGGCTAATCATATGTATCATTACACCAAGTTCCAAACGCCGCCGCTCAATATTATTATTACCGAGCTTCACAGCCATTGTATGGCGACGGCATCTCAGGCATCATCGTCGTCTAGTGCGTGTTAGTAATATTAGATTCTTGCTGCTGTATGATATTTCTTATCAATGAAACTGTAAACTGTTGCGCTCTCTTAGTTTTAACTACTGAACAGACAGTAAATATAGTTTACGACGTTGTTGTTGAAATATCTAAGCAAGCTCAGATAAAGGAATAAAATTTGGAGATGTGTGAGTGACGTCATTCAACTTCCAAAGGGTGTTTTTTGTAACATCAACAGAAGCTAAAAGGGCCAAATATGGAAAATAACATCATCTCAAAGCTCTCATCATCCTATAACTTTTGATGTGGATCAATGAAAAAAAGACTGGGAAAATAACTATACATGCCAGAGAGAGACTGAGAGAGAGAGAGATGGGATCTGGCGGAGGCAATGGATGTAATAAGATCAGTACTAGGAGTGCGTACGGAGAGGCATGGTACTGGGACAAACGCTACGCAGAGTCCTCGGACGATCATCGTTCGACTTTCGATTGGTACCAAAAGTATCCCTCGCTGGCGCCTCTCATACGCCTCTACGCCCGCTCGCTCGAACAGCCGATGCTCGTGGTGGGGTGCGGGAATTCAGGTGATCCATATTTTTTTTGTCCTTTTTCGAGGCTGTTGTTTTATTGATCTGATGACAGATTGATATAGGGAATGTTTTTTTTTTTTTTTTTTTTTTCATTACCTCTGCAGCCTTTAGTGAAGGCATGGTCGAAGATGGGTACCATAGCGTGATAAACGTGGACATATCGTCGGTCGTCATCGAGGCAATGCAGAGGAAGTACGCCGATCGTCCCCAGCTGAAGTACGTCCAAATGGACGCTCGAGATATGAGCGCCTTCGAGCCCTCTGCTTTTGTTGCGGTGATCGATAAAGGTTAAGACGTATGCCTATCTTCAAATTTCTATTACAAGGAGATCTAGTGGCAGTTTTCTTTTCGTACATACGTATATGCGTGTTTTTCTTGCAGGGACTCTTGATTCCCTCCTGGTACGGTATATCTGCAGCAGATTCGAGCCTTAACTTGGTGTTATTTTGTTGGTCTTTTTAACGTTTCCTCGCCTTCAGTGTGGACACAACTCGCGCCAAAACGCTGCTAAGATGCTCGGGGAAGTTTATAGGTACGTATAATTGACTCGACCACCTCAATATTTGCTCCTTAATTTTCCCATGGATGATCGATGATCGTTTAAAGCAGTTGATGACAAACTATATATAGGGTTCTCAAGGACGAAGGAGCTTATATTCTGGTATGAGCCAGCCCTGCAGAACTTCGTTAAGTTTTTCGATTCCCTAGCAATATCATAGCAAAGCAAGCTACTTTTTAATTATTTATTCGAATTCCCGACTTAAGCTTCCGTATTTTCCAGATAACGTATGGATCGCCGGTTTATCGGCTGCCACTGCTTAAAGAGTTGTCGTGGACAATAAGACTTCACGTGATAGGTTGCTTAGTTCTCGCTTCATATAATGTCTTTACGTGCTGAAAATATACTCTTTGGTGGCTTGCGAACACTCTTTGATGACATTTTTCGGCATTTTTATTTATCATTGCATTCAGAGAAGTTCGCGTCGTCGGCAAATAATCCCGTCGGGAATCTGACCTCTCCCGTTCCACTAGAGGACGATGGGGCATCACCCGATGAAGATGCTTTTGGAAAGAACTCTGATGTTCATTACATCTATGTATGCCTGAAGGTTAGTTCCTGAAGTTAGCAAGTGTCTTTAGATGGTCTCTCCTCATTCATGTTTGCCTACTTATATTACTATGTAAAATGTCATAAATGCAAAGGTGAACTCCATTTGGAAAAAAAAAACAGACAGTATTGCCTTTCAAATCATCTGTTACATAAAGCCGAAAACGAAACAGAAGAACCCCCAAGTGTGTAGGATGCATTCAGGAACAATTAACTATATAAAACTGTCATTCCATCTGAGCAAATGAGAGATGAAAATGACTATAATTGGGAAATGGGACCACCATCATCATCAGCAATGACTAGGACGACAAACACAGTTCGCAAAAGGACACGCCCAGCATTGACAAGCCAAACCAATCAATAGAACACACCAATGCACATTCGAGAGAGTAAAGAAACGTGCCTAATCACGGTGAAGATTTTTAAGATCAAGGGGGATTGTTCCGATAGTCACAATACTTGAAGACCTATTGTCTGCAACATTGACCGGCGTGGTCCCTGTTGTGAGGACAGCAGCTGGTTCGCCTTGTGTTGTTGCTGAAGAAGTGGCAGTGACAGGCAATGGAGGCACTGATTCACGTTTCTCGTCTATAGGCAATGCACCAATTGCTAATTTATCAACCATTTTCTGCACTTTCGACAGAATAGAACTCTGGCTGATGCGAATGGAGCTGCTGTCAACGTTTGATTCAGCGGCAACTTGGTCTTTGTTCTCAATTGATAAATTTCTTGCACCGTGCTCTTCGACATTTTCATCTGAAGAAGAATGCAGCGGAGGAACAAGATACGGATTCTCATTTTTCTTACATCTCACTTCCTGCAGGATGCGTTGTCTATTTTCGTAATACATGAAGTCATCGAGCAAGGATGTCCTTGATGCATAGTTTTTGAATTTCTGCAACATCTCCAAACCTTTCCTGTAACTTATCTGCATCCAAGGTCAGATCAGAGGCCAGAATGATCAGACATTTCAGAATCTCATAAAGAGAAGCCAAATTTCATTAAAGATTATCCCATCTCTTCTAGAGATGTTATAATATCAAGGGAAGACATGTTTGTTCTTTTAAAAAAATAGATCACGATTCAATATATTGCCCAATAGAAACCTCGTATGCCTGACATAATTGATCAATCCCATTAACATCCACAAACTAGTGACTTGTCCACAGAAAATAGGCAGTGCATGCAGGATGCATGCACCAACAAGAATAAAGACAGAATGAAATGAAACACAGAAGGAAACGTAAGGTTACCTCTTGAGTGTCTCGGCTGAACGTAACTGGTTTATTCTCATTATTTTCCAGTAAGATGTGCCTGAAATTGGGGTTCGGCAAATCTTTTATAATATGCCATTTCACAGGAAAGCTACCACTCCATTTATCTTGTTGCCAGAAGTCCATATCTTGGTCGAAGTTCACTGGCCCAATCATCTCTGCAACACCGCAGAACTGACCACTAGCATTAACCTGGCATTTAAAAGACAAAAGGGGATCACTTAGCGAATTAAGAGCAATATGCAGCAGAAGCAGTGCGCTCACCTACATGCAGTGCAGAAACTACACGATTTAGGTTAGAGCAGTCTACTAGAGCTAAATGTCAAAAACCAGGACAAGCCAGAAAATGTAACTCACAGAAAAGAAGAGGAATATTGGGCACCCTCTTGGATCTCCTCCAGCTAGTCTCTGGGCATCTTCGTAAGCAGTGTTGAGCTTCTTGTTTCCATTAGGTGTAGATGACCAGACATTATATTTTATACTCTTGTGTACATCGTCTTCGCTATATGATTTGATTACAAAGAACATCGCATTTGCATAATCAACAGGAAAATCAACTCTGTTATACTGATCCCTATAGATAGTGATGTTGCCCTGTGAATCAGGATGTCCAGCCTTAGACGTATAAGCTTTAACTACCAAATGCTTGCGTGATTTCTTCTTGCTCGTCCCCAAATTCTGCCCCTTTGTTTTATCAGAACAGAACTTTTCATCATCTGTAACCCTCCCATCACAGATCTTTTGCTGGGCTTCATGAACAGCACCATGGCTATGATTGCTTAATTCCAAATGAGATAACCCATTCACAGATAAAATAGAATTTTTCAGTTGGCTAACTCCAGATGGGACTTTTCCAATTGCACCATCCTTGCCCTGATTGCCTCCAGCCTTATAAATAGAACTCTTCAGGTGACTAACTCCAGATGGGACTTTACCAATCGCACCATCCTTGACCTGATTGCCTCCAACCTTATATTCAAATAAATAATTAGGCAATGTTTCAAATCTAATAAACTAAAAAACAACAAGACACGTGCCCCGCTTTTAAACAGGAGCAAGACTTCGAAGGTATTCATACCTGAATGGTTTGCATTGATGCTTGGTTTGGTGAACTTCTAGAAACATTCGAGACATGTTGCTTGTTGGATCCAGAATTGGCTTTACCATCATCAGATACTTCTCCCAAAACACTTCTTTGATTAGAAGACTCCTGTATGAATGAAGTATTTGAAGGAAAATTGTATCTCGAGACAAGGTCGCCAACGTGATTTACAGATAATGGATTGACAACATATGATTCTATGCCATTTCCTAAAGCATCAGGTCCAGATTGATTCACCACAGGAACATAAGCCAATGATGATACAGAATTCTCATATGAAGGGAGAGCATAGAACAGTTGTGGCACCAAAATTGATCCGTCCGTTCCAATCGTAGCACCCGGAATGTAGGGATTATATGGGTTATAAGGAGACTGCCCATAGTCATAGCCAGGAGCATAATACAAATATGGAAGGTTTTCGTTTACCATCACCTGAAGAAAAAAAAAACTCAAAAAAACTAGATTGTTATGTAACACAGAACATCTGGGAATGAGAATCCACTACTCACAGCGAACTGAATGTCCTGACCACTCAGAGCTAATATCCTATGGTAGTTTTCCTAGTCACCGGCTTATTCAAATCCCTACAAGAGAGCAGAAGGGAATGTTGTTCAAGGATCCATGGACAGCTTCGTTACGGCCAATCTATCTTATGACTACAAACACAAATCGATAACTTTCCAATAGAGAAAAAAATATATATTGAACTAAAAAGAGGCATAGCCTGTAGAGACATAACCATATCTATTGGGAGTATGATAGATAAAAGCCCTGGTCAACGATGTACCCCTCATGCATCGGTCCAACTTGTTCTACAGCCTTGAATCAACACTGAATATAGAAAAAAAATAGATCCCTTCGTTAAATAAAACAAGTACTAACGAACGAGAATAAGTCCTTCAGCACACAAAAAACCCTGCCGACCACCACGAACATCTAAGAGCAGTGATAAAAAAAAAAGAAGTCCAAAGCCAATAAAGGGAAAGTTGAGCTATTCAGATGCCAAACAGCCGAATAAAACAGCTAGACCGAATCACCCATCCAGCGATTAAAAACGAGTATAATAAGCAATCAAACGAACATCACAATAACGTCCACAGTCAAAGTTCATGGTCCCTCTTAAGGCTAAAAATATTGAGGAAAGAAACGCACGAGTGTATAGATAGCAGATTCAGCCTTACAAGTCATGGCTGAGCTGAGAGGAGCATCAATCAGCTGGAAAAATCAAATACGACGAATTCTCGGTCATCGGTAGAAAATTCTACCAGGCAGGATTTTGGTTTTTGGTATTCAAAGCATACACGTGGTTGAGAAAAATGGGAAAGGAAGAAAAACCATGGACGGACGGAATATAAAAGGAAGCAGGCGTGGGTGCTCTGCTGGCACAAGCTGCGCTACTCAACTTTATACTATTCTACTGTTCCATTCCTTTGTTGCATACATACATACATTTGACCTAGCCCTCTTAAATTACGAAAATAACCTTCCCCATGGGCTGGGCTGGGCCGAGTATCCTGTGAAATAAGATGGGCCCAGTTAAAAGTATTTTAGCAAAAAAAAAATTTCAATATATTAAAAAACAAAGGCTAAATTGGAATATAAAATTAAAAACTAAACATCAAAACTCTTCTGATTTATAAATAACACCAAATCCCCCGTAAGACTAAGCATCAAATCACTTTGATTTATAAATAACGTAAAATATCTACATGATTTATTTAATCATGCGATCTTTACCATTTAACTAAAAATATTTTGCTAAGTTTTAGACAACACCGAAAATACAGTACTAAAATTTAGACAATAGACAGGAATTTCGTTCTATAAAAAAAACATAGCATAGTGTCGTGCATTTCTATATATCCACGTGGGATATAACATAATTTACCTAAAAAATAAAATAAAACTAGTTTAAACATCAATCAAATCTAAGCATCTTATAACAATGATCGACAAGTAAAAACAGAAAAAACGGATGCAAAGCCGACGCCATGGCCATGCTGGGAGAATATAAAAATAATGGAGGTGTAGCAGCATATTTATAGCAGCAGTAGCAAAGATAATATCAAGACACTATAACAACCCCTGCAATTGGATTGATTAGCAGGCTTTTCACACTCACACGCCTGGAGCAGACGGAAACTGATCAGAGCCACCACCGCCGGGCGGTGGAGCTTCCACCATATCGAACTTCGATACACGAGGAGGACGCCTTCTCTCATATCTCTCATGGCTGCGGCTGCGGCTACGACTGTAGCTGCTCCTCGAGCTTCGGCTATACGACCTACTTCTGCTTCTGCTGTAACTCCTCCCACGGCTTCTGCTGTACCCAACCCACGTTCGAACTTTCTCAGGGCTTCTGCTGTAGCTCCTTCCCCTGCTTCGGCTTCTATCTGGCGAGCCGTATCTTTTCTTGTCAAATCGCCCTCTACCACGTCCTCCTCCTCTCCCGTCAACTGCGTTACTATTATTACTGAAACCTCCGCGGCCACCCCTGTCCCAGCCACCACGGCCACCGAAGTTGCCGTCCCTCATCCCTCCTCGGCCGCCGTCCCTCATACCTCCTCCACGTCTTCCTCCACCGCGGCCACCGTCCCTCATTCCACCGCCAAAGCCACCATCCCTCATGCCTCCACGGCCACCCGCACCCCACCGCCCACCAGCATCAGTCGACCCAAAGCGGTTGACTGCACCGCGATCCCTGGCATAGCTGGGCCCACCGCGCAGCGACATCTCTCTTAATGCGGGAGGCACGACTTGGTTGGCGCCCTCGAGAACTTTAACGAGATCAGAAGCGTATTTCCAGTCTTGCTCGGAGAAGAATGTGTACGAGATACCCGTGGCACCGGCTCGACCGGTTCTTCCAATGCGATGGACGTAATCCTCGATCCCAGTTGGGAAGTCATAATTGATAACTACTCTGTCATATGAAATATTGATGTCCAGGTGAAGTTTCATATTACGTATGCTTTGAACTAACATCAGAGATATAGCAGGTAAAACAAATCTCGACATTGTAGCATTGTTCATTGAGAGAAACTGAGTCAATTATCAAAAGCTATGATAGTCGCCCAAAGCAAATAGTAAAAGTTACGAACCTTATGTCTCTTATATCAAGCCCTCTAGCGGCAACATCGGTTGCAACAAGAATTGGGCATTTCCCACTCCGGAACTGATTAAGAACCCAGTCTCTTTCACCTTGTGACTTGTCACCGTGAATTACAGCAGCTCCAAAGGTACGTCCTAGACTGCGTGCTAGATGATCACACAACTTTTTTGTGGAACAAAATATAATGATCTTAGAACCACGCTCTTGAGATCTGAGAATTTGCTCTATGCGTCTCTGCTTATCCATTTCAGTGACCATTTCGACATACTGCATAGAGAAGCATTCTTTTTGTGAATAATTTTAAGAGATTTGGATGGAAAATGAGCACTACTCAAATATTAGATGAAATTATAATAAGCACCAGAAATATGAACATTACATAACTCCATGCAAAGACCTCGGTCCTGAGAGTAAAATAATCATACATAAGTACTACTAAAATCATTAAAATATTTCTTTCAAGAATTTTGCATTACATTAAGTTCTGCAGCATAAAAAAGTATAATTAATTTATTCTCCCAAATTCACCATCATATTAATCATTTGCAACGCTCTAGGATGCATTATCAAACAAAAAAAAAGAATGGGTAACCTACCGAGAAATATCCAAGAGAACTACAAAAAGACGACTAAATATATATGAAAATATAGTACGTTGGATTAGAATAGCATGTAGCAGCTGTAACGGAGAAGACAAATGAAAAGGCAAAACATGTGGCTGGCACTACTTTTCATAATCGAATGGTTCCCTAATAAAAAATTCGTAAAGAATAAATTTATTTGTAAAAATATCACACAAACCAGCAAGGATAGGAAAAATTACATAGATCAAAGTTATAGGGTATGCTGAGGATTCCGGTTTTGCACAAAAAAGATTAGATGAATACAGACACAATACCTGTGTAATAGACTTGTTTGCAGCAAGTTCATCAACCCTACCAATGTTGACCTGCACTGGATTGACAAGAAGATCACTAGCAATTTTCATGACTTCCTTGGGCCATGTGGCAGTATACATAAGAGTTTGCCTTCTAGGAGGTATCTCATTGACAATCTTGCGTATCTGAGGTTCAAAACCCATATCAAGCATTCTATCAGCCTCGTCAAGTACAAGAAGAGAGATCTGCCTGAAGTCAATCCTTCTCATTTCAAGGATGTCATTGAGACGTCCAGGAGTTGCAACAACAATGTCTGCCCCTCTCTCTAATTCTTTTAACTGAGGTCCTTTTTGAGCACCTCCGTATAAGCACTGAGAAGACCATATCAGCAATCTCATAAAATCAGGCTTTTGGTTTAGTAGTGAAATGAGATAATAAAGGTGGGCTTACTGTGCAAGAGACTCTAGATGATCGACCAAATTTAATGGCTTCATCCTGGATTTGAGTGGCAAGTTCCCTCGTTGGAGCCAGCACAAGAGCAGTTGGACCATTTTGAGGATTGTTCCTACGTCTTCTAAGATGAATGAATGCTGGAATCAAATATCCTAGAGTCTTCCCAGAACCTGTCTTTGCAATAGCAACTATGTCTCTATTCTGTAGAGCAATAGGCCATGTCTGTGCCTGAATTGGTGTTGGACTAGGGAACCCAGCACGATGCATCTGCAAACATAAACTAAATTAGAAACAAACTCCAACCAGGTTATAGCACTAAGGGCTGTATATAAATGTTGATATGATATTGAATGGCCAGTTATTTGCTGAATGAATAACTATATGAAACGGGGTAAAGGCAGTGAGATAAAAAAACATTATTAAAATAGAACACGTGTTTCTGGGTTCTTACAGAAGCAACATTTGGCAAAAATGGATCAATATAAAGAGAATAGGTGAAGCCAAGATGTAGAATGCTAAAGGAAGGCTCCAACAGTGCAATTGCAGCCTCACTAACTCAGAATGGTGGTTGGACAGATATGAGCATAGCAGTGCCGCGTACGACATGTGCTCCTCCTCTGGAGCAGATATCGCACCTGCGACAAAGCTAAAATGAAAAACAATTTGAAAGCAGAACGGCGAGGAGGGCCAAGATTAACAATAGCATTAATCCAGCAAACCATGAAACTAATATCACTTCCAACATTCACAATACCTCCTGGAGTATTTCTGGAGGAAAGCCAGTGGCTTCAAATGTCATATACGGAGCAGGAACATCGTCACCCTGAAAAAGTGAACCAGGAACCCATCATATACACCAATGAATCCAACAAGCCACACGACAACGTTTTACTTGCACCAACAGATATGTTAGAGAGGTTATTTGAAAAATATCTTGCAGATGACGTGGATTTTGACATGGTTTGTAAGCATATTAGGTGCAAGGTCCTTCAAGCAATATATTTTTCTAACACTTTACGTTAGTATCTACAGATGACGTGGATTTTGACAGAAAATTTATCAAAATTAAACAAATATTTGAAGATATGATAAACAACATCTGTCTACTTTGTCGTGACTGCAATAACTGAATTTCGGCCTTCATGACTCGTGAGGCAAATTGATACAACACCTGGGCCACAACCTGATTACAACTTTCTACCTTGCAAAAATAAGAACTCAAAGAGTTACTAACCGTAGCTGTTATTTCATGCTTTTGTCGATAAGCTTCGGCTGTTAATAAATGACCAGGATCGGATCCTACCACTGGTAATGGAGTTTTCGTGAAGGTGCTGTCCGGATATTGAGGGACACTAGATGGATGACCATATGCACCAGGGAATGGGGGTCTTCCAGGACCATTCACCATGCCAGGGAAAATGGGTATATCATTATGAGGGATGAATTCACCAGCCTTCATTTCCTGATAAAAAAAAAAAAAAAAAGAAGCCCCTAAAGATCGTTCCCAAACCTAAATCATTGTCCTCTAAAGATCTTATCAGTTTTCCTGTTATCAAGATCAAGAACGACGAGTTCCTAATAAGAGGAATGTACGCCTTCAGAACGCTATTTTACCTGCTTATTTCTAACCATTGGTAGAGGTGCAAGCTTTGGAAAATCGGGTGTTCTTACATTTACATCTACGCTGGTGTTATGAATAACATCATTACCACCATGCCCATGACGGATTGCTTCGTTAGACATTTTTGGTCCATCATGAGATAGATTTTGGTGCTGTCCATGCATCATTCCAGGGCCCGTTTGAGTTTGATAATTTTGAACCATAGAACCATGGAGTTGATTTGGAAAATTAGTCCCTTGCATGAAAGGCTTGTTTGGGTGTATTTGAGAGGTGCCACCATAATGCGTAGTTTGGCTAGGTTGAACATTCACATTTGGTCCATGAGATGAATGGCTCCCTGAATGCATGCTCTCCTCTGATTTAGGGCCATTTTGGATAATATGGGCAGGTGCGACTCCAGCTTGCTTTCCTTGTTCAGATTCATTATCATCTCTTTGACCAAATCCAGCTTTAGGCTCTCCCAAACGGGAAAATTGTTTCCCTCGCATAAAATGCTGGTCACCTGGGGGAAATCCAGATTGGTTTTCTTGATGATATGCAGTGTTGCTTCTGGGAGAAGGTTCTATTTTATGCTCTTGTCTGTAAGCCAACTGCTGCGAGGAGGTTTGTGGCCCTTGCAGAGGCAAGTTTTGCTGATGCAACATGTATTGGGATTGCTGACCGGTAAACTGAAAACCATGAAGAGGTCCCACCTGTGCACCCAGGTACATTTGCCCTTGCGAAACTTGTGGCATGGTCTGCATCTGCTGGTAAGGTGCTTGGTTTCCAGGCTGCATTGCCTGCAGAAGTCCATGTTTACCATGCTCGGCAGGCATTGCACTCAGCAAAGATGGTATCTGTTGGCTCGAATTTTGCATCATTTGCAGCCTAATATGCTCAGCGGTTAAACGACCTTGCTGCACTTGATGCCCCAAGGGAGATCCCTGTAGCTGTCCAGAAGGTGCCAATGTCTGTTGAGTGGACTGCAGGGATGCTTGCATCTTCTTTGTAACAGAACTGTCAGATTGTGATGCTACAGTGGCAGCCACAGAATTCAGGGGAGGCATGGATGCGCCAGGTGGTAGACCAGGTGGCAAAGCTGGTGGTATAGACATTGGTTTTTCATACTGGGTCACGTTTGTTTCAGGATTCCAGTAATATAGAACTCCCGAACTTCTGTCAATTAATCCTTTCCAAGGTTGGGGCAGGGTTGGGTCATCTGGAGCATATATAGGCCCCAAACTAAAAGCTTCATCAGCGGCTGTCATAACAGTTCTAACATGCCATGAAGCAAAATGAATGTCAAGATAGAAACATGAGTCTGTAAAAGCAACAACACGGTCACACCTCAAGAGCATAATACATACTACCAAGTCAATGATTTGGTTACGCAATTGCAAAGACATTAGTATTCAGCAGTAATTGATCACACCATATTCTATCCTAATTAATAATACAAAAATAAGTAACCTACTATAACTTTGCTTTCATTCGATGCTTGACAAGCTCAGCAAAATCTACCTCCTCACAGAGAATAATACATCTCAGCATTTCGAATTCACCAAGTTCATACAATTCAGAATCAACACAAATACTAGCAAGATAGTCCGCACCTTCATAAAGGCAAGTATAGGCAGAAAATTCTTATGTTTCCACCGTTGAATTAAGGGATAAAAAAACAATCCAACCGACGTATGAGGATGCAGATACTCACCTCAAGGCGGGAGAGAAACGGAATTGAGCGAACGTTAATGAAGGCGGCGACTGACTACAGGCTTGGATCTTGCGTGCTGCTAGATTGTTCTTATAAGTTCCACACGCCGATTCTGAAAAATGAATAGTATGGATTCAGTTGAATGCGAAACCCTATCCTGCTCGATTTTCCTCCTCTCTCAGGTGAAAGTTAGTAATTTTCGTCTATTTATACGGGCGTTCATTTGAATATTTACAATTGCGAGGGCATTATGGTAATTGTAAAATATAACTTCACATTTTAAATTGGATTTAAATAAAGAAATATATTTTAATTAATTATTACAAAAAAAAACTAATATTTTCAAGAGGGTGTAAATAACACAATTGATATTTTTTAAGTATCAATTGACTATGACTTACGCTACACACCAGCCGATCAAGGATCGCTAACGGGGCTCGAACCGAAACCAGACTTCAAATTTGAATAGTAAGTTATTTACAAATACTAATAATTAAAAATGAATTTATGATATAATTTATCACATATTTTGAATTATAAATAACAATCAAAATAAGAGTGTGTTAAAATGCTAGAGTTAACTTTTATTAGTGCATTGAAGTACGCTAGAAAAATAGCATATGATCTCATCGCATGACAAAGGAACAAGAGAAAATCCCATCCCAAGCGGATGAACCTTAAAGCTAATTTCCAATCACCACATTATCTAATCTCCCTATCTATAACTACTTCATAACTACCTCAGCAGCCGTACAAAGCATTCTCGGTCAACGAAGCCGGCATGCCGTCCTGCAAGCAGTCGATCGGCGGTATAGTCAGCGTCTCTTGAACCCCATACGCATTCCAACAGAAAGGATCGTCCACTAGCACTCCCTCGTAGGGCAGGAGCTCGACCTCGGACATGGTGATGTTCGTGCAGGCGACCGTGTCGCTGCACGCAAAGTGTATGGGCGGGCTCCTGACGTCGTAGGTGCCCTTGACGTTCCTATAGGCCACGTCCGTCAGGTAGACGGCCGACGTCTCGTTCCTGCACGCCTTGGTCAGGCAGTAGTACTGGTCGATGATCACGCAGTTCCTCACGTTCTCCATCTGGACGTTCTCGAAGGTTATCCCCGCGACCGAGCCCGTCCCGCCCTGCCACGTCTTGATCCTCAGACCGTTGTCCGAGTCCCTTATCACCGCGTTCCGCACAGTTATGTTGGAGACGCACGCGTGGGAGTTCTGCACCCCGAGGCTGCCTATGCTGAAAGGACCAAGAATGAAGATTATGTTAAATGACGTTTAAATTTGAGGAGACAGTAGAGTAGAAACTCGATAAATTAGTAGTAGATTATTTAATAAACTCTCTAAGATAATATTTTTTGCTGGGACTCGGATTAATAATTTTCTAAAATTATAAGATAATACATTTTTAAAACATTTCTATATACCACATATAAAACATAAATTAATAATTTCTTATATACTCTATATACTATAACATAATGATTTATGAAGGTTTCTTAAAAAATTCAATTATCTTATGGATTTTTTTTATTTAAATTAATTTAACTTGAATATAAGCTCTAATAAAGTAGAAGATTGAAGAGTTCTTTCGAATTTGACTCTTCATTTTATATATGTACACAGTAATATAGTTAAGTAAAAGTTTGAAAGGTTTTTGTGATTGAATTATTTCTTTATAAATTAATAAAATATTAATTAGTGTATACTTAATAATTATTAATTTATTAATTAATTAATAACTCTTTTAATTAATAAATTTTCCTCGTCCCAAATGTATTAATTTATAGAATTTATTTTGTATAATATTTAAATTTTAAATACTTTATTTTCAACCGACTAAACTGTAATTTTCGAACATGATTATCGTATACCTGATCCCATGACTAGGACCGCAGGTGACGCCTTCGATGTGAACGTCGGAGCATCCCGTCCCGATTGAAATGCAGTCGTCCCCTGTTTATATTCATTTGAATGGATCTTTTTTTGTCAAGCCGACAATGGGATTTCCTATTTTTTGCTAAAGAATATGATTGTTTTCTTCGGAAAATTTACCATTGGCGATGACGGAGTTGTATATGCCAACGGATTTAGTGTTCTCAACGTGGATCCCGTCGGTGTTGGGGCTCAGCTTAGGGGAAGAGATCGACAGCCCATCGATCAGCACGCCTTGGCAGCCGTCGAACTTCATGTGGAACTGCGGGCTGTTCTGTATGCGGAGGCCCGACACCGCCAAGTTGGAGCTCATGAAAAATCGAATCAGCTGGCGAAGAAAAGAGAAGAAAAAACAATTTTGATTCAGACAAAAGGCAACTAGCTGTCTTATGGCTACATATAAGGAAGTAGCTTTACACTCACCGCCGGGCTGTCGCAGCGTCCAGGCAATGTGGTTCCATTAGGCCCCTTGTGAGGTTTGCACGGAAGGTCCCACCACTTCTGGCCGTTGCCTTCGATGGTGCCACCGCCGGTCAGAGTCATGTTATCCAGCCTGTAGAAGACGAGCCACTGCTTGTTGCTGTCGGACTTGGGCCAGCAGTCTGGCCCGTCGGGCGGCATCAGCACTCCGTCCACCTGGAGAACAAGCCCGGGCTGACATGGGCCCGAAAGGATGGAGGAAGTGACCATGAAGGCACCGCCGGGAGGGATCAGAACGACGCCGTTTTCCACCTGGCAGGCAGATTTCCAGGCAGACCTTAGAGCAGCCGTGTCGTCAGCCACTCCATCTCCCACCGCCCCAAAGTCCCTCACGTCGAAAATGCAGCTAGCGGCGGCGGTCGTTTCGTTCCCTGGGTCGGCTGGAGCCGGAGCAAAGCTGGGGTCGGATGGAACCGTCGGCAGCGTTGGTGCTGGGGATGGTGCGGGCACAGTGTCGTCGTCATCATCGTCTGGGCTGGGACTGGGAGCATAGGCGCGGGGGCTCGCCGCCATAGGCGATCGCTTCCTCTTGCCGGCGACGCGGCGGTGCCTGCTGGCTTCTACTACACTTTGGGTTGCTACAGCTACTGCCACTAATAAGAGAAACAAGCATCGCCGGACTTCCATTGTCGGCTTTAGTTCGCAGGCTTCTGTCAGTGCCAAATATGGTTCGATGAAAGTGAAGCAAGAGTTTCGAGGAGTTTAAGATTTATACATACTGAAAGATTAAGTCCTCCTAAGTTCTTATTATGGAGAAAGTAGACACGTGTTGAGTTGATGTTGATCCGCGGTGGCCCACATGTAATAAAATATAGGGCAATTTCTTGTCCGTTTGCATCATGGCAAACATAGTTCGTCGCCACAAAAGACGTATCAGTGTTGGAGAATAAATAAAAACCTTTTAAGCTTGGCTGGTTTGAGGACCATATTCTCTTGATAATCGTGCCCCTACTTCTCGTGCACTTTGAGCCTCAAATCTCAAATTTGCCTAACTCCATGGTTTTACTTCGTTTTTAAACCTATGACTTCTAACATTATTTATTTCCATCTAGTAGAGGATGATCTTCATTCCTACTGCTCATTTTTCTGCTGGGTGAAGGGTTTTGAGGTCCCGTGGGAGATGTATGTGGCTGTCGATCAACTAAATATAAAAAATGAAGATGATGTAATAATAGAAGCAATGATAAAGTTTAATGCAAAAGCATAAAAAGGGAGGCTCGTGACTCTTCTTTGTTGCGTAGCTACTTGTGGTCATGGAAGTTGGAACAACTGATTACAATTAAGCCATTCACGGGCACAATTATTACTATTATTTTATTCACTTAAACATTAATTTTTTTTTTTTCTATTTTTGTACGATCCAATGACAAATCCATGCATGGGCATGATGAATGAGTACCTACCTGTGACCACGTGTATAGTCTTTCATGCATCAAACCATGCACAGAGCAGCAGCGCTCACATGCCGGCGTTGTAATAAAAGAAGTGACGCAATCATGGCAATTTGCTGACGACATGGCAACCTCAATTAGGGTTGTCGTCCCCAAGTCTAATCACGGGTGGTGCCATCTTTCAGTATCACGGACGGATTTTCGGTTAATGGGACTAGTTTATTCCAAAGATGAGCTCGGCTGACTCATGAACTAAATGAGTAGGCTCGATTGAAGCTCGTAAAAATCAAGCTTGAGCTCATAACTATCGAGCTCGAGTCATTGGAGGGGCCAGAAAATTACGTGAGTGGAGTCCAATCTAATTACACCCAATGCTTCAATATTTACTAAAATTTCGGCGGAGTCCTTTTACATTAATTGTGTTCAATTTTAGTTCAATCATTAAAAATTAAATAAATATTATAAATAAAAGTTATTTTCAGTACAAGGTGGCTCCGCCAGTGGTTCGAGCTTGCTCGCGAGTGATCGAAATCTCACGAGCAGGTTCATAAACTTTTTTTTTTCAATATAATTTTTTATTTTTTTATTTTTAATTTTTAATGCTAATCGAGTCTGAAAGCTCGAGTTTGAGCTCGAGCTCGACGGACTCGATGAGCTCGAGCTTTATTAAATAGAATCGAGCTCGGGCTCGAGTCCAGAAAATGCGTCGAGCTTGGCTCGTTTATGATCCTAGTTTATTTTATGACCTGACATCAAGCTTATAATCGTTACCGTGACCGACGTTTCTTATCTGAAAGAACGTATTGGGCCTTGTGGACTGTGGTGGTGTTATTCGTAAGTAGCTTGGCAGGCCTAGGTCGGAGGGCCCGTCGCCTGTAAGTCCGGCCCAGTTGTAATTCTAATAACTAATTGAGTCGTTGGTGAGCTCGGCTCGGACGGACGGGCGGGCGGGCTCTGTTGGCGAGACAACACAGCACATCACCTGGCAGTAGGGGTGAGCAAAAATATCCGAAAATCGGATTCCATCCGATATCCGGTTTTTAAAATCCGAAAAACCGGATATCCGGTTTTAAAAATCGGATCGGATATTCCTTCCACATTATTTTAAAATAAACCGGATCGGATCCGGATAGTGGTCGGCCTAGAATCCGAATATCCGGTATCCGGTTTTATTTTTTTTAAAAAAATACAATAAATAAAATAATGGCCCAAAAGAAGAAAAAAAACCAAAAAGAGGTCTAATATCTATTATTAAAATGTCACCCAAAATATAATATATAGAATTTATATTATTCTTGAAAAAACGTTAGTAGATAATTGAAAAAAAAAAATCAAAGGAAAAAAGTGAAGATAAGAGAAGAAAGGAAAAGAAAGAACCATCGTCTGAATTTTTAATAAAATATCATCGTGCGATACAGTTGTTAGATCATATATATACTATTTATAAATGCTCAACACCCATAATAACCACTAATCAAATAATTCGGTATGTAATTTTTCATTATAATTTTCTCTTTGTATTTTTATTTATTTCAATTATATTCCCACATATCAATTTTTCTTTTATAATTAAATAAACATTTCAAATTAAAATTTAATCTATTAAAAGGCTTAAATTAAAAATAATTCTTAAAATTATAAAATAATATATATATATATATATATATATATATATATATATATATTAGAACACTCACATCGAGTACGTTTAAAATGCTAATATATTTTAACTGCATTTATGTTTTGTGTGAATTACGTGTAAGAATTTTTAGGTGACATATATATATATATATTATATATATATTGATAAGTAATAAGAAAAATAAGCAACTTTAAAAAAATAAAAATCAATTATAAAAAAAAATAAAGTTCAACTCTAAATTTAAAAACGGATACGGATATCCGATTTTAAATATCCGAAAAATCGAATATCCGATTTTCGGATATCCGAATGAAATCGGATCGGATATGGTTTTCATTTTTAGCTATCCGAAAATCCGAATATTCGAAATTCGGATATCCGAAAATCCGGATATCCGCATTTGCTCACCCCTACCTAGCAGTGACTGCTGGTTATTGGTGGGACCCACGATGCATAGCATATACTATGTACTGTTCAGTTAACAAGATTAGAAAGTGAGATATAATTTTTATCCTTGAGATAATAATATAGATTTTTAACTACTTATACTGTTCAGTTTCTATTTGTCATTGTATTGAATTGGATTAGAATCTTGTTTACCTACCAAGATAAGAATAATATATTCTTAAATGAGCCTTGTGAATTTACCATTCTAACCCTGCCATACTTAAAAAAAAACTCAACACCAAGAATTGGTCCGCTCCCAAGAAAACAAATAAAAAAACACAAATCAGTTCAATTGTAGTTCTCTCAAGATGCTATTGAATCAGCACAAACATGATACATAAGGAATCAACAACTTAGTAAGCACACAAGCAAGAATTTTGTCCCAACACTAACAGAGCACTAAATTACATACCCCAGCAGAAAAACCATCAGTTCACCAGAAACAAACATACAAAAAAAAAACTAGCCGACAATCAACCCGCTGCAAATAAGACTACACCATCTTCAGCCTAAGTGCTCTCAAGAACTTCCAATTGATACACCATCTTCATATGACGCTTAAGCCTTAGGCTGTTCCATCTGTTCCATGTTTGCATTGTTCTCACCTTCAATTGGCCTCCATTACAGGTCAAAATAGTGCAGCTCGCACAAGAGAAAACTAGAGTCTGAGAAAACCAAAAAACGAATACAATTCTTCTCCCTATCTCGATTAGAAAATAGAAAAAAAAAAAGAAAAAGAAAAGAAAAGCAAAGGAGATAAATTTATAATGGGGGCTAACGAAAAAATTAAAGCACCGCCAACATTGATTCGATAGATGATGAAGCCTCAAGCAGATAGTTCATAAACTATTAGCAATCACGTGGTGTGGGCTACTTAGCTTCGATTTTCTCAGTGGTGTTGTTCTCCAATTCTCTTCTGAGCTGCAAAGAGAAATCATCGTTGACATCATCATCATTACTGAGTTATCTCTTTGCCTTCTTCTTTGTCATCCCAATCTTGACCGATTTCAAACTCCTTAAATTGGTCGTCATCTTCAAATAGGTCGATCATCGCTTCCTAAGCTGGCTTGGCATGCTCACTCGCCATCTTCAAAGCTGCACGACCTTAAAACCCTAATAACCTCAGTCAAGAGGAAAACTACTTCAAAAAGAAAAAAAATAGCTGGTAAACTATCTCACAGATTATGTTCGAACACGAAGGGTATGTTCATGAAAGCTTAAAATGAAACACGTCTAGGGTTTTAATTTATCAGGGGTTGTTTGGTCATTTCGCAATTAATAGTAGGGGTTGGATAAATTATCTTGCCCAATTACATTGGGGCTGGGTTTAGTTTGAGAGATATAATAGGATAAGATAATTTTATCCTTTCTAATATTGTTCACTTTACAAAATATCCATTGTATAAAGCCCGTTACAAAATTCCAGCCCGCCACTATAAACCGTCAAGCCCAGTATAAATTATCTCACTGTTTGACCCAAGATAATAATTGTAACCCCTACTAATAACAAAAATACCAAAATACCCTTTTACACCAAATTATAAAATCTTCATTATCTAATATAATTTATATGTTAAAAGTTAATAAACATATCTAATTTATTATTTGTTTCATAACGATCAAAATGACATCCATATGTTATATTTTTTGATACTCATAAGAATTATTTTTTTAGAATAATTTTTTAAAGGCGAGGTTAAAACGGTAAATTGATAAAGTTCATCAAGTATAATATTATTCTTATATTAATAAGTGAACAAGATATAAATTATGTGAAGATAAATTATAATCTGGCTTTTTAAGCCGGGCTTTTTTATACTTCGTTTTCTCTTTTGTACAACTAAACGCAGCCTGGATGAATTATATTGGGCTCGTTGATTTATAGCCAGCGGACTTATTATTTATCTCGGGCATTATACAAATGAACATTTATTAAACTGAACAATATTATAATAGATAAAATGGGCTTTATCTTGTCATATTAACCGCCCACGTACATTTGTAGTGTACATAGGACTTTCGAGAGAGAGAGAGATCCCCCTTTCATTTTGGTCAAGAAATACACGCATCGTACACATCACGTATACACACACAGCTTCGGTGGATCCGAGAGCTCCTTTCCGCCGCCGCCGCCGACGATCACTAATTGTAGCTCGGATTGAATTGCGACTCTCCTCTGTTGAGCCGTTCGTTCGCCATGTTCGAAGCGCACGTGCGTTAACTTTACTTTTATGTTCTTTTCCTTCTATTCGAGCTAAAATTTTTGGTACTTTTGGTTTGAGTGGTGGAATGCTTGATTCTCGGTCCATTTTTTCCTATCAACGGGTTTGTATGATTTTGTCTTTCTTTATTATTCACTGGGAAAGAGTGGGGATTGGTGTTTCGTATTAGTACATCTTCTTGAAGGGTAGCTCATGAGTTGCCCTGTTATTGGTGCTAAACCTAAGGTTTTGTCGTACTTGTTGGAAGTGTCTCTGTATATTGAATTGCTTATAGTTAGCAAAGAGGGTTTAGAATCCGTGAACTTTTTATTTTTGGAAATATGTCTGAGTTCGTTATGTTGGAGTTCAATAGCCAGTATACCGTTGTGCCAAACCATTAAAATTTGAGAGAGATGCTAAAAATCTAAACGAGGAAGGCCATAAATTATCAGTGGGTTGAAAACATCATGTGTTGAATTATAAAGAATTGTAGTATGCCATTAAAAAAGAAAAAGAGAAAACAGCAAGTGACTAGTATGAAATGTGTTATGTCCATTTATGTCCGCAGAACTTATTTATGCATGATCCACCAAGAATAGCGCACGAAACCGAGTTGCTGGTGCCTTGCCACAGTAAATTTATCGTCTAACTTCACAATCTCAACATGAAATTCTTCGTATCTTCTGTAATTTGTCTCAACATGGAATCAACATCATTAGTGTCGTATATCAAAAGTTAGATTATAAAAGGCATTGACTGCCAATCCTGGAACAGCAGCAGCCAAGAAGTAAGTTGATAGCTCATTTTGACTTCGATGAATTTAGAATCCAAGATTGTGAAAAGAACGAAAGTTTTAGATAATTAAGTTAGATTTCCAGAACAGTTTGAACCAACCTCATTGATGCCCTGAATTGAAAATTATGAATGAAAAAGTGCAGACTGTCATTTCGGGACATCATGGCTATGTTAAAGTAGACATAATAAAGGTTATGTATGGAAGGACTACTCATGCATAAGAACATGCATATCATGCATATATGTTATTCCTAGGATCTTATATTGATGTATTGAATGTGACATGTTTATAGGTCGTGATCTCGACAAAGGCAAGGACAAAGTCGAGTAAAGAAACGGGATTATATAAGCTAAATCTGTGAGTATGATTGCAACGTGTGCTTTATGTGCTATACGTGACATTATGTGCTATTATGTGATCGAATTGTGAATACGTGATTTACATGATTGGATAGTATGTCAAATTTGTTGAGTACATTATATGATTCGATTTAACGTTGATACGTGCAAGGTGAATCGACGTTATGTATTTTACGTGCGACAAATGAGTATATGTTATGCATCGTGAAAGGCATGAAAGTAAAGAAAAGACTGTTATGACCGCTATGACCTCGGAAGATGAGTGTTCCACGGAGGATGCTACCGATGTTTATCCCTACAAATCGGGGGATCACAGAGTCCTGTACAAGCACCATATGTATATGTTATGTTACAGAGTCCCATGCATGGGCACACAGCCACTCTACGATTGATGTCCTGGGTATAGCTGGTTCATAACAGAATGATAAAACGAACGAGCATGTAGGCATATATGCTACGGATTACGTGTACGATTATGTGACAATGATATGATATGTTGATACTCAAGAATGAATACATGCTTACGTATATATGTGAATGTTATATGACATGATAGAAAAATATATCTTTGTGATTATGGAAATGATTTACATGTTGCGATCATACTCTGAATCGTTATCTTCACAGTTTGTGTTGTAGATCAAGGTGAACTCATTTTGGGCAGCATGGAGTCAAGATCGGCCGGCTCTATTCTCATCCTTCTCCCTCCGCTCATCGTTTGCACTTAGTTCATAAGGAATAGAGTGTGATGATGTTTACGTTATAAGAAGACTTTGATATGTACACATATGTATATAACTTACGTTGCACATTTTGAAAGCGAAAAATTTTATGTGAAAATGCTTTGAAAATTATATGATTTATGTTTATGAGACGGAGCGCCACAGAAAGAACGTGTTGGGCCTTGTGGTGATGTTATTCATAAGAAGCTTGGCATGCCTTGCTTGGAGGGCCCGGCGCATGTGAGTCCGGCCCAGTTGTAATTCTAATAACTAATTGAGTCGTTGGTGAGCTCGGCTCGGACGGACGGACGAGCGGGCTCTGTTGGCGAAACAACACAGCACAACACCTGGCAGTGACTGCTGGTTAGTGGTGGGACCCACGATGCATAGCATATACTATGTACATAGCATATTAACCGCTCACCTACATATGTAGTGTACATAGGACTTTTTGAGAGAGAGAGAGATCCCCCTTTCGTTTTGGTCAAGAAATACACGCATCGTACACAACACGTATACACACACAACTTCGGTGGATTCGAGAGTTCCTTTCCGCTGCTAAATGGCCGTCGTCTTCGCGCCGCCGCCGCCGCCGATCACTAATTGTAGCTCGGATTGAATTGCGACTCTCCTCTGTTGAGCCGTTCGTTCGCCATGTTCGAAGCGCACGTGTGTTAACTTTACTTTTATGTTCTTTTGCTTCTATTCGAGCTAAAATTTTTGGTACTTTTGGTTTGAGTGGTGGAATGCTTGATTCTCGGTCCATTTTTTCCTATCAACGCATGGTTCACCGTCGTGGATGCGGACATCGACGCGGACACAAGCGATATGGATACGTTGCATTGTCACGGCGCGGTCGCGGACGATGCGCATTTTTAAAAAAATTTATAAAATATATTAGTTTTCTGCGATTATACAAATGTTAAAACACAAATTGTGTAATTTGTTGCGTATTGCGTATTGCGTAATCTAATGTTCATCACAATGTTAACATAAATGTTAACTTTTATTTTGTTCATCACAATGTTTTATAAAGCGTATTGCGTAATGTGTTGCGTTTTAGTTCTGATGTTGCGTAGCGTAAATAGCGTAGCGTATTGCGTGGGTATTATGGACAAGCCACTTACAATACCAAAAACATAATATACGACCACACAAGCAATTATGATATACTTTTGTTTTGTTTTATTCGTTCTTTCATTTTATGTCTCTAAAGAAAAAGACATGTAAAAATTTCTTATGTATATTTAATTAAAATACTACCATATAGCAGATATATGTGACAATAAATGTTTAAAATGTTAAAACATCTTTTAGTAAATTTTTTCAGATTTGTCCACATATATAACTTAAAATACACAAATTGTATTAAATTACGTTAAATTGCGCTAAATCACGCTAAATTACGCTAAATTGCACAAAATAAAACGCTTTCGAGGAAAAAAACGCTATTTCATGAGGTTTAACGCGTTTTCGAATAAATTTACGCTATTTTGCGCTACGTAGGGCGCTATATTATGCTATTTAAAACACTGATTCATCAACGTTATTATTATTGTTATTATTATCATTATTATTATTATTATTATTATTATTATTATTATTATTGTTGTTGTTGTTGTTGTACATGCATTGCACACGTACCAGAAAAATATTTGAGATTGACATGATGAATTCGATTATGACGACCTGATTTACCTAAAGAAATAACAGCCGTGTCATAGTAACTGTGTTGTATGGGCGAACATAATATTTTGTAACTTTTTTATCCAAATGATGATATTATTGTCGAACTAATGATTTCGATCATATTTTATTTGAAATGTAAATTTCTTGTTAAAATCGTATGGAGTTGTTAAGTAAGTTTGTGGTTAAAAAGATTATTATTAATAATTATGTTGAGAAATTGAGATAATGATGTTGAAAAAAAATAATTTTGAAAAGATTTGTGGGAAAAAATGAAAATAATAATTATTAAAACGGAAAAGTTGATTAGTTTTGTAATAGCATGTAAATGTTATCTAGTTTTGTAATAGTGGTATTAAAAATAACACTAATTGTGTTATTATCTCTGAAATTATAGTCCATTTGCAGCCCAATAATAAAATTAATTGATTCATTATTCAATTAATTAATAGTCTTAAAAATAACATAAGCCCAAAAAAATAAGCCCAATTATAAAAAAATAAGCCCAATTACAAAAAATACCCAAAAAGGTGAAACTAGAGCTTTTTATCATTAAAAAAAACCCCAAAAAAAATAAATATCCATACGCCTTCTCTATTGCGAGATGCTAAAGCCGCCGCCATCACGTTGACCCTCAACCCACACGTTATAGATCGAAAATCCGATATTCCGGCCGGTAAGCCAATAAATCGTTCGCTTCATTCCGAGATTTCGCCCGCGACAGAACCGTAACCGCACCAACCCGTATCTCCGGCGTGGTGAGGGCCGATCCCGCTCCGGTACGGCCGCGACGGCCGAGATATCTCCACCACTCTCCTCTGTTGAGCCGTTCGTTCGCCATGTTTGAAGCGCACGTGCGTTAACTTTACTTTTATGTTCTTTTCCTTCTATTCGAGCTAAATATTTTGGTACTTTTGGTTTGAGTGGTGGAATGCTTGATTCCCGGTCCATTTTTTCCTATCAACGGGTTTGTATGGTTTTGTTTTCCTTATTATTCACTGGGAAAGAGTGGAGATGTGTGTTTCGTAATAGTACATCTTCTTGAAGGGTACCTCATGAGTTGCCCTGTTATTGGTGCTAAACCTAAGGTTTTGTCGTACTTGTTGGAAGTGTCTCTGTATATTGAATTGCTTATAGTTAGCAAAGAGGGTTTAGAATCCGTGAACTTTTTATTTTTGGAAATATGTCTGAGTTCGTTATGTTGGAGTTCAATAGCCAGTATACCGTTGTGCCAAACCATTAAAATTTGAGAGAGATGCTAAAAATCTAAACGAGGAAGGCCATAAATTATTAGTGGGTTGAAAACATCATGTGTTGAATTATAGAGAATTGTAGTATGCCATTAAAAAAGAAAAAGAGAAAACGGCAAGTGACTAGTATGAAATGTGTTATGTCCATTTATGTCCGCAGAACTTATTTATGCATGATCCACCAAGAATAGCGCACGAAACCGAGTTGCCGGTGCCTTGCCACAGTAAATTTATCGTCTAACTTCACAATCTCAACATGAAATTCTTCGTATCTTCTGTAATTTGTCTCAATAGTTTAACACCTACAATGCAGTTGGGAAATAATGGTAGGTCGAATGACCAATCTTGCGTCTACAATACCTATAAATATCAGAAGATGATTTAGCAGATGTTATACTT
This sequence comes from Lindernia subracemosa, assembly GCA_028392965.1. NCBI lineage: Eukaryota > Viridiplantae > Streptophyta > Magnoliopsida > Lamiales > Linderniaceae > Vandellia > Vandellia subracemosa. The sequence continues at coordinate 653,535 of JAQPCC010000046.1, forward strand.
TTAATCTAATTGTTTTCAGCTTAGATAAAAAAAATTAATTCATGTTATTATTTCATTGGTTAGCTAGTGTCTTTCGGTGGCATTTGAATTCGGAAAAAAATTCTTTGAAAATTTTATTATCGTGTTCTGCCTTGATGGACTTGATTTAAAGTGGGTTTTTCAATACTTTCTGATCTCCCTTTTGCAGGTTTTACATTTGCTTCGTAAATATTTGGGTGAATATGTCCATGGGCTGTCAGCAGAGACCTTAAAGATCAGTGTATGGAAAGGTTTGTTTTGGCTATATAAGAACATTTGGTGCATATATTTGTTTTGGTCATTTCTAGTTCTAATTGATTTGGATGGTTATGTAACTTCCAAAGGGCAATTTAGGTTTGAAAGACAGTTTTTAAAGTTGGACACAGGAAGTAAGGCTTATCGTCATAAGACGTAACATATATTCCTCCTTTCATGCTATGAAAAGTTTTCTTTTGTATCTATGAACGTTGGGGAACATGGTGATGCTTAACAAATTTGAGACCTTTTTAATTGTTAAGAGGTAGGATTAACTTAGTGGTGATAAAGTTGAACATCTGGATAGTGTCGGGAAGTTTGTGTGGACGCATTGTCGGAACAGCAGAGGGATCACGGTCCAAGGGCGATGGTTGAGTTTAATACTTACGGATTTTTTGGTGGAAAACAAGGGAAGTTTAACGAACATAGTTACTTAAGAGTTAAGACTTAGAATATTTATTGCTACGAGACTGAGAACTGAATGGTAAAAAGTTGTTGTCCATGGACAAGACACTAAATATCTATGCTTTGAATAAATGATCCTTGGAGGATGAAAGTTTGTCCTTGCACACATATACTATCCACACTTTGAAAAATGATCCGTGCTGATCCAGGCAAACTTTTGGAAATTCATTGCTTGTTTCAGCTTCTAGTTTTCAACGTGTAATTTCAGAAAGTCTTGTTTTTATTTTTCCTCTTCATGCACCTTGCCTTACGAAACTTTTTCTTTTTTGTTTCCTTTTGATTTATTCTTTTGTTTACTCTAGGGGACGTGGTTCTTAAAGATTTGAAATTAAAATCGGAGGCGTTGAATGCTCTGAAGCTTCCGGTTACAGTGAAAGCTGGTTTTCTTGGTACGATAACCTTGAAGGTAAACATAGTTTTGGTTTTCCATGGATCAATCATTGATCTTCCTTATTCATGAATAATCATAGCAATCCTGTCATACAATACGTAATAGTTCAAAATTACTTGGTTTTTAGATTATTTCTTTTTTACTTTATCTGTTTCATGCTACTTGCATCTTCATCTCTCTTATTTTGGGTAAAATGTAAGTGAACTAATCTTCAGTTGAATTTATCACCTTTCTTCCCTTTAATTGGGATGTGGTGGTTCCAGACCTTGAATAATTACTATGGAACAGTCTGTACTTTGCTTAAAGTTTTTCCTTCCTCCCAGATGATCTACCTTATATTTTTTATTATTATACTAGTGGCACAGCAGGTACTAATGGAATTTATTTATTTTTATTAATCAAGGTTCCTTGGAAAAGTCTTGGCAAGGAGCCAGTCATTGTACTTATTGACCGAGTGTTTATTCTGGTCAATCCTGCAACTGATGGGAGGTCTCTTAAGGTTAGAGGTGTTTCTGACTGCACTACCTGATATGTGAATCAAATGTTTGATCAGAAAGGCATACTAACTTTATAATGTGATGCAATTTTGAATTTTCATCTGCCAGGAAGAAGATCGGGAAAAGCTTTTCGAATCCAAACTTCAACAGATTGATGTGAGTGTTCATTCTCATTGCTCCCTACCTCCCATTCGCTTTCCAATTTCAGTTCTCATGGTGTTACATACCTTATTCTAAAAACTGATCTGCAAAACTTATTCTAAATACCTTCTCTATGAGACTTTTGCTCCAGAACCTTATAATTTTTAGCTAAATGCCTTGCAGGCATGGTATATTTGCTTTATTTTCTGATGTCTTCTATCTTGTGAATATTTGGGTCATAATTTGATATATAATTGTGCTAAAAGCATCACATGGCCTGCTGCGCATGAAACAACTGGTAATAACTGTTATAAGCACATCATCTCCACAAATAGTTATCGTTCTGCAATTGGTTCACATGAGATTAGTTAGTGTTTGCTATTTTCCAAAGTTTAATCTTATGTTTATATACTCTGGGGACTCTGCTGGGGGATTGAGGTTAGGGTTAGGATATGCTATTCTTTGAATTTCTCTGAATGGTTCAATAGTTCTGCTTGGAACATTTAAAACTGAGATTTATTATATGATTTCTTCCCCGGTTTAAATGTTTGTGTCTATTGGGTTATTATCATGCAAAATATTCTGGTGCTCATACCTGTTTCTATTTTCTCTTTGTAATTAAGGGACATGTACCGACGGCACTCGAGCTTCTTTTTATTATACAATTGAAAAAACCTGTATCCTGACCCACCATAATGTTGAATACTGGTTGGCTTAGAAAGTTGCCTCTGTTTAAGCTGGCAGAAAGTTTAATAATTTTGTTATACATGCTAAATTTATTGAACAATAGTTGCTTACGTGATGTTACTTGCTTGGATTCACCTTTTAATTTATGTTTCTTCTCTACGCAGGAGGCAGAATCTGCAACTCTTGAAGCACTATCAAGATCAAAATTGGGAAATGTATGACAGTGAAATTTTCCACCTATCTATTGGTTTAAAAAAGTTTCAAGCTTACTTCTAACCCCACAATGTCGTCGTACTAGATTACAGTTTATTTTTATACTCCATTTCTATGGATCTAAATTTTAAATTTCTGCATTGGACTTGGAGAAATGGGTTCTCTGAAGCTTCAGTGTTTGTTCGCTCAAGCTAGATCCTTCTTTTCTTTCCATTCTGCCTTGCCTCCTCTCAGTTTGGTAGATTTATTGTGGGAAGGCCTATGGTGATATTATTATATCTGGAGATTGATTTGTAGAAAGAGGAGTAAATGGTGGCTAGCACATGAAGAAATCACAAAATGATACATCACACACTTCATTTGTTAACTCTCATGGAAAACCCTTGGACATTTTCTGACACTACCGCAAAAGTTGCAATCCCATAAGTTGATTATGGTGTATAAGATAATGACAACTGTTATACATTTTATATTTTTCTTCCAGTGAACTAAAATTTTGTTAATTTTTTTGCAGCAACCTGCTGGAAATTCTTGGCTAGGTTCACTTATTGCTACCATTATCGGAAATCTTAAGATCTCGATTAGCAATGTCCATATCAGATATGAAGATTCTGTTAGGTTGTTTTCCATTTGGAATGAAATGAAATTTATTGTTTTGGAATTACCAGAGTTTTGTCCTTGATGCTATTGACACTATAGTTTCTGAAATTTCAGTTATCTGTGCAAGACCAAGTTATTTTCTATCAAACATTTCTTTTGATCATATTTGTGTCTATAATGACAGCAATCCAGCGCATCCTTTTTCTTGTGGTGTGACTCTTGCAAAGCTAGCTGCTGTTACGATGGATGAGTACGGCAATGAGACTTTCGACACTAGTGGTGCTTTGGATAAATTACGGAAGGTACGCTTCATTTCATTCATCAGTGGCTGTCCTTTTGGGAAATTGATATATGTGGTTAATTTCCGTGTGTGCTGATACTTTTCAACAAGGATTAAACTTTCAACCCTGAAGTTGAGTTGAGTTGACGATTTTTATACATGTTTCTCCTTCCCTTATGCTGTTGAAATTTCAGTAATATATTTATATTGTACTTGTGCGTCGAATTTTATGGTGATAATCATAGCGGTGCTGGATATTTTGTCTGGCCTTATGTTTTAACCTTGCTTGTTATGTTATAGTCCTTGCAACTTGAAAGGCTTGCTATGTATCATGATGCCAATCGTGATCCGTGGAAGTTGGACAAAAGATGGGAGGATCTGCTCCCTAGGGAATGGATCGAGGTACATTTCTTAACATGAAGCTTTCTGTTATAAGTCTTTTTCGTTTTAGTATAGTCATATTTTTTATGTCTCTAGACGCACTTTATTGGCTTTTTCCTCATTTGTAACACGTTTATGTCGTGCTTAGATATTTGAAGATGGCATTAATGAACCTTCAGAAGGAAGCACTTCGGTCTCCCCATGGGCTCAAGACAGAACTTACTTGGTTTCACCCATAAATGGAGTTCTTAAATACCATCGTCTTGGAAACCAGGAAAGAAATGATTCTAATGTTCCTTTTGAGAAGGCTTCTGTTGTCATCAACGACGTTTCCTTGACAATTACAGAGGTCTGAATGCTGGTGCAAATTATTTGTTATATACGACATACATTAGGATTTATTTGATTAAGTTAAATACCTCATTCGACCAAAATTTCCTTTATTAATTCATCTAAGTTATTTAAGCGTATTAAGATTAATTTATCCGCTGTCACTTGACTGTTTCTCATTTTTAAGCTTTTATATTTCTTGATAATAGTCGTAATTAGTGTCTTTATGGATAGAATGCCCATACAAACCTCTCTCTCTCTCTCATATATATATATGTATACACACACACACACACATATCTCTCAGTAAAATGAAGATATCATGATTATGTAACACATGGACTTCAGGGATTTTAAGATTATTTTGTTTACAGGATATGTTTAATATCCATTCATGTTGCTAATGATTCATCGTTCTGAAAGGTCTTTTGCTTTGTGTTTGTCAACTTCACCACTTCTCAGTTTTTTAGCTTTATAAGGTCACACAGTTGGAGTTTTTTTGGTCACTTTGTGAGCCGTCTGTATGATGAGGTACGAATGAATGTAATTTACTCCCTCTTCCAGGCCCAATATCATGACTGGATTAAACTTGTGGAGGCAATATCCACGTTCAGAACATATGTTGAGATCTCCCATTTGAGACCCATGGTGACAATATCAGCAGGTGCAGCTTCATGGTGGCGTTATGCTGCTCAAGCTGCATTGCAACAAAAGAAGATGTGGTAATTTTCATGTATCTGTGCTAGAAATTACATGTAGCCTCACTTTTATATTAGCTGAATATGTGTTCTACAAGTTCCAGGTTGTTTGTTGTCTTCATTACGAGGGATGATTTAAGCATCTTGAGAGTTCAGGCATTACTCTAAAATTTTATGGAGTATTTCAATTTTTTCGATAGCGGGGATTAGACACTAGAGTTAAAACATTTGAATGCTTTATCTACTCCAGATAATTTTTTAGTTGCTTGAACCACAAATGAAATTTGTCTCATGACTCAAATAACTATGGTCTTGCCATTACGTTACGCAAGTGCAAGCAATGGTTCTAAAAGAACGCTGAAGTCCGGTGTTTTTTTCTTCTCACAGAAGTCATGATGTGCCATTTTAATATTCCCTCCGCCAGGAATTAACTGTCTTTTTAAATTTCTTTAACAGTTACCGGTTTTCTTGGGAACAAATTCAGCATCTATGCCATCTACGTAGACGATATGTACAGCTATACGCTGATTCATTGCAGCAGTTAAATGTAGATACTTCGGAACTGAGGGACATTGAAAAAGATCTTGACCCAAAAGTTATTCTGCTTTGGAGGTATGTTCTAGAAGTTTTCCTTCCACAATCTTACATGCCTATCATGATGAAAGAGCTCTTTTTGATAACATATGATCTTGTAGCTTATTGATTTTGTTAGTTGGGGTACCTTATGTTGATGTGTAAAAGCTTACCATATTATACTTGTTGCTCCTTTTAGTTTCTTTATATTAATTAATTGCTTGTTGAATTTTGTTGAGATTGTTTGTTCTACATGGGAAAATTAAATTTTGAGGCCATTCAACCTAATAACAACTAGTTTTAGAACATTTAATATGGTACCAAAGCGGGTAGGATATGAGTGCTATCACACATGTTATGCTCACAATCATCCGATTTGATATGTCCACTTGCTTTCTTTAAATGATGCCCTCCGTTAAAGAGCATGTTGAGATTGTTTGTTGCACTTGAACAAATTAGTTTAGGGAGATTATTATTCAAGATGGTATAAGAATAAGACATCTAAGAGGTTTTGGGTTCAAATCCTCACAGCCACTGTTAGTGTAAAGGCCATGATGAACACGAAAATTCAGAATCAAAAGGCTTTTATTAATAACGAATGAATGAATGAAGAACAAGGTCAATGGCTAATAGTTTTCCTAAAAAACAATCCGAGAGTTAAAACTCCGGCCCTCCACTTTCCCAATACCCAATTTTTTTTTATCTTCTTGTACCATCCACTTACTTATATAGTGGTAGAAAGTGACAAGAAAAGCTAAATTAAAGGAAACCTTAAAAATTTCAACTAACTATTAAATCTAAACCAAATCTAATATTCAAATTCAAACTACTACTTAATGTAATACTTAATCAAATAATGATAATTCGTAACAGCCACCCATTGAAGAAAAATTAATTAGTTAGGTTAAGAAAACAAAAAATGTGTATACATGAGGTGGCTTTCTGGAAATTAAAATATTTAATCATAAAATAGTTTTAGAAGACGTGATCATTCAACAGATATATTTGTATCTCTGTTGTAAGATCCTTGTTTGACTTTAGTTTAGCTATCATAATTAGTTTTGCTGCACTGTTGAAAATGACTATCTGTGTTGCCTGATTATTGAATAGGTTCATTGCCCATGCAAAGGTTGAAACGGTTAAATCGAAGGAGGCAGCTAAACAGAGGATGCAGAGCACACGAAGCTGGTTTTCTTTAAGATGGTCTCCACTGTTCTGCCCCAACTTTATTTCCTCTTTCCATGCTTATGTCTTATTTTGCTTGAAGCTGATTTATTTTTCCTAACTCTCACACATGTGAATATTATCCTCCTGTTATTGTTAATATGTTTTACATAAATTAATCAGAACTTTGCTGCCTTTCATTGTATATTTTTTCCACTCCATTCAATCGTGTGTATTGACTCTTTCCATTTTAATCATTTCTTGTTAACTAGGCGAAATACTTCAGCAGACGAGTCTTCAGTGGATGATGTTTCACGTGAATCTGAGTCAGTGGAAGAGAAATTGACTAAAGAAGAATGGGAAGCAGTCAATAAGTTGCTAAGCTACCAGCCAGATGAGGATTTGGCTCATATTGGGAAGGATTTGCAAAACATGATAAGTTATATGATTGATGTGTCTATCGGCAAAGCAGCAGCGCGTATTATTAACATAGACAGTACTGAGGTTGTTTGTGGCCGATTCGAAAATCTTCATGTGTCTACCAAGTTTAAACATCGGAGCACTCTTTGTGATGTAACTCTGCAATACTATGGATTCTCCTCACCTGAAGGTTCTCTTGCTCAGGTTTGTCTTTTTGTGATATTTACAGATATATGAGTGAGCTCTTGAAGAAGAAATCTGAGCTTTAAGTGGTTTGGGGTTGAACACTTTCATTCGATAATCCTGTTCTGCATTCGTGAAAAACTTGAGTTGAACACAAGTGATGAGGAGAACGCCAATTTTTAGTTTTATCGTTTTTAGTCTAGTGTTTTTTCTCTTTTGTATACATGTTGAATAAGTTTCAAAAGTTTAATCACTTTATTGCTTGTTATATCTTGGTGTCTGATGCTGTTTCTCGAATCACCTGTTCTACTTATGGCTTCACAGAGTGTATCCAGTGAGCAGAAGGTGAATGCTTTGCAAGCTAGTTTTGTGAATAGCCCTGTAGGAGAGACTGTAGATTGGAGGCTTTCAGCTACTATTTCTCCTTGTCATGTCACGGTGGTTTGCTCTTACCTTTCTCTTTCCTTTATGCATTTGACTATGTTATTGGATTACCTCCTATTGTTAAAGTTATTGTTCCTTAGGAGGAATAATAGTCAGTTGCTATGGATGGTTTTATTGACCTACTGCTATAGGATAGATTGTTCCAAGATTTTTATCTAACTACTAGCAATTTCTTTCATGGCTTAAATACGCACAAGCAATTTCTGCTAAATATAAGGAAGGCTGTGGGCAGATATTTCTGCTTATTTAGTATATACTGGATAAGTCCTCCCCATGGGATTGATCTAATGGCGTGGGGGGTGGTGTTCCAACCCGATTTATTCTTCCCTACCCATGTGGAAAACCTACCCAACTCTGTTGGATTTTTGACACGTCATCGAAAATTCAATTTTTCAACGGTGTCGAAAATTCAACGGAGTTGGGTTGCTACCCAAGTGGGTTGGGAAGAATAGACGATTCCAACCCCAAGGTCATGAGTTCGATTCCCATTACTATCATGCTGGGTTAAGTCTCATCCTCGGAGTATGTGGCGCAAACCTATACCCAATTGAGTGGGGATACCTCAGGTTGCCAAAAAAAAAGTGTATATACTGGATATGTATTGATTAAGTGTCCAGATAAGTTTTGGTGAAGTGTCTGGTTGGAATTATGCCAGTAGGCCACGAATATTTCATTTTGCATGGTGAAGCTTAAAGCCGAGATATGCTGCGTTTCAGAAATACAGAGTTGGATTCATATGCATTATCTCAGGTTCACCATGTCATTTTGACATCATAGATCTGCTTTGGAAATTATTAGGAAGTCAATTCTGGTCCATCAGTGGATGGTTTGATTGACCATTTCTTTTTTGCTGAATAAGAAGTAATCTTGGTGCATGCATGCATGTGTTTCCACTTCACATGAAAATTGAGGAAAAACATATTTTCATATTTATATTTTTATTTTTGACAATATTCAGCTTTTTAGTTGGGACTCAGCTCCTCTTCTGTTTCTTCCTTATTTTCAATTGCAGGTTTTCATGGAAAGCTATGACCGCTTTCTACATTTTGTGAAGCGGAGCAGTGCTGTTAGTCCAACTGTTGCAATGGAAACTGCTACTGCGTTGCAGGTTGTATCACTATTAGTTTATTTTGCTGTTATTCCCACTAAGAGGCAAATGAATAGTAGATTAATTACTCAGATAATTTTGGTGGTGCTAACCTTCGAGCAATTGATTTGAACAGCATAAAATCGAAAAAGTGACTAGGAGAGCTCAAGAGCAGTTTCAAATGGTCTTAGAAGAGCGGAGTAGGTGAGTTTTAAATATTTACTTGAAGTTGGTATATACGACTCATATAATTCCTTCATCGGAATTCCTATCTAAGTTACTGAAAATAATATCGACTTCCTTAGCTAAGTAAAAATACTGTTAAGTGTCTGGTCTATCTATGTGAGTAGAAAGTCGCTTGTATCAGTGATCTGTTTTACAGATGCTTTAGTTGATTTTTATTGTGTTGAACGTCAAGGAAGTTGTTGGACTCGTCTAATAAATATAATGGTGGTAATTTGGTCAAAATACATGTTGCTCTAGATGTTATATAATTCCAGTAGTTGCATCTATAAGCGTGCCCTCGATGCTCAGCAAAGCGTCAGAAAAAATGATGCTTTCAGGAGTTAATATAGTTCAAGTAGATCAAGGATTTGTGGCTTTTTTGCAACTACAACTTTCGATTCTTCTCCTTAATATGATTGTTCTGTTGACCCAGATGCTCTTTTCTAGTGTTGTTCAAAAGAGCTCTGGGACCATAATATATTTTTGGATGTTCTCTTTCAGAATATTAATACTTTTGTCTTGATGATAGATTTGCCCTTGATATTGATCTTGACGCTCCAAAAGTTAGAGTTCCTATAAAATCTAATACTTCCAAGGAGAGCGATGGACATCTTTTATTAGATTTTGGTCATTTTACCTTGCAGACAAAGGTATGTTGATTTATCTCTAACTTCTAATTTTTCCACTATCATGGCGAATTGAGTAATTTTTTCGTTTTAAATAAAAGGAGGATGGTCAGATCTATGACCAGAGACAGAGTCTGTACTCTCGTTTCCATATATCTGGGAGGGATATTGCTGCTTTTTTTATGGATGGTGGCTCAAAGGATCAGAGTTTCACTTGGGAATCATTATCTGCTCTCTCTGTCTGTTCAGAAGATACTGGGAAGTTTTACTCTGTTATTGATAGGTGTCGAATGGCCGTACTTGTTGATCAGGTATTGTTCCCGTACTTGTTGATCAGGTCACTATCGCTGGATCATATAGAAATTACTAAGTTATGTGTATCTTAAGCCAACTAATATTTTAACTTTCCTGACCATCAAGATTAAGGTACCTCATCCAAGTCATCCATCGACACGTATATCTGTTCAAATCCCAAGTCTTGGCATACACTTCTCCCCTGCCAGGTATTTCAGGCTTTATCAACTGTTGAACATATTCAATGGTACAATGCCAGTTGCTGAGCAGCATGAAGTTGAAAACCTTGAAACTGGCCTTGTCCCCTGGTATCCCCCAGATCTGGCAACTGAGGCTAGAACTCTAGTTTGGAAGGTATGTTGACAGTTTGAAAAGCTAATATCTTGTGAGTTACTGTACTGCTAATGCAGAAAATGTGTCTCTCATTATCTTAATGCAGGGGATTGGTTATTCTGTTGCTACATGGCAACCCTGTTATCTTGTCTTATCTGGATTATACCTTTATGTATTAGAGTCTGAAACATCACAGAGTTATCAACGTTGCTCAAGGTCTGCCATTTTAGTTTCTCGTTTTTTTACTGGTAATGTTTTCTGTCTAAAAAGAAATGTTTCATGAAACAGAGGCCTAGCTGGTGTGTCAACTCATATTTCAGTTAGTTTCTATCCATTGAATTTAAGTCATTGTCCAACCTCATAATGTCAAACTTCTGTCCCCGCAGCATGGCTGGTAAACAAGTATATGACGTCCCTCCCATCAGTGTTGGTGGTTCTCCTTATTGTATTGCTGTGAGCACCAGAGGCATGGATATCCAAAAGGTTGGTGATGCTTAAGTTATTTTTGGAAACCCTAATCTTTACAAATTGCAATTCAGGGATGAAACAGAAATATTTGCTTCCCATACTGTTACTTATCATGACTATCAGTGCACTTTGCCAATTTCTATCACTCTATAACATCGTGACTGAGCATCATTGTCGTTTCACTTTTTGTTCTTTTCTTTGTTGATAAGGCTCTGGAATCCTTTAGTACGCTGCTAGTTGAGCTTTCAAGTGAGGAGGAAAAGTCAATCTGGTTGAGGGGACTCGTACAGAGCACATATCGAGCTTCTGTAAGATCTGAAATCTTTTGTTTTTTGGTTTACTTGCTCTCTATTGAAGTGCAATCTTGATTTTTATCTCTTTGCGTGAAGCCCTCTCCTTCAGTTTATCCACTTGATGAACTAAGAGATGACGTGGAAGATAATGTGGAATCTCGGGTCAATAATGGAAAAGCAGCTGATCTTGTTGTCAATGGTACAGTGGTTGAAACAAAATTGTCATTGTATGGAAAGGTAAGAGTTTTATAGCTTCATCTAATTGAGATTTTTCAACACCGAAACAATAAGATGTTGCCTTGGGGGAGTCACATATTTACAATTTTCGCCTGGTTTCAAATTTTGGAGAAGCTATTTATGCTTTATCGTGTTATTCATGTCTTGTTTCGGGCGTTAAAAATCGGTTTGGTTTCCTCATATTTCTATTTAGTCAAAGTTTGTTTAGTCAAGGTAAAGGAATTAGTATCATAAAGATTAAGTTTTCTTCAGATTGTTCGAGGCACGTATATTTGGTCTATTGACTATTATTATGATGTGAATACTGTTTTCATAATTTTCATTCTCCTTTTATTCTCAGTTAGGAGATGTAGAGTCTGAAAGGATGGGTGAAAAGCTCATTGTCGAAGTTTTTGCTGGTGGTGGAAAGGTACTTAAAATTGGCTTTGCCTATATCAGTCAATGATATATTTTGGTTGAACTGAACTTACTCGACTAAATTGGGTCTGCATGCAGATAATGCATATAAAAACCTTAATTGGATCCCTGAATCTGGACTTCTTTCTCGTGAAAGTACTATAATATTTGAGAGCAAGATGATCGGACCATCTTAATTTTTGATGCCACTAAAATACCATTTTCAGTAACCCAATCCAATTGATGTATTGTCCGACAGCGCTCATGTATTAATACTATGCAAGCTTTTGTCTTACTCTCTTTGATTGACTGTAGGATATTTGCCATAGTGGTTTTTGGTAACTAGACGTATAGTATGCTTTGTAGGTTGTTGGCTGGACTGTGAGTATTTGGTTTTGTTCTTGATGAACAGTCCCCAATGGGTTTTTCTGTAGCCCCTCATTGAACTGTCATTCTTATGGGTAATGGGTGTAACTTAACATATATCTGACTGCAATATTTTTTTACTGTTTGAATACAAGTAAAGCCTAAATTAATTCCTTACAAATATTGGAGCATCATTTTCTATCAAATTTGAGTTTTTGTTTGAGATTTACTACTTTAGTGTTTGGGTAAAGTTGAGCCTTTTTCCTGAATACTAATCCCCAAAACGATTATTTTGCTGTGCTTTAAGCTAGTTGTCGCTTTCTGATTATCATATGTAAGTTGATGATCATTTGATGGAGACTTTACTTTCATTGTTGATGGCTTGAAGTTTATTGAGGATATACAGACTGTGTTGAAGATAAATTACGTTGAACACTTTGTTTGTTTAGTCCTGTAGATACTTCTATTGGCCAACCTTCGTGAAATGATGTGTTTGTTCTCATATAGCCATCATTTCCCTCTGTCTTAACAGGGTGAATTCTTATTTTCTGCAGGTGCATGTCTCGAGTTACATAAATGATATGACTGTAAAGATGAAGCTGAATTCTCTGAAAATAATGGACATACTTCAGGGTTGTTTATATTCACATTCACAATATTTAGCCTATTCTGTTAGCACTGATCAACGCTTGAGTAGCATCCTTGAAAATATGGAACCCCAAGGCAGGGATGTTTCTGAAGTGACTGTTGAAGAGGACGACATTTTCAGGGATGCATTGCCTGATTTCATGACCCTTACAGAATCTGCTGAATCTCGTATCCACGAGAAATTTCTTTCTAAAGGAAGCATTGTTGCAGATGATGTTTTCTATGAGGCACTTGGCTCTGATGATTCTGATTTTGTGTCTTTCGAATTCTCAAGAAGGAATCCATGTTCCCCAGATTATGATGGTATAGATACGAAGGTAAAGTTTGATGGAGAAGATTTATTATTTCGAAATAGAATCCTCTTTATCGATGTTCTAAATTATTGTAACTGAACTTTCCAGATGAGTATTCGGATGTCAAAATTGGAATTTTATTGTAACCGACCCACTCTAGTCGCTTTGATCGGCTTTAGCTTTGATCTTAGTGCGACAACTAATGAGTTTAGTTGCCCAAATCCTTCCGAAGGATATGAACATTCTGACAACAAAGAGAAGCCTGCTGAACCTGGGCATGCGTCTGTTAAGGGGCTACTGGGGCGTGGAAAAGGTCGGGTTGTGTTTAATTTGAACATGAATGTTGGTAGTGTTACCATGTATCTGAATAAGGAAGATGGTGCCCAACTTGCTATGTTCGTGCAAGAAAATTTTCTTTTGGATATAAAGGTACTATTAATACATCTTTATAAGCATCCTTATCTAACGAGTTAATTGCATGTCTTATTCCAAACCTTTTCCTTTTCCAAAAAAGTGTTCACCCATGATAGTCTTTCCGCATCTTAATCATCATACCAATTTTTTTCATTAAGGTTTATCCAAGTTCTACCTCTATAAACGGGACTGTAGGAAACTTCAGGCTGTGCGACCTATCATTTGGGTATGATCATTATTGGGGTTGGCTTTGTGATCTACGGGACCAAAAAGCTAAATCCCTGATACAGGTGCTTCAATAACTTCGAACAATAGATTATAATATGCACGGTATTTTATTATTCTTGACCTATTTATCTCTTCTTGTTTTCATGTATGTACAGTTTACATTCAATTCGTACAGCACCGGAGATGATGATTATGAAGGTTATGATTATAGTTTGAGTGGCCACCTTTCAGCTGTGCGCATTGTTTTCCTATATAGATTCGTTAAGGAGGTAATTTCCGGTTTTGTCTTACCTACCTATGTTGTATGTAATCAACACAACACCTCTGTTGATGTCATACTTCCTGGCCCAAAAGACTGCACAGCTATGGTAGAAGTTTTGCAACTGGATTAGTCTCCATTCAAATATGTTTATCCTTTTACTTTTTTGAGATCTTTAGGAATGCGTAATCTATTGGGATATTTTTCAGAACATGCTAAAACCATCCAGACCGCGTGCATAAGGATTAATTTGACAAAACAGTCAGTCCCAGCAATGTCTGTTGCCTACATGTGGCACTAACCACACAATAAAACTCACTAATGTTAAATTGATATAAGCATATGAAAAGATGAGAATCTGTGTATTTGCTATAACCTTATCCGGGGAGCCTCTGGAATTATATTAAACCCAAAAGTTGGTGCTCTATTTGAAGCCATGACAAACTTGTGTGCTTGATGATCAGATTACTGCTTACTTTATGGAGCTTGCCACTCCGCATGCAGAAGAAGCAATTAAGCTTGTCGATAAAGTTGGAGGAATAGAATGGCTGATTCAGAAATACGAAGTCGATGGAGCATCTGCCGTAAAATTGGACCTTGTACTGGACACCCCAATTATAGTTGTTCCACAAAATTCACTCAGTAAAGAGTTAGTTCTCTATCACTTTTCCTTCTGCTTGTTACATGAATGTTAAATGACTTGGATATAGGCTGAATTCCCTGAAATAGGATTCCGTATGGAGATGATGTGATGATCTGATATATCATTTATGCTTCTTTTGGGTGCATGCATACCATTTTCAATATCATGTTTTTAGTTTTTGTTATTGGGCTTTGAACTTGGTATGTGTGGGTCGGGAATTTGACTGTTAAGCCTTAACTCGTCAGGGAAAATGCACATTCTTATTTTATTTATTGATGCTACAGTTTCATGCAACTTGATCTTGGCCATCTGCGGATCACAAATGCATTTAGCTGGCACGGGTTTCCTGAGAATGATCCATCCGCCGTCCATCTTGATGTTCTCGATGCAGAGGTTATTATTTGTATGCATGTCTAAAATGTATTTAATTGCTTTCCCGCCCTAACTCATGTGCAAAATTTAGATGTTTGGAATTAACATGGCTGTTGGAATCAATGGCTCCATTGGCAAACCAATGATGCGTGAAGGAAGGGAAGTCCGTATTATCGTCCGACGCAGTCTAAGAGACGTCTTTCACAAAGTCCCAACGTTCTCTTTGGAAGTTAAAGTAATATTATTTGTTGCATTCATTTTGCCTCCATTTCATTCTTTTTGTCCTTCAATAATTGCTACGCAATTCTAATCTGAACGAATTTATTAGCAACGATGAATTGTCCCATCCAAATTCTTCAATCCTAACACCTGGCAAACAGGGCGGTGGGATGGATATAGTTCTGAAAATACCAAATTGCAGTTGGGGTCTCTGTCTGTGTGTGTCTGGGTGTATATCTCCTAGGCATGGTAGGGTTGTAAACGAATTGAATATCGTAATATGATATTCGTTAATTTGCTGGATTTTCGTACAAGTATTTGAATTTGATTTGAAAATTAGGTTAGAACGTCCGATTCATATTCATACTTTTGTTCAATAATTACTCGTATTTAATTCGAGAATATTCAAATTCGAATACGATATTTGATTTTTTTTTCTTTTTTTCCACAAAATTTTATTAAAGAAAATATAGATTACACAAAATTTGCAAATTTGCAAAGTCAACCTAGTTTCTTTTAATATGTTGGATCTCTATAGTTCTGTGAAATTTAGATATCTCGTGGCCTCATTCTCATTATCTATTTTGTCATGGATCAGGTGGGTTCATTGCATGCTGTGATGTCTGATAAGGAATACAATGTTATACTTAACTGTTTTTACACCAACTTGTGCGAAGAACCAAATATCCCTCCTAGCTTCCGTAATGCTAAGTCCTCAGCAAAGGATACTATGAAGCTGCTGGTGGACAAGGTGAACATGAATAGCCAGGTCCTCTTGTCCCGTACTGTTACCATTATAGCTGTAGAAGTTGATTATGCATTGCTAGAGTTGTGCTATGGTGCTGATAGAGAATCGTCTTTGGCTCACGTTATTGTAAGTATAGTCACCCTCATTTGTTTGAACTCAGTGTTATATGTTAGCCAAAAAGAAAAGATTCATGCTTGCCTGCATCTGACTCTATTTATGTATTGCAGCTTGAAGGCCTTTGGGTTACATACCGGATAACTTCGTTATCTGAAGCTGATTTGTATATTACAATTTCCAAGTTTTCATTTTTGGATATTCGCCCTGATACAAAAACTGAAATGAGGCTGATGCTTGGCTCATGCTCTGATGTCCCAAAGCTGACATCTACTGATCACAATGTTGATCTACCAAATTCAACTATGTTGTTGATGGATGGAAGATGGAGGCTCTCATTGCAGTCATTTATGGTACGAATTCAGCAGCCTCGGGTTCTCGTCATTCCGGATTTTCTTCTCGCTGTATGTGAATTTTTTGTTCCATCCTTGGTGAGCATTACCGGGAGAGAGGAATTGATGGATCCCAAGAATGATCCAATTTCAAAGAATAGCAGCATAGTTCTTTCTGCTTCACTATATAGACAAGGAGAAGATGTGGTGCGATTATCTCCAAGTCGGCAACTTGTAGTTGATCATATTGGGATTGATGATTATATATATGATGGTTGTGGGAAGACAATCCATCTTACTGATGAGGGAGAAGGGAAAGAGTTGCAATTTTCAGTTATTCGACCCATCATTATCATCGGGCGGGGTAAGAGGTTGAGGTTTGTGAATGTGAAATTTGAGGTATAATTTTATTTCCAAGTTTGTTTCACTTTTTAATTTATCTTGCAGTTATTTATTTGTGTACAGGATGGAAGTATCTTGCTTAAGTTTCCTCATTATTTTACAAAAAGGATTTTAAAACTGCTGTATAGTGATTTTCATCTTCGTCTTTAGCGTTCTTGCTTTCTACAACAATTTTCATTCACTTCTCATTGTAATGTTCCCATTTCCAGTAATCTTCAACTGTATCTGCTCCTTATGTCTCTTATTTTTGTGGAATCTGAAAGTTTACTCTATTGTAACTGTGATGTTTCAAGTCCTCATAAATTGGTCTGTACATAATTCAGTGCTCAAGTTTCGAGATTAAATCTTTTATGCCTATTGTGGGTCTCTCATGAAAAATTATCTCTTCTTTTCTCAGTCCTTTATCGTGTGCTAGGCATAATCTGTATCACTGTTGCTGAAGTTAGTCTGACTAATTTGCTTTGTTTTTGTTTGCTCGCCCCACAGAATGGCATCATTTTGAGGAAATATACATATTTGAGCAATGACAGCTGCTATTCAGTTCTCCCGGAAGATGGTGTAGAACTTTCTTTTCAGGATGGAAGTTGTACTGAGCTAGATTCTAAGGACACAGATCAATTAAAGAATGTGGCATGTACTGTTCCAGATTCCTCTGACATAGTTGATACTGAATCAAGAAATATTCCAAGTTTCAGCTTTGAAATTCAGGTTATTTTCTTAAGGCGCAGATTTATTGGATTTCAAGATTGCGTCTATTGAGCTTGCACTTGCTTATTTTTTATTTTGCAATCAATCACATAATTACCAAGCGGCAGGGCTAATAAACTGAAGTTCTTAGGCATGCAAAGTAGAAAATATAATTTAGACTTCCGAAATGAAGAGAATATTACAATGATTGTTTAAATATAATTACAAGGATTTCTGATATTCATCCTATGCTGATTCCGGTCTACAGCATTAATTTTAGATTAACTCTAGCGTGTTTGGGGTGGCTGCTTGTATGTTACATGGAACATGAATTTGATTAGATGGTTTTGCTTTTATCCATGGTCCACATTCTAACCAAATCATTAGCCTTGATGATAATATTTTTCATTCTTTTACTTCATATATTTTTCTTTTCTTTAACTCCAAATATTTTTCAAACTACCTGATTTTCTCTTAATGTTTTTTTCGCTTTATTATTATTATTATTATTATTTTTTATTATTATTATTATTATTATTATTATTATTATTATTATTATTATTATTATTTTCCATTTTTGGCTATCTTCAATGTTATCTTTTCTCCTTAGCAGAAATAATATCCAGTTACTTTCCATTTTGCCAGGTTGTTTCTCCGGAATTTACCTTCTATGACAGCAGTAACTCGTTCCTTGATGATGCCACACATGGTGAAAAATTTCTGCGGGCAAAAACAGATTTCAGTTTTATGTGAGTTTTAACGTTTTATTTTCTTGTTTGTAACTGAACTCTGTTGTTTTCAAGAATTCCTGGCGAGATAATTTTTCGATAAAACTAAGGAATTTTGTGGTGGATAAAAATGTTGTCGGCACTGTAGTGCTTTCACTTACGACTGCTGAAGACTCATTCTTAACTTCGATATATGTTCATATTATCCTGCCTAGTTAACTTTTAAAAGAGACGATCATCCAATGTGGTATCATAGCTATACTGAATAACAGTTCTTGGGTTCGAATCTTCACCCTAACCCATTTAGGAAGTATTCCACATAATTGGTTTCTTTTGTCCCATTTTTAAATGCATAAAAATTAGACGGCAAGTTGAAGTTAATAAAATAGTCTGTCCAACTTTAAATTTGTTTTGCGAAATAATATGTAATGCTTCTGAAAGAATTGACGTCATACTTCTTAATAGGTATGCATCAAAAGAAAACGATAGATGGATCAGAGGAGTTTTGAAGGATTTGACATTGGAAGCTGGTTCTGGCCTTGTTGTTCTTGATCCAGTGGATGTGTCTGGGGGTTATACTTCCGTGAAAGATAAAACAACCATATCTTTGTTGTCCACGGATATATGTGCTCATCTTTCTCTTGGTGTTATCTCCCTTTTACTTAATCTGCAGAGTCAAGCATCTTCAGCACTGCAGTTTGGAAATTCTGAGCCTTTGTCACCTTGTACAAATTTTGATCTAATTTGTGTCTCTCCAAAAGGTTTTGTTATCTGCTATCTTCATGCTTTTGTTCTTTTCCAGGGAAAAAAGATGATGTCAATAGGCCAAAAACACTATTCTGAAGTCTGATTTGACTTATGAGTCTGTTTCGCTTATTCAACAGATAATGGGTGTTTCAGCAACCTGACATTTTGGAGGCCTCGAGCTCCTTCAAACTATGTTGTTTTGGGTGATTGCATTACTTCTAGGTAATGGTGGAAGAAATCTTACTTTATTCATAGCGTATAAACATTTGTTGTAATGCAATGATGTGTTAGAATCATTCAACCTATGGATTCGTGCTTACATGGATAACCGTATAAATCATAATCGTCATTTGTAAATACATCTGGGTATTTTAGCTCATAGTGCAAGCAGCTTCAGATACTTTATTTCACAAGGTAATTGTATTTAGCTCCCTACATGTGTTCATTGAAACACCTGTCTGCTGGTCCAGGAGCAATCTTGTCATTCTGGTTTACGCGCTTTATATAGTCAAATCTAGCTACATAAATGTCAATTTTTTACATTTTTTTCTTTTTAAATCTTGGTTTTCTTTTTTAAGTACTTAAATGTTTTGTCTAGTAGATATTACACCTGTTAGATCTTGATACATTTGATAATTCATTTGTGTACTTCCTCAGGCCTAAACCGCCTTCACAGGCAGTCATGGCTGTCAATAGCTCTTATGGTCGTGTACGGAAGCCTCTTGGTTATAAGCTAATTGGTTCCTTTTCGAATATAATGGGGCAACAAACTGAAAATGTCCCTTCAATAACTAGCGACGACGGCTCTCTTTGGATGCCTGTTGCTCCGCCTGGATACGTGGCTGTAGGCTGTGTTGCACATATGGGGAGTCTTCCGCCTCCAAATCATATTGTTCACTGCATTCGTTCTGATTTGGTGACCTCAACAATGTATCTAGAATGCCTACTCAGAACTTCTTCCAATGACTCATTTGAATCTGGGTTCAGCATCTGGCGTTTGGATACCTGCCTTGGTTTGTTTTACGCCCATCCATCTCCACACTGCCCCCCGAATGATAGTTGTTTTGACTTGAATCATCTTCTTCTTTGGAATTCTGGCTACCGCCAATCATTGTCACGTGCGCCTGTCGTGGGTTTGGATAATGAGCATCACTATGAACGTCCTCAGCCAAGTAACCAGATTTCAACATCGTCTGGTTGGGATGTATTGAGATCAATTTCGAAAGCTAGTACCTGTTTTCTGTCAACCCCAAACTTTGAGAGAATTTGGTGGGACAGAGGGAGTGATATTCGCCGACCGTTTTCTATATGGAGACCTATCCCTCGCCCTGGATATGCCATTCTTGGTGACTGCATAACTGAGGGGTTGGTTCTTCGCCTTTCTTTCTTCCTAGATATCATCATATTTCTGTGGCTCCTCTTCACATTTGGTAGTGTCTGTCTTTATTTTGATTTCTTTTGCATGCCCAGCTTGGAACCTCCTCCATTTGGCATCATATTCAAGGTTGGTGATCCTGAAATATCTGCAAAGCCTACCCAGTATACAAAAGTTGCTCATGTTGGGAAAAAAGCTGCAGAGGAAGCTTTCTTCTGGTACCCTATTGCTCCACCTGGTTATGCTTCATTGGGGTGTATAGTGACACATCACGCTGAAGCACCTTCTCTAGAATTGTGCTGCTGCCCGAGATTGGATTTAGTTAATCAAGCAAACATTGCTGAGATGCCTATATCAAGATCATCGAGTTCTAGAGCTTCTCAGTGCTGGAGTATTTGGAAAGTTGACAATCAGGTTTGTTTATGAACTTATAAAAGGATTTCACTTTATTTTTTGGTGTGTTTGTGTCTCAATGAGCATTTTTGTTGGAGTTTTATAGTGCACTTCCTTCTATGAATAGGCCTGCACATTTCTTGCCCGTGGGGACCTAAAAAAGCCATCTAGCAGATTAGCATTTACAATTGGTGATTCAGTGAAGCCAAAGACAAGAGACAACATTACAGCTGAAATGAAAATAAGGCGTTTCTCTCTTACTATCTTGGACAACTTCTGTGGAATGGTAGATATCAAACAAAAAAAATCAAGTCTTCAATTTCCATATTAAATTGTTTATACTTTGCATCTTGTTTCTAGATGACTCCTCTTTTCGATGCAACAATTACCAATATCAAACTAGCAACTCATGGTCAGCATGAAGCGATGAATGCTGTGTTGATTTCCTCCTTTGCCGCATCAACATTTAACGCTAATCTTGAAGCATGGGAGCCACTTGTTGAACCATTTGATGGAATATTCAAGTGAGGCTTTATGTTGTCCTAATAATAGTCCCCTTTACTTTGTTTATCACAAAGTACTTACCATTATTTTTTATCTTCGAAGGCTCGAAACATTTGATACTCCTTTAAGCCATCCTGGAGCTGTTAGCAAAAGAATGCGTATAGCCGCCACCAGTATTTTGAATGTGAATCTAACTGCTGCCAATATTGATACCTTAGCACAAACCATAACTTCGTGGAGAAAGCAGAGGCAACTTGAAGAAAAAGCAATGAGATTATTTGAGGTGGAACATCTTAATTTCATCTTTCATGGTCTTTTGGCTCCTATTATTTTATGTTCCTTATGTTCTAGCAATATCCGCAGATAGCAGCTAATTCTGATGCATCAGAGAAGAAATCCCCCCATTTGGCACTGGATGAAGATGATTTCCAAACTGTGACGGTGGAAAATAAACTAGGATGTGATCTGTACTTGAAACAAAATGAGCATGGTTTAGATACTGTAAATTTAGTGCCTCACAATGGTTCTGTGGCTTTATGGATACCACCTCCAAAGTATTCTTACAGTTTCAATGTTTCCGATGACTCAAAGCCACCTAGATGTTATGTTGCGATACAAATTCTTGAGGCGAAGGTTCCCTAATTATACCACCCTATTACAGCTAGTAAAGATAAATGCCCATATTTATATGTGACTTTTGTGAGATTTCTCATTTGCAGGGTTTATTACTTCTGGATGATGGAAACAGCCATCGATTTTTTTGTGCTTTGCGTTTGCTTGTGGAGAATCAGGATTCTAATCCACAAAGGCTTTTTCCGCAAAGTGCGAGAACAAAATGTGTTAAACCATCTTTTGTTAAAGTGAATGGTTCTGATGAAGGCACAGCTAAGTGGAATGAGCTCTTCATTTTTGAAGTTCCGCGAAAGGTACTTGCCCCGAAACTGTGCTGACTATAGGAATCCAACGAACAGTTTCCTTGTGATTATGGTGATAGTAATGAAACATTTTATTTATGTTCTTTTGGTGCTTGGATGCTCTGTAATGTATGTTCTTTTGGTGCTTGGATGTTCTTATAAATGTATCTGGATGGAATACTCTTGAAACTGAAATTTACTGCGGTGGATTTTATTGTAGGGAATAGCTAAGCTTGAGTTGGAGGTAACAAATCTTGCTGCAAAGGCTGGAAAAGGTATCCGCAAATTGGTTGATTAGCTCGAAACCTTTCTTTATTCCATTTCGCATCTTCTCTGGGCATATTACTATGTATGAATGTGATGATGCCAGTACTTGTGACAAATTCTTTTTTCTTATTCATTTACTACACCAAAAGTTAGCGAAGAGATTATGGTCCTTAAGTGTTAACAATTCATGTCATGATGATTATTGGTTGTATGTGGCTTGGTCACTTTATGCATGCAATTGATTGGCAAAGAAGAGATGATTTCGTTGACTTTGATGCTTATAATACAACCATCTCATTCTGTATGTTTCCAACTGAAAAACTGTTTCATGGTAGTTGTATCCAATTGACTTCCTTAATCTTTTACTCCGTTCTTTTATTCCAATTGATAGTTAATTTTCTGAACAAACACACATACAAAGACATGCCATTTTGCCTCTTTGAAACATCTGTAAGAAGGATGCAGTGCTCTTTGGAAATCTAACTTTTGTTGTATGGTAACGTAGGTGAGGTTGTGGGTGCTTGTTCGTTCCCTGTTGGGCATGGAACAAGCATGTTGAAGAAGGTGGCATCTGTTAAAATGCTGCATCAGTCATCCCATGTTCAAAATATGGCGTCATACATACTTAAAAGAAGGGTATATGTTGATAATTTGGTGGTTATGTTTTATATTTCAACGTTCTTGTTTTCTAATAATGCATTTTTTCAGGGACAACATAACGATGAAATGCAATCTTGTGGCTCCCTTTCCATTTCTACTTCATACATTGAGAAGAGCAAGGTAACTGACTTCGAAACTGAGCAGGCTGATGGAAAAGATTTAGATGGTGACATAGGCTTCTGGATTTCACTCACGCCAGACGGTCCATGGGATGGTTGCCGTTCATTACTTCCACTATCAGTGATTACTAGGAGAGTGAAAGATGGCCTTGTTGCTGTTGATGTTTCCATGAAAAATGGGAAGAAGCATGCAGTGTTCAGGAGTCTTATCTGTTTGAGAAATGATTCTGATATTGAATTGGACATCTCGACGTGCCACTCTAATCTTATTAACAGCTCTGATGCTACTTCAAGAAAAAACAGTCATAGCATTGTGGTTGAAGAGATCTTTGAGAATCAATTATACCATCCTGCATCGGGCTGGGTTGGTGATGCAGATGAGATGGGGCGTTGGAGCACTAGAGATTTCTCACATACATCTAATGTAAGTATCTTTGAAATGTTTAATCCTGACAGGCTCTTCAATTTATGATATCTATCATGTATTTCCTTTTTTCTTTGAAGGAATTTTTTGAACCTCCTCTACCCTCTGGATGGACATGGACATCAACATGGAATATTGACAGAAGTCAATTTGTTGACACTGATGGTTGGGCTTATGGCCCAGACTATCAGAGTATACGATGGCCGCCAAATTCTCCAAAGCCAGGAACCAAGTCAACCCGTGATGTTGTTCGTCGAAGACGCTGGACGAGACCAAGGCAAGAAATTGATAGCCGTGGTGCAGATCAAAATTTTCTTGGCATATCTATAGGTCCGGGTTGTTCTGTCGCTTTACCATGGAGATGCACGTCCGAGGATTCCGATCAGTGTCTGCGAATTCGTCCATCTGGTGATAACTCTCAAACTTCTTATGCTTGGGGACGTCCTGTTTCTATCGAGAAGGATTCTGTTCTTGAAAATCAAGGAATACTTTCTCGTCAAAACACCTTAAAGCATGGAAATAAGCCCTCGATCTCTCAGTTGAGGCTAAATCAACTGGAGAAGAAGGATCTTCTTTGGTGTTGTCCTGGATCTAGTGGTAGATTACTTTGGCTCTCCATTGGCACAGATGCATCAGCTCTTCATACGGATCTTAATACCCCTGTTTATGATTGGAAAATATCTGCCAGCTCTCCTTTGAAGCTTGAGAACAGGCTTCCATGTTCTTCAGAGTTTAAAATCTCCGAAAAGTTGAGAGATGGTAAACATATTGAAAGACATCGTGGTTTTCTACCATCCAGAGAGACTGCTCATATATACTCAGCTGATATACGGAATTTAATATATGTAACATTATCGTTTGAGGGTGGTTGGACTATGGAAAAGGTAATTCTAACTTTAACAATTGACGTGCTTTCCATTTGTCTGGTCTCTGCAGGTAGTTGTTTGTTGAAACCATCTTATAAATTTACGGTTTGATTTATGTTCTTTTCTCATGTTAATCCAGGATGAGGTCCTTATATTGGATATATCCTCTGCTAATCATGTTTCATCGTTTTGGATGCTCAATCAGCAGCGGAAAAGGTATTTGCTTGTAGTTTCATGTTCTGTTTGTTTATTTTGGAAAAAAAATTGCCATTTTTGTTACTTCTATGATGCATTCTTTCCATTCTATTTGGTCTTACGTCCATTTTTATGTTTAACGTGCGACTTGTACTCAGATCATTTACTATAATGCTAGAAAAGGTCATGGAATAAAGCGTATTTGACTGCTAATATATATGGGTTCATTTGGGTGCACTCCCTAGTAAAAAGATTTATTGAAGTTGTCTTTTGAAGATGGAGAGGTGCAAGTGGTTTTGAATGATGTTTTCGGTGGGAATCGCATTTCTGTAGCATTTTCAGTATGTACTAAAAACCAAAAGGAAGTTTTAAGACCTTATAAGTGTTTTGACTTTCTTAACATCCACCAAATTGCCAAATGTGTTTGTGGTAATGTTAAGGACCAAATGTGTATAGTTAAGGGATGTCTTGGTCGGATAACTAATTGATAATAGACGCAATTGTCTGATTTTGACTCGGTCTTGGTTAGATGTTGAAACATTGTTATATTCATCTTGGCAGGAGGTTGAGAGTAAGTATTGAGAGAGATTTGGGAGGAACTGCGGCTTCCACTAAAACAATTAGGTTTTTTGTTCCCTACTGGATAAACAACGAGTCTTTCCTGTCATTGGCATATAGAGTAGTGGAGATTGAACCATCAGAGGGTGCTGATGTTGAATCTTTTCAGAGGTCCAAGTTAATCAAATCTGCAAAATCTGCTGTGAAACTTTCCTCTGGCTTGTCAGTGGGAAGACAGGCTAGTACGAGGAGAATTGTTCAAGTACTTGAAGAAATTGAAGATAATAGTCCAACGCCTAGTATGCTCTCGCCCCAAGACTACATTGGCCGTGGTGGAGTTATGTTGTTCTCATCACGAAATGATGCATACCTTTCCCCAAGGGTGGGCATAGCTGTTGCGGTTCGAAACTGTGAGAACTTTAGTCCTGGAATGTCACTCCTTGAGCTGGAGAAAAAGGTGATAGGGATTTTTCAGAATCCTCTTATCGACAATGTCCGAGCCCTGCAATATTGACTTTCTATTTCTCACTTTCCTTGCAGCAACGAATTGACGTGAGGGCATTTAGTTCTGATTGGACTTACTACAAGCTTTCAGCTGTTCTACACATGACCTCAGATAGAACAAAGGTATTCCCTCACAATTTGTAAAATGCATGGGCTAGTGCAACCCCAGTTTCAATTTATATTCTGAACTTCCTATCTTTCTTAATCAGGGCCTCAACTTCAACTAGTGGCTGGGTTGTTTTTTGTCATTTTGACTTTTTTATGAAGCATATCTCCATGAGTCATTGTTGTTATGATTCATCAAAGAAACTCAGTTACAATTTGTTTAACTCAGAACTTCCGAGTTCTATTGAAGCTTTCTAAACATGAAATTACCAATGACACTGTTAGAGAAATGCAATATGTTAGTTAGTCTCTGTTAAGAAACCTGCTATTTACCACCATATGAAAGTGTTTTTGTTTTTACAATTAATATCATTACTCTTAGGCCAGGAAAATGAGTTTGGCGCTTCACTTATTGTTTTCAATTCTGCTTCCGCAGTCGATTGGATATACTTTTCATATTGCGGTTCTTTATGAACATGTGAAGTAATTCATCTGGTTATTTAGTTTTCAACAAATATCAGATTTTTGTTTTTTACTGGCAGACAGATAAGTGAAATCTGACAGTGCATGAAGTTCTAATTTGTGCTGCCGAGGGATTCTAGTTTATTTTTCTATTGATTTATCAATCAATGCGTTTATATCCTTCTATGTGCATGCAGGTTGTACATTTTCAACCACACTCTATGTTTGTCAACAGAGTTGGAGATAGTATATGCATGTGCCAGTGTGACACTCAGTCACTAGAATGGCTTCATCCCACTGAACCTTCCCGAAGCTTTGCGTGGTATTCTGGAAAAGCTGAGATGCTCAAGGTCTGTGTCATCAGCCACCCCTGAAACTTATATTCCCTTTCAGTGATATGTGACCTTATACCTTAATATTATATATTTCATTAACTTCAGTTAAGGATGGATGGCTACAAATGGAGTAACCCATTCTCAATTGGCACTGAAGGTCTAATATTGATATGCTTGATAAATGAATCTGGAAGTGGTGAAATGCAAATTGCTGTAGAAGTAAGAGGCGGGACGAAGACTTCACACTATGAAGTCATATTCCGTCCCAAATGTTTTGCAAGTCCTTACAGGTAAATTTTTAATTATACTCGACGAAAGAACTTGTGCTACTTGGGATTAGAAAAATAAGTCATCTTCCCAAGATTAGAGAATGCAGCGATTCATCTTATGTCTACTTGGTTGATTGGTTGTGTTAATATATGTTATGGTAATTGAGGTACTATTGTCTGACACTTGGGTGGATATATTCCTTAATATCTCTGAAATGGTGTCCTGTGAATATATACTTAAATTGGAAAAAAAAATTATACTTAGATTAGGAGTAACATGTTCAATCATAAGAACAGATAGTAATCTGTTAGCGCTCCACATTAAAGAAAACAAGGTCAATAAATTGAACTGCTTTGGTTGTTTGTCGCGCGATAAACTTACATGTGTCATGCAGAGTCTGGAATTTCTGGAGTACTCATGTTCAAGTAATTTTCAGAGTTCTGCATGAGTTCATTGTTCAAATGTTATACTTAATTGGTATATATAGCTTCGATCTAGTTATGGGTATTCTTATGGTTGTAATAGGAGTCATTCTCAATATTTTATTGCTTTGGTAAACATACTCGTGCTAGCCATAGTTATTCACTTTCTAGGACTCCAGTTACTGTTATGAATTCATTATGCATCTATCGTTACTTAGTTCCTCGCGATTTTATATGGTGTCTGATGCAAGCAATTCACAGGATTGAAAATCGTTCGTTCTTCTTACCTGTACAATTTCGTCAAGTGAATGGTTATGAAAACTCATGGAGGTCTCTTCTTCCAAATGCTGCTACTTCTTTTGCTTGGGAAGATCTTGGCAGACAACGATATCTGGAAATATTGATCGATGGAAACGATCCTACAACATCTCTGGTATATGATATCGATGAGATTAAAGATCATCAGCCTATTCAGGTTTCTGGAGGACCTAGGAAGGGTTTAAGAGTAATTATCGTTAGGGAAGAGAAAGTAAATGTTGTTAAGATCAGCGACTGGATGCCGGAAAATGAAGCACCGACGCTATTAAATAGAAGTCTTTCAGATTTACATCGAATTTCTGAAAGTAAATCTCAGCTTCAGCAATCAATACACGTGTCAGATAGTGAATTTCATCTCATCCTTGAAGTTGCAGAACTTGGGCTGTCCATCGTCGATCACACGCCAGAAGAGATATTATATGCTTCCTGGCAAAATTTTATGTTGTTTTATTCTACTGGACTGTGCTCTGGAATAAGCCGGTAATTTGTTTAATTAAATAGTTTTTAACAATCGTAATTTATTTATATTTTGAAGTGGTAATCAACATTTCTACTTGTACAGCTCCATTGTTTCACTAATAGTTTATGGTGGCTGTTCTGCAACTCAGGTTAAAAGTAAGAATGGGTGGAATTCAGGTGGATAATCAGTTGCCTCTAACTCCCATGCCAGTAATCTTTCGTCCACAAAGAGTTGCTGAGGAGACTGACTATGTCTTGAAGCTCTCAGTTACACAGCAGTATAGTGGATCTTTAGATTTATGTATTTATCCTTACATAGGCGTGCAGGCAAGTGCATGATTATATTTACATACCAGTTTATTTATTTTATAGTGCTAATAGCTTCTTTGGTGTGATAGGGCCCTGATAATACTGCATTTCTGATAAATTTTCACGAGCCAATAATCTGGCGTCTCCATGGGCTGTTCCAACGGGTCAATGCCACAAGGATCTTTGATAGCCAGACCACTTCTGTTTCAGTAGATCCCATTATACAGATAGGGTAATGCATTTCAACAATATCTTTTTGGCCTTTTCTATCCTCCCGTTTCCCAAGTGAATTAATTCTGCTAATGTGAATTGGCAGTGTTCTTAACATCTCTGAAGTTCGTTTTAAAGTTACCATGGCTATGTCCCCAACTCAACGTCCAGTTGGTGTCCTTGGATTTTGGGCAAGCTTAATGACAGCTCTTGGGAACACTGAAAATATGCCAGTAAGCATGCTGTGTTTTTGTCTGTTTGAAAAATATATATTATCCTTCGTTCGACCTTTTCATGTTTAATTTTTGAATCTTGAATGTGCAATACTTTAAACACAGAACACACTATGTTGTGCGTCAACAATAATTCTAATTGTCCAGACCAGATTATATGGAATACTAGCTCTATTGATAACTCATGATCGTAATTGTTCTCAATATCGAGATGCAAATTATCGTACCTTTTGGTATTGCTATATCAGGTTCGGATAAATCAGAGATTTCAAGAAAATGTTTCAACAAGGCAGAGTGTTCTGGTGAGTAATGCCATCTCAAATATCAAAAGGGATGTTCTTAGTCAGCCATTGCAACTGCTTTCGGGGGTCGATATCTTAGGCAACGCAAGTAGTGCACTTGGACATATGAGTAAAGGTGTTGCTGCCTTATCGATGGATAAGAAATTCATACAAAGTCGGCAAAGACAGGTTAGAAAGTCTTCCATTCTTGAACTCAAGTTAGACTACATTGATTTTGCTTATCAGTGTAGTTCAGATATATCTTTATGCCTGGTTGTTATAGAGAATTGGTTGGTGTATATTTTTCATTTATTTGGAATTATAAAAACTTATTTGAACTTTGAAGATATTGTCATAATGATCAAAACCATTTGAGAATTTCCTGCAACTCTGATTCTAAGTTCCTATTAGGCCATGATTATCTGTTTGTCTGCTAAAAAAGCTAAATAAATTGACATACATTCGAAAAATGAAGACAGCCTGAATGTAACACATGATTTCTTGGGAAATCCATTTATAGGTGGTGGTGTGGCAGTTTAATTTGAATCCGGTGTGCAATGTAAACCTGTTTGTTCCCTGCGCTTATATTTACTCACTTTGGCTAAAGCCCTGTACCATCTTGCCGACCTTCTTCTGGCACGCCTTTAATAACACAATGCACGGATTGATTACACTTGGATGAGTGTGATTGCACCTTTTTTTCCTAGTTATGACGGAAAAGGATACAGCTGATTGGATACTGCCTTTTATATCTTGCAGGAGAACAAAGGTGTAGAGGACTTTGGTGATGTAATCCGAGAGGGAGGTGGGGCCTTAGCTAAGGGCTTATTTAGAGGAGTTACTGGAATTTTAACAAAACCTCTTGAAGGTGCAAAAGCATCTGGCGTTGAGGGCTTTGTGCAGGGTGTTGGGAAGGGATTGATTGGGGCTGCTGCACAGCCTGTTAGTGGCGTTTTAGATCTTTTATCGAAAACTACGGAAGGTGCAAATGCAATGCGAATGAAGATAGCGTCAGCTATTGCTTCAGAAGATCAACTCTTGCGCAAGAGGCTGCCCCGTGCTATAGGTGGTGATAATTTGCTTCGACCATATGATTCGCACAAAGCTCAGGGTCAGGTAATGTTCTCCAGTCCCCATTGATTGGCTGGTAATTTGTGCTATTATCAGGATATCTTAAACTTTCCTTATGAATGACATAAGATCTGGATGAAAAGATACTTTACCATTTTATGTTATATATTAAATTTATTGATGCCATGCTTTGTAATTCCCTATAACTTCCCATCAAACATTTTCGACTCCTCAATCACTGTGGAATGTAAATGTTGAGCATTTTCTGTACACTGTTTCTATTCCATTGTCATCTGGTTGGTTGTGCTTGCTAAATAATCTCTGATATGATATGACTGACAACTATCTTCCTCATGATGCAGGCCATACTACAATTAGCAGAATCAGTGTCATTCCTTGGTCAGGTTGATCTGTTTAAAGTACGAGGGAAGTTTGCCCTAACAGATGCATATGAAGATCATTTTGCTCTTCCTAAAGGCAGAATCATTCTTGTTACCCATAGAAGAGTTATACTCTTACAAGTGAGTGAATCAAGTTTAAGCCCTTTCTCAGATCCCCTAACTAGTCCATCGACCTTCAATTATGTATTGTATTCAAACTCACATTTTGTTGTATGTTGATTTCAGCAACCTTCCAACCTTATTGCACAAAGAAAATTTAATGCTGCTAGAGATGCATGCTCGGTGCTCTGGGATGTCTCGTGGGATGATTTAGCCACATTGGAGTTAGTACGTGGAAAGAAAGATCGCTCCGATGCTCTGCCATCACGGGTTGTTCTTTATTTACATGGTAGATCTCTTGACGTGAAGGACCAAATTCGGATCATAAAGTGTAGCCGTGATTCTGATCAAGCTATTGAAGTCTATACATCTATCGAGCAAGCAAGATGTACATATGGGCCATCTCAGTCCATGGTTTGATCTTGAACTATCTAATAATCATACTTTTTCGCTACATGCTTATATACATAGGGAGGATAACAACATGGTGTAGAATGTTTGTACTTCAGCTGAAACCACTGAAAAGTTGTTGACATTCTGATGAACGGAAAAAGGTTTGTCATTCTTACAACTTTGCTCTTCATTTGTAGGCCTTGCAGAAGAGGAAAGTTTCTAGGCCGTACTCTCCTGCAATCGAGACTGTGGCGCCTCAAGGAGCATATGTCCTCTCACCCCAACGGATACCTTCATCTGTAACCCTCAGCTCAACCCTTGGAGCACTGAACGCCGACTGATATACCATAACGAATAGTTGTTATCGCCACAAGGGATGAATACCGTCCCTCGATGCCACCCTTTGTGCGAGTTGAATATGGTATAACTGAGATTTTGGTCAGCGGATTTTATCAAAATTTTGTGGGTTCCAAAGAAGCGAGAATAGAATCCTCATGGTACGGTATGTGCACGTTAATAACGCCTTGTCTCCATATTTTATCAGAATCTGAGGATTGAATGCCAAACAAATCCCAATTGCTGGTTTTTTTTTTTTTTGCCGTTATCCAGTAAACGAGGGAGACGAAGGTTTAGACAGAGACGGCCTCCTAACTGAAGTGCCGATAGACGAATAAAATAGCGTGTATATAGATAGCACATATATATATATATATATATATATCCTATAGTAGACATTTGGAGTGTTACTTAAAAAGCATATTTATACATTTGGTTTTCCCTTAAAACGAATGTGCTTTTTTCTGTACATAATAGTTCAATTTGTCACCATATATTTATCATCCTTTTACATGAATGATAGTTCAATTGCCGTTGGTCTTTTCTATAAATAAATGAAACTGAAAACTTGTGGGACGTTTGATACTTCTCTTATCTCATTCATCCACTCATCCTTTGTTTTGAACCAACCGCTGAATGTAAGGTGTGCTCTGTTTTGATAGATATCGATAGTGTCACTTGCTATTTATTTATTAATTTATTTATCTCATTTGGCAAATTAGAATATAAATAGGTGAATGGAATGCTTAAAGAAATAAATAAAAGAAATAGGTTGAGAAAGAGAAACTCGATTAGTGGTACAAGGCTGGTATTTGACGGTGGAGATCGAGCAGCCACAACAAATCAACGGCTGTCGTAAATTGACTGATTTAATTAAGAGATAATTATTTATATATAATCATTCTCATCAATTGTTTTACAAATAGAGGAAGATTAGACCGTAAAGAGAAAGACTTTACAACAGTGCTTGTTCGAAGACGATGGCTATGGCGAGTATCGTTAGGCGTAGAGCTACTACGTCTGTTCTTTCATCATCCTATTTTAAGGCATACGCTTTGGGGGCACCTAGGGGATTCGCTTCTGGATCCCATGAGAACGACGTCGTTGTGATTGGCGGTGGTCCCGGCGGGTACGTGGCGGCGATTAAGGCGGCGCAGCTGGGGTTGAAGACAACTTGCATCGAGAAGCGTGGCACTCTCGGAGGCACCTGTCTCAACGTTGGTTGCATCCCGTCGAAGGTCAAATTCATATGCCTTGAACTTTATTATTACCTCTAGATCTGTTTTTTTTTTCTCATCCGTGTATTCTTTGCACTTTTGACTGATGTACTTTGTCTTTTTAATATGCCCTCTTTCCTTGCATTCGTTACCTATATATTTGTTGTTAATCTAATTTATTTATCCCACTATATCACAAAACTGCTTTTTTTTTTCGATTTGATTTTAAAAAGTGTCTTTCCCATTTTTCGTTTTTTGGGCTGGCTGGTGACCAAGAGAAACTTCAGTTTGGGCAAACTATATGCAGTCGGTAACTTGCATAATGTATTTTTTTTTTTTTTGTAGAATAGAATGGCTGGTTTTCATGATTCTGAGCATTTCATCTGTTTACTTGGGGTCTGGAGGTTTATTTTTCATTCTATAACTAATGTGCTCTTCTTTTTAGCCTTTTTTTGATATTGATGGATGAGAATAGAAATCTAATCACAATCTTTGTTGTCCTAGAGGACCCCTTAAGATGTATGGATTAGTTATTCCTCCAAGAAACTCCTAATAATGCTGAGTTATGATTTTTCCTTGGGCATGGTCCTTTTCGTCCATCAATGAGCGGCGTTGGCGTTGTATTGACTTTTAATCTTACTGAAATATCTCTGTGGCAATGCTGCAATTTTTTTCTTTTTTTCTTTTTTCAGGCATTACTTCATTCATCTCACATGTACCACGAGGCAAAGCATGCATTTGCCCACCATGGTGTAAAACTAGGTTCTATTGAGGTCGATCTACCTGCCATGATGGCCCAGAAGGACAAAGCTGTAGGTAATTTGACAAAAGGTATCGAGGGCCTGTTCAAGAAGAACAAAGTAAACTATGTCAAGGGTTGGGGAAAGTTCCTTTCCCCATCTGAAGTTTCAGTCGATACTTTAGACGGTGGCAGCACAGTCGTCAAAGGGAAGAACATCATTGTGGCCACTGGCTCCGATGTCAAAAGTCTGCCCGGGATAACCATTGATGAAGAGAGAATTGTATCATCTACTGGGGCTTTAGCCTTGAAGGAGATTCCAAAGAAACTCATCGTGATAGGGGCTGGCTATATTGGCCTGGAGATGGGCTCCGTCTGGGGCCGCCTGGGGTCTGAAGTCACTGTTGTGGAGTTTGCCCCCGACATCGTACCGACCATGGACGCCGAAATTAGGAAACAGTTCCAGCGTTCCCTTGAGAAGCAGAAGATGAAATTCATGCTCAAAACAAAGGTTATCTCCGTGGACACCTTGGGAAATGGTGTGAAGTTGACACTTGAACCTGCCGCTGGAGGCGAACAGACCACTCTTGAGGCTGACGTC
Source organism: Lindernia subracemosa (assembly GCA_028392965.1). Taxonomy (NCBI): domain Eukaryota; kingdom Viridiplantae; phylum Streptophyta; class Magnoliopsida; order Lamiales; family Linderniaceae; genus Vandellia; species Vandellia subracemosa. Next base: position 687,474 of record JAQPCC010000046.1, read on the forward strand.
GTCCTCGTTTCAGCCGGCAGAACTCCGTTTACATCAGGGCTTCAACTGGAAAAAATAGGAGTCGAAACTGACAAAGCTGGCCGGATCTTGGTGAACAAACGGTTTGCTACAAACATACCTGGAGTATATGCCATTGGCGATGTCATCCCCGGGCCAATGCTCGCCCACAAGGCCGAAGAGGACGGTGTTGCCTGTGTGGAATACATTGCTGGTAAGGAAGGCCACGTGGACTACGATTTGGTCCCTGGAGTTGTGTACACCTCCCCAGAGGTGGCGTACGTCGGGAAAACCGAGGAGCAGGTGAAGACGACCGGGGTTGACTATCGAGTGGGCAAGTTCCCTCTCATGGCAAACAGCAGGGCCAAGGCAATCGACAATGCCGAGGGACTCGTCAAGATCATCGCCGAGAAGGAGACTGACAAGATCTTGGGCGTCCACATCATGGCACCAAATGCAGGTGAGCTCATTCACGAGGCCGTCTTGGCTCTCCAGTACGGAGCTTCGAGCGAAGACATAGCTCGCACTTGCCATGCTCATCCTACGATGAGTGAGGCATTGAAGGAAGCTGCCATGGCCACTTATGACAAGCCCATTCACATCTAGGAAAAAAGAAAGGGCAGCTGATAATTTATTCATTGTGTCTTATCTGTGTTTTGTTTTGGCTTGAACCATTTGGTTGATTTCTGCCTCTTTTGGTTGCCTCTTTGTAGGGCTAATAATCAAACAGCGATCACAGAACTTTCTGAAACAATCTGCTGCATCATATACTCTTTCTTGCATTCAGATTGTTTTCTTACCCATGTTTGGTGATAAATAAATTCGAAACTAATTAGGATTATACTAAGATTAGTACACCATTAGGTTATATATTACAAAAATCCAGTTGAGGCCCATAACCATATTGCCCGAAACGAAGATCTTAGTTCTTACCCAGACCCACACGACAAGACAACCCTCCATCGTGGTGAAATATTCGGTTCTTCATCAACCTCTACACTACAGTAGGTAGACACCCTTCATCGATTGGATTGCCGTCGAGTCGAGTCACTCCTCCTTCAATTGTAGAATCGTCGGTTGGTAGGACTTACCATGTCTGAGCTGAATCAGACACTGCAACCGCCCGGTGATTCGCCTTTTTCGTTTTTTTTCGTCTTATTTAGTTGTTAGTGTTCAGCGATAGCATTTGCTGGAACTTATTGCGTTGTTTATGATTTACTTTTGTAATTACAGATTTGTCGGAGGATATTAAGGCCTTGCAGCTTGATTCACCTGGTATAGTTAATTCTTCGTTGTTCTCTTTGAATCTTCAGTAGTCGTAACAATTTGGGTCATATGGTTTTTGCTTATGCTGATTTCCCAGTTATGTTAGAAGTAGGGTTAGGGGATTGTTTTGATTATGGATGTTCTGATGCGGAACTTTTTTGCCATTTTGGATTATTGATAGCCGAAGATACCACGGTGGCTGGTATGGAGTCTGTGAAGCCTGATGATGCTGTCCATTCTGATAAAGGAGGAGGTAGACGGAGTTTAATTTACTATTATTTCTTTTCTTGATTATTGGATTCAATTCAAGAAATATTGAGCTTTTGGGCTTTACATTTCATGTTTTCCACCATGCTTTCATAATTGGCTGTCGCATTCTCATATGTTATCTGAAAGATGGGTCGCAATATTCATCAAATTAGACGCTTTATTGATAGGAGTTATTTTAAGTTAAATGAATAGTTTATTTCTGAATGGATGTAGGACATGTGGATGCTGGCCTTAAGCAAGTGAAAGCAGAAGATGTAGTGGAATGTAAGACAGACTACAGAACAGATTACTTCTAATTTTCCCGGTTCTTGCTTTTCTTACTTCTTTAAGGGATGACACACTGTTTTTACCATTTTTTTTTACTTCAGAAAAAGCTTGCTGACCTTCAATTTCTTTTATTTGTAATACAGCTAAGGAGAAGGAGATCTCTCCTCTAGATGATAATGATGAGGCCGAAGAACAAAAAAAACGACATCTGAATGTTGTATTTATTGGTCATGTTGGTAGGTGGTATTAGATCTCTGAAATTTCATTTTTGTTTCTTTGTCTAACTAAATTTCTGTCCGGGTCTCTTATTGGAGTTAATCACTTTTTCCAAATAAACAAACTAAGATTGCATTTAGAAACTATGTCGACATTAATGGATATCCTAAATGGATATTGGACCAATTCAGTTAATGATGAATTTTGTAGTTTTTAATTTTGAGTAAGTTATATTTGTTACTTGAATGCGTTTCGTTCCATGGTCAAGTAGTATTCCAAGCTGTGTACCCCTTTAGCTTAACAATTAACATATTAGAAGATAGAAGTTCAACTTTGTGATCTGGGTATCACTCTCAATTTTTAATCGTAAGGATTGTCTTACTTATATATGGACTGCAGATGCTGGAAAATCCACGATTGGGGGGCAGATACTATTCCTCAGTGGTCAAGTTGATGAACGTACCATTCAAAAATATGAGAAAGAAGCTAAAGATAAAAGTAGAGAGAGTTGGTGAGTACAACTATTGTACATCATTATAAACGTTTACTTCACTTTTCTCCGTCAATGTTTGCTTGAATGGAACTTTTACTTTTGAGATATATCTTCCAACATGCAAAGTGACATAAACTGCGTTTTATTTATTTGGTGTTGTCACTATTAACTATTTCGAGGTTTGAGCTTCAGTATAGATCTTGACTCTTGTACACGGTTTTCATTTCTTGCTGGAGGCTAACCTATTCCTCGTTGAGTGTCTTCAGTTGTCCCAAATGGACCTCTGTAGCAGCGCTGATTCCTTTACGCGTTCTTTTGTTAGGTATATGGCTTATATAATGGATACAAATGAAGAAGAAAGAGTTAAGGTATACAATCATTTCTATTCAAACTCAAATGATATGTCTGTACCATTTTGCGTTAAATCCCAATATTGCATCGTTGAGTTGATGGGTGGTTGATATCTTTCTCCATGGCAGGGGAAAACAGTTGAAGTTGGGAGGGCCCACTTTGAAACAGAAACTACGAGATTCACAATATTGGATGCCCCGGTAGTCTATACCTCTCTTCTAATTTACTCAGAGACAAAGCTATTTTGGTTTCTATTTTCCATTCCCAATCTATTTCGAAACAAGAAATTATGTTTTTCTGTAGCAACTTTCTCTCTCGTTTTCCCCCCATTTCAATATCTGTAACCTTGATTACAGTTAGAGATTTAGAATCTCCATTAACTCTATAATCAGTAATTTTTTTCGTCAATCTCCAATTCTCCAATCCAATGACTCCCGCCGCTGAAATGGTCAACTATATTTATTCATCCAAGATTCAAATCATGGGTAGCATCAATAGTCAATACCAGCGTGCATCAGAAGAAAACTCTTTCCATTTGCTTACCAAAAACATGTTATTTTCGTATGGTTTTGTTGATGAAAACAAAAATGCGTCATAGTATCCAGAAAGCAAAGTGTACTTTTCTAGAACAATCTAGCATAATTTTAGTTCTATTTAGACTATACTTTTTACCTCTGCTTTCGTAGGGTCACAAAAGCTATGTACCCAACATGATCAGTGGGGCATCTCAGGCAGACATAGGTGTATTGGTAAACATTCTGATTCTAGGGAACTACTATATAGCTCAGCTAGTATGATATTGCTTATCTATCATGACCCATGATTACCATTATTATTCTCTATACTTCCGAATTCAGGTAATTTCTGCTCGTAAAGGAGAATTTGAGACTGGTTATGAGAGAGGTGGACAGACTCGTGAACATGTTCAACTGGCAAAGACTTTAGGGGTCTCTAAGCTGATAGTTGTTGTGAACAAAATGGACGAGCCTACGGTGCAATGGTCAAAAGAAAGGTGTGATGGATGCAATCACGATTAACGTCAGTCGTCATAAATTTCAATGTCTAACAATATTGTACATTATTGCTGATGCAGATTTGATGAGATTGAATCCAAAATGAATTCATTCCTGAAGTCCTCAGGATACAATGTCAAAAAAGGTAATCTGAAACGAACATCCTCAAGCATGTTCTCACGCATATCAGAATTGCCCACTTATATTGTTTAATGTTGATAAGTTCCATCTGATGCATAAATTATATAAGTTTGGGTTGTAATAAGGGAAGGGTGTGATGGGTTCATCATACTCGAGATAGCTAACATGTGCTCCCAGGGTGGGCACATCCAGTTGTTTTGCATTGAAATGTGCTAAGTTTATAGTTTTATTTTCATACATTTTCACTATGCTAATGTGGGCACTTGGAAATTGGATGGCTGAAATGATGGTCAGACATGTGCAATGAGGAACAGCCTGAGACCACATATTGCTTTGACCTAAGGCACTGTTCCTAAATTTTGAAGTTAGCATATGCCTCTTGCATGAAATTCATTATCTGCATTCTTCGGGGAAACTTCTTAGTGAATGTGCTTTGTGATAGTTTTTTATATGATATGATTCTATAAAGATACGGTAGGTACGGTACGATATATAATTAATTTGTTACTCCACCTTCCAGATGTTCAGTTTTTGCCTATATCTGGTCTTCTGGGGACAAATATGCAGACCAGAGTTGACAAGCGGGTGTGCCCTTGGTGGAATGGTCCGTGCCTTTTTGAGACTCTTGATGCCATTGAAGTACCACTACGTGATCCAAAAGGTCCATTTAGGTAGAATAGAATCTCTAATCACTCCCTGTTCTCTGCTTCTCATAGACTACCAATATTTTGCTGGTTTTTCTATTTATGATGAATCGTTCGTGTGTTAAAAGGTGCCCAATTCAGTTGTTTATTATGTACATGTTAACTCCAGTGATTTTTTCAATACCTCTCATTAGTAAGCTTCTATAAAATAACCATTCACCAATAATTTTGCAGCTTCCTAACTATTTGGTACATTTTCCTATGCTTTGGAACTTTCCCTATTTCGTCTTACAGATATTTTAGGTTATTTCCATCCTTATTTGCTCCTGGATTGTCCAACTGATTTACTTGTGCCAACAGAATGCCTATCATTGACAAATTCAAAGACATGGGGACTGTTGTTATGGGCAAGATAGAATCTGGCAGTGTTCGTGAGGGTGACAATTTGATGATGATGCCAAATAAGGTTTGGTAGTGTTGTTGTTTGATATTCCAAAACTGATGAGTTTCATCACTCGTTTGAACTGAGCATTTTTCTAATGTTAGCTGAGTTGTTCGTTCAGATTCAGGTTAAAGTCAGCGCCATCTTCATTGATGAAGACAGAGTAAGGCGTGCAGGACCTGGTGAGAACCTGCGAGTCAGGATATCTGGGATTGAAGAAGACGATATAATAGCTGGTTTCGTTTTGTGTAGCAATGGTAGGTATTTATGTTGAATTTTCTTCCATTTTAATTTGTCATCGTAAAAAAATATATATATTCACATCGTAAGGATCTTTTGAAGTCTTTGTATCCAATCTTTATTTGTTGGTCTGCTGTTTTGTTGATACTTTTCCGCGGTCCTAACTGTAGCATAACTTGGAGACCTTGTTTGCCGCTGACAACCAAACTGCGCTTGCTCGGTTTGAAATTCTCCGGCAAATTAACTTTTCAGTATATTCTTTCATGACTTGAGAACGTTGTGTGCAGTGAAATCAATACCTGCTGTGTCCGAGTTTGTTGCTCATTTGCAGATTCTCGAGCTGATCGACAATGTAAGTGTATTCTTTTTTTTTTTTTTTATTGTGGTTCATTGTGATGCATACCTGCATGGATTTGGTGGAACATCAGTGTAATTTTTCATCACCTCAGGCAATTTTTTGTGCTGGCTACAAAGCCGTTCTGCACATTCACGCAATTGTCGAGGAATGCGAGGTTTTGGAGTTGATGCATCAGATTGATCCAAAAACCAGAAAACCCATGAAAAAGAAACCTCTCTTCGTCAAGCAAGGTGCTTTGGTAGTATGTCGCGTTCAGGTCAGCTTTCGTACCCTATCATTCATTTGGTGGTGTAATGTTGTTACTCTGTTTCTAATGTTCGGACATCTATTGTCATTTGGTCACGTCATTCATGTTTAATTTTGAAAGTGTGTTGTTTCAGGCGAATAACATGATATGTGTCGAGAAGTTCTCCGATTTCCCGCAGCTGGGACGGTTTACTCTCCGTACCGAAGGTTAGACGACTACTTCACTGAATGAGCTTATTATATGCATAATATTCCAAGTAAAATCTCCTGATGGTATTTGCATTTGCCAGGGAGAACTGTAGCTGTGGGGAAGGTTACTGATCTGCCTATCACAAATGACAGTAGTGCTTAAACAATTTATCCATAGAAGATATTTATTACAAGGCCCATTATTGACATTGAGGTGTGTCTTGAGTTATTTTACACCAATCAAGTTGAGTCGAACTTAGTTGCATCACACTATTTAAAAATGCTTTTGAATAATAATAATTTAAAAATGCTTTTGAATAATAATAATTATATTTATGTCTAACGACTTGACTGTGCTGTGTTTTTTCGAGAGCTTGATCCTATCCTAGAATGGGGCAGGCTGCTGTGCTGCTATTACATAGTATCATTAAAAAATGGTAGTTGTGATGATGTAACTAATTTGTTGATTTTGACTTTCTTGTTGACCACGCCCTTTTGGGCTTTGCGTTTGACTTTGACTTTTATCATTGAAGTAATGGATATGGTGTTCGAAAATATATATATATATATATATATATATCTATATATCGCCATCAGTAAGATATTGCGAACCCACCAACTCAACTATACATAAAAACTCCTCTTGCTTTGGGCACCAAGTAAGTACTTGTCCGAGCCCCGAGGTATGATATAATTTACATTTCTGTTAGTTGACAAAAAAACCTCCAAATATTCGATATTATTGCATTATACCTAATTGTAAATAAAATGACTCCTAACACTAGCTTTTTTTTTTTTTTTTCAATATATACTCTCTTTAGCTTTACACAATAAAACTTGAACAAGTCTCTCTCTCTCTCTCTCTCTGATTCGCGCCGACGCAGGTTGGTCACCTCATTTTGTATGTTTGACTGCTTGCCTAGGCATTGAACAGATGACATATTATATATATATATATATAATGTCCACAACTTAAGTATGGCCTAATTTTTTACAAGAATTTTTAAATGGGCTTGTAATTTTATTCTTTTTGTGATATAGTTTGGCTTAAACACCACGTGACTTAGTTGTTTAATCATCGCCTTCTCCAATATCCTAATACTTTGTAATAAATAATAACACATATCAAGAGTATAGTTTAGTGATATAATTGAGACCAAATTGCAATTATGAATCAGATTAGCAACTTAGTGTTTGGGCTTTCCACAACAGAATGTCTCACTTCGTGAAGAAAGTCGCACATATCCGCATGATGTACTGAATGTCGTGTTCATATTTAGACGACATGTTAACCTTATTATTAATTAGTTAATTAAATACTTTATAGCACCATTGTCGTCGCATTACTTTGCACTTACGATGATGCCTACTTTTGAAACATACGAAAAAGATAAATGGGTTCAAAATGTTTTGATTAATTGGTTGCTTTGCGTATATATAATCATAAATAATGTTTGTTGTCTTATTATGCAAATGCAACTTGTAAGTTTCACATGAATCATCCGGCAAAATCATATATAAGAGACAATAATGATCGGTTGCTAATTCAATAAAAACTTAGAACAACAACGTTATGATTATATCCTTAACCAAATACTAGATTGCAATGACATACCAAGTACCATGCTTCATAAATTGTCCATTTTGGTTTACCTTTCTTTATTCAATTCATTTAAACAACTATTAAAAGAGAATATATAGATATAGATAGAAAAGTATCACATCAAACGTGCGGTGTGGCACTTAAGGCCATATTAAAGGTCAATGACTTGTTAAAATGTGAGACTACAATTATAATTATTATCTCCAAGATAGATCTGTGGAAAAAGGACATAAAGCCTCAATTAATCAATATATATATATATATATACACATTGCGTAATTATCCTAATGAGATATAAATTCGTCGTCGTCTAATGGTGACTTTTTGCGTATACATACGCCAAAGGGAATTTGGTAATAACTCATAAGAAAGTTGTAGAAAAGAAAACCCAACAAGGACATATTTATTATGTACATTAATCAAATCAAATACGAAGCCGTCTACGGTCAGAAATAGCATATTGCAATCTTGAATGAGATATAAGCTCGTCTATGTTTAAGTCAAAGACGTTTCCTTGTAGTATATGTGCAGCCGAACGAAATTAAAGGTTAAGAATAATTACTATATAATCATAATAAATAATAATAGTAATCAAACCAAGTTTGGGCCTTTCATCTTAATCTCTATACTTTAATTTATTTGTAGTCACTTACTTTTCTGACCACCTCGTAAATGTAATGAACATGCATGCATTTAGGTCGTCCGCCATTATTATTTTATTGTATATTACATTTTTTTCCTTCATAAACCTTTTGTTGTTGTAATGAAAATAAAGGCCTTAAGTGGACGGCCTATATATCTTGTATGTTGTTAAAGATGTATACATATAATAATAAGATACAGAGTAATTCCATCAAATTATTATTACTACTATTATTGGATTCATGTAATTAGTGGAATCAGTTTTCATTCAACAGCTACGTAGATGTGACATCAAGAAATTATCTAATTAAAATGATAATTAAACGTCTTTCATGCAATCAAGCAAAAGATCTCAGACAAAAGAGAAAAGAGAAAGACATCGATCATCTTAGAGACACATATTAGTCTCATCGTCGATAATGCTTCATTTCCTTTCCCAATGAACCCATTGAAGCCTGCCACGTATCATGCACAAAGAGAGTTAAGTCAACTTAAATTGGAATATTAATGCAATCGAATTATAACTAAATTAGCGCCAGTCTCAATCGTATTGAATAATGTTATAAATCACTACTTTAATTATTAAAATACGGAAAACAGTGTTAATTATCTAATGCTACTATGTATAAAGAAATATATATAATATGATTAAGCTAAACCGCGAAAACCCTAGAATTAAGAACCTATATATGCCAATTGGTAATGATTAAAACAGCACAAAACCCTAGTTAAGAATATATGGTAATAGATCATTTCTTCCAAAGGGAGGATACGAAAGCTGAAGCATTTCGTTGAGAAGGAAAGATATATATATAATCAATTATAAAAAGTAGAGGCCGGTGTAGTAGTGTAGGCACCTAGCTAGGGTTTTATTTTTTTTTTCTTTTCGATAAATACAAAATTCTTAGCTATTCATGATATAGATCTTACGGACTTTTTAATAATTTATAATGTTTTATTGTTATGTGTTGGAATACAAATTGAATCGAGTGGCAAAGAGATGTGTATGTATTATATTATTGTGACAGATGGAAAAGACTTTTGATCTCACAAGAAAGGAATATATATATATATATATATATATATATATATATATGAACATGTAAGTTGATGCAATGGGACACGTGTAGATATTTGTTTGCCTCATTATGCATTTAGTCTTGCTATGCTTTTAACCCTCCAGTCCCCTTTTGGGGAGTATGTTATGTGTATGGAACAAAATTATTATTTAATTGAATTAATAATTTATATATTATATATATATATATATGCGGAACCCCTCTAGAAGCTAATAGCATTCACCATAAATCTTTTGCTAGGTTAATCCACCAATTGAAGCTTATAATAGGCGAAAAGACTTGGGTGATGAATCTAAGATAGAATCATTTTGTAGATAATAATACTTATAATAATGATTGCAAGAATATAATCTGAAAAAACAATTATTTCGGGCAAGTATATATGCATGACGTATCAGTTTTCTAGATACCCCAATACGTATTTATGTCAAGATGCTCACATAAGCTTCATCACGTCACACTTATTACAAGTTACATTTAGTTTATACAATACAATTGTTGTTTTTTATGTGTAGTATGCCTGGGGGATTTAAATATAAATTGTAAGTTAAAAAGCTTTGTGTAAGAAATATCTAACCCTTGAGGGATAGAAATGTAAATACAGAAATAGAAAAGGGAAAAACAATTGTAGGAGAAGCTCTGTAGATTAGATTGAGCTGCTGGGAATTAAATAGGGAAGTTATTTTTTATCTAGTAGAGTAGCTAGCTATCCTGAAATTTAAATAAAAAAATATATATTTTATTTGATAGCAGTATGTATGTAAATCTTTTTCCTCCGTGATAACCACATGAGGCTGATGTAAGACTATACGTCTCACACATTCATATATATATCAAGATTGGTCCCCTATATATATAAGGGCAAACATCCTAAATCTTGAAACTGTTTTTGATTGGTGACCATAAATATATTAATAGGTAACGGCTCATTCAAGAAATCAGCACAATTTATATTTTAATTTATTTTATTTAATACGCAATTTACCACCTATGGTTAAATAGTTATGAGAATGAGGGTAGGGTTTGCATGAATATATATATATATATATATATTATATATATACACACGAAAGAATGGAGGGCAACGGCTGCATTTATGGCAATAATATAAATACGTTTAAATGAATATCAAAATGTACGTCGAATGTAATGCGAATAACTCTGCATGCCCACAAAGGCTAATAGCGATTTAATATTACATGCATGCGGACATTTTATTTCAGTTCGATAGATATGTAAAAGAATATGTATAAAACGAAGACAATCACATAGCTCTACTCTCTCTTACCTATATAGTAACTCTCAAATGCTTGTTTTCTCAGATTTAATTATATTAATTGGGCAGTTCAATATAACATATATAATAGTGGAATTTTGCAACAACATACCGTCCGAAATTCTTAGTGATAAAGTCAATAAATTCAATGACAAGTTGATCAAAGTTAAATATTATATATCTATATATATATAAAGTGAAGCTAGAGATGGATCATCTCATTTCCATTCCACACGGAGCAAAGTAAGAAAGTCAAAGTGTCAAACTTCAAAGCCCTCACTCGGTAATAATAATAATATTAATAATATACTTAGCAAAGGCTTTTAAAGTGCGTGCGTGCTTATTAGTACATAAAAATAATATATTATATAAGAAAGGACATCAATGTCCAATTGCGGCTTTGATGCCCCCTTCTCATATATCTCTCTCTCTATCTTTCCCATCTATATAAAGCCCCACACTCATTATCCTCTTTGTTAATCCAGCAAATCATCTCATACATAAACATTTCTGTCTTGTATAAATCTCTCCATCCATCAAAAGCAAGTAGAAATATCTCCCAATTCTTACAAATATAAGAGCTTTTCTTGCGTCAATCAATCTATCAATCAATCATCTCAGTTTCCTTTCATATTTATTTCTTATCTGTGTAAGCCGAGGAAGAAGAAAAGAGACATGAATAATCAACAACAAGTTGATAAGGTTTCCAAAAAGATGAAGCAGATTGTCAGCGAAGACGATGAGTCGGACCTGAGAAGAGGGCCGTGGACCGTTGATGAAGACTTCACCCTCATCAACTACATCGCTCATCATGGCGAAGGAAGATGGAACTCTCTTGCCCGTTTCGCAGGTAATACATATACATATATATATATATAGAGAGAGAGAGAGAGAGAGAGGAGGGAGAGAGAGATTAGTGCATGGATATAGATATTAGAACTCATTGTCCGTACAGAATACAACTCATCTGTTAAAAGTAATCGAGTGGCTTCAGAGAAAAAAGGCTAAAGAAAAAAAAAGCTGAAATTTGCTTGTGAAACTTTACCAATGAAAGAAATATTTTTTTTTTCTTTTTCTTTTTCATCATCTTTGATCATCAAACGCAGGTCTGAAACGAACTGGAAAGAGCTGCAGATTGAGATGGTTGAACTACTTGCGCCCCGACGTTCGTCGAGGCAATATCACCCTCGAAGAACAGCTCCTTATTCTTGAACTCCATTCTCGCTGGGGCAATAGGTATATATATGCACTTTATTACATACATATATATATGTAATATGCTCGAAAATCTTATCAAAGTCTCATTAATTTTCGTATATATATAGGTGGTCGAAGATCGCTCAACATTTGCCTGGAAGGACAGACAATGAGATAAAGAACTACTGGCGAACAAGGGTTCAAAAGCATGCCAAACAGCTCAAGTGCGACGTCAACAGCAAGCAGTTCAAAGACACCATGAGATATCTATGGATGCCCAGATTGGTCGAGAGGATACAAGCTTCCGCCGCCGCCGCCACAACAACCACCGTTGCACCACTACCACCGGCGGTGGACGCCTCGTCGTCATCTGCCATGAGTCAACCCTGCTACAACAATACCCTGAGCTACCCCGACATAGTCTCCGATCATCAAATTATGCTTCCACAATACTACCCTGCAGCAGCCCACAATAATTTAATCACTCCAGAAAATTCGAGCACCGTCGCCTCGTCGGAATCCTTCGGCACGCCTGTTTCTGAACTCACGGAGTCCAACTACGGCGGTTATCGTCCAGTAGTCAACGGCGATGATCATCTTCGTCAGGGGAATAATATCAATGTTGATCAAGATTATCATCAGTATTGCTATGACCACCATCGCCGTCGTCAGATTGACTCCTCGGCCGCGTCCTATGGTCTGAACGCCACTAGTGCAGGCGGAGATATCGGTTACTCCGACCAGTTAGGAATTATGGGCTTCGTCGACGATCGGCAGAACAACCATCAGTGGATCGCCGACGTCGACGGCGGGTCAGATCACGACAGCTTGTGGAATGTGGATGACGTATGGTTCTTACAACAACAGTTCAACAGCAACTTTTAGATTAAAAAAAACCATCAAGGGCCGTACGTATGATGATTCAAAAATTAATATGATGATTAATTAAGTAATTAATAAATCAAAACCCTAGAGATATTATATACGTGAAATAGCTACAAGTCTTGAAAACCTTTTGTACACAGTTGTTTTTATTTTCTTTCTTCCTTGTTTTACACGAAAATTACTTTGTGGAATTAGAGAAAAAAAAAATGTAACTTGTTTGTTATTTCATTCTTTAGTGTTTAGTAAATGGGATAGTTTTGCTATATAATATGAAGAAAATGAAATAATTGAAGTAATGAAGGATTTGTATTAGGGTTTATTTGAATATAATATATGTTGGAGATGGATGGGCATAATAATTGATTCCACTAGCTTTTATTGCATAAATGTCTTTGTTGCTTGTTATTTTAGTTTATTCTCTACTTTGTGGAATTTTCGAAACATGGCTATTGGGGCATGAACCATATGATAGATAATTAATAAAGCTATCGTTTTAATTCTAGATTAAGTGAAAAGGTAATCAAGCAATGATTTAAGGGCATAGAATATTCTTAATTTTATATAGTAATAAATCACTATTTTCAGTATATGTAATACACGCATTACTGTATGTAAACCTTATCATAGTAGATATTATTTAAAAAATGCCACGTGAGTGGCTTACAAGTTCGCACGCAAACGAATACTAGCAGCTCCATTATCTCTTAAAAGTACAGTTATTTCTAATTATCAATTATTTTATTCGGATATTTTTCATGAAATATAATTTGTTTATTAATTAATAGTGAATAAAATTCAAGATTCTTGCTCGGGAAATTGTTGAAAATGTACGTGTATATATAGTCGCACGAACGCATGTTTTAAGGTCAAATGTTAGAAGATTTCGTATGAATCGCATGTACACACTTATACATATTACGAGGTAGGAATTATATCAAACGTGACAAAATTGTACTAAGATAAAGATATATTGCGTATGCAATTATCTCTTTTCATTCTTTCTGATATTTGGCGTATGTATATTCACAATATGTCTATCTACATTATATATATATATATATATATGTTATATACCATGCGCACACATTGATGAATATATGAAAAGAAAGAAAGAGATGCACGGCAGCCACTCTTTGATGAAAATGATAAGATTAAATTGTTGAAAAAAAAAAAGAAAAAAAAAAGAGAGAAGCCACCAGAAGTGGTCCCAAAAGTTTAATGGTGTTTAGCAAGTTACACGTATACATCTATTCTTTTTATTACCAACTTTCCCTTAATAATCTTTTTTTTTTATTTTTTTATATGAATCTATACCTTTATATAATTGGTAAGGGCTTAATGGTGTGGCAAATACAAATTGAGTTGATTTGACATTGCTAATTACTATTTTATATTTTATTTCAATTATACCCCAAAAATCATATTTTTAATTTATAAAACATATTTTTCAATTAAAATTAATATTATAATTTCATATTATAAACATAATTTTATATTTTATTTATATTTTAAGCACACACATCGAGCGTGCCGAAAATACTAGTGGTATAGAATTGTGTATTTAGGCTTCCCAATCGGAAGCATTGAGTGCCGCAACCATTGAAATTTAAATTCCTACCCATTGAAAATTTAGTTGGTATACACAAATTTTAACAATTTCGTAATAGTCACGTTAATTATTATTATTATTATTAGTCCTTTGATGTTGTATTTGGGTAGGGTTTCACTAAATGGGTCAAGACCCATGATCAATGCGACTCCTAAATAGTGCCACGTGGCGGCTTATGAACGAACACAAAAGGTGGGTCCCAAGGATTTAGTCCCATCTAGGACTTAACTTTTGATGCGAAAACCATGTGAAAAGAGTGTTTGGTTTCTGTCAATCAAATCAGATTTGAATTTGATACATAGATAGTTAACATGTAATAGTAACCACAATACCCTAACCAATGAAAGCATTAATATCATTCAAGATAAGAGCCATTCAATGATTTCTTTTTTCTTTCTTCTATTGGAAGATATTCTCGCACAACATTGGCAATGAGACGATTCTGACTTTTCAGCGGGATTTGTGTGCATCGTCTCAAGCCCACGCAGTCATTAAAAGTCGACGGGTCCAAGCGGGATCGAGCCCATGTCCTCAATACGGAAATATCATGTGTTTGACGGCTTAGACCGAAGACTAAGCCATTGAATGATTAACAAAGAAAAATCTTCAATGTATATGTATTTTCATTTTCCTTGGTCTTTTTCTTTCCTTTTATGGAGCGGTTACAATGGTTTGTTGGGTCCATTTTTACTATTGCATTTTTACTATTGCATTTTTTCAATCCAAATTTTCTTAAAACCGAATATAAAAATAGGGAAAGAAGTACTAAATTATGGAGATTAATTATAAAACAATACAATCCATCTACTTGTTTAGAAACCTTACAATGATCGAAAGCTTGTTAGCAGTCCTAATCAACGACGACGTTTCAATAAGAAAGCAAGTTAAGTATGCAAGCTCTCATAAAGAACATATCTATTATATACACACATATTATATATATATATATATATATATTAGGTACCTCAAGCTTTCATATGGACATATATAGAAATCTAAATAGACCCATGTAAACTCGTCGAGGAACAGCGTCGTTTTTCATCCTTATGTTTACTTACGTGATGAATATTCATTCTCATCTTTGATATTTTAAATAATCAAATTGCTTCTTAAACATCGATAGGATAGGACATCAATTGCCCTTGTCCGTATAGAATTGTTTCCCCATACGAGAGAAAAAGATGCATCGCTATTTATAACATACCAACATTAGTAAATGATATATATATTATTATTATTATTAAGTTCTTGTCACGATATTATGTTTGCCTCATATGTGAAGATCATGTCTGATTAATTGAAGATGTTTGCCAAATATATCTTTGTTACGTAACATAGTATGAGTAACGTGCCATGTCGGGACATTTATGTATGATGAAAGTGTTCCTCCGACCGTTCCATATATGTAACCCTAGTTTAATTGTCACAATCATTACATTGAAACATATGTTCATTTCATTTTAATATTCAAACATTATGGGCTTTTAATATTACATTTTCTAAGCAAAACTCACGACGGGCCGACTATTGAAAGAAAGAAATAAAGAAAGACAAAGCACACATAGAAAGCCCATGATACAAAAATACAACCTTTATCCATCTAACACACACACATTTGTCATGCAAGAATGAATTAATTATATAACAAATTATCTTCCATCTTATCTAATTTGAGAAGATTAAGACGAGTGGAGTCTCCTAATCTTCTAGAATATACAACTTTCTTGTACTCAGCCCAGGTGAAGCTTCTGTACAAGTAGGGCTTATTAATGGTGGCCAATCCCGGGATGCAGCCGACGGTGGCATTCAGCGGCGGGGCGGCGAAGTAGGCAATGGACATCCTTGCTGCGGCCTTGCGAGGACTCACCACCACCCTATGCCTCACACTCAGCAGACGCCCATTGCTCATAACCTATTTACATCAACATATATATCAGCAGTTCATTGCTATACTAGAAAAATCACATGCAAGCATGTCTTATTACATGGTACGATATTGTAAGCTGACAGCTACTTCGAAGTGCATATATATATATATATATATATAAAGAAAAATTGGTGGAATTTAAGACATAACATCATAAAAGCTGAAGCTCTCACTGGTCATTCGGTGCTACTGAGGCATGAGCTGGAAAGAAAGAAATCTCTCTCTCTCTCTCTCTCTCACAGTCGAGCTGCTGTCTATCTATTCTATCTATATTATGTCTATCCATAGATAACATATGAGAGGGACCCACGCGCAGGTAGGTACCTGTAAGAGGTCGCCCACATTGACGCAGAAGGCAGTGTGAGGATGGGGATTGACAGGCACCCAAAGGCCATCCCGTGGAGAGATTTGGAGCCCATCCACGCCGTTGGATCTCAGGATGGTCAAGATCTGAGGGTCGGTGTGCTCTCCAAACCCAATTCTGCTGATCAACGCTGCGCCATCGTCGTCGTCCTCAGCAGCATTATTGTTGTCCTTAGGCGTAGTTGGATAGTGATTGAGCCTTAGGACTGAGTCGTCGCCTGTCTGAAGATGATGATGGTGGTCGCCTCTGATCAACCCACTCAAGAATTTATTCGCTGCTGCTGCTGACGCTTCTTGTCGTGGGACATCATCATCATCGCAGGGCAGTAAGCCTTCAACTATCAAATCCATGAGCTCGCAGGCCAACCCTCTGACTGCTCTTACGTAATTATCCACTGCATACCTATCACCATCATTCAAATTGTGGAAAATATATAATAAAAGAAAATTAATCCAAGCAGGGAATGAATGTCTGCAGTGCTATTAAATGCTCTTCTGTTAATATGTTCTGAATATCTACAACAACTTGGCCACGTTTACACTGACTGATAACGATTAATCTAAGCTCATTCAAGTCCAATCTGTGGGCTGGCCTTCATTTATATTTTCAAAGGGCTATGTTCTTGGCGATGGAACTAACTTGTTTGACTAAACTAATAGCATTTATGTGAGAGCTTTCTTCTTATGGTAAATTTTCATTACATGGGTTTTCCCTAGCCTTCTGTTTCTGCTCAAGTTTACCAGCAGCATAAATAAAGTTGACATTTTTACGACAGAATATATACTGATACTGATCAGTGATAAAGATATGTTTATGTACTAGCATAGCATGCATGCAATCTGACCTTAAACAGCAAATTGTAACATAATATCATGAGTAATATCATTAATACATGACTTTGACTTGAGGTCTGTGGAGATCTTAGTATAGTTAAGCATGTCTGTCTATTTATTGCACATCGTTTGAAGGAAGACAGAAACGTTTTAAAAGTACGCTTTAAACACTACTTCCTCCTCCCTATAGCAGGATGATTATATATAGCAAAGAAATCATTTACTAGCTATATCTAGGACAACCATTGTTTGCCTGTTAGAAGAATGGAAGTTATATACATGATGGCTTATTCATATTTTTTCGAATGTTGAATATCATATATTATATTCGAAACAAGCTGACTAATTATATCAATCAAAACTGCGCCATGTGACGCTCTTCTGTGACATGACGCACACACCATTGTCGCAACTTACTGTGCTATTCAATATTCTGCCCCCATAGTGTTAGGATAGAAGACGCTTTTCTCAACTAAACAGTAGCCTAGCCTAGTAAGCAGCTATAGCTACAAAAAGGTTGTCCTACGAAAGCGAAGTAAGATCCGCCGGTGAAGGGAGATGAGTTATGTGTATATACTTCCATCTTACCATTAAATAATATATTTATTCTCTCGCAGTGAAAACTGACTAGAGAGGCCAGTCTAAAGGCGACTAAGCAAGCAGTGAAGTGAGTGGACATGGCTCGAACAATAACTAACATCGACAAGCAAAAGCCTATGACAACGAGCGCAAGAGACCGATCGACCTCCCACGTATAAAACAGTTGTGTCAAAACTAGCTAGCTTGCCATGTGCATGGAATGGATATCAAGGGAAAGTAATAATATGAGTTGCTTAAAAATGCAATCTTTTAGGGAAGGAAAAAGAACAAAGCTTGGCTATTAGTATAATATACCTGAACTTGTATGGATCGGAAGATACGAATGCTGAGTTTTCAGACATGAAGTGCGAGTCGTTGGTTTGGAGGGTAAGATACTCCAGCTCGCCCATGTCGCCGTTCAACCCTATGTTCTTGCATCCGTAGCCATAGGGATTCGCAGGTCCCGCCCGTTGTTTCTCCGACAGGGTTTTGGAGAAGAACTCTCTGGCCTCATCCTCCATTAACGTGATGACATCATCTGGCACGCCATGGTTGATCACTTTGAAGAAGCCATACTCCTCGCAGGCTTTCACGATTAGTTTCGACGTTTCGGAACTTTCGGAGGCTGAAAGGTCGATTAGGGGAAGTACGATGTCGTCTCTAATCTTCTCGGTCCTCATGGGGTTTGAAGATGGGGCAAGAACCATACTTTTGTCTGAACTTATAATTAAGCGTGAAGAATGCAATGGTTCAAGGAAGGAAGGAAGGAAAGGTCGTCGCTGTTGTTATTAAGGATAGGGAATAGAATATCTATTCTAGGGTGGGTTGAGTTATGAATGAGGCTAAGAATTTATAAGCCGAAGCTTTATTATTAGTGGGATCTTTTCCACTTGTAGATGGAAGGTGGCTTTGCTAGCTTTGCATCAGAAGCTTGGGCTAAGCTAAGCTAAACTAGCACACAGTGTCAGTCAATTCACGTTGACTCGCAGCTTCTCTGCTGACTTTCCCTATTTATATATATATATATCCATCAATGACGATTTTTATTGGGACTTCTCTTTCCTTTTTTTTTTTTTCTTTTTTTTTTCCAAGTTATCAATGAAGGGTTGTAGACTCGTTGGACTCGCTGGGACAGTGTAGAATCGAAGAAGAATTGTTTTAACCATCGCTCGTTCTCTTTCTTTTTTTGGCTATGTTTTCATGAATTCATTGTGTTTGTTGATTTTTTTATAGATTTGAAGGTATTTTTTATGTGCTTGCCTCATTTGTTTGTTTGTAAATATATAATAGTCACTAGAATTACTATTTAAATATATACACAAACAAATATATGAATGTTAATGGTATTTTTTGTGATTATGCAATGCAGTAGGATCACGTGAGTAGTGTAAGTGTTCATATCATATAATCGTGCGGCGCTGTATTTATTATCATAGGGACCTATCTAATTAAATTAATTAAAATTCCTTTATCATAGGAACCTATTTAAATATATAATTTTTTATTTTTTTTTCTAGCGACAACTTTTTTGTGCGTAGAGTATTGTCTCGTCAATCATGTTTGCTTAATCAAAACATTATCAATCCCTCGCGCGGGTCAAGGGTTGGTGAAATTTTATATATCAAATTATAGTAACTAATTTTTATCTATTTATTATGCCTCGCCGATATATTTTCTGATTTTTTTCATTTTCACTTCCCTTAATATATATTATTCAAAGTAGTCAAAATTAAAGTAAATTATAAATTTGGATCACATAGTAGAACCATTTTCCAGTTTAGAGTCACTATATTCCATAATTATTAAAATAAGTCACTAAATTCATATTTCGAGTTAAATTTGGGCCATTTCTTAAAATTCGAAATTCAACCTTCATATTATAAGCCAGAAGCCAAATGGATGAGAAATAATCCATATTATCAGCCAAGTGGGCGAGAAATAGAAATATATATTCTATGCCACAGTTAGGATTTTCGACTTCTCTTCTTGAAAAAAACAACCAAAGAACAAAATTTATTTCGACATATAACGAAGTTAGTAAACTATCTTTATAATTATCAAAATATAGTTGATTCAAAACTTAAAAAATTCAAATTTATATTGTTACCCGAAAATAATTAGGTCTATAAAAATATTGCAAGTGTTAGTTATAGGCCAATATATAGCAGCATATAGAGAGGGACATTAGATAGAATAGTAATGAGTTTGAAGAATTATAAATAAGGGTCCTCAGGCAAAGTCCTTACAATCTAACAGTTGTAGGGCAATCCCTCCATTTGCAACACAATGCAGGGTCCATGTTTCATGCATAATCTATCTCAAATTCAACTCTCTTTTTTTTTTTGGCTGTCATTGTCAATCATTATCCTTCTTTTTACATATATTTATGTACTACAGTAGAAACTCCATAAATTAATACTCGATAATTTAATAAACTCTTTAATATAATATTTCCGGCCGGTCCCAACTCGGGGATAACGTACTAAATTAATAATTCTCTAAAATTATAAGATAATAGACTTTTGATAATTTCTATAGGTTCCGTATAAATTATAAATTAATAATTCCATAAAAACATTCTCATATTACATGAACGAAGATTTCTTGAAAAATGACTCAATTGTCATTTGTTTTTTGTTGAAATCAATTTCCCCTTGCATATTGTCTCTAATTGTCCTTATCATTGTAAGAACTTCTGGCATTGTTTTCTCATAGTCAACAAGAAATTATTCAATGTGATGGCCGCTTTTATAGCGTCGTTTCGCGAAGGGGGCTCCATGGTAGAACTTTCAGCATCATCTTCATCATCTTTATCAGCTCCAATAACACTGTCAATAATTTCTTCGTCGGTTAACAACTGTGCAACTACTTTTTCTTGTGGACGGTTCACAACATCTTCGAAATCCATTGGGTTCTGGTAACTCAACTTTTTGATCAAATTTTGGAGTTCTTCGGTGCTTTCACCACCTACCTGTTCATCTGTGTTCTCAAAAGACATGTTATACACTGATCGAAGTTTACAATGACGAAAGCAGTTCGCAATCGTATTTCCACTAACATCCATAGTCCATGCTGATATTGCAAGACTCATTGCATCGAGCACATTTATTTTCGATGGATTCGGAAGCCCTATTTCATAACCCTCCAACATACCTCTATAAAAGCGACGGTGATAATGCATCTTAAAAGCTCGTATGATCCCTGCATCACAAGGTTGAATTTTAGAAGTTGTGTTTGGTGGCAAAAAAAGTAACTCAACACTCCGCAATCCTTCGATAACTTTTGGATGAGCAGGGCAGTTATCCACAATCAAGAGAATTTTTCTTCCAACCATTTTCTTATCAATTTGGCGAACGTATTCTTCAAATAACATCTCGGTCATCCAAGCTCGTTTGTTAGCGCGATACTCACAGTTCAAGCTGTTCAAGTTTACATTCTTGAAGCACCTGGGTTTAGCATATTTCCCAATAATCCATAAAGGAATTTTTTCGGAACCGTCCTCGTTACAGCAAATAACAACCGTTAGTCTTTCCTTGTCTTGTTTTTTCCCTTCAAGTTGCATTGTTGCAAGGGAATGATCAGGTTGAAGTCTAAAAAATAAACCTGTTTCAGACCAGAACGTGTAAATAATTATATCAATAAAGTACCAAATAAAAAATAATAGAAAATAAAATAAAAAAACCTGTTTCATCCATATTAAACACGTCTTTCATTTCAAATTGATCCACTTTTTCTCTAATGGTTTTTAACTTGTCCTCCATGCCCTCCATCTCCACGGACCCACTCTCTCCGAAACGCCTGAAATTTTTAATTCCATGTCTGGCTTTGAACTTCCCAAGCCAACCAGTAGAAAAAGTAATGTCTGGAGTATCCACAGGATATATATCCTTCATGAACTTTTTCGCCTTCTCGATGATTAATTCACCCGTCATATTCACATGTTCTTGATATTGAAGAATCCACTCGTAAAGTGATTTTTCTAGGTCAGAAAATTTTGCCGGTTTGTGACGCTTAACACCACCTTTTTCCGGAGCAAGAGAGAGATACTCCGAGGAACGCTTAATTGTATTTGATAATGTCCCTTGACTCACTTGCAAACCATAGGTACTATGAACCCATTCTTGCAATTGCTTCTGAGTGAGATTAGGATTATCTCTGTTGTGCTTGCATAATGCTCTTCGAATCTCGTCGGTCATTGTTGTTTTTTTCACACCTTTAAGATGAGATGCCATATTGTTTGTATGAGTTGTTTGTGGGTCTGTTTTCATAGTGTATTATATAGAAGATATATTTATTAATATTACTTAAATGTACATTAACACCATACGGATTATGATAGACTTGGGAGATTGAAGGTTTGATCCTTAATTTGACGTTCATTAAGGACATAGGAGATTGAAGGTTATTTGATGTTTGGGAAGTTTTGAAAGGTAATATACACTATAAATTAATAAAATATTAATTTATCGATAAATTAATAAATAACTCTTTTAATTAATAAATTTGGCCTGTCCCAACTGTATTAATTTATAGAGTTTCTACTGTATATACGAGTCAGTATATAATATATATATATATATATATATATGTATTTAAATAAATATAATAACATATGAAGAGAAGTTAGGAGCAGCCACTTGCCAACTTTGCATGCAGCCCTACGCCTCAATAAATGCTTCAAGGGCACAAACATCACATAAATAGCACAAAGTACATTTGATTGTTTCTTCTAACTTTAGATATATAAAATTAAATTCAGCTATGCCCTTCTGTGTTTGCTTCCACGATGCTTGCTTCTATCATTTCAGGAAATTAATTAAAATAATCGTACAAGAATATAAATAAAAATAAATCTAAAGTTAGAACCACACATTTGGTTCCATTATTTACCATCTCGGACATATTTCGATGTTTAAACCAAACAAGCACTGTACTTTAACTACCATGTCTTCAATTTTGTTGCCCATGAGTAAGAAAAGCTGTCGTAAAAAAAAGATCAAAAAAAATTAAGCATTTGCAAGAACACGCACAAGGGTTTCTTTTTCTTTTTTTTTTTTAGGGTTTTTTCAATAATGTATTTACAAACACAAATGATATTTTTATATTGATCCATAATCTCATATACAACGAAGTTTCCTTAGTTTCTTGAAAATAAATTAGTTGTAGGGATTATTACTAAAGCATTTCCATTTCAACTACCACCTTGAAACATAGGCATAGACATGATGTGACGATCTTCTGATCATCCCACTAATTACGCCGTGACAACATGATTAAGTGGCTAACAACCTTATTCATTTACCCTTTAGTGAAACGGCTAAGTCTTGGATTAAATTCGATGGATGACAATTAGAATGATGTTAATCCACATCATAGCTCATCATTTTAATGATATTAGCCAATTACCAACTAATATCCTATGATCACTACGATTTTATTTTATTTTCTATTACATAGTTGCGTCGTGTCGCCAGTCGTGTCAAGCAAACCAACGTTAGTAATAAACAAATAACCTATGTAGTAATTAAATAATGACTACCCATGACAAAAGTTGAGAGAATCATTATTATGATTATTATTAGTTCTTCCACGACTACATAATACATCTTTTTCCTTGATTAATGCTTTTGCCCAATCATCGCATGGGTGAGTCTATCGCATCAAGCTTCGGATATGTTTGCAGAGTAATTATTAATATTGTCTATTTAATTTCTTAATAAAAAGAATTGCAACTAATAATCTAATGATGATCTATTTAATTATCTAATGGGACAGATTCAATGTTATGGACTATAAGAGCCAGCCCATTAAACGTTTGGGCCTTCGCGGGGGATAAATGACAAATTTTGTAAGTTCAGGGGTACTATTTGAGGTGATTAAATTGGGATTATGGGAGTAAAATGAAATTATATTCTAGTCTAAGGGTATCAATGAAATTTACCCTCACAAGCGCATTCACATATCAATAATAGCAAAATAGTTCCCACCAAAATGCATATTACCAAATAGTACCCCAACACTCCTCTCCCTCCCTAAAATCCTCCTAAAACCATTGAAGCCAGCAGTCGAGGAAGTATTCTCCTCCTATCTATTATCCAAGAATCTGTGTGACGATGGATTCTCTCTCGCTGAATGCTTTGCACTTGAGATTCAACCCAGTAAATACGACCTTCAGGGCCTTAGGAAATGGACGTAACTACTGTCATCCCCTTTCGTTTTCTTGGATGTTACCGTTTTCTCTGCAGAAATTGAAGCTCGGAAGCAACGCCCCAATAGTTGCAGCCGCCGCCAAGAAGGAGGATAAGGGAAAGGCCAACAAAAGGAAGAAAGAGGACAAACATAGCTTTGTTCCGAGGCCTGATGAAGCCACGGGCCCTTTTCCTGAAGCCGTGCTTCTTAAAGAGGTTGGGAGTTTCTTTTCATAGTCGTGGAGCCTTGCAATTTTATGTGGGTCGTGAGTAAATGGGCTCGTGGGTATCAAATTGTTTTGCCATGTTGTAGTATTTGATTTCTTATCTTTGGCATTTATTTTCTTCAGAGTTTTGAGTTCTTTGGTGTTTTGTTCTGCTTTTGCTTGTGAAAAGTTGGGTTCTTTGAGCTTTCCCTTAGATTTTGTAGCAGGCGTGGCTGGTAATTTCCCCTTAACTACATGAGAGAAAGATGACGACTATGGCTATTGCTCTATGAATGTTTCTCTGAGTATAAGAGCTTGTCCATTACTGTTTTTGAACTTGTCTAACCGAAGATTATCAGAAAATGGGATCGTACTATATCGTTTATGTTTATGGTAGTAGATGGTGTGATTGATATTTCACGTTTGCTTGATTTATGTTATTGCTGAAATGTGTTGATGCTCTCAACAGAAGAAAGTTCAAGAGGATGGTCGTCTTGCTCCTGAGTTTGCTGACGTAGAAGAGCGTGAGTGTATCTGATTAGTTTATTTGAGCTCTTTTCATTTGCGTTGATCTCTGCGAACCATTTGACGGTGATAATCTGTTGCAGGTGAATTGTTCGAGGCATTGAATCTGGAGCTTGAGAGTGATATGGATGTCGATAGAAGTAAGAAATACCTTCAACAAAATAGATGCTCGTCGCCTTTTCAAATTACTTTGTTATTGATTTTAAGATATATAGAAAGCTAGGCCAAAATAAACCGCTTCTGCACATGCTTTTCCATTCTCCTCAGAATCGAACGCTATTCTTTTGTAGCTAGAATGTCCATTTAGTTTACATCAGGGTTTCATTTGCATACAACGCTTAGTATTAGGTTGATGGTTAATTCTGGCTGAAGGACTTTCCTAGCTCGCTTGGTCCAAACAAAATGTATTATGGGACTACGACTCTATAAAACCAACTACGATTGATATTCTCTGCACTTTCGGACAGTGAGACACTACGAAGTGGTGTATCTGATTCATGAGGATCATAAGGAGGAAGTTGAGAGTGTCAATGCTAAAGTTAGAGGTAAGCTACAATGTCCCATATCAATACTTATGTTCTCTCTTGTGCTTGAATGCATTAAACGTCTCTAATTGTTCCCAGCAAGCAGGCCGTGGAATCAGTTGTGTTATTTTATTCTGTAGAGTACTTCATTTAGTTTGTTTTTCGTATTCTTGGGCGCAGAGTTTTTGCAGGAAAAGAAAGGGAAGCTATGGAGATTCAGCGACTGGGGCATGCGTAGGTTGGCATACAAGATAAACAAAGCAAAGAATGCCCACTACATACTGATGAACTTTGAGGTTGAAGCCAAATGGATCAATGAGTTGAAGAATCTGCTGGACAGAGACGAGAGGGTCATTCGACACCTCGTAATGAAAAGGGACAGAGCTGAGACAGAAGATTGCCCTCCGCCGCCTGAATTTCAGACACTACGTGCAGACATGGACGATGGAGATGAAGATTACGATGAGGAGTGGGAAGATGATGACGGTGAGGATGGTGAAGGTATCATCTATGTGGACGACGAAGTAGAAGATGATGATCGAGAGACGAGTAGTGCCCTCCAAGATAATGGTAGTAAGCAAACGGCTCAGAAAGTAGGACGATAGTTTCTTTTACATATATACGTACGTACTGCGACAAATCAACCACTTTTATTTCAGTAATATTCATCTTCAGTTTTCTATATATCAATTCACCGGATAGAAGCAGCTTCTCTTCTTTCATTCGCACTGTCTGAACCTGGATCAAGTTTCATTACACTGCAGCAAAACAAGAAACAAGACGGTTGTCTGAGCTCTTGGGAGACTTAAAGCAATGAACAACGTAATCCTTTCTTGAGATACCGAAAAATCATAATGACAACTTACTCATATTCGACGCTGGTCAATGGCACGCCATTAGTGGACAGAGTCCATCGGTCAGGGACAGCATCGTAGATATCGTATTGCGCTTGTAGCCTGTTTGACTTTAGTGGGCTGGAAGCAACTGATCTATGCCTGACCGAAGAATGGCAACCTAACAACATAGGATAGAGTCAGAAAGAAAAACGGTCTGAGATTTACGATATTCTTGAATCGCGCTGACAAGCAAATACCTTGTAGAATGAAGAGGACAAAGAAGGCGATACTAAACAAGATGGCTAATAAGTTGCCACTTGATGATGATGATGAAGACGATGATGCCTTGGCTGCTTTCATCTTCTTCAACGCCTTCATTCGTTCAATCCTTGCACGTTTGATCATGGCCAGCTCGGCGATCTCCTTGATGAGCTTTTGGTCTGCTGCATCCAGCGATAAACCTCTCGGAGGAGGGCGTGGAGGCTTCTTATGCTTCGCACTCATCGAGTGCTTCTTGGCTTTGCTCTTAACAGATTCATTAGAGACCTCCAAGGCATTAATAGAAGCCATCAGAGGCATATCTTTTGCTTTAATTTCTGCAATTTCTTCGCCTGCGCCGTCTCCTTTGCCTGAATACACACAGCTCTCAATATCGATGATCACTGTGTCTCTTTCTTCCATTGGATTGATGTCCATTCATCAGCCTTTTTCTCCTCAAGATAATCCCAACAACAGTGAGTCAAATCTGAGCAAAGGGTTGGAAGTAAATTTCAAGAACAACATCCATGTTATCCAGCTGGGAATGAGCATTTTTAAGTACGGTGAAAAAGCTATAATTACAAGCAATGGCCCGCCGACCGAATAATTCATCCTTTGAATCCTCAAATAATTGATATAAGGCGGCTAAACAAGGGACAAAAGGGAACTAGCCCAGCAATTATTGGTGTGATGGAAACAGAACAAGCAAGCAAGAAATGCAATAAGCAGACAAATAATGACTAAGCAACATGCTTTTCTTCTTCGAAGATACATTAGCAATAAGAGAAAATCATACAATTGAGAGAGAGAGAGAGAGAGAGAGAGTACCTCTACTGAAAGATCTACAGCAGAAACTCCAAAAGATTCAATTTTTTGGTTGATGAAAATTCAAACCAAGAATCCTTCTTCTCTAATCTCTTTGTACTGTATGTGTATATATATATATATAGCTACCACTTATTGCCGCTGACTAATTGCATAATAAAACTCAGGTGGGATGTTGATCAAGATCCAATCTTCCTCAATATCAGCAGAAATAGTTAATTTATTACTTCAAGAACAGCAAGCTCCTGCCAAATGTGTTCTTGAGAGAGAGAGAGAGAGAGAGAGAGAGAGAGAGGCGCACGTGGAAATGGGCCTGAGGAGAGGGAACAACTAGGAAAGTGGGCATTAATGATTATAGGGATCTCTTCAATGCTTAAATTTTATTGCAGCACATAGAAATATTTTAGTTAAAAGAATCACTTCAGCAATTTAATACATTAATGTGTGTGGCTTGATTTGAATTTGAACGTGACAGCCTATTGGAAACTGATAGCGAGGCTATTGTTATTCGCTGTTCCTTCTTTGAGGGTTTAGTTGGCTTTGGTGAGCCAATAGATATCTTCATTCATTCTTCCACCGACACATACATACGTACAATCTCTAAGGTAGTGGGAACATCTTTGTCCTAACATCAAGTTTGAATTTTGATTGCTATTCATCCACTGATATTCTTACATTAACGTTTTAACAGTCTTTCGCATTAATTATTTTATTTTTCTTCACTTATATTATGCATAATGTTAGCCTCGTCTTGTCACTGAAACACACAAAGAAAATGTTGAATTAGAGGGTTTTCTAGGAGACCCATTGTCTTAAATAAGACATATATTCAATTGTATCACAAAAAAAAATCGAAAACAAAATAGTGGAAAAGGTAATTTTCGAGAATATTAATAAACAACGTGGGGCTAAGAAGATATTTTTTTTATTGAGGATGGTATAGATATTGCAATGCAATCACATATTTAAGAATGGTTAACATTCATGCTGCGTGGGTAGGGAACTCATTGGTCCATCTCTTCAATTGATGTCATAACACTCACCTAACGTTTGCGCACGTTTTATGTTAGTGAATTGCGGAACTCACATAATGCTTATGCACTTAGGGTTTTGTATTAAATAATTAAAATATTGGTTATAATTGTTACATTATGACAATATAAATGTCCTATTAATACATCAAAAGGTCAAGTGGCCTCAAATCGTAGATTCTATTCCACTTGCACTCCATGATTATTCAAATCTGTTCAAATTTGGGACAGTACACACTGACTAGGGGAATTAGTCCCTATTGGAAGTTGGAGTAGTTCCATATATGATGAGGTTCAAATTCAACTCGGATTTGATATAAACCGAATGTAGAGATTACAGTGAAATTGTGTTGGGATACCAAACAAAACAAAAAAAAACAGTAGATGATGTGGGCCTTAGTAGTTCTTAAAGCCCAATGGGTAACGTACGAAAATAGAACTTTAGAGTCCAGTTATTATGGGCCTAATACAGACCTTACAGGCCCATTTAGCGAACAAATCCCAAGTTCTCTTAATATGCTCACAGACTCGTGCATTATTATCATCTATATTAGAGAACGCAAACAATCAAAAACCATTAGTTGAAAAACAATGTCTATTTAATTTAGAGGGTTTAGGGTTCAGTTGTGATCCAATGCTTTTGATATCAGTCTTTGTTTTTCATCCTTGAACGAAGGCAAGAATCTAGGTGCAAATAGTATAAACTCAAAACCCTAACCCTAAATATACGAAAAATTAACCATAAAAACAAGAATAATGCATGTGTGGATAATCGTATGAATTATAGGTACGAGGAATCTCTACATCTCATCAGCTGCTGCTAGTAATCAGTTCTCCTGGTAGATAATCAAGAGATGTAATAAAGTTGAAAGAACAAATATATATATCTTCATGGGAGACCTAAAACTTCCGTTATATAATAATATATACATGAGAAAGAAAGCAAGTACGTGTTAATTTTATCTAGCTAAGTAGTAAACATGAATTTGATTCATCAAGTATATAAATGAAGTATATAAAGAACATACTAATGACTATAAAAGGATTGACTGATACAATATGCTAACCCTTAAAGGTAAGGTCTACTGATCTTCCTTTGGGTCCTTGAACATTTGGTATGGCAGCATATCTTCAAGAAGTCCATGGTCTCTCGCCAATGGAGAATTAGACGAGGAAGAGAATGTCATAGGATTAGTACTGCCGCTCGTATTAGTCATTCCGCCGAAACTGCTCCTCGACGACCGTGGTGCCAAGTTATAAGAATAGGGTGGTGGTTGATTTATTAATAATGGATCAATAATGCCAGTTGGTGGTAGCTGATGATGATCACGATATTGGCTGTGAAACATTTGGGTATTGAGAGCAAAATGGGATGAAGAAGAAGAAGCCGGCCCGCCGCCACTGCCTGAAATTCCGCCGCCGTACATGGTGGTGGTTGTGGTGGTGGCGGCAGTTTCTGGGAAAACCCCAAAGGTGTTGCGTGGCATGATGGGGCAAGGATGTGTGTGTGTACCTTCATAGGTTGTGACAACAATGGATGGATCATCGCAAGATCTTTCAACTCTCTTTTTCACGCCACATGCCGTGCTAGTACAACGATAATAACTCCTGCATGCGCCCATAACCAAAAGAAAAAAAGCTGGAAAAAAGGCATCTTGATATTCAACATAATATATAAACCTATCTTCAAAATACTCTTGAGCCTCTTTAAACTAATTAGTTCATCATCAAGTGAAAATACCTGGGAAATGGGCTGTTTTTCACAGCTTTTTGTCCGTACTTTCTCCATCTGTAGCCATCGTCCAAGTGATCAGTCTCACTCTTTGTCATGAAAGCAAATCTGGGCTCTCTTTGCTTCTTCAGGGTTTTGTTTCTTGGTTTCAACCTAAAAAATTAATAAGGCGAACCCCAAAAAGATTTAAAAAAAAAAAAAAGGGGCCACTTTTTTCTACTTGTGGTAGGATTACATAGACAGAAAACGGATACTCAAGTATCAAACACACTGAACTTTTCTCACATGAATATTCAGATCATCAGAGAATTAATTAAAAGCTTATTAGAAACCTCTTTAATCAAAGAATATACAAGAAAGTTTTCTTTTACTACCGTTGCAAGCAAGCCTGAGATAGAGGGGTAATAAACGAAAGGGAAAAATCTATATCAAACGGGGGGAAATAATCAAATAAATAAAAGAAAAGTAAACTCACTTTTGCATAAAAGTCTTCTCTTTATGACTTTCTTCATCCAATTCATTACTTTCCTCATTCCTTGATTTCTGATCATCATCATCATCATCATCATTATTGGCCGGTGCAGCCTCAGCTGAGGATGAAGACATGGTAAACGAGCTTGGTGTCGCCGGAGTGGTGACCACCACCTCAGAATTACTTTCCGGCAGGCGTGGGAGTGGCCGAAACTGTGACGACTGTTGTGCCGGAGTAACCAAATCGTTATACTGATGAGATGACGAAGAAGCAGTCAAGTTTCTAAGATACAACTCATCATCGAATGCAGAATTAGAACCACTGTTGTTGAAGGCTTGGTCGCTGAACATGCCCGCCAGTCCTAAGGAGCTAATCTTCCGATAATCATCGCCGCCAGCCTCTTCTAACAGTAGGCTCGACGTGTCAAGAACATTTAAACCATCACTGGCGGTGTGATGCGCCGCGGAGAAGCTGCTGCTCGTCGCCGCCGCCGCCGTCGTGGTCTGAATATAAATCCTGGTTTCATTGTACTGATCAGTTAAACTGCGTGCTGTTTCAAACTCTTTTCTCTTGTCCTCCATGGGATATCAATAGATCGATCAAAAGCATAGGTTCTTCTTCAATCGATCTGATTCATGCGGTGATAATCTTGAGAGAGAGAGAGAGAGAGAGAGAGAGAGATGGAGAGAGGGAGAGAGATGCCTTTGGCGTTTTTGGGGTTTTTTGTAGTGTGAAATGAAAGGGGACTTTGATAGTTGAGGTCAATATTTCTTTTTATTATATATATATATATATATTTTCTCTACGTAGGATTAGAAAAAAAAAATGGACGAGGATTATTGCTATTTTCACTTCACCTTCTATTAATATTTAATATTGATTAATATTACATCGTGACTTAGAGCTCACAAGTTACGACATGCATGAATGTAATTAAGGACACCAAAAAGTCGAGAGATTCGATACATTATATTTTTATTACTTTCTTGATTAGAGGGCTTTATAATTATCAAGTCTGAGAATAGTATGTATATATATATATATATTTATTAATTTATGGGCAGCATTTTTTTTATATAATCATGTTATTAATATGAGATAGGATTCTATCAACCGAACAAGGTCTGACCGGGAAATGCCGGTGGACACATTTTTGTACGGCAACATAAAGAGGTAATTAATGCAATATTGGACCTACTTGCCCTAACCCTATCAATATTAAATAACATTTCCTTACAGTGTAAACTGACCGGCAACTGGTAATTCATTGGATCGATCTCAGTGTGAAAAAGGGAAACTATTGCTTTTCCATTTTTATCATCATTCTTTTATTGTTTAAAATTAAAAACTAATTGTATTTCTTTCATTTAAAACAAATATAACATTTTTCACAGATTAAATTATTTTTTTTTAGACAAAAAGTTTATGAAGACTTGACTATAATTTCTTTGTTGCTTCCTAAAGTTAAGTTAAGCCGTTCCATGGGAATGCGGGAAAATAGGGCCCTCACCTTTTAAATATATAATTAATTGATGTATGGTCAAAACCATATACATAATTAATTGCATGATTAATTAGGAAAATTAATATTATGGTAACCAAAGTGACGTTGATGATGGAGATTTCGTATGTCATGTCAATCAAATAATGTGTAAATATATTGAAAAATAATAAATATGATCAGGTAAATAAAACGAATGTATATGTTTCTTGATTTATTTGGTAGGGGCTGTCAGTCACGACGCAGGACAGCAATAATAGACATCCATTAATCAATTTATTTATTTATTTATTTTTTTTGTAGGCTCGTAGACTTCTTAAATGTATTTTTAATTATTTTGATGGTACAACTTCTTAATTTGCAACATTCAATGATGAAATAGACTTTCCGCAATTTGTAATAATAATTTGCACCATATACTTATATAGACATATATTGCATCGAATAGATTCATTTTTTTATTAATGTTACTATAATTAAATATCTATAAATGCTGGTTAAAACTTTAATAATCTATATTTTTCACCTTCTTCGATGCGATTCTTCCTCCTTGACTAAATTTTTTTTTCCCTAACTTTTACGAACATTTAACTTCTGGAATCGTCTCTATCGGCATATCCCGACAAATGACTATTGTCGACGAGAAATATACGGAGAGTGTTTTCCATTGATTTTATTTTATTTATATATATATATTCTAAATTACGTCACATAGTTATTATATTACAATATTACTTTTGCTTGGTCAAAATCAATAAAGTACGACAACTACGTTTGTTACTGACATTCTAGATTGTGATACATGCATTGCATGGAACAGAGATAGATAAAATTGTGACACATTATCTACCCTGACTTTTCTTCTTACGTCATTTAGATAAATATTATATCTACACTAATAATTTCCAATAGTGTTCTAAATTTTCGACGTATCCTATCCTTTTTTTTTTTTTATATCTACGAGACTGTTTGGTTAGGATATTAGGAGGGATTAGAGGGTTAAATTTAATTAATGCAAAAATGTTTGATTGGGGAGTAATGGTGGGATTTAGTTAATATCTTGTTAATATCCCTAATAAGGTATTAAATAAATTAGTCCATCTCGCTATCTTTATTTAATAACATGCATATGTGACAAATTTATTTTTTATTTATAAAATTTTTAAATAAAAAATAAGGGTGATATTATAATTTAATTTAATTAAAATTAATACCATTAAACTCAATTATCAAACACATGATACGTTAGTATTTAAATCCATCAACCAAAAATTCAAAAAACTCAACATTTTCAATGATGGGACAATTCCAACTTTCAAGGACTGTCCACATGGTATGATTATACTGTTCTAAGTCCGTAACAAATAAGTTACGATAATCATGAATTTAGTATGAATTTAGTAGAATCAAACATATGATTTCCATTTAGAAATATCATAAGATGGATCAGTTGACATAATAGTAGCGTATTACCTTTTTCGGTCTGAACGTAAAATCTTGTGATCTTTAATCGCAGATTTATTCACTAAATTCAGGTAAAAAAAATTACATTTTAACTTTTTTTTCTCGTTAGTGGAAATTGCTAAAATTATTAAATGTGATATATGTATGGGGACCAAGAAATTTCATTAATGCATGCAGTCAATAACGAGTAAATTAAAATAAGGTCAGGTGTACGTATTCAACGTCCATATTTAAGTATAATATATATATAATAAATATATATTTGCGTGTAATGCAAGAAAACCCTAAATATTTTATTTTATTTTATTTGTCCGAAACCGCGTTAAGATTTTATGTGCATGTGACGACGTCGTCTTCCAGATTTATATGCCCATACAGCTGCTTGGTGAAATTTCTTATTCACATATCTAACTATATATATAATATTATTATGAAATAATAAAATGTAGATGTTTTAAATAATAATATTAGTTAAATTATTGATGATTTGGAAGTATTATATTAAATGATGATAATGTGATAAGATGATAAGATGATGTGTTTTATTGAAGAGTTTGTGTTTTAGTGTATAATTGTAATTAATGTGATTAGTTGTAATAGTGAATTATTAGTAGTATAAATAGGTGATTAGAGTTCATTGTAAATCACACCAAGTATTGAAATACTTAATTTCTCTCTAATATCTCTCTCTTTATTATTATAAGCTATATTATCATTATAATCTTAATATAAGTATAATTATAATAAAATAATTTTAATATAATATTAATCACAATTAATATTTTGATAACACGTTATCAGCACGACCGCTCTCCGTCGTCAAGATCAACCTCCGTCGAAGATCTCGTACGAGTTTAGTCGAGGTACGGTAATTTAATTTTTAATTTATACTAATCATATATTAATTGTGATTAATTTATAAATATATATTATAAAAGTATCATTTGAAAGTTTTATAACTAAACGCCATAGCTCGAGTGGTTTAACGGAATACCGTCATTAAAATTGATGGGAGGTCCAGATTTCGATTCCCTATAGTGGCGTGTGGATTTTTTTTATGTGATTTACGATTCAAGATTTTTTATGCACGTACACAACACTAAAAGCCCACGAGGTCTTGTGGTTATCCCCACCTCAGTAGCGGCATATTATTGAGATTTTTTTATTGACCAATCTTGAAGTAATTATTGGACTGAATAGTTTTGGACAATGGACAAATTTTATTACCGTAACCTTATCGGAGATTGGACAATAATTATGAAATACCGTCATAATGTTTTATACAAAGATGGATATTCTGTTGTTTACTTTATTTACGGTGATCCTTACGGCTATGTGGATAATGTTTTTACCAATGTTTTTAAAATATAATTATTAATATTATAATTACTGAAATATATTTTATTTTGAAGGATGACGCTTTGTCCGATGTTTGATCTATTACTTTATGTTTATTATTACGACGACAGTTATTTGGATGTGGATATCATTTTTCATTAGAACTTTTACAAAAGAAGATATAAAAGAAGAATAGTTATAATTTTTCTTTCAATATGTTAATGATGATTTTATTTTCATGATATCAATAAATTAAATTTTGCAAAACTTTGATTTATCACTATCGATTTTGTTAGGTCCGTTTTTATCATCCAACGAAGAACTCGAGCATAGATTCGATAGATTTACCTCGATGATAATGCGAGCGGAAGCTTTAGGATTAAATCAATCAAATCTTCATTAATCACAAACTTTCTCTCCAATTACCTCTTTCTCTCTCTACAATTCAACCCTAATTAAGATAATGGTGAGAGAGATTTTCTAGTGAGAGAAAGATAAACTCAAGTTGTGTGCTAATCACACATACTTGTCCTATATATACCAATCAATATTGGTATATTTGCATTCTAGTCCCTAACTATACATATATTACAATTAAGTCCCTAGACAAAGATAACTTGATTATTGAACACTATAAAATACTTCCAACAATCTCCCCCTTAGTGTTCAATTATAATTGAAGCCTCGGTTGTCTTTGTCTCTCGAATCTTCAGTCTACATCATCAGTTGAACACAACAGAATAATTTCCAACAATCACCCCCTTTGTGCTCAACTGTGGATTTGACACGGTCTTTGTTGCTGTTTGAAGAAATATCTGAGAGCGTCTGGAGAATCTTCAGTCTCCCCCTATCTACATGCACCCTCATTTTCTTCTTTGCAACTTGAATATTCGTCACCTTCTTGCATATATCAGAGTCGCGTGGATCATCAGCATTGACTTGTCGTGTATGCTCGAACCATGGAGAGAGGTCTTGTTTGTTGTGGTTCAGCACGTGCGTTGAAAGCTTGGCTTCTTTAATGAGTTCACATGCTCGGCCTCCTTGATATACTTCTCCCCCTCATGGCGATTCATTTGTATCGTCATGCTGTGTGATCAAGGTGATCCTATGTACGCTGAACGTATTGGCGTTGAATTCCGGATGAAGTACCTGAAATCGGGACAGACGACCGATCATCGTGAAACATCCCTAGATGTCACTCTTGGTCGTTGATGCAAAGTCACACAGACTTGCATTTGAAGGGACTACGGGGCCACATAGGCAACCCGTTGACATCATTCTAGAGTCGTGCTCCAGAAGATGGCCTGCTACCGTTGTTGTTTTGATGTTGCAACGGCAGGACTTCCTTCTGATCATAGAAGCACATCATTTAATGATGCGTCTACAGAAGTTATGGCAAGGTCACGTAGACCGGCAATATGTGTGTAAAAGAATGTATGTGTCCTAGAAAAGTGGAAAACATTTAGGCTATGAGGACACACTAGAGATTTACGTGTTCAAGAAAGTCGTGGTATGGGGCTGTGGACCACTTAGTTCAATATCTCTCGTTTCCAAATGAAACGGTGATAGCATATGAGGTTCCCCGTGAGATATTGAAACATATGTCTTTTGGGAGACAAATGAGTAGCTAGGAAGGGTCGTGCATGCGCCTTTGGACCAGATGAAGCGACTTCTACCCGGGATCTGATAAATCAGTCCTGTACCTATATGGTTATGGCCCGGATAGTTTGTGGTTGAGTTGTAAGGATGTCATCGTGATACGCTCAATACCCTCACATACACTCGGGGTTTGTTCCTGGGTTAGGATCAGTTGGGTCGACTGAACCTTTGGAACAGGTATGTGAACAACTCTTTTGTGTCCATGTGTTTTATTGACATTTAGGTAGCACTCCCTCTTAAAAGCATGAAGTTTGTATTCAGGACATTCTTCCCTTA
Source organism: Lindernia subracemosa (assembly GCA_028392965.1). Taxonomy (NCBI): domain Eukaryota; kingdom Viridiplantae; phylum Streptophyta; class Magnoliopsida; order Lamiales; family Linderniaceae; genus Vandellia; species Vandellia subracemosa. Next base: position 724,436 of record JAQPCC010000046.1, read on the forward strand.
AGCTCTAGCGCCTTTTCATTGTAACACCCCCCTAAATAGTTGCGCTATTTCTAATATGATGCCCTTGCTCCCCCTAAAGTTGTGCGATCTTGTAGATTTTTGCATATTACTTTCCTTCAAGTTATGCGCCTTTTGTGATTGAAGCACACTCCCCTTTTGAACATTTCGCGCCTTTTTGATATTGCGCTTATGAGTATTACTTCCCCTAAAACATATGCGCCTTTTACAATAAACTATGGTAATACGCTCTTTTGAAACTCTTGCACATTTTCTATCCACTCCCCTTTTTTTTTATGGCCTTATTTATTTTCTATTTTTTTTTATGGCCTTATTTTTATTATTTTTTTTTCTTCTTTTTTTTATGGCCTTATTTTTCTTTTTTTTTAATTGCCTTATTTTTCTTTATTAATTTTTTTTATGGCCTTATTTTTATTTTTTTCTTTTTTTTTTATGGCCTTATTTTTCTCTTTTTTTTTTAATGGCCTCCTTTTTTTTTATTGCCTCTTCTCTTTTTTTTTTTATGGGCCCTTTTTTTTTTAATGAACAGAAAAATAAAAAGAAAAACAATGTCAAATCAAGAACTTTGGAATAGTCTTGATTTGATTTGTTTGTTCACGTCACAAACCGATCACGTGTGTGGAGCAAACCGAATACCACACGTGTCGGGGTCTTGTGCGACTGCTCATCATCGCATACCGACCATACATGTGGAGCAATCGTCGTCTATTTACCATGTATGATCGGGATCCTGCAAAACAAATTATCGGGACTTTGGTACCCACTTTTGGACGGGTCCTCCCTTATTAGCAGTGAAACAATTATGCATATAAGGTTCAAATTTGAAAGCAAAATTATCACATAAAGCAGTCATAGGAATCCACATTTGTCGATGACTACTTATTTCCATTTGTAGCTTAGGTTTCCAAATTTGTTGTACCTTTTTGAAATTTAACTTTCCAGCATCGGTGAATGTGTGTCTTTTTGTAGAAGAGAAAATTCTCTTTCGCCAGTCGCTTAAGATGCAATTCGGATTTGACTTTGACCGGGTACTTGAGAGAGGAATACGAGCTTATAGGGGTGTTCATTATTTGGGTGACCCGATTATCCACCCGAACCATTTTGAATTTGGCTTATTCGGTTCGATTAATCGGATAAACGGGTGGTTAATTGGGTCACCCGAACTATTAAATGGGGGAATGGTTCGGGTATCGGGTGGAGTAAAAAATTTCGGGGCTCACCCGAAACCCGAATAAGAGTTATTTAATTATTTTTAAAATATATTTACATATTATATGAAGAGTAAAAAATTGATATCATCGCTCAAACGAACTTTACTCTTTCGCACAAACCAAATCGAACCGATTAACCCGAAAATTATATATTTAATATAAAATATATATAAAAAAAATTCGTTATATAATTTTATAATTAAAAATATACAAACTACAATATTTAATTGGTTTACCCGAAAACCAAACCATTAACCCGAGAACCGAATAACCCGAAAACCAAACCATTTAATTGGTTTTGGTTTGGTTTGCGGGTGGTTATCCTAAGTGTCAAAAACCCGAATAACCCAAACCGAATAACCCGAAAACCGATAATCCACCCATTTGAACACCCCTACGAGCTTATAGAATCAATAGCATTAAGTATAGAAGTGTCGTATTTCCTACCTTCTAGACTCACATCATTCACTTTGTAATGTGTACTAAATGAGCTACTTTTGTTTAGACAATTATTACTTTTGGGCGTTTCAGTTTTAATAGAGAATGTGTACTTATTGTCTGTTTTAGCTTTAGTAGCTTCTTGCTTTATCTTTGGAATGACTTTAGGAATTTTTGGAGGAAGAATAGAGTTAGGAACAATTTTGTTTATTGTAATAGAAAATGAATTGTCTTGCTCTATTCTTTCCTGCTTTATAGGTTTAGTCATTTGAGTTTTCTGATCCTGTTTAGAAGATATATCGTTTAAAGGTTCAGGTTTTACAGGATGAATGGTTGTAGTTGTGCCCTTTTCTAAGGAATATTTGAGAAATGAATTCTCCTTTAAAAGCTTATCCATTTTTGCTCGAAATTCTTTACGTTTTGATTCCAGAAGAGAATTTAATTCAGCAATTTTGCAAGTATTTTCTGGAATAGGGCAATTCTTAGATTCGGGTTTTATAGATTGTATAGAATGTTCCTTGTGTGGCACGGACTCAATTATTTGAGTTGATTTATTTAGCAATATAGTTTCTTTTATTTGGCGTTGCTTAGTTTGTCCTCGTTTAGCTAGAACATCTTCTAATTTTTGAATTTTTGAATATAATTGATTTCTTTGTTCAATGAGACTTTTGTTTTGGGCTGCACTATTTATTTTTTCGTCTTTACATGTAGATAATTCTTTTGTAAGTTCGTTTATAGTTGATTCTTGTTGTGCGACCCTTGTCTTTAAGCTAGTCAACATTTCTTGTTCTATTGTTAGTCTATTTTTAAGAGTAGCTTTTTCTTCTAAACTCTTAACTAAGCAGTTGTAATTATTTTCTAGCCTAGCTTCTAATTCTTTGATTTTTATCAAGTAGTTGGCTTCCATATTTACTTTCTCGGTTGGATGTTAATTATCGTTATCGTGTTTTTGAATTGATATTAAATTTTGATTAAAACTTTTTGAATTCGACAAGATTTATTTCAAGAAATTTCAGTTCGGGAAAATATTTTCGTTAAAAATGTCGAGAAATTTTGAGTTCGAGAAAAGTTTTCGTATTGAATTAGAGAATTTTCGAATGATTAAGTTTTCAGAAGTTTAGGTATCAAAAAGATTTTGAAATGATTTAGAAAAGAAAAAAACTTATACCGAGAATAATTTTTGTACCGAAAAATTTTACCAGTCCAAAAAAACTTTTGTTACCCAAAATTTTATCGTATGAACCGGGAACCTTTTTGAAGCAGGTACGCAAAAAATCTCGTAGCTAAAAATTTAAAATTTTAGGACTTCCGTATCGAAAGCTTTTTGAACCTTTTTTTTGCTACCTAAAACTATCGAAAGCTTTGCGGTATCGAAAATCTTTTACCCATCATAAGTTTTCTATGTAAGTTTTTCGCATGTGTATAGGAATGTTTTTCGTTTGATTAAGGTTTTTCGGAATGAAACTTAAAAAGTTTTTCGTATTGTATTATATTTCGTACAAAAGGATTTCGTATAGGTTTTCGTACGACAAAGAATTGTTTTTCGTATCAAAGAATTTTTCGAATGAATAGTATGTGCGAAAAACTTTTTCGGATGAAGAGTATGCGAAAAAACTTTTTCGGGTGAAGAGTATGCGAAAACTTTTTCGGGTGATTAGTGGGTGCGAAAATCTTTTATGTTTCGTATCCAATACTTTTTCCTATCTAAAGTTTTCGGATGCTAACTTTTTCGTATTGTAAGAAAAGTTTTCGCGTTCACTGTAGCATTCGAAAACTTTTAACAAATATTTTTCGTATAGATTTTCGTACCAAAGGATTTCGTACGAAAATCAAGTTTTTCGTATCACAGATGTTTTCGTACGAGAGAAAAAAAAATTTCGTATAGAAATAATTTTCGTATGGAATCTTTTTCGTATCAAGTCTTTTTCGTACGAGAAAATAGTTTTCGTATACAGAATTTTTTTCGTATCTAAAGTTTTTCGTATGCTACAGTATACGAAAATGCAAAGTCAAAGCAAAAAATTATGTGTATGTGAGAGATACGAAAACTTTGGTCAATGCGAAAATAACTTTGAAACGAAAATGATCTTATGAATGGTGCGAAAATATTGGTGCAAAAAAAAACTTATTTCGTGCGAAAACGTGATTTTATATGCGAAATCTTCAAATAACACTCAAATTATTACTTTAAGCATAGTTAATCGATCGAAATTGATTGGGTAAGCATAGAAAATACTCGATTAACACAACCGAATCCAAAATATAGCAGAATTGAGCAAATTAGCGAAGAACACTTTGAAGATGAAAAAAAAAAATTTCGATCGCAGATTTAAAAATTAAGCTCAATTAATCGAAGATAATCGCAATTAACATATATCAGATGATTCACAATCAGTTTTTCGTTCAATATCATGCGAAAACAGCAATCAAAATAGCATACGAATCATATAGATCATGCGAAAAAGACAATTTGCGTGAAGAACATCATACGAAAAAAAAATTCAGCAACACAAATCGATCAATTCAACAACGATTTTGGCTCTGATACCAATTGTTAGGTCCGTTTTTATCATCCAACGAAGAACTCGAGCATAGATTCGATAGATTTACCTCGATGATAATGCGAGCGGAAGCTTTAGGATTAAATCAATCAAATCTTCATTAATCACAAACTTTCTCTCCAATTACCTCTTTCTCTCTCTACAATTCAACCCTAATTAAGATAATGGTGAGAGAAATTTTCTAGTGAGAGAAAGCTAAACTCAAGTTGTATGCTAATCACACATACTTGCCCTATATATACCAATCAATATTGGTATATTTGCATTCTAGTCCCTAACTATACATATATTACAATTAAGTCCCTAGACAAAGATAACTTGATTATTGAACACTATAAAATACTTCCAACAGATTTTATACTTGATTTACACAATTATTTCGGTATATCATAAAGCATTCACCATCTTCAGTCCATCGAATATAATACGAAAATATTATGATGGATGAATGAAAATCATAAGTCCGACTAAATGATTATGTTGCATTCCCTGAAGTGAATGTATTCGCAAACAATAAAAGTGGTCGTGAACATTATATTTACCGTGATTATTATTAATATTTCCCCCGAAGTTGAAAACTAGTAAATGATTGAGAAAGATGTATTGAGCAATATAAAGGTTATTATAATATTATCGTTGGTTATTATTCACACCCAAAGATCCCGTTGATCTTTATAAAGAGCAATTAAAAGTGAAGTGTCGATGAAATTAAATTTTGCTCAAAATTACGATATTTCAGAAAATTGATACTAGATCCTATGCTCATTTTGAATATTGGGGTTCTTATTAAAGATCCAAATAAAGAAAATTGATACATCGTTATAAATTTTATTTAAGCATTATTTATTTATTTTATCTTTATATATATAATTTTATTTTGACGCTTATTTATTTAATAATAGTAGTTATTATATATTTATCAGTACAATGGATACAAGCATGCGCAATGGGGAGTTATGTCTTGCAGATTGTGCAACGACTAATACAACTCTAAGAAATAAGAAATATTTCTCCCATCTTGAAATGAAAGAAACAAGTGTTATCACTATATCGGGTAGCACAAATATAATTGGGGGCTCCGGAAGAGCTAATGTTATACTGCCCAGAGGGACAAAGCTAATAATTGAAAATGCCCTATATTCTCCTAAGTCTCAAAGAAATTTATTGAGCTTTAAAGCTATTCGACATAATGGATATCACATCGAGACTGCAGAAAAGAGAAATATTGAATATTTGCACATTACAAAAGTGGTTTCGAATAATAAAAGAGTTGTTGAGATATTACCTTTATTTGACTCTGGATTGTATTACACGTACGTTAAAACAATTGAATCACATGCTATCGTAAACTAGAAGTTTACTGATGATAATACATTTGTTGTTTGGCATGACTGGTTGGGCCATCCCGGTTCAATTATGATGCGGAGAATAATTCAAAATTCACGTGGACATTTAATGAATAACCAGAAGATTCTTCAATCTAATGAATTATCATGTGCTGCTTGCTCTAAAGGGAAGTTGATTATTCGGTCATCACCAGTAAAAATAAAGAATGAATCTATAAGGTTTTTGGAACGTATACAAGGTGATATTTGTGGACCGATACATCCATCGTGTGGACCATTTAGATATTTCACGGTATTGATTGATGCATCAACTAGATGGTCTCATGTGTGTTTGTTATTAACACGGAATGTAGCTTTTGCGAGATTGCTTGCTCAGTTGATTCGATTAAGAGCACATTTTCCGGATTCTCCAATAAAGAAAATATGCCTTGATAATGCTGGTGAATTTACTTCCAAGGCATTTAATGAATATTGCATGTCTATTGAAATTGATGTTGAGCACCCCGTACCACATGTTCATACACAAAACGGTCTTGCAGAATCGTTGATTAAAAGGTTGCAATTAATTGCAAGACCATTATTAATGAAGTCGAAACTTCCTTCATCTTGTTGGGGACATGCTATATTACATGCAGCGGCACTAATCCGCATCAGGCCAACAAGTTATAATAATATCTCCCCGATACAAATGGTTTATGGTCAGGAACCAGATATTTCTCATCTGAGAATTTTGGATGTGCGGTATATATTCCAATTGCTCCACCACAACGCACTAAGATGGGACCTCAAAGGAGGTTGGGAATATATGTCGGATTTGAATCTCCATCGATAATAAAATATTTAGAACCTCTAACTGGAGATTTATTTACGGCTAGATTTGCCGATTGTCATTTCGATGAATCGAATTTTTCAACATTAGGGGGAGAAAAGAAACAGCTGGAAATGAATATAAGTTGGAATGAATTATCGCTAAATCATTATGATCCTCGAACGAAAGAATGTGAACTAGAAGTTCAAAAGATAATTCATTTACAAGGTTTAGCTAATCAACTGCCAGATAGTTTTACTGACATTAAAAGAGTGACTAAGTCACATATACCAGCTGTTAATGCTCCTGCAAAAATTGATGTTCCTGGAGAACATACAAGGATCGAGCCTAAGGCACAATTGAAACGTGGTAGGCGCTCGGGTTCCAAAGATAAAAATCCTCGAAAAAGAAAAGGAGCAAATAATAAGAATGGTCTAGTCGAGGATTTATCGACTCTAGAAGAGTCAATGGGCATTAATGATTATGAGAATAAAAATCAGGTACCTGAAATTTATGAAAATAATGATAATGAAGAGATCTCGATAAACTATGCCCAAAATGGAATTAGATGGAACCGAGAAAAATTCAACGTTGACGATAAATTCTCATTTAACGTAGCGCTACATGAAATGTATGAGATAAATGAGAATGAGGATCATGAACCAAGGTCTGTAAAAGAATGCAGACAAAGAAATGATTGGCCAAAATGGAAAGATGCAATCGAGGCAGAATTAAAATCTCTTGAGAAACGAAAAGTTTTCGAACCTGTAGTCTGCATACCAGAAAATGTAAAGCCAGTTGGATATAAATGGGTTTTCGTTAGAAAAAGAAATGAAAACGGTGAAATTGTGAGATACAAAGCACGGCTTATTGCACAAGGCTTTTCACAACGACCTGGTATTGATTATGAGGAGACATATTCTCCTATGGTGGATGCAACTACTTTTCGTTATTTAATTAGTCTGGCAGTACGTGAAGGACTCGATATGCGTCTAATGGATGTTGTCACCGCTTATTTATATGGATCACTTGATAGTGACATATATATGAACCTTCCCGAGGGATTTCAGTTACCTGAAAATTCAGGGCCCCGAAATGAGTACTCAATCAAGCTAAATAAATCGCTTCATGGATTAAAGCAATCTGGGCGTATGTGGTATAATCGCCTAAGTGAATATTTATCGAAAGAGGGGTATAAAAATGATCAAACTTGCCCGTGCATATTTATGAAAAGATCTGGAAATGAATTTGTCATCATTTCAGTTTATGTTGATGATATTAACATAATTGGAACTCCTGAAGAGTTATCAAAAGCCGTTAATTGTTTGAAAAAAGAGTTTGAAATGAAAGATCTCGGTAAAACGAAATTTTGTCTTGGACTGCAAATTGAATATTTAAAGAATGGGATATTCGTACATCAAGAGACTTATACGAAAAAAGGTATTGAAAAGATTTTATATGGATAAAGCCCATCCATTGGATACTCCAATGATTGTTCGATCTTTAGATGTGAATAAAGATCCGTTTAGACCTTGCGAAAACGATGAAGAACTACTTGGTCCTGAAGTACCATATCTCAGTGCTATTGGAGCCCTAATGTATTTAACGAGTCATACACGACCTGATATAGCGTTCGCTGTGAATCTATTGGCGAGATATAGTTCGTCACCGACTCGTAGACATTGGAATGGAATTAAGCGGATTTTTCGATACCTTCAAGGAACAACTGATATGGGATTGTTCTATTCTAATGAATTAAAAACAGATTTGATTGGGTATGAAGATGCTGATTTTCTATCTGACCCATATAATGCTCGATCGCAAACGGGCTATTTATTTACACATGGCGGAACCGCTATTTCATGGCGGTCAGTTAAACAAAGTTTAACGGCTACTTCTTCTAATCATGCGGAAATTTTAGCTATTCATGAAGCTAGCCGAGAATGTGTTTGGTTGCGATAGATAATTGAGCATATACAACAAACTAGTGGGCTAGTATCGAAAAAGTTATTTCCTACGATTTTATATGAAGATAATGCTGCATGCATTGCCCAATTAAAGGAAGGATATATTAAGGGAGATAGAACAAAGCATATTTCACCAAAAAATTTCTTTACACATGATTTAGAGAAAAATGGTGATATTGATGTACAACAAGTGCGATCAAGTGAAAATCTTGCAGATTTATTCACGAAAGCACTTCCCCCAATAATTTTCAAAAGATTGGTATATTCAATTGGAGTTCGAAAACTTCGAGATCTTAAATGATGTCATCATTAGGGGGAGTAAATACGCGTTGAACTCTTTTTACCTTCACTGAGGTTTTTTCCATGTGGTTTTCCCAGTAAGGTTTTTAATGAGGCAACAATCGAAAGTGTATCTAAGAGAATCATGTACTCTTTTTCCTTCATTAGGTTTTTATCCCATTGGATTTTTCCTAATAAGGTTTTAACGAGGCATATTCTTTGAAAACATCCAAGGGAGAGTATTATGAAATAATTAAATGTGGATGTTTTAAATAATAATATTAGTTAAATTATTGATAATTTGGAAGTATTATATTAAATGATGATAATGTGATAAGATGATAAGATGAGGTGTTTTATTGAAGAGTTTGTATTTTAGTGTGAGGTGTATAATTGTAATTAATGTGATTAGTTGTAATAGTGAATTATTAGTAGTATAAATAGGTGATTAGAGTTCATTGTAAATCACACCAAGTATTGAAATACTTAATTTCTCTCTAATCTCTCTCTCTCTTTATTATTATAAGCTATATTATCATTATAATCTTAATATAAGTATAATTATAATAAAATAATCTTAATATAATATTAATCACAATTAATATTTTTATAACAAAAATATATATATATATATATATATATATGTGTGTGCATCAAGGAGGTTGTACTGTGACGCATGTCGTTTGTACTCTCTCCCCACATGAACTTTCTTCAATTTTCATAATTATAATATATATATATATATGTGAAATGAATCGTCTATTTCAATTTGCTATGTATGGGCAGATCCAACATTAGTTGATGGCAATGCTCTAAATGGCCAAATATATCTTTTTAGAAACCAAATATAGTCAGCCTATAAAAGCTAGGAATTTTTTTGTGCTCACCTTATGTGAGCACCTTGCGTGGGCACCTGTTGATGTGGCACTGATTCGTGCCATATCAACATGTCACATCAATATCAGAGGGTATACGACGTTAGTTGACACCTTCTAGGTGTCATTGATCGACACACGGATGCTGATGCGGCATGTTGACGTGACAAATATCATTTTCACATTTCAGGTGCCATATAAGCTGTCAACATGCCACATCATCATCCGTGTGTCGATCAATGACAACTAGAAGATGTCAACTAACATCGTATACCCCTCTGATATTGATGTGGCATGTTGACAGGGGCCCACGCAAGGTGCTTACATAAGGTGGGCACCATAAAATTCATCATAAAAGCTATATATATTTATATCCACGCATATTATATTATATATATACTATTAATAAACGCCATTGCAAATTCAGTTGCCTTGATTATGGGGGATAAACTAAGATTTTCATTGAATTTTTATTTCGTATATATTAAATACCAAATCCACTAGGTGCACAGTGAAAGATCTTCTTACATGGATCGACAATTTATTGAACTTCCTTATAAAGAAAATTGAACTAAATTTCCTATTTTCTTTTTTATGAGATCAAAATATACTGCAATTATTATTATTATTATTATTATTATTATTATTATTATTATTATTATTATTATTATTATTATTATTATTATCTATACTATATATTAAGGGCGAGAGGTTTAGAGTAACTATTTTTCAATTAATTGGTATGACAAGTGTAGTTACTATTTTGTCATTACTCCTTAAGTTTATTATCTATATTAATCTATCTATTTTATTAAGGATAAATATAGTAATTTTCCAATTAGGTTATATGACAAGTATAATTACTATTTTGCCCTTTACTTCTTAATTTTATTATAATATTAATTTACAATAATTACTCTTACATACATACAAAAAAATTGCAATTAAAATTAAATTTATGATTTCGTTTATATAACTAAAATATAAAGTAATATTACATATATATATATATATATCATAGCACACGCATCGTGTGTGCGTAAAGTACTAGTTATTATTATTATTATTATTACCAGATAAAATCCCTCATGGTTTGCTGATTGTTAATGGGCCTTAAGGGCCTACCTAGGCTTCATGCTGGTATTACGTTATTGGGCCTTGCGGGCCTATTGATTTGGGCCATTGCCTTAATAAGCCCATTAGTGAAGTAGGGTTGTGTTTTATGTATAGTTACATTAAAGTTGAGGTGCACATGCAATGTTGGCGGACCTTTTTGACTTTTGAACTAATCTTTGTAGTAGAAAAATGGGACAATATGATTTGTGTTAGATGTCCATTGCTTGCCACTCTCTTCTCACGAGGTTAAATTAAATGCATGTGTTGTATTGTAATGTCACATATATAATATAGATTTATATAAACATAAATATATAGTTTTCATGTGAATATAAAAGCGTGTTTAACTTTAATGTCATCCTAATCTTTTGTGATTAATGATTTAAGAAAATGCAAGCCAACGATGCAATGTGTGTGTGAACATAATAACAATAATAATAATAATGGTTAGGCACAACACATGGACGCCACGATGATATTTGATGGTGTGTGGGCCCCGCCTTCCTCTTTTTTTCTAATACTTATAGTTTATGCTAAATATAATATATTGGCTAGCTTTTGGAGACTTTCAAGTTAAATTTTGTGAATATAATTAATTACACATATATATGATAGGGACCCAAAATTGCTAGACTACCCATGTGCTTAGGTGCTTTTTGATTGATCAAAGCACTACATAGGTTTCGACTTAATTGCTTAATATATAATAATAATCTAGTTGTGATTATTACGCTAATTAATGTGTTGTGAGATGAGAACGAACATGTGGAATTGTGGGGCTCAAAGTGGATGCGATTAAAGGACATCTCTTACATTTTATTAATTATGTCTTATCTTATCTCTAACGTAACATTAAACCTTTTGTTATCAACAAGCTAATGTGAGATTTCTTGGTTAACATAAAAAAAAAACCCCATTTGCATCTCCATATGCACAGCTATGTACAATAACTAACTCTATAGAACACCTCTCCGACAAACAAGTATGTTGCAATAAATATTATAGCATCAAAGGACCCAAAATTAAATTTTAGTAATTATTATTTATCACCAAATAAGAAAAAGTGAATCGTCGAAAAAGTGAGAAAAAAAGAAAGGGTTGGAATTTTAACGAGGCACATGGGTTGCTCCTTGCTTGTGTGTGTGGGTGCGGTGTATCTTTTTATTAATTTATTTATTCGTTTGCTTTGTTTTATGCGCATGAAAGTGAGGACATCTAACCCAAAATAAAAAATAAATAAAAAAATCGAATGCAAATGTGCTCTGTGTCATTTTGTCTGACTTTTAAAGCATTGCCAATACTTATATATGTATTTGTGTATATGTACTTAGATCCATCGATGTAAATGTGGTCCTTGACATTCAATTATTAATGGTGAGAATGATCACTATTCACTACCATAGTCCCAAGTGCTTGTTTTATTCCTACAAGACTCTTCTAAGCTAAGCACAATGGTTTGTCTAAAGCCACAAAGGCAAGATCTTTGGCAAGACTCATAATGTGTCTGAATTTTGATTCTTGACATCAGCATTATTACTCTTAATGACCCAAATCACAAGATTATACAGTACAAATCGATGTCAAGAACCGACTTTTTTTTTCCTTCATTTTCTGGATGACAAGAATAAAGAACAGAAGATTTTAATTCACAAATTTAAGGATATTCAAAGGGTTGGAGAATATATATATATCACCATGGACCATCTTGTGAAAATAAGGAATGCAACCTAGCTAAGGCAGGTCTTGATTCGAGCTGAACTGATCGTTACGATGAGCCGTTGCTGAGCCGGCGGAGGAAGACGACGACGACGAGCCAGAAGCAGAAAGCAAGTCGGCCAGGCGGCTCATGACTCGAACCTGAAATTTAAGCAGAATATAAGCCAAACATTCTTCTTATATGAACTGAAGTAACATTCATGGAAATCTATAACAGCAGAATCAATCATGTCAATATGGCATATGATTGCTCGTATTTGGACCAATGCAAGAACTTGCAAATCTCTTCTTGATTAGTACAACCTCAGTAAAAGGACTCAAATGCTTGTGATAAACGAAATGGTATCTGAAATAAGTAAAAAGGGCATTCCCAAAAATAGCTCTACGAATAAACGATATGTGCCCACTTAAAGAATAGAAAGAAAGCCCATGACTTTATACCTGCATTTCAAGAGCGGCTATGTAGTCAGACGCTTCCTCCAGCACGACGTTCAACGGCTGCTTCCGACAACCTGGGACCAACCCGCCCAAAACCTTGGCCTTCCTCTGAACAGCCGGCAAATCCTTGCCCTTCAACCTCACGGCCCCACCCTTCCACTTCCGCTGCTGCGACCGGCTGTTGCCGGTTACCACCACGCGGGTGCTGCTCGTAGTAGTCGCCGTCGATGCCATATTATTCATCACCCTCCTCTGCTGTTTGACCACGCTGTTCCTCTTCAAAAACTTGAGCTTGAGCCTGCTCGACCCACCCGTCAGTATGGCCCGGCTCCACCTGGACCGACCCCTAGCCGTAAAGGCCAGAACACGGTCGGCCGCCTGTCGGACCCGGCTCGGAGCCGGCGGCGACGTGGCTGTTCCGCTGCTGATCTGCACGCGGCGGAGGGCGTGGAGCAGCTTGGTGGAGTAGAGCTGCTGCTGGGAATTGGATTTCCACTGGACCGCGTCGGTGTGGGCGGGGTGGGTGCTCTCGATATCCATCGTCGTCTTCTTCCTTCTTCTCCTGGTATTAGAATTTACAGATGGGTTCGATGAGGATGACGCCATGACGATTCTGCAGTAGATTCTGAATCAGAAAAGGTGAAGGGTCCAGCAAAATCTATTCTATGTTCTTCTAAGAATCAATCAATGAAACCACCTTGAATCGTCAATATATATATATTATATATACTCGAGAATATGGGAATTAGAAGATGGTAATAAGAGAGATCCTTACCTTAAGGAGAAGACTGAAGCACCACGTGAAATTTAGAGGCTTATGTGTACATCATCATCAAAGTATGCTTTGTGGACTTTTTATATTGGTTGAATGAATTGAAATTGGGTTGGGAATGGGATAGTGGGAGAGAAATGGTGCTGGTGGTGGAGAAAGAAAGAAGCTTTCTTTATATATATATATATATATATATGAATTTTATGGTGCTGACGGTTGATGTGGCACTGATTCGTGTCATATCAACATGTCACGTCAACATTAGATGTGATGTGGTATTATTTGACACATTTTAGGGTTCATTGATCGACATTTTCGATGCTGGTGTGGCATGTTAACATGGCACATATCAATGTCACACACCGGGTGCCACGTAAGGCGTCAACGTGCCACATCAACATCGAAAATGTTAATCAATGGATCCTAAAATGTGTCAATTAATGCCACATCACATCTGATGTTGACATGGCATGTTGATATGGCACGAATCAGTGTCACATCAACAGGTACCCACGCAAGGTGCTCACGTAAGGTGAGCACCATAAAATTCCTCTTTATATATATATATATATTTATCTATGATAATAATAATTTTAAGTTAAGAATAGGGAATTAAGACCACCTCCAACCGAAAAACTCATTTTTAAACTCAAACTCATTCTCAAACTCAAAATGCAATAATTCTTCTCCAATCATTAAACTCATTCTCAAACTCAAAAAAATATCAACTTTTACAAATTTTCAATACTACCCACATATTTTACGACTTTTCAAATTTAATCACGATATTATTTTAAATTCGATGAGAAAATATTAAATAAATTATAATAAAATTTTATTGGTACCAATTTAATAATAAAATTAAATTTTGTGAAAAGATATTTAATAAAATTCTAGAATCATGGTCAAATAAATTTAACTAGTGTAGTACATAGAAACAAAATATAAAAAAAATTAAGTAATATGATATAAAAAAATTATTTCTTAAAATAATGACATTATTTACTTTAACAATAATTTTGTAATCATAATTATTAATAAATAAGTCTGCATTTTCCTTTTTTTATCTTTTTATTTATTTTTATTTTTGTATAGGGGTGATTTAGTAATTAAAATAAATAATAGGACTTCAATAGTAATTTTCAAATCTCAAACTCATAATATGCGTTCAAACGCAAAATTGAGTATGAATTAGGAGAGAGAAAGTAATAAACTCATTTTGAGTTTGAGATTGGGTACCATTGGAGTATTTCTTACCCCATATTTTGAGTTTTCCCGTATGGTTGGAGTTGCTCTAACTAGGAATAATAATAACATGCCTTGATTTTATTAATTAATTTCCATTAAATGATGATTAATATTGCTTTTAAATAGTGATACGTGGATAAATAAATTATAACAGAAGAGCTGAGCTGAGCTGACTGACCTTCTTTCATTGGTGAGTGGTTGTGGGCTTTTGGTGGGCCATATGGTTCCATGGGCCGCACGTGGTTAGGCCCCATGTCCATGTGCGTGTCCTCCGCGCCAACCCGAGGTTTTGTCGTTTCTACTTTTTCTTTTTGTCTTCCAATATTCAATTCCCTTACAAAAAATAAATAGTACTGAATATTTCATTTGTTGGAAAAGCATCCCCCAACTGTATATTCCTAATTTCTCACGTAAATCGTAAGAAAAAGAAAAAGAAAAAAAAAAGATAATGACATAACAACACGTGGCGGTATACGACTCGAGTTAAAGCAATGGAATCGCCTCCAAACGTTACTTTCCAAGCTATTTTGACACAGCAGAAATTACTGCCCACCAACTTTTTTTCAGATATGAGAAATTGTTCTTATCTCCGACCGTGGTTTTATTAACTGAGACCAATAAATACAAAAGCCTTTGTCGTCTAGTTGGGGGGGTTGGGCCTTGGGGACTGGGGAGGAGGAGACAAAAGGCTCATTTTTTGTCTTCGTCCTCACCTCAACTTTACTTTCCCGACCAAAATGTAATTAAAATTTAACGTCTTAAAAATGCTGAAAGAAAATGTGAATGGGCGATCAATGGTTTTCTAAGGACAAGCAGAAAACGTACATACATACATTACATCTATAATTGAGTAATGTAGTAGGGGCACATTTTTGTAATAATAATACAGACAGTGCATGTGATTGTACATCTGGCACATTGGATCATCTGCATTTCTGTCAAATATATTTTTTAATCGGTGTAGCAGCTGGCTAGCTAAGCTATATAGAGGGATGGATTTGGAATTATTCTAATGGGTTGTACTATGTGTGTATAACCAAAAGGCTCCAAGATTCCTAAAATATTGTCTATCATCTCACTCATTATTTTCCAGGGAAACTAACATATTATAAGCAGAGCATCGCAACTGATATGTAATGATAACTAACTACTTCGCAAAAGGCTAAATGAAATTTGCTTAATGAACTCATGATAACAAGCAACTGCACGTAAGGGTTCTTGCCAAGCATATTAGACACTCCACAAGAAATGTTATCATAGCAAGAATCTGTCACATTAGCATTTACACAAAACAGTAAATATACTTCAAGTAGCATTGTTAATCAAGCAAACATAATAAGTAGAATGGTAACTATGAGTCATGGAAAAGGTCGAGGTTTGAATTATCACTAGCAGGCAACTATTATAGGCATATGTATGGATTCGTTGCTAGCAGTGAGAAGGAGTCTCAAATCTATCACTAACCTGCTAAGTAACGCATTAAGTGGGAGGTGGTCCAGTGAAATGACCCTTAGTCGTCCCCAGGAAGAACTGCCAAAAGAAGAGTATGGTGAATATCCCAAGCATGAAACATGGCAAGATTACAACAGCTTTGGAGCCCATGAGCTTGTCAAGCCAGTCTTTTTCGTCGTAGAGGCCACCGTGAAACTCTTCGATGATGACATTGATTATAGCATCCAGAAGCTTACGTGAAGGGCCCAATTCCTTTGATTGTGATAGCAGTTTTAGAGTTCCTTTCAAGTGATTGATCACTACCTCTGCCTCAATAGATTCTACCCTTCTTACAAATTCTAGTTCAGGATCTTCACATGTTGGGTCCAAGGATTTGGTGATGATCACCTGCTTGTCCTGCGTAATTGTAGACAGTGAAAATAATGATGGAGATATCAGGATTGAGACAGCAAACATTCCCCATGAGTACTCTGTGAATTTACTGAAGTGACTAAGTTCTGTGAGGAGAGATAATACTGGGAAGAAACTGAAATTAGATGTAGAAATAAACACACTTAATAACAAGCAGTCGACTATCTAACCAAAGATATGAGGGGCAACAAGCTGAGATGACTGTCAATGGAATGCATTCCAACATAGTATTCGCAGTTTTTCGGCCAAATCAACACAAACGTTCATAAACCAAATGAACGCTAAAGGAAAATTTATATCATATACGGTTAACTAGGATGTGGAATGCCAGGATGCTCTGTACTGTACAAAATTAATCCATTAGGATTACCGTGTTTAACCTAATCAAATGCGTCGATGCCATGCAGATTCACAAATAACAATCACTATGTTGAGGAATAGAAGTCTGTTTGACAAATTTTTTTTTGCAACATGACATGTAAAAGTACTGGAAAACACACAACCTTAGGAGAGTAACGCTCTCTTTCACTTGAATTTAACCAGCTGAACGGAGAAAAGTTGAAGAAAAACCATATCGCAAAAAGGCAAATAATCAGCTAATTAATACCTCATAATGCTATACGAAACTGTCTAACAACGAAATCATAGCTTCAAAAGGTTACCTCCGCAGATTCGCCGGGTTGATTGTCGTCAGGAACGTCTGGAAACAGTGAAGATTCCTCTTCCAAGGCTGATTCAATCTCAACTTCCGGTCTCAAGCTCTTCTTCGTAACCTAGCGGCAATAATATTTCCGATCAAACAACAAATAAAATTCGAGTTCGTCACGTATGCCAGTTCTGATCGTACCTTTCGCAAGCCTTTATGGATTTCCGAAGAAGATTTCGGCCTGCGAATTGCAGACGATGTTTCTTTCGGCGGTGTTTGAATGGGAAAATCCTTCATTTTGGTTTTACTTTTCAAATGATTATGTGATATGCGCGGGAAATTATAAAAACTCGCGTGCATTTTATACGCTGGTACTCACGTCCAAGGTGCGGTGCCAATTGCTACAGTTCTTTGCAGTTACAACTAGCGTCCGAGAGGAGAGTAGCGATTTTATTATATTTACATAAAGAAACGTAACTGTATCAAATATCGCCAATTCAATTGGTAACAACTTTTCTTTCAAAAGCAATAATTAATAACACTTAGCACTTTAGCACTAACTAATGAATATATCTTCCCTAACTATTACACAAAACACCAGCCAATTAACTGCAGTCATTATTTCAATAATTACCCATCATTAAGAAGGAAATAAACCTGAGAGTGCTCCACTAAATTATGCCCCTTTAGTGCTAATATTCGATATCCACCTGCCATTGAAGGAAAGAAAAGATCTCAATTACAGTAGCTTTTACCCTTCCTATATAACACCACCCTCTCATCGAAGCTGAATATATATCACACATTATCCAAACCAAAACAAAAGCATATATAAACACTGAAGAAGAGAATGAAGAAAGCTATTATCCTCTTTCTCCTTCTTGCCCTAGTCCTGGCAAGTGTTAATAATGTCCAGGGCCATCGTCGCCTTTTAAGCTCGCCGGGCAAGGAATTGCTCGAAAACAGTAGTAGCAGCGATGATACAGATGGATCTGATACTGACATGAACACTCATCACCACTTCGATAGTAATGACTTCAAGCCCACGCCACACTGAAGGACTATATATATATATATATACATCGTGTGTATGCATGCAGTATATCTCCATGCTTGCATGGAAGTTCCTAAAAAGTGTTTGGATTTTATAAGTTTGCCTTGTTTCTATAGCAGTTTGAGGTGTTGTTTTTCTTTGTTGTAATGAAATTGCCCCCCCCCCCCCCCCCCCCCCCATGTTATAAATAGCGACGTGCACTTGATGTTTTCATATAGTTAGCTTCATGGCATGAAATTAAGAATATAGGTGACAATCAGAAATAACTTGATCAAAACCCTTAACTAATAATACATATTGTTCTTCAATCTAATTATTGGATCATTGGAAATAACATCTATAAAATTAAAATATTATACTTAAGCTTATATGTGAAGTTGTCATGAGCCTAGGCCAAGGGTCATGAATATGAATTCTCACCATTATCACTCATTAAAATGAAATTCCACCTCTAAAGTTATATGAGAATGAAATCAGTCTAGACGTTATGAAGGACATTTTGGAAATAATATGTATAAACTTAAAGCATGTACACTTTTTATAAGTTTAAGGTTTTAGGTAAATTGGTGAATATTGTTTGATATGTGACTCATTTATAAGTGTTCATATATCATTGATTGTTTGATTATGTGACTCATATATATTACAAACTCAAAGTTCCTATAATACTTGTGCATCGCGTGAAGAACATCCAAATACATCATCGATCATTACGTTTGGCCGGCCACTAAAAAAGAAAAAGAAAAGAAAAAATGGCTTATCTTGTCAGTCACTATATACGCATGAACAAGGAGAGGATAATTTTATTGCCTTTTAGAGAAAAAAAATAAAAATAATAATAATAAAAAATCAATGGTCAATGTAACCAGTAATAGTTATATTTATTTTCTCATAATTAATTAATGTTGTATAGTCTTTAATTAATGAAACTTCATCATATGAAGCAACTAAGTTCACGTCCATGGAGAAACTATGTACTTGAGTTTGCGCGTTATTGTCTATAATATATATATATATATATATATATATATATATATATATGTTGTGGAACTAACATGCAAGGGAATAGCTTGCTCGATTAGCTTCTACCTTCATATATTATTTATCACCTACCTCTTTGCCTGACTATACATATCCATATAGACATACTATATTATTTATATATATATATATAAATATTGATTTTGAGAGACCTTTGTCACACACACTATATACAGTAAAACCTCTATAAATTTAGAACTATGAAATTTTATTAATTTAGAGAGATATTAATATATCGATAAATTAATATTTTATTTATTAAAAGATAGATTTGTTAAATTCAGCAAATTTAGTATGTATTGAAAATAAATGAATTCATATATATTTAATTGATTATATTCATGGATGACTAGTGCGCTTTTTGTGAATATTTTCGCTGATTTGAATATGTTGCAGCTAGAGAATTCGACATCAAAACTTTTGATGCAATTAAAAAAGTTAGGAATCAAATTTAATTATATTTAAATTTTAAGAAAACTCAAGTAACAATAGATTCATATTTTTAGTAAATTATCATAGTATTTATTATTGTAATACTTTATGAATTATTAATTTATAGTTTTAATGGGACCTAATATTTATAAAGGGTTTTTTCAAAAAATTATTATCTTATTATCTTATCGAATTTGATGATTTTTTACAAAGGCTCAAGTCGGGACTAAGAGATTTTATTATTTTAGAGAGTTTATTAATTTATCGAGTATTAATTTACAGAGGCTTTACTGTATATCTAGTTGTAAACTAATGTTTATAATGTGGAAAACATTGTTCACAAACCCTTTTTGACAGTGTTGTCCTCTTAGCTTGAAGATTAGTATTTCTTTTAAAATTTCAGAACAAAAATTAATAGCCTTGACTGGCTAATTAATTGGCACTTTAGCAGTATCATCCATTTAAAAAGCAGCCATGATCATCATATAATAATATACGTAACTATTATTACAAAAAATTATCTACCAATTAACAGCAGTCATTATTTCAATAATTACACATCAATTGGGAGGAAATAAAACCTGAGTGCTCCCACTAAATTATGTTTTCGTTTAGTGCTAACCTAAATCTCAACCTGCTATTGAAGGAAAGAAAAGATCTCCATAACAGTAGAGCCAGCCATGAGCTTACTATATATACAATGTATTATCGAAAATATCGAATGATATACGAATATCAAAAACCAAAGCAAAGCTCGTAAGTTATGCGACGTACATAAATTAATCCGTGTGCTCTATCGAATAACGAGTAATTAAATTTCTAAATTATTTATATCTCCTTTTCAGGTTTATTGAGAAATGAAGAAGGTTGTCATGATCTTGTTTCTGCTGATTGCCCTACTCCAGGCAAGAGCTAATAATAATAATGTCCATGGCGGCCATGCGCATGGCCTTGTGAAGAAGAACCGTCGCCTACTACGTTTTGCATACATGGAATCGACCGACGAAGTGAACAAAAAGAGTAATGGAGTTGAGAAGATTAACGTCGAAGACGACGATGACGATGGTTCGGGGACTGACGATAACACTCATCATTGTTACGGAAGTAACGATTTCAAACCCTTAAACGGGCACTGCCACTGACGAAAACATTACGTATGCTAAAGGGGCGGCTTTCGTGCGCATGTATGCATGTAATATATGTGTGTATTTGTATTTTTGCTGGTGGAATTTCCTAAAAACATTTGAATTTGATATATTATATAGTGTGTAAGTGTGTATTAATTTTGTTCCATATTCTACTAGTCTGTGGTGTGATCTGCTGTTCTTTTTGTTGTTGTAATGAAAGTGAAGCTTGCCCCGATTTAATAAAGTAATGACTTGCATGTGATATATATCATTTCTTTAAAGAGATGAGCTTTTGCTAATATCAAAAGCTCTATTATAATTCGTATATAATTTATAATGCCATCAACAAAACCCTTTTATTTATTTATGATTCACTTATCGAACTAGCAAGTTTTAAGGGTTTCATAGCCGATGTAAGATATATTTGGGCAGTTTCTCAACTCATTAGATATATTTCAATACAAACTCAATTACTTGTCGAAGTAACTCAATTATTGATCGTACGAAGATGTGAGGCTCGATCATTCATAGTATGAACTCCGATCAAATCCTCATCATGGACTGTCATATATGTATATATATATATATATATATATATATATATATTGTGGATATCTCTTATTCGTTATTTGGAAAGTGGTGGATGCAAGGCTAAAAGGGACAGTGTGGTTGATAGATGGAGAGCGTTTTCAACAATGTATTATAGGGTAAGACTGTATATATTCGAAGATATGTTTTAGTTTGAGGCGAAATACTTATTATTACATAAAACCCAATTCACCAAAGGTGAACATAAAATACATATCTAATTACATATAAAACCATACCACGCTGCCATGAACATCGTATTGTTATATAACAGACAGAATACCACACACACAATCACACACACACACACACACACACACACACACACACACACATGCATGGAGGCAAACACAGCATTAATCAATAAGGCCAAGGTCAATAGAGTCCACCACTTGCTGGAGGAACCCTAGCGTTATCATTGTCGATGCAATGATAACAAACATTTGGCCCGCCAGGAACATTTCGGTTCACCATAGCTTTAAGCTGCCTACGGCTTTGTGCTTGGCCTGATTCGCTATTCCATGCGAAGATCAATAGTGTACTCATGAGAAGTATAATAGCGACAATAATGACAACATTATTCCAAGTTCTCTTCATCGCCTCAGTTACCGTTTTACTTGCCTGACCAGAGAGAAGAATTACAGTCGTGGGTATTTCTTACAAGATAGCAATGTCTTCGTCCGTGGGCAATTTATAACGGGCGAAGATCATGAAAACTTAACTAAATACTCATATAATAAGGCATGTTGGGATGAGTAATAAAGCTTCTTTTTTTCCATCTTCAA
Source organism: Lindernia subracemosa (assembly GCA_028392965.1). Taxonomy (NCBI): domain Eukaryota; kingdom Viridiplantae; phylum Streptophyta; class Magnoliopsida; order Lamiales; family Linderniaceae; genus Vandellia; species Vandellia subracemosa. The sequence goes on from JAQPCC010000046.1 coordinate 746,765, forward strand.
TAAATGTTTTCAGCCTCTTGTTTTTAGGGAGAGGAAAAGGGTCGTCATTCTCCACTAGAACTCTTATAAAGTGGGTAATGTCGGGGAGATGTGAGGCATCAATGATGGTCGGAACCTAACATGAGATTGCAACGGCTAGTTTTGTTTAATGTTTACTTAGTGGCCAATCAATTCCATCATTCTATTAAATATTTTAGGGTAATCATGCAGTGGTCACCTGAAAAAAGATTAGTATCATCGATGGGAAAATATATTAATTATTGTGTGATTGGACTACATTATACAGCCCACTCATATATTATATATTTTTTTTTTAAAAAAAATGAAGTACGTACTAATGCTAGCTCCATTAATGATTTTATGCTTTATTTAAATTCAAATGTGGCTGCTTTACTTTTATTCATCAAGTTGACTCCATAAGATATAATTTCTTCTCTCCACTCCAAGGAATATGTGTAAGTGGTCGGGTCATCACATTGTGATTATCGTAGTCTGTGTGGACTTGGGATGAGGACATATGAACAAAGGGATTAATCTTATTGGAAATCAGGGCCATCTTATAGCTGACAGTAAGGTTCAAATTCGCTTCCTACTGAACTTAATTGGGACTACGATGGTAATGTGCGGATATTCTCGCAATTATTATATATATATAGTTTTTCTGTCTTTTGTATTTATGCATTGTACTTGGGAATCTTTTGCTAGTTCCTTCATTCATAAGGATGTCATCGCATCGATTCCATATGTATAATTTAGGATTTTTTTTATTTTTTTTTGTAGATATAAATTAGGATTTGTATTTAATATCCATAGTGGCATATATAAATAGACGAGTTTCCGATTTTTTAAGAAAATGGGCCGGGCCGGGCCGAGCTAGAAAATGGCCCAATGAGAATGAGCCCAAAATTGAAGAATCTTCGCACATTTTTTGGCGCCATTGCTTTGTTATACTTTTGATAAAATCATGACCTAGCTTATCTAGCTAGGTGAAGAAATCTTGCCAATTTACAGCTGCGGAGATCCTAACCTGATGGAGTCGGGTTCGGGTTCGGGTGCAGGTGATGACTATGAGTCGTTGATTTCGACGACCGATGCTGAGCTTTTGAAGTGCGCTTGGAGGAACGAAAAGGCCGCTCCTGAGATTCTCAAATTCGACGGTCATTTAGTTCAAAGGACTCGGCAGCAGATCCAATTGATGGTAAGAGTTATGTTTTGATTCCTCTTTTGTAGTGCAATGAAATACGCGGGTACAATTTATATGTCAATTGTATATTTTAGCCCTCATTATAATCGCTAGTAGTGTAGCATACTCCTGCTCATGGCTTCCGCAGTGGTTTATTGTTATTGATTTGATCTTGTAGATGGCCATAATCTGATTTTTTTTTATTTTTTATTTTTTGCATTTATCTAGCAATATGATTGGGTAGGGAAACTTATCAGAAGCGGTGATTATGTGGTTGTTTCTGTTTGGATTCATTGAAAAGCTTGCTAACAATCGTCGATAGTGTTAAGAACCAATGGATTGCGCAGAAACAGATGCTCGCGATTGTGTGCTTGATAACTGCGCATTTGCTTTCCGTGTGAAATATTCTTGTATTTCTAATCTAGTTGATTTTATCTGCACGCTATAATTAACTTGCTTTCCTCTTTTGCTCTTTCGCTTTGTAGGAAGAGATGGTAGAGGACTTCAACAAAAACGGCATTGATCCTTTGACAGTTTCCCTTTACCAGATGGATTTGGACAGGACTATGTTTCTCTTGAGATCATATTTCCGCACGCGTCTTCGAAAGGTAAATCCGGGTATCTCTTTCTCGCAGGCTATGCTTGGTCAATGCGGCACTGATAAATTCCCAGTCGCATGAACTTCTTTTTGTTGGGTATCAAACCCAAATCCCACATCGGTTTAGATAAAATGGTTGTGACCTGCTTATAAGATCGTGGGCTACTTTCTCTATTGCCAATTGGTTTTAGAGAGGAACCCACTTATCTATTGGGCTCTTCGGTTTGGGGCCTAAAAGGGGATTTTAAATCCCAAAACTTTTTTCAGTTGGGCATTTGATAATTGTATCACCTAGGACTTGATAATCCAGCAATCCCAATATGTTCAATTTGTGGCAGATTGAAAAACATGTTGTTCACATTCAGAAAACTGGTGAGTTGTGGAATAAACTTTCTAAAGAGGAACAGGCGTTTGCCGACAGGTAAGGAGGCACACTATCAATAGTTACTTGTCCTGGTTATGGAGATACTTGTTCTTCATGCAACAATTTGTTACAGGTGTGCTCACAACTTGAAGGGTCATCTAGAGCAATCTGTGCTTTCAAAGCTTCCAGACCAGTACCAGTCTCATTTGCGTCAGTCGGCAGCTAGTGAAGACGATGACATGGGTGAGCAAACCAGCCTTAATATGATTCTGATTCTTCTGTTTTCTGTTATTTTGTTCCGCTCGAAGCATTTTATTTCGTTCCATTTTGAAAAGAAAGCTTTTTTTTTTCTGCTAATGAAATCCTATGATGCCCGTGGAAGCAGCAAAAAAGGGGGACTAGACTAAGTATATGATACAAAGAGGGTATAATGTGTAATGTGTACCATCAAGTATTAACTGGCCAAGTTAATGTGTAATGTGTACCACAATCTGTTTCTTCATGCTTGCATCTTTATTCATTATGTGTATTAATCGTAGTTTCTTGACTACTGTTGTACTTCTCAAGTCTCGATTATATCAACCTTTGTATATAAATTTCAGTTCCAGAACCACAGTTAGACACCTATGTCATGTGCAGAAGCAAGAGATTTTTGGGAGCCTTTCAGCTCGACGACAGGTTATTTCACCATCGACGGTATCAAATTTATTCGATTACTTCTTTTGCCAACAATTTAAAACGTTGATAAATTCTTATGACAGTGGAGAAGAGCCTATCAGCATTGAAGCCGATGATTTGTACGCTTTGCCGTACAAGTCCATCAAGCCACTCGTGGAGAGCGGCAAGATCGACCTCGTGTGACTTCTAACAACTGCTTTTGCTTCCCTTCAAACAAATGTTTTAAGGTAATAATTTGGTAAACACTTGCTACCTTTCGCATGAAGTTTCCCTATATGCTAGAATATAGAATCGCTTTTCGATAAATATAACAGTTCAAGCCTTTCTCATTTGTTATGAAGATCAACCAAAAATGGAAATACAGCCATCGTCGTGTCTGTCTTTTTCATACAGCCAAAATCTTGATCAACGCCTCCAACGTAACGCCACCATTCTCATCTCCTCCAGCCAACCTAATCATGGCCTTGAAATCGTCGTCGCGGGCCTCAAAGCCCGCCCAGTTCATGTAGCTCCTCAAATCCTCGAGCCCGACCCTTCCATCCCCGTCCCTGTCCATAACTCGAAAAGCCTCCTCCATGACGCTAACTCTTCCGTTTTTCTTGGGAGGACTCACCTTGCCATTCAAAACCATCTCGAACTCTGCGTATTCTACGTACCCATCCTTGTTCGAGTCTGCCGCGCTCATCATGGACCCTATTACATCCTCGCCCGATGTCACGGGGCCCATAATCCCTCCGTAGAACGTTCTTAGGTCGTCGTAGCTGATCCTTCCGTCGCCGTCCACGTCGAGAACGTCAAATGCCGAACTTAAGTTCGACTTCTCGATGGTCTTTGTGCCATTTTGATGGGATGAAGTTCCTGTGGGACACATTCTTTGTTTTTCTTTCTTTCTTTTTCTTTTTTATGTATGGAATTGTTCTATGAAGCTATGAAATGGGAGAGAATGGTTGAGGTATTTATAGTTGGGATATCCTTGGTCTTTGTGCATTCTCTAGAAAGATTGGCCAGCAAGTTGCTATTATTCTATTAATTTTATTTTCTTGCTATTTTTTTTATTTATTGATTTAGGCATATTCGGCCGCTTATTTGCAGACGTATGTAGTGACGCCATCTGAGAGATAAAAACGAATGGTTGGAGTTTTCTTGGAATCTTATGTGGTGGGCACTATTGCCGACTTTCAATGACCTTCTTTCGTTCTTGTTTTCTTCCTTTTGTAGTGGGATATGATATTTTCTTATAGCTTTGCTTGAAAAGTATTAAACCACTACTTACTACGTATGAAGTCGCATATTAATTGAAAAAGTCGTGTCAAATATAGCCAGCTCTATAGTACTTTATTTCTTTTACTTAACTTACGAATACTTTGACACGTTTAAACATGAAAAGGGTATTAGACCAAGAAATTTGGAAGCTGCCCAATAGGTTGTGGGGTGGATGTCAACTTCAATTATAAGATACAAAAAATAAAAATAAAAATAAAAAATCTGATTTTATTGTAATGAAACTAGACTTTTTTTTATTGGTCGATTGTTTACTTTATTTAATTGGGTAACCACAAAAATTACGTAGCTTTTAGTAACAATTACTATCTGTGACAGATTGAAAACGAAATTCGTAGCAATAGTGCGCATCACTATTCCATTAAAGTCTCCTATTTGATTACGGAATATTGATCTACTACTATACAAGGTACTAAAAGTTGAGACCCACTAAAAAAAATTATATATTTTGTGGTATAGCCAAAAATCTACAATTTTGAATTCCCAAAATCTGCAATCGAAAAAAAAAGTCTACATTTGCAAAATTTATGATATTTTACATTGAGATCAACTGAGAAAAGAGTGAGTACGAAGTACTTTTACCATGACACCTACTACATACTAAAATTTTATGAAGGTTTGCGACGAAAATTTAAGCAACTGGAAGAGACACTCGGTCGACTTATCGTGCTGGGGAGGCGAAGAATATAACTGCGAAATAAACAAAAAAGCCTGCAAGAAGGATACCTGCATAGATGTAGTTTTGGGACGAGTGGGTCGGAAATTTGTATTCAATGGTACAGCATTTCATTTTTTCCCTCTCGCTTGCCAAAACATGATCCACATAGCTGCCGTGCATCAATGATAAAAGAAAAAACAAAACCGAATAAATAATAAGTCGAGGAAGATAAATATGAGAAGCTGAATTGTAATGGAACGGAAACTAACCGCTGAGTGAACATAGAGCTCTGAAGAATCTCTGAACTGTTCAAGTGCGCTTCTTGCAGCCTATGATCGTACAATAAAGAAGACAACTCCACAAGCTGTTCCTCGAGGCTCTGAAAGTGAAGGCAATAATAACAATTGTCGATCGAATATTTGGCAACTAGGAGATAGATGATATAGAATGACAAGATTCGACTTACATCCAAGTACTTTTCTAGTCGTTCGACTAACTCGTGAGGGAATGGTTCAGGTAAGTTGGTTTTTTTCTTGTAAAACTTCTCCAGCCAAAGCTCGGTGCTGGTCTTGTTCTTCTTGCCCTTCACAGGTTCCCCGAGAGGAGTTTTGAGGTGTTCCGTTGCAAATGCTTGGACAGCCTGGAAAAGAAAACATAAGCATCATCAAAGAGTGGGGCAGAAAAAAAAAAGACTATCTGCAATGCAATTAAGAAATTACCTCGGATGCTTCTCGGATTCTGCGAAGCGCGGAATCAACACGAGCATATATTGTGTTCCTCTGCAATAATAGGATGCCAAATATTTAACGCTCACTGAATATTGAAGGTTTATGAGCTATATCCCGGCCCACGTCGGGACCAGTTGACCAGCATGTGTGTGAAGTCAGCTTCTAGTCACAAAATAAATAAGGCAGGGAGGGGTATGTAGTATGTACCAGTGCCACATCATGAAGCATTTGACTTATTTCAGTAGTGTTTGAGAATGGTCCAAATGGATGACAACCAGCTGCCAAGAGCCAATTAACCACAGGCCGCTCATGAATGTGAGAAGCTTTTTCAAATGGCGCGCTTAATCCGCCCACAACAGAAGCCAGCCCGGACAATATATGACGTTGAGCTTGTGAAGGGATAGCGTGTCTTCTTTCCAAGTCAGAGACATAACTGTCCAGTGGAGAAACAGGAAGTTCAAGAATGTTAATTTTTATACATTTGCTAGGTATGAAGAGAGATAGTGCACCACATTTAAGCTTTGCACGATAAAATTACCTTAAGGGTATCTTCTCATTTTGATGCTGAAGCACAATGACTACGTCATTGCTCGTCCAGACAAGGGTATCATCCTCCATCATAAGGTGTTCATCCACATCGGCCAATGAGAGAACAAAACTGCAATGTGGAGAAACAATCAGCTATCTGTCATGCTGTCAAAGTTTATACAAATCAATTGCTTAATTGAGAGGACAACAATCATGGTAAATCTTTATTGAGGGTGACAGAGCATTATTGAGGACTATTCAAAACGAGAACCAGGTGTATATGTTTACACTGGAACAACTCTAGTTCCATAAGTTCGATACAGGTCCCCCTGTTTCTTCCTTTCTTGTCTTGATTTGTCCTTTCGACGGTTTGAACTATGAGATGCCCAAAGCGGCTTATGCTTTAGTATGGAATCCTCACTTGCATCTGTCTGGTCCATCCATGTCTGAAGAGGAGAAGAAAATCTCAAAATAACATACTGATACCAGGCAAACTAGACAAAATGTAGCTTAGATGGTTTTTTTTCCTCATATGTCGCTCAGAATGCACAAAATTCAATAGATAGGCAGCACAACTAACCTGGCGAAGGTAAAATTTACTCGAAAGGTCTGGATCAGACATCTCAAGTAGACCTGCTGCAAGAACATCAGCCGATCGTTCCATTTCCTGCAGTCAGCATGATACAGATTAAATGAAGATTACTGCAAATATGTTCATCTTACAATGTTTATTAGATACACAAGTCGATAGGGTTTTAAAGCATTATTAACATGAGACTGCTGGAATGGCCGAAAATAATGTAGTGTTTATCAAAATCATACACAAATTGAACCCCTCTCGAACAATATACCAGCTACACAAAACAAAAACCATGAGACGCACCTCCCTCAGAATAGCTCCATCCAAATATGTCTTTGTATGAACATGGAAACGCCCATCTTTCTTGGTTTCTTGAAGAGAATGACCCCTCATTGCTTTTGAAACAGCGATGGCCAGCTTTTCATGGCGATGCAGAGCATGTGAACCCCCAATAATCACTACATCTTGCCCCTGGTGGACCATTTTCCGGACCTGAAAATCAATCAACCAAGTAGAATTACCATGTGACTTCTGCAGCACATACATAAGTAGCTTATGAAGTAACGCAAATTCCAAGAAGTGAAAATTCAATTTAATAATCAATCAGAAAACAATTTTTCGTAGAGCAAAAGGGAACTAACAGGTATAGCAAAATCTACCTCAGCCTCAATAGCTTCAACATCAATGGAGTAATTGTGGCCCTTCGCCATGATATTGTATCGATTATGGTTCTGAAGGACAATAATAGGAATAAGTATCCTGGTAGCCATCTCAACATTTTCATACCTGTACAGAGAAAATCAGAATTTTCAATCTAAAAACGCAGTGTGCAACACAAAACGTTTAAGAACATAAAATTTTAAATGAAGTAACAGCATCAACTAACCTTACATCTGGCGCAATAACATGCTCTACAGTAGTTGCAACAAGAGCAGCCAGTCGCCCGATAAACTTATCATGAGTAGACTGACTGCTACCTGCCCCAGCACCGGAAAACAAAACATTTTGTAGCCGAGGCAGTGTCTTAGGATTCACACTTCCTTCTTCAGTTTCTATCTTACCATATGTGCAAGGCCCGGCAGAAAGGTCAATCACAACAAACCTGGGATAATGACACAGTAACATCCGAAATTACAAAAGAACACATATAACTGTGACGGAAGTGGTAGAAGAGATTATACCACTGGAGAAAAAATCGCCTGAAGCATAATTAACAGCTAACATTAACATCAAACTCAGAATCCTTTGACTTAAACCCCAGAACATGATGTACCTGCCAGATCCTAACCAAACTTGAGATGCACCTCCACCGTTATAGCGATAACGGTATATGTAATCACCCTCTTGTTTCTTCATATCTTCCTCATTCAGATGCGAAATCTTTCCATACATTAAACTGTCGAGATCTATATCCTTGCTTCTAGGATCTATCCTTACCTAAACATAAGTACGACTCAGAATCAATATACTACAGAAATGCAGGCAGTTAATTGCTGGATAATATCAAAAAATATAGAAATAAACAAATATTAATTCTGTTCATTTTCTAAACTTCTCTAGGGGCACGTAAGTTACAACCATACCTTATCAAAGTTAACTACAAAAATAGCAGTTGGCTTAGGTCTGTCTATTTCTTCATTTCGATATCCCGCATCTTCAAAGTCAAAGAGGTAAGAGTAAAGCTTCTGAAATTCTGGTTCAACAGCCTTTGCTTCCACCTCAAAGAGAGGAACTTCCCTTCCGAAGGTTTCCTGAAAGATATAAAGTTTATTGATATTCCTTGGTTACACGAGAGAATGGAAGAAAAAAAGGTTCAGCCAAATGAAACCTAAACTAAGCATGTTATCACCTCTCTTGCAGTGCCAGCCGGTACCAAGGATGACTTCAGAGCTTTCTCTAGCACTATCAACTCTGGTTGTCCAGCCTATGCAAGACGAGAAGCACGATCATAACAAGAGAAGGAAAAAGGGCAGTTGGCAACATGAATGAGTATCTTATCAAATGTGTTACAAGAAGGTGAAGATAGATGCATCATATTATTGAGGAAAGATAGTTCGTTGTGAACCAATGTGCATATATCTTCCGGCAGAAAGTGAAGATGATTACAGGAAACACATTAAAGACTAGGTGATGCTCTATGTCAAGTGGCTGTCCAGTCTCCAAGCATGAAGGTCTATGAGAAGGAAATCCAACTCTCAAAAACTCCTCCAACTTGTGGGAATCCACGGTGTATCTGTAGCCTCCATCACCACTGAAGCCAACTAAAACGACCTTCACTTCAAGTGGGACTTGAAATGGAACCTGAACAAGAGCTATGGACATGAGTGGATGTCAAACGGCGAACAAACATTGCAAATATTTAACAATCAGGACAACAAACCCAAGGATCAAGAAAACGGCTACGAGAAGGAAATACGTGTTTATCATCCGGAACATCCAAAAGAACATTATATATAAATATATATATTTACTAAGACAAAATTAAACGTTCCACAAAACTGTTTACTAATGTCACTCAAAAACACCGATCATTTCACCACTCATTTTGGGTAGAAACGGGCACATAATTATAAAACGGAGTAGGCTATGAAATAACCCACCGCATTTTATCTTTAAAACTTGCCTAACTGTAGTAACCTAGAAATAGTACATAAAACGTCAGTTGATAAACCTTACTTAAAATATACATATGCATAGCTCTGCAATCTGAGTTCCGACTTGATGTACTATATCAAAGAAATTCAAAACCAAGTATTCCAAACTTCGTCACCAAAACTCAATTTCACATAAAAACTCTACATAACATTGAATCAATGTGAGTGTGTGCGTGTTGATCAGCTACCTCAGCTCGAGAGTGCAGCATCTGACGAACGTCGGATCGAACAGAGTCTTTAACATCCTGAAACGCCCCATGGTGCCACGTCGGATGCCCCGGGTCTCTACGATACGCCTGCGGCGCACACTCAACTGATACCAAAAAACTCAACGCAGTTCCTAACAAACAGCAGAATAGTTTCATCCGCTTCATGCCTACACTAACAATTCCGATAGTTCATCAAGAAACTCAGCAGCAGCAGCAGCAGCAATAGTCTCGATACGATTCTACTTGCTCTATGATCTTCGTAATTCTTCTGTAGTCAGTCGTCGATGAAGAAGCTGGAATGGAATCAACTGAGGCCTGAGAAGAGATGAGATAGTGGTCAATTTCCCAAAATACCCCTTGGTTGTTCTTCGGCCTTCTGGCTGGGTTGGTAAAAACAATTCCGTCATTCGGGCTACAAATGGGCCTTACAGATATTGGGCTTTACTCAAATAGCCCAACAAATCCAATCATCGCTAGGAGAAGATCGCGAGAACATGGAAATCGTGGGAGCTGGAGACGTTTTCAGTATAAGAATCCGTCAAACATGCAAAACGGTGTCGTTTATCTCGATCGAGAGTGGCATTTAATACTTTCTTGGTCACGCTTTTATTACACAGAAGATGTCCCTAGATTTTCGTTGGCATGATTTAAAGCATTCACATTACGCAGATCCCACATAAATTAATGAGCTATTTGGTTTTAATATCACACAACTTCCATGGATTTTGTAAGAACATGAAAATATCTGTGTCAATGGTTTAATGTGCTTTTCAAAAGGCCGGTCTGTGTATTTGCAGTATACGAACTAACTAAGCTATATGAATGTGTTTGTTTAGCAGAAGGTGGCTGACTTGAATTCAAGTGGATACATATAAGTATTTGCGTAAGTGAACCTAATAATCTGACTACTCCTCAGCGGCCTGCCGCCGTTAACCAAACAGTCGTCGAAGCCGAGCCTTTTGAATGTCTTAGGGTTCACCATTCTTGCAGAGGCAAACCAGCCACAGTGGAGGTGAATGTTAGAAGGTGCACAGCCGCCTGAAGAAGAAGAAGATGATGAAGAAGAAAGGCACGTATTGGCAATCTGAACTGTGTATATTGGAATCCCAGGCGTTGGATATCTACTCTGCGAAATGCTTATGTCCCATTTGGTGCAAATCCCTGGTGAAAATCGCGCAAGACTATGGTAGTATTTTCAGAAGAAAAAAAAAAGGGTTTTCAAGAAGGTGTAAGAAATATGATGGTTTACCATGTAACATGAGTTTCCTGAGATGAGTGGTTTTGTTTTGATCGTATGAACTCTGTGAGTGTAAGAGATGATCATCTGCAAGGGGAAGTGAATTGAAATCAACCTATTCCTGATACACTGATATATATGAGCAAAGGATTGACTCACTTTATTACCTGGTGAATTGAGGCCAACAATGGAAATTAGCACGACGATAACCATCAGGAAGAAGAAGAAGAAAACGTAAACCCTATTATTCATTTGGGTTCTTGCAAGAAAACAACCTCGGCATCTCATGTACGCACTTTGTGACTTATAGAAGCCAAGATTCTTGTCTGAGTATACAAAGAAGGATATTTTTTTCTGAGCTAAAAGCTGTTGTTCTGTGACTACTAAGGGCTACGAAGGACAAAAAGGGTCTCTTTATATATAGAAGATGGAGTGAGAGAGAGAGAGATGGGCAACTAATTAGTGGGCATTGGGAGATGAGACGATGATAAAAAGATTATTAAGACCATGCAGCTTCTTGCTTACTCTTTGTAAGTCATAATTCTTGCATGGTTAGAAACTTTTGACGCTCTCTCTAGCAAGGCAGTCATGCAAAAGTCAAACAAACTAGTTTTGAACAAGCAAATCTAGAGAAATGCGTAAAAACCCACCACTCTTCATTTCCTTAAGCTGTTTTAAAAAAAAAAAAGATCTTTTTTTATTATGGCTATGGCTCTGCAATTAGATTTCAATAACCTCGTGACACTGTCTTGTAACATCATCTATCTATCTATCTTAACTACGTTCGTACCCATTAGCGATGCGCATTATGAAAAGAAAAGAAAATTGAAACATTCAAGAGAGAGAGAGAGAGAGAGAGAGAGAGAGAGACTTACTTCTGCTGAGAAAAAGATCTCAGTTCGTATTGAAGCTTAGAAAAGACAACTCACAAGAACTTATATCCAAGAGACAACTGCTGCAAGAGACTGTTGTGTTGACAATGGGGTGGGGACCCTTAATAGGCTGCTGGAATATATTGAATTGTTAAATTTAAAGCAAACTCCTAAATTGGCTTGGCATATATCTCAGTCTGCCTATGCTGTTTCTGCTACCATTTCCGTTTTGATTCACCGTTTTGACCATTAATCCAATTTTTATGTAGTGATAGACTTGAATCCTTCTTAGAATTTGGAAAAGAGAAAAAAAAAATTAAAACTTTACCGACCATCGAGATTATCTCATCACTTCTCACAAGATATTGTCAACTTAAGTCTTCCACACTGTTCTACTGGGCCCACGCTGCTGTCGTCCGACACATCCGCACTAAAAGAATCTTTAGGCCAAGTGAAGATATTATCTCATACATCATTCATTCATTCATTCATTCATCGCATTCCTATCACAGTTTCAGACAAAAGAAGAAGTCTAGGCAAGAAATAAAATGACTGACGACAGAAGAGTAGGGGTGGCGGTTGATTTCTCTCCCTGTGCAAGAAAGGCGCTGACTTGGGCCGTCGACAACCTCATACGGACCGGCGACCACCTCATCCTCGTCACCGTGCTGCCCGAGGGAAACTACGAGCAAGGCGAGATGCAGCTGTGGGAGACCACTGGCTCACGTATGCAACCACCATCATATCCTTCTCTTCCCTTTTCTTTCTCTATTTCCTATATGTGTAGAGTGTAGACTGTAGTAGTTATGTTGAGTTCCATCTAATAAAGTTTGAATCTTTAAGTTTTCTTGGTAATGAATTATGAAGCCCTTTTGATATTTTGTTATAATTGTGTGGTCAGCTTTGATCCCTTTGGAGGAAATCTGCGATCCCCATGTAATGAAGAAGTACGGACTGAAACCCCACCCGAAAACCCTAGACATAATCTCCACCGTCGCCAAGCAGAAAGAGGTGATTTTTTTTTTTTTTGCTTTCTTCTCCGCCGTTGAGCTCATAATCGATTCGTTTTTTAATGGCTGAACAAAGCAGATTGCCGTCGTCTTGAAAATCTACTGGGGAGATGCCCGCGAGAAGATATGCGAAGCAGTCGATAGAATCCCCCTCGACTCCCTCGTCGTTGGCAATCGAGGCCTCGGCAAGCTCAAAAGGTCCGACTTCCAGCAAGTTTTCGCCTCTGTCCCGCGACTACTATCACTAATTCGTATCGATTTATCCGTAATAATCTTGCAGGGTTATCATGGGTAGTGTCAGCAACTTCGTAGTGAGCAATGCTACCTGCCCCGTCACGGTCGTGAAGAGCCACGAGTAGAAGCTTTGCTTGTATGTAATGGATTTGCACTGCCTATATTTGTTGCTGAATAATTCTGCCGCTTGTAGCTCGAAAACCCTTTGCTTGTTAATCTTCCCTCCCGCCGATTCATGGAAGCTTCTTCGATGTGTCGTATTTGATCTTTTGAACATTGATCTACTGATGAATGAAGTAAAACTACGTCTGCATATTTTGCCTGAAATAGGCTTAGATACCTTGGCCTCACATTCTTTTTAAGGCAAAGGAAAAGCAATGAACAAAAGGCACCATCTAAAAGGAAGGGGAAACCACTGATGCTCAACGCAAGTCAATTGGACATCCTTGTTTCATTACCATGTTCGTACGGTCCATTAAGCCTAATCCCTCCTCATAAATTCCCATTGCCTTCCCCTCCGTCCCTTTCATCCCGAAGCAAACCATCCGCCCGACCAGACCAAAAAGACGAATAAGACATGATGGCACTCCGTTACAACCTCGTGCTGACATTCCTCGCAGCCTCTCTCCTCCTCGCGCCGTTCGCCGCCGCGCAGTACGAATCGCCCGATGACTACGACGACTCCCCGAGCCCGAAGCCCGAGCCCGGCCCGTCGCCGCTCCCGTCGTCCCAAGAACTCGAAGCCGACGTATCTCCGAGCCCCCAAGCCGACGACGTCTTCGCTCCTGCCCAATCACCTTCGTTAGTGTCTCCTTCGCCGGTAGGTGGACAGGAGCCTATTCAATCTCCATCGCCTTCGCCTTCGGAAGGAGGAGAAGGCGGGGATCTCTCCAACAGCTACGTCTCTTTCCCCGACACCCCCGCCGGGCCGCCGCCGCCCTTCATCGGCTACGGCAGCGAATACTCTCCGTTCAGCGACGAGGAGGAGGAGGCTCTGAAGAGCGGCGTCAGCCTTCAGACGAGGGTTGTCTGCCAGTCGACGGATTCGCCCACGCTGTGCGAGAGCACGATGAACCCTTACATCAAGGGCGGGGAGGATGCTCCGGCGTTAGTGAAGCTGGCCATCGAGGCGACGGGCAAACTGGCGGACGAGGGGTTGGCTCTGGCCCAGCGCACCGTGGATGGGTCGTGGAATACGCCCGAGGTGGCCTCGGTCCTCAACGACTGCAGGAATATCTACGCCAATGCTGTCAGAAACTTTGCCAAGGCGAAGGAGGCGGCGGGGGACGTTAGTACGGCGAAGACCATGCTCAGCGCAGTTATTACAGAGGTCGGGGATTGCGAGGATGCCTACGCAAAATCTGGGATGGAATCGCCGCTTGCCTCGGTTTCTGATAACCTGACTAGAATGACCGGCAACTGTCTCACGATTGTTTCGCAGTTGAGCTGAGAGCCATTCTCTATTGTCTATGTTGAAATGTTGTAATGAGGGGAATTCACTGTTATGATTCGGAAATGTACTATGATTCTCTCGTAGATGCTTCGGGAGATTGCCCTGTAATGCTCTAACCTTTACAAGGATAATATAAATATGCATATACTATGCTAGCAATAGTTGTGCTTTCTACTATCAAGAAAATATAAAAGAGATGCAGATATTATTTTACAAAAATTATTATAACATTGTATTGTAATGAAGGGTTCAACTATACAAATATCCACTGTATATTGCAAACGTTTATGACAGTGAATCCCATATATAAACATCTAGCAGCAACACACCTCAGCAAATAAGAGTTTTCAGTTTATTCGTTTTTACCAGCAAAATACAGCCCGGCGATCAGTATTTACGACTCGTTCATAAAGAACGTACCGTATCCATTCGCTTTCAGGAACTTCTTCAGCAGCAGAATGGCAATTGCAATGGTGAGCCCGACAGCTGCCCATGTGAACAGGCGGTCATCGGCTGGTTTAGGAACTTGCTGTCGAGCTGTGACCGCGGGAGTTGCTGGTGGAGCTATCTCGGTCAGATTTTCGTTTAATGGGTTTTCATTTGGTTCTTCGGCAGTTCCATCATCTTCGGTTGGGGGAGTCAGATCTTCGGCAGTTTCCTCGATAACATTTTGAGGACCCTGCTGGCTTTCTTCTTTGATGTTACTCTCCACTTCAGAGGTTTGGCTTGATTCAGTCGCTGGAGGTTCTTTGCTCAGCATATATTCATGAATCTGTGAGCAAAAGACGAGTAATTCCTCAGCATGGATTCAAGAAAGATGTGTAACGAGTTTGGGTATATCTATAGGAGATGGCAATATGACATACCTCGTCGATAAGCCTTTGGCGTTCAGGAGAGCCATATTTCGGAGCTGCTTCACGAGATTTAATTGCAAGAGCTCTCCTCTCTTCCTTTGGATATTCGAGTGACCCCAGAGCACCTTTTGGGTCAGTAGGCATAAATGCGATCAGTGCTACCAAAGCAGTGCGAACTGAAAAAAAAATAACCATTGGGCTGAGAGTTAAAACATATAGCTACTTTAAAAAGGCACAAAATGTAACAAATGAGCATCCACCGAAAATTTAAAACGAGACGAACAGAACCATCACAAACATTATGGAAAACTGACATACCACTCCAGGATGGTTGCCAGTGCTCGGGGTGATAATTTGAAATGCTCAAGCATATCTTGGTTTGGGTTTCAAACCGGCCATTTGGCTGTAAGAAATTCAAGAAGCGTCATAAAAGAACAAACGCAAAGCTCACAGGCACATGAAAATTATCGATGTGGTACTTAGTAAGCTACTCAGTGAATGAGCCTCTGCATACCGTCAACAACATAAACGAAGGTGGCTTCAAAGGATATTCCGCAGGCAGCTGAATTCTGCCATGATATATTCCTCCTTCAAACTCTGTGTCTCTTGGCCCCCTAATGGCGAATTGCCATTCAAATATATTCTCCTGATGGACAATTTTTAGAAACAAATTTGACAAGCTAGCTTATGAAGAGAAAACAATTTAGTACTCATAAGAGACGTAAACAGTTAAACCCAAATACGCCTCTATAGATCAGAGTAAAAAAAATCATAAATTGAACCACCAGCCAACTCATGCAACCTTGATTAAGGAGGACCAAATTTCATAGTTGACAAAAAATACACATCGGAGAAAAACATCTTAAAAAGCTCAAAAGAAGTAGCAGGAAATCATCATAAGCTACCTAAAACGTGGAGAAACGATATAATGATATGATTTCAACAATATTAAGGTAATTTAGCTGAAATCAAATTCATAAGTCTGCATACCCAGCAGAAAATCATATCAGGAAAGCCTCAGGGAACAAAAAAGAAGAAAGAAAAACTTCACAGCACGATCCATTGGATCTATATGTGAAATACTACCTACTAGAACAGAAAATCCTCGAATCGAATGAAAATAAAAAGAAAAAACAGGAAATAAAAAAATGGAACCAAAATCGATATACCTCAAGGGGAAGGCTCATAAAATCATCAGAAGGATTAGATTGCATCTCTTTGACCTCTTGCAAGATCCTCTTCACAGATGGATTCTTCCGATTGTACTTATCTTCCGCCATTAGGGGGTTTCTCTTCCGACAGACCTTCGTTGACCCTAATTTTATCCTGAGAAGACGATGATGAAGTGAGAGTAATTTTTCCGTGGAGCGAAATTGTTCGAGGGAGATTATATCAGCGCGCGTGACACGTCATTTCATTACCAATTTGCTGACGTGTCGACCCTCGATTGGCTCTAGCAATCGGTGGGTTCTACGACGTCGTTTCATAAGATCCAAGGTTGGGCCGATGAAAGGCTATTTAAACTCTCAAATGCCAGCGGAAACAGTATTTTAGATAAATACAAGGACCATTTTGCAAATTCAGACATCTTTTTTCATCTTTTTCTACAAGGTGGGCGTCGATATATATAAACCATGCTAAAACGAATCGTTTCATTTCATCTCTCTCTCTCTATCCTCTCTCTTGCCAGAAACCAAACCACAGTATTGCATACACAAGAACTCAAAGAGCTCCCTCCAAGATAATCTAATCAATCCAAAATCAGATTCGGACTTTAACGTCGATTTTGTCAACGTTATTTCTATGTCGGAAAACTTGTAATTACCTGGAATTCGACGCCTGAAATTCAATATTCGCTGCCAAAACTCTGTTGGATTGCCCGATTAACCACTCTGCTTCAGTTTGGAATTTCGTTATTTCATCTTCTGCAGCGCTGCCTTGCAGGTCAATGTATTAACTTTGGAAACCCTGGAAAGTGGTATGTCTCAACTTAATTGTTAATTCTGAGTATTCTGTCTTTTGCGAGGCTTCTTTTTTTGCATTAGGCGGATTAGATCTTTAATCTGCTTGAATTTCGATCGATTTGGCTGCTCGTTGTGTTGCTGTACGAATATTTGAAGTGTTGGTGACTTGCAAATTTAGGGTTTTGTTTTCTGTCTCAATTTTACAGTGCGATTCGCATGGGAGATGTCTCATCGTGGTCTTGGACTTTGGAATTTTTGTTCATAGTACAAGAAAGGTACGGTTTTTGTTGCCAAAATGTGGTTTGGTGGTTATCTTGTTAAAGACTTTTCTGATTTTATAATCTATCGTTCTTTACTGTCTTACCTTAATGAAAATAGATTGATCTGATGCATATGATATACTGAGTGTACCGTTTGGGTGTTTTCTGATGCAATAAGCTTTGGATTTTCTTTTGTTGCGTGAATGGCTTTGCTGAAGTTTCTTGTATTACAGTGAGCACCAAATTACAATTCTGCTTCAAAGAAAATGGGATCTAATAAAAATAGAATGCTAAAGGCATGATTTCAATCTGCACAACTGTTGAATTGTTAAGGCTGATCATGGGACAACTTGTTATTATCTTTAGGGGAGCAGTATCTTGCGTACTTGCACGACTTAGATATGCGCTAAGTTTGCCTTTCTTAGTCCCACTATGATCTAAGATGTAATTTACTGCAACAAACAAGTTTGGTGTTGCATGTAGCTTTGCTTCATTTGCACTGTATCTGCTGCAGTTGAATTTTTTCTTTTCAATTTCAGTGAGTCATATAAATCATGCTATATGCTTCCATCTGTCCTGCAAGTAAACAGTTCCTTTTACATTAGCACTTCTATTTATTATAACCACTTTCCTAAGCTTGTTCATTGTTTCATAAGTATATAAAAAAAGTATGTTCTAGGAATCTTCTCACTTGCATGTGATTATATTAATATTTTCAGGAGACATGGCCCTAAGGAAATCTGATGATATCACTGCAACTCCTGCAAGTATTAAACCTTTGAGCCTCCGTAGAAAGGAAAATGGGAAAGCCATTGAAGCAGACACTCAGAAAAGACCTACTGAAGCAGATGTTGACATTGACCTCCGGGAGGTTTATTTTCTCATAATGCAATTTCTGTCTGCTGGACCATGCCACACGACTTCTGTTCATTTGCGGAATGAACTCCTGGAGCATCAACTTTTACCTAGAAGATATCATGCATGGTATTCACGTAGTGGATTACCCAGTGGAGATGAAAATGATGATGGGTTATCATTTCCTGTGACTTATAATACATTGCTACAAAGGTATTCATTGTTCGTCAATATTGGGATGCTTAATTGTTTCATAGACTGTTGGTGTTGGCATATAATATTTTCCTCTGAAATATAATACAAAATGAAGGACCTAGGCTTTGGTGTATGCTTTCGACCATTGATACACTCGCAGAACATTTCCATTTAGTCTATTTTCCGAATTTCTTTACTTTGACACTCTGAATTCAAATTTTCAGGCATCCCCATGTTGGAAAAGATCACTTGGTGAAGCTTCTGAAGCAACTATTAATAGGAGCACCAGCCCATTCAAGAGGCTTGACTGGTGGAACTATATCGAATGCAGCTACTGTTCCCACTTTACTGGGAACTGGATCTTTTTCAGTTCTATCAAGTATGTAACATATATTTGCTGATAGTCGTACCTTTCTACTCCTATTTTTCTAAGACAATAGGGTCTTATTGCACTATTTCATTTTTAAAGGTCAAGTTTAGAGTTAGATATTTATTTAATAAACCAAGGGAAAATTCTTTCTGGAACCACAATCATTTATTATGGTTCCTTTCACACCTAATATGGGCATTACCAAGTATAAGAGTTTCTTCCCTGTGCTGTAAGGTGATCACGGAAGGACAGACAATGAGCATAGACGTCCCCCAAGTTATATGCGTTGGCCTCACCGACTAGCAGATCAAGTGCGTGGGCTAAGTTTAAGAGAACTTGGTGGAGGATTTAGTAGGCATCATCGTGCTCCATCTATTCGTGCTGCGTGTTATGCTATAGCTAAGCCATCCACTATGGTGCAGAAGATGCAGAATGTTAAAAGTGTCAGGGGCCATCGCAATTCAGTTTATTGTGGTAAGGTTTTGTCTCATGTGCAAGCATACTAATGGACATATGCTTGCAGTCTTGCATGGTTTCTCGTTTGAGTTCACCGATGTAATTCGATGATGATGTTTTTAGAATAGTAAATGGGATCATGTTACTTGCGGCATCATGTATCAGTGCTTTTTGGTATCCTTTGGATGACAATATTCCTACTGTTTTGTCCCTTCCATGCTTGATGCATGAGTTTTCAATAGATGTACACAATACACGTGGCATGCAAATATTTTCGTAACGGCAACAAAGTGTTGCATTTTTCTGAAGCTTCTCTTCTCACTGATGTTGATTTTTGGATATGATAAATAATGTCTTGCTTTATTGGGATGATAAAGACACCCTTCTGCTCTTGTACCTTATGTCACATATTATTTGATTGGTTGACGATTTTTTGGATTTGACTCGATTTGGAACTACTATCTGTCACGACATTCCGTATACTTGAAATGAGAGGCAGCATTATGTGAATATTTGTAGGAAATGATATAATCTGTCTCTCTCTCTCTCTGAGATTTTTCTTTGTCGGCAGCTACATTTGATCAGTCTGGGAGATACGTCATAACTGGTTCTGATGATCGCCTTGTTAAAATCTGGTCTATGGAAACCGCATATTGTTTAGCTAGCTGTCGAGGACATGAAGTGAGTACAAGTGTTTTGATAACTGCCTTTTAGGCACACTTGTTTACCTTTCTTTTACATGGTTTTTAACTTATCGATGTCATCATTTGGCTCCAAGGGTGACATCACTGACTTGGCTGTGAACTTCAACAACACCGTAGTTGCTTCAGCTGCTAACGACTGTGTTATCCGAGTTGTAAGATTCCTCTATATATGTTTTTCTATTGATTTTCCTCGATCACATACATAAATATCTATTTTTGTGAATGACAGTGGCGTCTACCTGATGGAATGCCAATCTCTATATTGCGGGGTCATACAGGAGTTGTCACGGCTATTGAATTTAGTCCTAGACCTGGCGCTGTATATCAACTTTTGTCGTAAGTGGTGTTTTCTGATTATGTTTCGTGGCAGGCCTAATTGAGCTAATTCATTATGGTGACATACTCTTGTTGCATGTCTCACATGAACAATTATATAACGTTTACAAATATACATATCCTATAAACATTTACTGCATATGGCATTACTTTTCATTTATATTCCTATTGCGTTTGCATGACTTGTAATTTCAGCTAATAAAAATGCTCAATTTCTCTCTGAATTATGAACACATTCCAGTGTGGATTTGTAGATTCACAATTCAAGTTCTGTTGTGTTGATCCTTTAGCTTGGGAAAACTATGGATGTTGTAGTGAGGAGCTATCCCTATGGGTTTAATTCAATTATCGTTGTGTGATCCTGCTTGGTTTTGTTTTTCCTTTCTCCCCGCTGCATGAAATCGATTTCTATTTGTGCCACTATTTCTCTAGGATTGACCTCGTGCATGCAGCAATACTTTTTGCTTGGTTCCGTCTTCTTCTCAGTTTACACTGATCGTGATTGTGTAAAAATATTTTCGTGACAGGTCCTCTGATGATGGAACTTGTCGACTTTGGGATGCCAGATATTCCCATTTTACTCCTCGAATTTATGTACCAAAACCTTCAGATGCTCCAGCTGGTCTGTTGCTGACGAAATATAGACTTCAACATAATTTTGGTCATGTTTTTTCTAACCTCTAACTGAATGCTATAGGGAGAAGCAGTGTTCCATCTTCCATCACCATTCAGCAGAACCACCAGATTTTCTGCTGTACTTTTAATGCTAGTGGAACTGTTTTCGTCACTGGTAGTTCGGACACTCTTGCAAGGGTATACTCTATTATCTCCCTTCATCGAATGTCGTAACGGCTTATTATCTCTTGTTTTTCCATGTGTCCGTGTCATAAAGTAAAATGCTATCTTGTTCACATAAATGTTCAAACACTACACTGAATCACTCTTGCTAAGCCATTTATTATTCTCTTACAAGCACCAACATTTCGTTATGTTTTTTGGTTGCTGATTTCACAGGTTTGGAGTGCATGTAAATCCAGCGTGGATGATTCAGATCAACCTAATCATGAGATAGATATTTTATCTGGGCATGAGAATGATGTCAATTATGTGCAATTCAGGTCTGTCTGCTTCTTCCTGTTAGTTTTTATCGAATCTGTTTACATTTATTAATTTTGTGCGCTGGAATCCAGTGGCTGTGCAGTGAACACTCGATTTCTTTCTACTGAAGGCATAAAGGAAGACTCTCCTAAATTTAAAAACACCTGGTATGTGTGGTTAACTAAGGTTGTACGTGGAATGCACTGGAAACTATTGTAAATTGTCATGGAACTAGTTTGCATTTTATCTTAACACCTGTTTGCTTTACTTGTCACGATAAAGAGATGGATGTTGGTGGTTTCCAGGTTCCATCATGATAATATAGTCACATGTTCTCGCGATGGTAGCGCAATTATATGGATACCAAGATCGCGTAGATCACATGTGAGTTTCTTCCCCTTCTAACTGTGATATGTTCTCCGGTAAGCCTTTTTTCTTGTTGTACTTATTGATACCCTGTAATTGATGTTTTTCTAGGGAAAGACTGGGCGATGGGTCAGAGCCTACCACCTGAAAGTTCCTCCACCGCCAATGGCTCCTCAACCTTCTCGAGGAGGTCCGCGCCAGAGAATGCTCCCTACTCCTCGTGGTGTTAATATGATTACTTGGAGTTTGGACAATCGGTTTGTTCTTGCAGCTATCATGGGTA
Source organism: Lindernia subracemosa (assembly GCA_028392965.1). Classification (NCBI taxonomy): domain Eukaryota; kingdom Viridiplantae; phylum Streptophyta; class Magnoliopsida; order Lamiales; family Linderniaceae; genus Vandellia; species Vandellia subracemosa. Next base: position 768,773 of record JAQPCC010000046.1, read on the forward strand.
CGTGGTGCACATGTCATCTTGCATTGGTTTTGTAAAATTCATATGAACTCTTTTCTGTATGGTGAGTTTTGGTCTTGTTATTTTTACATGTCATTATTCTTGAATCTCCTGAATCTCCAATTTTAGATGAAGGGCCTGTCGGTGTCTTCCAGTAGCTTTATGAAGATTGTTCCTGTTGTTTGCAACTTGTACATGAGTTTGTTGTTCATTTAACTTTTTGTGATTCAGAATTTGCTACCAAACATCTTGGAGGATTAGTAATGCAAGAATTTATTTGGGAATCTTGTTATTATGCCCTTTTGTCTGTTTGCTGAAAGATGGATGAATTCTTGTAGATGATTTATGTGGTACCAATTATACCTTTTCTTTCTCTTTCTTTCTTGGTTTCAGATTGCAGAATTTGCGTATGGAATGCTATTGATGGTAGCTTAGTTCATTCGCTGACTGGTCATACTGATTCTGTAAGTCTACTCTTATGTTAGGTGTCTATAAGTAAGGCGAATCTGCCTTCTCGTGCGGTTCTCTTTTCTTATACTTTACATAAATGTGCCTTTAGTTTTATCTCTTGGAAGAGAGATTTGAAGTGCGTCTGACTTATAGATCTTTTTGCAATCAGTGTATTTTTTATTCTACAAATAGTTTACTTTGGCTGTTCTTATGTTTTAGACTTATGTTCTGGATGTTCACCCCTTCAATCCTCGAATAGCAATGAGTGCGGGATATGATGGGAAAACAATTATATGGGATGTGAGTTCTTGTTCTTCTCACTTGTTATGTGGTCGTTATACATATCCTATTGCAGGTCCATAGGTTAACCATTACCTTCGAATTTTTCTCAATTATCTGCAGATATGGGAAGGAACGCCGATTCGGACATTTGTAATAGGACCATTCAAACTTGTTGACGGAAAATTTTCCCCGTGAGTCGACTTTTCTTAAAGTGCTTTACCTTTATATTTTTACTTTAAGTAGCTTGCCCTTGCTTTCTATATTTTGTTGATGAAGTTCAAACTTATCACAAATCCCAACAGTTTTTTCTTTAGCCAAGTGTGACCTTTAGTCTGTGTTGGGAAGGCCTTGTTCTTAGGGCAAGCAGGAAACTTCTTTTTTCTTACTTATAAGAATTTAAATCGTTGACTGACCTCCTGAAGTCAAGTGTAACTTCGACCTGAGTGGTCAAATTATATATCAAGTGAAATTTGGCAGTTTCTTTTGGGAATACTTTATACAACCTATTTGGCTTATCCTATACCAGCAAATTATGGGCTTTTGATGGTTTTCAGTACGCATTTGGTTATTTTCAGCATGCCATTTCGTAATGGTGATTGCCTGTCCGAGTTTGATACTGATTGATAAATCGTACTTAAGAGTTGTAAACCAAAAATGAATAGATGAACATGGATATTTTATTCACATCAGCTAAAAATTGGGTTCTGAGGAATGTCCAGCGTTGGTCACTTAACCAGTTGTGCAACTGTTCTTATCTCTGATTTGTCGGATGTTGATCCTTGTTATTTCATTTACCACAGAGATGGAACATCTATTATTCTTTCTGATGATGTTGGCCAACTATATATATTGAGTACTGGGCAAGGCGAGTCCCATAGAGATGCCAAGTATGACCAGGTGATATATAATTGCATGCTCTAGCTTTGGTCTAGTTGGCTTTACTGATTTACACTTTTATCAACAGTTCTTCTTGGGCGACTATCGTCCTCTTGTTCAAGACGCACATGGAAATGTCCTTGACCAGGTTTGGCTTCTCTGTCACTTTCCATTTTCCGATAATCATTGGCGCTAAATTTCTGTGAAATAGATATATAATGTGCGCTATTTTCTTGTACCTTGCAAAGAGGCATAGCCAGTGTCCTATATAGGCTATTTATATGAGTTGCTTTTATCATGAAATGAGATCTTTCATTTTCTAGTATAATTAGATATGTCAATCTACTTTTGAAGTTAATTATAATGTTTGAGGGCTTCTTAAGGATGGCTGCTACTATATGAATACAGGAAACACAGCTTGTTCCATATCGCAGGAATATGCAAGATTTGCTCTGCGATTCTGGTATGTCACTCCTTTTGCTGACTGTTAGATGATTACCACTTACTCTTTTTTTTTATATGATGTTATCTTGCAATGAGTGTTTTATTTCACAATTATCAGGAATGATTCCATATCCAGAACCTTATCAGAGCATGTTCCAGCGACGGCGTTTGGGAGCTCTAGGAATTGAGTGGCGTCCATCGTCTGTGAAATTCGCTGTTGGTGTAGATTTCAATCTCGACCCAAACTATCAGATGCCTCCCATAGTAGACTTGGATACTTTAATTGATCCATTGCCCGATTTTGTTGATGTTATGGACTGGGAACCAGAAATTGGGATACATAGTGATGATAATGATTCAGAGTACCGCATAGCAGATGACTCTTTATCGGGGGCCGAGCAACTAAGTTTGAGCTCCGATTCTGGTGAGCCTGAATGTTCCGAAAACAGTGATGTTGAGTCTGAGGACACACAGAGAGATCGCCATCGCAGATCAAAGAGAAAGAAACTAAAGGTAGATATATCTGCTCTGTACTCTGAAGCAATTTTTGTATATTATTTTTATTTGGATCTGCAGAATATGCTATCTTTCAGACTGAAACCACACATTACATTATTGTTACCCTTTTAGGGGGATGTCATGACATCTTCTGGGAGACGCGTAAAGAGAAGGAATTTGGATGTCCAAGATGACAGTGTCATTAGAACTAGCCATAGTAGAAAGTCAAGAAATGGACCAAAAAGCTTCCGGAAGAAGTCTTCATCAAAGTTGAGGCCTCGGAGAGCTGCCGCCAGAAATGCACTTCACCTGTTCACCCGAATTTCTACTGATGGAGAAGAGGATGCATCAGATGGTGATACATCTGAAAGTGGATCAACACTGCCAGAATCAAGTTTCGAAACTGAAGAATCGGATGAGTCTCTGCCAAATGAATGGTGTGAGCGACCTGAGGATAAAGAAATATTCTTGGATCGCCACGTCGATGAAGACCAGCGCCAGCTAGTTCCTGAACCTTATTCAAATGCTTCAAGCAAGGGGAGAATAATCTTGAAATTGCCATACCGTAATTCAAATAAATTTGCATCACAACAGAGTTTGGAGTTGAAATGTGCCGTAAATGAATCTGATATGGCTGGACCGTCTTCTAGAACTCCCCAAAAGGCCTTCAGGTCTTATGAAACTTGCTTAGAGGGTGAGAAACTCTCTGCTGGTTTGGCTGGAGACGGTGAGAGAGAGCAAAGTAGCAAGTCAGTCCAACCTTACATCGATGAACCTCATTTGGACCTTCTTGAAGGATTAAAATGTGGTCCGACCTCATGGGGTGGGTTCAAAGCTCGTAGGTCTAAAAGGTTGAAGGTTGGTGAACCCACAGTAGCTGGTATACACCCTGTATCCGATTCATTTCCTTATCAGAATCTGGAAACAGTAAATACTCTGAATGGCCATTCAACATACCTAGAGCAGGAAGAAATGCACTCTCCTACTTCAGGGATTCAAAGCGGAAGGACCGATGGAGAAGGTGTGGGAGAACTCATGGGACTGGGAAATAGCAGCTTTGTTTATAATAATCAAGATGCTGTCAATGGTTCTGTTGCTCCATCTGAAATCTGCATAAATGGGATTGAAAACAATCTGAAATTGGAAGAGAAATCAATAGAGATTTCTACGCGTACACCACAGAAGTTACGGATAAAATCCCTCTCTCGTTCAAGGGATGGCAGCACCAGCAAAACTACTCCTGAGAGTCTGGAAGAGGAGAAACTTGGTGCAACATACAAAAATGCAGTTGCAGAACATACTTCTGATCCACGAATTCATGTGCATGATGATGACACAGTTGGAGCGCCTGGGACAGATGGTCTAGCGAATGGATCTTCCTCCGGATCACAGATGGAAGAGCCTCCCAAATCTGATTCGAATAGAAGAATGTTCACAGCAGTTTACCAAAGGTCAAGGTTTTCAAGAAACAAAAGCAATCCTGAATATGGGTGTGGAAATACGGAAGCCAGCACTTCCAGTGCTAGACCGTATAATTTAAATGGTGAAATAGATATTCCCCCAGAAGGGTTTCGTAGGGCCAGGTCTATACGTTTCAAGTCATCCGCTCGTGATCTGAATGCTTCAGTTAGCAACTTCGGATTTAAGGAACCTCGTGATGATTCCAAAATAACTTCTTCGGATGTTGACAAAGCTTCTCCTAGCGTGGGCGAAGAGAACTCCAGTGAAGACTTGAAACCCATTTCCAGAAGTTCTATTCTATTAAGATCCACAAGGGCGAAGAATTATGTCCGTAATGCCAGCCCTCCAAGAAAATCAAGTGAAACTGGTAAGACCAACTGGTTGTTGATGTCTGTGCTTGATGAAGGGTATCGTTATGTCCCCCAAAAGGGAGATGAGGTTGCGTATTTGCGACAGGTAATCCTTCATTATTTCATGTATCAGGTTCATTTTACATTTATTGCGTTGTTTTTAAGCGGTGTGTGCAAATAATTTTATGTACTTCTACTTTGTGAAGGGTCATCAGGAGTATTTAAATGACACTAACTCAAGGATAAATGGCCCTTGGGAAACCTTTAAGCGAAGCACCATCAGAGCTGTGGAATTTTGTAGGGTCGAAAGCCTAGAGTATTCAACACATCCTGGATCAGGAGAGAGCTGCTGTAAATTGACGCTAAAATTCTCAGATCCCTCATCTGCGGTATTGGGTAAATCATTCAAGTTGACTCTTCCAGAGGTGACTAGTTTTCCAGAATTTCTCGTCGAAAAGAGCAGATACGAAGCATCGATTGCAAGAAACTGGACTACCCGAGATAAATGCCAAGTTTGGTGGAAGAACGAGGGGGTTGAAGATGGGAGTTGGTGGGAAGGTCGGATATTGAATGTAAAGCCCAAATCCCCCGACTTTCCAGATAGTCCATGGGAAAAATTTGCTGTCAAGTACAAAAGTAATCCCACCGAAACACATCATCACAGTCCCTGGGAACTCCACGATGCTGATACTCACTTGGAACAACCTCGTATTGACGAGGAAAAGAAAGAGAAACTCATCCGTGCTTTTTCCAAGTTAGAGCAGTCTGGAAACAAAGCCCAGGTAAACATACCCTCTCTAAAGTGTGTGTGTGAGAGACCATTGATCGACAATAACCTGATTGTATTTCTGCTGTTTCAGGACTATTACGGAGTTAGCAAACTGAGACAGGTTTCAGAGAAGGCAAACTTTACCAACAGGCACGTCTCTTACCTTGGCGACTTTTCTTCGAAATATTATAACTCTACGATCTGATCTACCATGTAATTGCGACGTGGTGTCAGACGATTTTGGTATTTATAACTGTTGGATTATTTCTAACGAGATATTTCAACAGGTTCCCTGTTCCATTATCTCTCGAAGTGATTCAATCTAGATTGGAAAATAGCTATTATAGAAGCATGGAGGCGCTCGAGCACGACATCGAAGTGATGCTCTCAAACGCTGAGTCGTTCTTTGCAAGAAATGCAGAGATGTCCAAGAAAGTGAAGCGCCTATCCGAGTGGTTCCAAAAGACGCTGTCGTCCCTTTAACATCACAATTTTGTAGACAATTTGTTCAGCGTGATCTTCCTCCGCGAGGGATAATAGTGTCTTTTGCTTAATCATTTAGAGTAGTAAATTTCTTTGGTAAATCTTGCCAGTTTTCGGACAGATGAAATGCAATACATTACCTTATACAAGTATATGCTAACCACATACATCTCAATGCTCTTCATCACAAGTTTTCATTTACTTTATTATGTTCTCACATCATCCTTCGATAATGCTCATGATCGTGACGTTATTACGATGACATGTCACTCCGACAGAGTTCAGTTCGTTCGGATTATGGCGTATTACAAGTTATTACACGACAGAAGTGCAAATGTAGCAATAAATCGTGTCGAAAAGTCTCAAACTAACTGCAAAGCTGTTCAAAATCCCGAAATATCATTAACTAGTTCATATATCAAAGAATCAAGAATGCGGGACCCAATTTGCACCCCGAGTTCGAGTGCTTCAGCGTCAAAACCGAGCCATCTCCCACCACGATGGCTCATGTCCCAGTCTATGAGTTCATTGACCATGAAGTCTTTCATGGCACTCAAATCGCACATCTCTTTGTACACATCTCTTGCCAATACGTCCTTTCGTTCAATGATCTGCATCGCCTTAGCCCACGACTTGAACCCTCCTCTGACGTAAAATCTGCACCTGAAGTCCAAGCACTCATTAACAATGTCGAAGAGAAGCCTCGTGTTGATTCCCGGGATGAGCCCACGATGCCCAAAAGAAACTTTCTTATCTTCCAACTGATCGAATATATGATGGTTCACCATCTTTCTGTTCCTTCCCAGTGCATAATCGTCGAACGTCTTCTCTATGTTATGCAGCATTGCCTTCACATATTCTAGTTCCCACCCTCTCGGTTCTGTGGTTAAGGTTGTCTCTTGCCTTTTCATCGAGGTTCCATCGCAAACCGAAGAAGCCGTGTCTGAAAGCTCCGTGTCTCCATTTGATGGGCACTGCCCTACGCCTGTATATTGTAACCATCAATTCATTAGTCTGTTAAGAGATAAAGAATTGTGATATATTATTACACATACATATATATACAGAAAGAAAGCAAACTTCTAACCTCCACTGCTGTTACTACTGTCTGAAGACTTGCAACTGCTTATAATGTTAGAATGCTCAAGAACTGAAACTGGACTATCAGGCTTAAAATCGACTGGCAATCTTAAGGCATGCTCATAAGTCAGTCCTTGCAGTATACTCTTCGAAATTGAATTCGATGAATCGCTGCCTTTGATACTGTGTTCAAGGGACGATAACTTTGTATGGGTAATCCCGTCGGAGGTTGAAAATAGCCTTTGAGAATCGGGCCTGACTGCCTCAATCGGCCTCCCTGAGACAGATCTTGATCGTGATAATGGTGAAGTAAATGTAAAAGAAATAACATCTGCTTCTGTTCTTGTACTGTCTCGATTCCCACTACCTTTCTTGTCCGTCGTAGCACTAGAGCTGGTAATAACTTTTACAGGTCGATGATGCTCCTCCTTAGATTGCCCCCCATGCCTAACTCTTCCCGGGTCAGAACACAGTCCTTTCTTTTTATCAACTTTGACCTCGGAAACTAACTTCTTGCAATAGACTTCGGAGTTTCCAACAGCGTTGCTAAAACAACATCGCCTGGCAGAAGATGAATCGGCAAGACGTACTCTTCCATCTCTTGAGTTGGACTTCACCGGCGAATTTCCCCTACTGTGAATCTTATTCTGCTTCTGATTGTTCTGGCGAAGGATCTTCGAATCTCTTTCGATAGTTGCTTCCTTAATTGAACCCTTTCGAGTCTCTAAATGACTCATTAACAGCTTATCTGAGGCTGACGACTCTTTCTGGTAAGATAGGCCTAGGCCTGTTCGTCTACGGACATTTTCCTTTGCAAGAACTGCGAGTGAAACTGACTTGCCATTACTACTTCGAACACCTGACAAAGATCCTTGACAATCTTTAAAGGCCTTTGCTGGAGATGCATCAGCAACAGCACCATTCCAACTTTTATTCTTAGGACTCAATCGACTTGGCCTGAGAGAATCTTCGGAGAGCTTTGATTGTCTCTTCGAAGCTTGCACCTTTCTGTTCGAATCTTTTAGTTTTAAAGTAGCCGAAGAGGATTCTGTCTGAAGGGGCATTGTCTTTTTGCCTGTCTGAGGCCTCATCTCGATTATTTCATTCTCTGCTTCAGTCACATGACCACCACCACCATCATCATCATCGGGAAGAATATAACAAGTGCGTTTTATAGGCGACTGGAACTTCTTATGTGTTTCGGAAATCGATTTGGCTGATTTAGACGGCAAATTTTCAGTTGGAACCTCATCGATTGGCCAAGAAGTCTTATAACACGGTCCAAAATCATCCCGGGTAGGAATCCTCATAAGACTACTGATTTGCAGACCTTGAAAGCATTCAAGATTTCTATTACATAAAATGGGAGCAGAGTCATTGCCATTCTTCGATTTTGGCGAAGAATCCAATCCCATTAGTCTTGCAATAACTCCAGGGACCATTTTACCAGTTGTAGCCACTACTGTATCATCCTCATCAATCTAAACATAGAAACACATTAGTTAATGATGAGAATCAAAGGGAATATCTTCACTTCATTCACTTGCGCGTAAAACCATTAGTTCCTTACCAATCCTGCCCGAGTCGCCGGCGATATCCCATTAACTCTCTTCCTCTGTTTGAGCTTCTCTACAATTCAAGATTTCAAACAACAAAAACATCAAACTAAGCACGTACATAAGTACTGACCAGTTAATTTCTTACCATGTGCTTCTTCGGATCTGCCTGAGAACAGTTTCTTCCTTGATTTTATGTCCCAATCATAAGCCCGCAGATAGTCATCACCGACGGTCGCATTGTCGAAGCTTTCTTCTGTAATTCCCATCTCATTTCACGGCGATAGCTCCCAGCTTAAGTCCTATTTCTGCACCACCCATAATCACAGCAGCCTAAACAAAAAGTCATCTCCTTACAAGAGCCTGCGGTAATGATCTTCTAGAACTTACACATCAGTTTTTATTCTACCCACCGACATTCCGACTACTATAATCAGCTCAAGTTCCATTTTCATGCGACAAACAAGAAAGAAAAACACATTGCATTCTCAAGATCGTGAAGGCCCTCTTCGTACCCATAAACAGAAAAGTCGAAGCAAAAAAAACAAAGGCGAAATGAAGACAACTCGAACATACCACTTGTAATAACGACGAGCATAGCTTGCCACCATCATAAAGCATCGATCTTTACATTAAGAAAAAAAAAGAGGCGATCATCATTCATTACCTCAAACGGCCATGGCCATGGTGGCCTCAGCTTAGTACAAAAGGTTGATAATTGCGAGTTTTTTGGTGGAGTAAATGTAAGTGGCTGGTGGCAATGTGGCCATCAGTGTTGGTAGGTTGCATTGTGACTGATTGATTGATCTTCTTCGAGTAATAAACGGAGGACACAGTAGATAAAGACTTTTTTTTGCTTCGGACAAATTTTAAACTAAAGTTTGTAATGTAATTATGTGGAAAGTCTTCTTTATTTTTTATTTTTTCTTGATTAAATTAATTAAATTTAATTAATTGCTAATTCTATAAAGATGGAAAAGACTATAACGTCTCTTTTTAGTGAAGACAAGATTTTAAGTTGTAGTTAAAGTTATATTGGCCCACTTGAGGGTAGTTTAGGTATTCGTTATAAATGATGTGAAAGACCAATTATTGTTCTCTAATGGGAACATCGTATTACTATACTATTATTACAAGATCCGAAATTTATGCTTAATTAATACAAGAATGAACTAAATATTATAATTATGATTTAATTTTCTTATATTGATAGAAGTTTGACCATATAGTAATTCATGTGTTGTTCATTTTATGCATCCAATAAAATAAATAAAGACGTAAATCAAAGTGCTATGAATACATCGGCCTAGCAAGCAATCCACTATTTAAGGGCCGTGGTTCGGGCCCAAAATGAGCCCGCAATTTAGTTCAAAGTCCAAGATGAAAAAATAATAAAGGCATGCATAATTATTTTCGTCTAAATTAAAGTGAGAAAGAAAAAATGAAATAAGAGGGTGAATAGAATATTGTTTGTCTAATTACGGTATATGTCTCTAATATTCCCTTAGCGAGGAAATGAACTTAGCTAAGGAGACAACCTTAGTTTTCTCTAATCATATGTTGTGTTCCATCGAAAATAATGATATTTACATCCTTGTTATGTGATTTTATCCGACCATTGAAGTGAGGCCTTTACGTTGTAATTAATATTTTTATTTATTTATTTATTTTATTCATGTTATCATCCTGATAAAGACCTCTCATTGTCACAATAGCATCCAAAGGCTGGTTAAAACTCATACCTAACGATACAAATATATAAAAACTTAAAACAAAAAAGAAAAATTCAAATTTATGCTTCTCTAAGTCACTCATCAGAAACGATCATTATAACACGATATATATTTATTTATGTAAGTAAACTCATAGATGTAAATCAACGTCCAATCCCTCGCTGCCATCTGTACTCGAGGGCCCCACTTCGCCAGAGTACCTCAAAGGAACGCCCGAAAGGACCTGCTGAGCTACGCCAACGACATTCTGCTGCTGCTGCTGATGATGATGATGACGATGGTCAGCCGACGGAGCGAAGAACCTCGAACCATAGCCACCATTAGGCGGCCCACCATTATTATTGACGAACGGCCCAGACCGAGCCCCGTGTGGATTGATCATGTGGACCGTCGATCCCATCCGACGGTTGTGCTCGGCGGCGAAGTGGGCTCGCTTGGCTCTTTGCCTCTCCTTCTTGTGAGCGTTTTGATGGCCTCCCAGCGCCTGAGAGTTTGCGAATTTTCTGTGGCAGTGCTGGCATTCGAACCTCTTGTTTTCTAAGTCGTGGCCGTCGTGAAGCGCCGGGACTTTCCCGCACTGAGTCACCGGGAAGCCAAAGAGCTTCACCACTGACGACGGCGGCGGCGGCGGCGATGGATTACTGTTATGTGCATGGCGGTGATGATCATAATATATTGCATCTGATGATGATGATGAGTTTTGATCTTCCATTAAAATGTTTATTATATATCTGAGATATGGGTCTGTTTCTTGAATATATATATGTATATATATATATATACAGAAGGAGAGAGTGAAAGAGAAAGAATAAGAAATCTGTGGAGGCATATAGTAGACTGGGACAGACACTATATATCAGCCCTACATGGTAATAAAAATACAAAAAAAAGCAAGCACGTATATCTTTGTAGTAAAGTTACAATGAGCAACATCGATGGTGATACTTCCAACTAGTGTAATATAACGACTTTAGCAGCCATTATTTACATGGAAAAGTTGGAGGGTTAAAACTAGATTTCAACTCAACTTACATTACTTTTCAATCATCGCCTATAATCAATGCATGGTTGTGCTGTTTGCTTTTTTTTATTATTATTATTACATAATGCAGAATAAGGGCTTAGTGTTATCTGAGTGTGTGAGTGCATGTCAACGTTTTGTGACGCAACTTTCAACTATGAAGTTAATAAAATGACCTAACTATTGAGTTGACCTTTGTATGTTATGTAGATATACTTCATGCAAAGTCATCATTAGTTCTTTGATACCATCAGCAGACAGCAAAACCTTGGATTAATGCTGTAAGAAAAAAACTTCAATTATTTGAAAGACATCAAACATGCGCTTGGCCCCTTCATGTCTACTGGTGATGATGACCATATCTTCTGCAAAATCCTGCATATATCTTTTTTTATATATATATTTAGCCACTTTAATCAGCATATTTCAGTTCAAGCAAGAGGTTATTACATGATACTTTAATCTAAAATGATAGAAACTAATATATACATCTCTGCGATCCATTTTTGTATGTCCAGTGAATGGGGTCGGCCACTGCATAGTTTTGTACATTCCATGTGTAGGCTCTTAAGAGGTACATCAGATTTTATTATTTGAGAGTGCAATTGAGATAGCTTCAATGATCCTTTTCTTTATTGCATGTGTTCTTTTGTTGCTTGCAAGTACATATAATAATTCTAACAAGCACATAGTAATAAAAACTAAGCTATAATGCAATGTGTCCAAACAATCAAAGTTGTCCCACAAATTCATAGGAAAGCTAGCAAGAACAGCCTTATGCTGGCTTCTTTATCTCATTTGATTCTGTTTTGATATTCCACAGCCATCAAAGGCCGTGATTGACGATAGCATTCGATCGACAAGAAGACATTTCATGCGTCAATAGGACGTAATATATAACGCAATGACCGCAGATAAAGACTTGTGGCAAAAGGCCTAATCCGAGGCATAGCTCGAGAGAGGAGTGAGTGTGGCTTTAAGGTTGACAAACCTTAGCCATTGATCTCTCATCATAATCAAAACATAGTGCTCCAAACTCTATCTTCTCATTTCAAAAAAGGTAGCTGCTTTTTTCGCGGAAATTAACCAATCGAATTAGAAAACGATAAAGAAAAAAGCCCGGGATTTCGTCGAACTAATCATAGCTTCGATTATTGACACTTGGACAATGTAAGAAAATAAAACTCTTGCATATTCAAGATTCGAAGTTTTCTTTAATCTTAGTGGAAAAGGGTTTTCAGCAGCTCTATAGCTAATATCTGCCTTTATGCAATAGAAAAAGACCATTGGCTATCAAAAGGGTAATGTCATAAGATTTGCAGGATCATGAATTGTGGTGTCCACATAAGCCTAATGTCACTTCCATGTACAACTCTCTTTCTAAAACCACTTTAATCAGTTGTCCCAGCAGTGACAAAATATATCCTTAACTTATTGTATTGTATGTGATATTCACACAGTACTGTGTTTAACAGAGAGTAACATGTTAATGACATAGCTTATGTAATATCCATGGACCAACTATCCACTAGACAAACGTGCTGTCTATGTCTTCCACTAGAGTCGATCGAACTTCGCCATGAATGATCCAACGGCTCAACCTGCAGACAACTGTGTGTTATACTTTCATGATATTCACTCAACACTTTTAGTGCTCCATAGAGTTTGATATGATATGCATGGTTTGTTACTTTATTACCGTTGTGCTTCTGATATGGATAGATATATGCCTTGACAATAACTACAAAACTGTACCTCAAGATAAGAACTAAGATGATGTTACCTCAGACGATCATCGATCGAACAGCTTTCGAAACAAGAAGTGACAGGAATATATATTGTTGCTATGGCTATCCATTAAAATACAAAAGAACATCACTAAGGTTGTTATGGGACTATACGTCTTGCCTTAAAAGAGCCACCTTTCGCAGGCGTGGCGAATTGACATGAACCATCACCATGATCAATGGCATGTGATGCTGAGGTAGGAAGTTAGGACAAGTGAAACTGACTTGTCTGTCTCTTATACTTCTATTTTCTTTATCTCGTACTAGTCAATTATCATGCCTTAAGAGACCCATCTTCTTCTTCAATGGAGCTATGGAAGATATAGTAGTTCATCGATTCGTGCAAATATCAGTCACTGATTGGAGAGTTTGTCTTCACCTGACGAAGGGATGTGGTTTGCAAGAATTTGAGATTAGGTGGTCAAAATTCACAGTAAAAATAGATGTATCCTTGTTTAAGGATCTAATTTGAATTTAAGAAAGTTTAAGGGGGCTAAAATGTAATTTTGAAATAATGATGTACGTCAAAACAAATTTAGGCGAGGAAAGAAAGGGCTTGAAACCCTTGAACTCTCTCTCTCTCTCTCTCTCTCTAGTTTATATCATTAAGGTATTATTCGACTGTAGTTCTGCATTTTGTGGTTGTATATGGAGGAATTTAATCGTCTGTTCTATGTGACTGCTTGATCGACTGAACGATCGATCGATCAATTAATGTAATCTTTTTAATTCGGCAGGACTTGGAGAAAGGAAACGATGTCGTTGCGGCCAAACTCAAGGGTTGAGGTCCGCCGCAGTAGGTACAAGGTGGCGGTTGACGCGGACGAGGGGCGGAGGAGGAGAGAAGAAAACATGGTTGAGATCCGTAAGAGCAAACGTGAGGAGAACTTGCTTAAGAAGCGAAGAGAAGGTCTCATGCAACAGCAATCGCAACCGTTCTCGGCTCAGCTTCAATCCTCGGCTCTCGAGAAAAAGGTCGATTGCTTTTGGTTTTATTGTTATTATTTGTGTTTTTTTGTTTTTCTTTTGGAAGTGCTGCAGTATGCTGCTATAGTGATTGTTTTTATGTTTTGTCGGTCGCCGCAGAGTCTCTACCATTAATATTAACTCTTGCTGTTGTTACATTTTCTAGTGTTGTCTGATGATTTTGTTGTTAGTGTTCCTTTTCTGTTTGTAATATTGTTGTTACCGCTGTTGTTATTTTGTTATTCTGTATGTTAGCGCTTTAATTAAGTTTTTTTTATGATAATTTGTTTGTTCAACTACAATTTATAGGTGTGATGAATGCTGTTTTTTTTTTTTTGGGTTTGTCTTTGTGCCTGATGAGTATATGATGGTGAAATGTTCGGGTGCCTGCTTGTGTGTTTGGAATTCGAAATCTTAGGAGTGTAGAGTACACTATTGTTTTTTCAGTCAGTTTTGTGATAGCATCTTTGCAATATGAAACAGCGTTGAGCGAGACTGAGTTGAAATTCATTCTTTGTTGTTCTTTCAACAGAGATTTTAGCAATGTTTACTTGATGAAATTGGAGGCTTTACAATTGGATTTTATAGTTTAATTTCCCAGATGAGTGGTGACTATGTTGTTTCATTTATTCCCACCAAATTTCCAGTGCATTTCATCGCCATGATTTATAGCATGAGTGCAACCATTTCAGAAAAATTTGATGCTGCTTTCGTTTGCAGTTGGAGAGTCTTCCTTCATTGGTTGCTGGGGTTTGGTCAGATGCCAGAGACTTGCAGCTGGAAGGAACTACGCAATTCCGAAAAATACTCTCAATTGGTAAGCTTTGCAGTTAGATCTTACTAATTGACTTTCTAGTTCGTGAGAGGATAACTGATTATAATGAACTCTGACATAATTAACAGAAAGAAACCCTCCAATTCAAGAAGTTATCCAATCTGGTGTTGTTCCTCGATTTGTTGAGTTCCTTACTATAGATGATTTTCCTCAGCTTCAGGTTTGTAATTGTTTGAGTTTTCAAGTGTTTCCTTTGCTTACTATCTTCATTTCAACATACTTCTAGTTCTAATTATCCTTGAATATTGCAGTTTGAGGCTGCGTGGGCGCTCACTAACATTGCCTCTGGTACATCAGAGCACACCAAGATGGTTGTTAATTTTGGTGCGGTTCCAATATTTGTGAAGCTTCTATCATCACCCAGTGATGATGTTCGTGAGCAGGTACTGATTTTTACTGTGATTTTGTTGTATTCATCATGAATTGGTTAATGCTTTGGCTGGTAAAAAAATCATGTTTTCTATCACTCCCTCTCTCTCTTTCTCTAGGCTGTGTGGGCATTGGGTAATATTGCTGGTGATTCTCCAAAATGTCGAGACCTTGTCCTTGGACATGGGGCCTTGATTCCTTTGCTTTCTCAGTTGAATGAAAAGACAAAGCTTTCGATGCTGAGGAATGCCACATGGACATTGTCAAACTTCTGCCGAGGCAAGCCACAGCCTATGTTTGAGCAGGTTGACTCATATGCATGAAATTCAGTGAGTGTGTTCTTGTTCTTTACTATGGAGTATCTATCTGAGTCCTCCTTGTATCATTCTTTGTTAGGTGAGCCCCGCGCTTCCAGCTCTACAGCAACTTATATATTCAAATGATGAAGAGGTTCTCACAGATGCATGTTGGGCTCTATCATATCTTTCCGATGGTACAAATGATCGAATTCAAGCTGTGATAGATGCAGGTGTATGTAAACGACTTGTTGACCTCCTCCTGTGAGTTTAGCTTTTATAATTCTGCGGCAATATTTTGTGATTTCATCCTATGTTGTATCTGACTTGATATTTACATTTTATACTCTGTCAGTCACCCCTCTCCTTCCGTGCTCATCCCTGCTCTCCGGACTGTTGGAAATATCGTTACTGGTGATGATGCTCAAACTCAGGTAGGACATTCGAACTCTGTTCTCTTGTAAAAATGATTTATCTTGGAGGGGTTTTAGGTGACTGTTGGCAGATAAAGAAACTAAGCAGTTTAATAGCAGTGAAAATTCATTTTTTTTTACTTTTGACATTATTTTCTATTAGTGTATCATCGATCATGGTGCCCTTCCTTGCCTGTTGAGCTTGTTGACTCACCATCATAAAAAGAGCATCAAGAAAGAAGCCTGTTGGACAATTTCAAACATCTCTGCTGGAAATAAAGACCAAATACAGGTAAAAGTAGAAACATGTGGCTTATTTTTCCCATTCTCGTTACTACTTCTCCTTTATCTAGTTTGGAATTTCCAAGTTTCTTTACCAACTGTTTACACCGTGTCACGACAGGCCATAATTGATGTGGGCCTGATAGGTTCTCTGGTCAATCTTCTTCAAGCAGCTGAATTTGAGGTAAAGAAAGAAGCTGCTTGGGCTATTTCAAATGCTACTTCAGGAGGAAGCAATGAGCAAATCATGTGCGTTATGATTTTATACATCAATTTATGTGTGCGCATATTGCTATCTTAACTCACAAGCTTTCATTCTTGTAGCTTTATGGTGAATCAGAACTGCATAAAGCCTTTGTGCGATCTTCTGGCTTGCCCCGATCCGAGGATCGTTACGGTATGCTTAGAGGGGTTGGAAAATATACTTAAGGTGGGCGAAGCTGAGAAGGATAAGACCGGCGGTGTCAACTACTTTGCCCAATTAATAGACGAGGCGGAAGGGTCGGAAAAAATTGAGAACTTGCAGTCTCATGACAACAGCGAAATCTACGAGAAGGCAGTGAAAATCCTGGAGACATATTGGCTAGAGGAGGAAGAAGATATGGTACCTATGGATGGGAACCAAGAGGGATTCAACTTTGGAGGCCAAGTCCCACCCGGGGGATTTAATTTCAGCTGAAGGTGTTCTGACGGTTGCCTTTTGTGCTCTTAAAAAGTTCCTCCAAAGGCCTACGATACAATTTCATACGCGACTAATTGTCCCGTTTACTTGGATGGTCGCAACCGAGCTAACGCTTGAAAAACTTTTCAGGTCCATTGGTCTGGTGGGAGAAGTCAGTCGGGTCGGTGTCGATACCAGAAAAGTCAGTCCACGGGTCAGGTCGGTCAGGTCGTTGTCGGGTTGTGGTGTCTATGAGGTGAGGAGCCTTGTTGGGTCAATAAGCCAGCTGTTGGAGTTTGTGGTTATGGCAAGTCAGGTCTTTGTTTCCCCTGTTTGGTCTGGTGAGTTGGTTTGGGGAAGTTCATTTGATGATGATGATGATAATATATATAATGGAGTTGAGTCGAGGGTCACTGTAAGTTGGATTATGATACAGTCTATGTAACTTGTTCATTTTGCTATTTGTTTGTTTGTGCTGTGTGAACAAAGGAATTTATTGAAATATTTAGTTTGGTTTAACCCATATTTCATTCTCTAATATATTTTGGATCAGATCATTTGGTGCCTTGCCAATGAGTCAAGGCCTACATATAAGTCCTTCGAGGCCCAGGTATGTCATGTCACTATATTAGTTTAGTATAGCAAGCTACATAGAGTGTCTTTTGTTAATTCGAAATGATCTTAAAATGATTTAAGCCCCATTTTTGGCCCAATATTATAAATGTATCGAAATGGACCTTGTGATAATCATGATGGTATAGAGGATTCGTGATCCGAGGATGCCACTTTAATTTATTTATTTTTTTCCTCCCTTTTTTTCTCAGCTTTTTGCTGTCTGAAAGGTGTAATCTTTTTTTTTTTCCTTTTGGGAGAAGTAAGTATACTTCAGTCCAAATCTCCAACAGCACAAGGAGCCATAATAAACACAGAAAGAATTTATGACATTGTTCACATGATGTCTTTAGGTTGGTACAAGTGTTGTTGATATGAACCTTTCGTTCATTGTTCAATACAATAACACTGCCTTCTGACTGTTTGGTAATTAGTGATTTTGATTTTCCTCTATATATTTATATATATTTAAGAAAAATAGATTGTATTAAACTTCTCCACAATAGAGAATGCACTACATGATTTATCATAATAAGCTTAGAAAGGGCATTCTTGGGAATCCACAAAAGCTGTCCATGACACCTATGGGGATCTTTGAGAGAGTAATGATCAACACCTCAGCACAGGCTGTGATTCTGACACATTTATTTCCACATTAACCTTTTTTTCCGTTAAGAAAAAAAGAAAAAGTTCAGAAAAAAAAAGGTGAAAGAAAAATAATTCATTCATTCATGTCCATTAAATGTCAAAAGAAACTACAAAAATAATATATAAAGTAAATACATAGCCATCATGACAGAGAAAGGCAGCAGCTTGATTTTCTTGGACGACGTGGATGAAGCCGGCGGAGGGCTGTAATAGTAGTAAGGAAAATAAGGCACAATTGGGTTAGGAGGTGGCGGCGCCGGCCCGGTGATGACTGGCGGCCTTGGCGGAGGTTTGTAATAGCCTCCTCCTCCTCCACTACTGCCTCCGTTGGGAGGTGGTGGAGGGTAGTACGCGTAAGTTGGGTTTGATGGTGGGGGTGGAGAATTGTAATAGCTGTTTGGTGGTGGTGGTGGTGGGCAGTAGGCTGAGGGCGGCGGCGGCGGCGATGGGGTGTTGCAAGGGTTGTCACAAGCCGAGCACATGGTGCATTCTATCTGATACTTCGATCCTTCCCATGTTGGATTATTAATGTTGTCTTTCTCGGCCGTTGTTAGAACTCTTTCGTCTCTCGACGATGCTAATACTAGCGCAGTCATGGCTAGTAGTAACAATAACTTGAGCTTCTCATGATGGTTTCTCACCATTTTTTTTATTTTTGTGCAATTTTTTTTTTTTTGGAATTGAGAGGAAATATATGTGAAGATGGGTGGAGTTTGTTCAAGAAAGATGATAGAGAGATGAGATTTAGTGATAGTGAGATGATGTACTAATGTTGCTATATTACGCGTCCTTATCTTACATTTATATAATTTAACATTGTTTATATTATGTGCATTAAAAAGGGTCAAAAGAGGGTAGGTGTATTATATACGTAGTATAAATAAGTCAATAAATAATCATATTCTTTTTCACTTTTTGAGAAAAAGGTTTCACCGACGCATTTTATTCTACTTTACGAAAAAATTAAAGCTTGATTTTGTAATTAAAGCTTGATTTTTTGTATATTTTAATGTAATTAGGAAATAAAACATATACGAGTTAGGAGGTACGTAGTGCATGCTCGTAGATTATTTTATGTCGGAACCCTAATAGTTAGGGGTCAAGGGGGCAACGCCCGATGCTAAGGGCGGGGTCACCACCTCACCACTAAAAAATCCTAAAACACCAGAAGATGTGTCACCACCTGAAAAGATGTGTCTATTTCAAAGGACATTATCTTTAAAGAGACATGCATGCTTATGAATGGACGCAATCAATCATATTTTTTGTTATAAATAAGCATTGAAACACTCAACACAAACACACAAAATTCATACAAACGCAACAGTTTCTATAGTCTTATCCTGGGACAGATTTGGTGTAACTCAAGCAAATGATCCAAATATTGTCTTTAAAAAGTGAATTCCAAATACAAGATTTTAGAGAATATTCGGCCATACAAATCAAAGCCCTAGTTTGCTATTAGTTTTTGTTCTAAGGAAAAAAATACAACTAGTCGCATGGATTTTATTTTAGTAGTAGTGAGTGTAAATGATATTAATTATTAAATAACAATGATAGTACTATACTATTCTTATATCTCGTCAATTATTGGTTATTATTGTAATCAATAATTCATTCTCCTTCTCAATATCAACGTTAGTTAAATGGTTAACCCCATTTTCAATCAGTTGAACTGTGTTTGTCTGCTCCCCCATGCATGCCAGTCTCAATTCTCAAATCTAGCCGTTATTTCCTCCATAAATTAAATATACAATTAAATTAATCAGATTATCACTTATAGTATTCTTGTGAAATTTTCGTTGCCTACCGAATCCAATCCTAACTTTCCAGGCTGGTGGTATACATTTTTAACATGCCTTCCTACAAATATACCAGAAAAAAATAATAATAATAATAATAGAAAAACCAAAAATTGTAAGATTAGTCTATAGTTTTCTTTGTAAAACATGACATAGCTGCTACATTCGCAATCTCTAATAGCTTGAAATATAGACAATATATATATATATGTATACTGGAACTTATTACAACATATATCATCAAAACTAGAAAAAGACTCAGAACCTTACGCATAGAACAGTTATCTCATCTCCATGAAGCAAATTTTTGTAACTACGATCAACTGCTTCAGCTTCAATCACATGATGATGTGTTTGTGGCATAGTAGGCCACCGTTATGTGGCCGAGGCGAGACTATGTACAAAGTGCTTCTAAAGAACGATCGATGGCTGAAAGCTTCTTTTGTTAAACAGCGAGGTGGTATCCATCAAGCCCGAACTCCCTGTCTGAAGCTGCTGCCATGGTTTCTTGCTGTGGTATGAAGAACTAATACATTAGAACCGCGGCGACGAAAGAGTGTAAGAATCTAAGGTGAGCAAATGTAAGTAAAAGCTAACCTGTTTAAGCATAGCAGACATGAGGTCATCTTGGCCATAGTGTTCGTTGAGAAGTCCATTTTGGAATCCCATATTGGGTAATCTTTCAGCCTTAATCCTTAGGGAATTGTCGGCTATGGATGAAGAATTAGTTGGGCGATCAGTAATGGGATTGTTTACGAGTCCATCTGAAGCCGAGAAGGTAGCTCTGTTAGAAGATGAAATCCTGGAAAGGCCATTGCTTTGATCTAAAGAGGACCCCATTTGAGTTAGCATTGACGGGTGGAGATTCGGGCCTCCTAGTATGTTCGAGCTTGAATCGATATGATTCAGATCGCCAAAAACGTCATAGCCCGGAAGAAAAGTACTCGTCGAACTTTTTACGTCGGAATGAACAACTTCGTCGTGGAGGTTAGAGGCAAGATTTGATGTCCCAGCATTAGCAACAGATGGATCAAAGCTGTTTTTCCCAGAAAATTCCAACTTCTGAATTCTTGCAAAATCCAGCTTGGAAATGGAGCTGTAAGAAGGCAATCCACAGACGTTTTCAATCCCACCGTTTTGTCCCACGAGAACAGATTGCTTCACAGATGAGTGAAGATTATTTCCATTAACGTCACTAAAGATCTGAGGTGGCTGTCTTGGAAGAGTTTGACCCATCGGTCCTAACGAAGAACTGCTGTGGCTTTTCTGCATCTGGACATGAACATTATTACCAAACGACTGTGCAGACTGATGCAAACTGGCGAGCTGCTTTGAGTCCATATTTGTCGGGATTCCATGTAGTAAATTCACTTGCTTCGGGCTGTGATTGTTCTGCTTTAGTTCTCCACCTCCTCCTTCAACATATCTTAACTTTGGATTTTCGAAGCAGAAAATATTTCTTTGATCAACTAAGGGCCGGGGTAATACGGTCTTCGAATTAGCTCGACCGAAGGCTGCTGCTTGAATTGTGGCGAGACTTTGAGGTGGGAGTTGACCCGAAGCTGCTAGAGCTTGAAGGTCAACGCCGCTGATCGAAGACAATGGCCCGAAAGTCATATCCGAAGGCCCCATAAATGAGTTGTTCAGACCATTCTGGTACTGTGATGATCCCCCGCTCAGCCTTCTAAGATATAGCCGATATTTCTAGAAATAAACGATAAAAGTTTAAACTTTATGGAATTCGATATAATTATGTAATGGAGAAAGTTTAAACCTGAAGATGGCTTGCAACGTTTTCTCGGGTAAGCCCAGGAACGTTCATCAGCTCCAGGATTTTCTTCGGAACAGCCTCTGTAATAATCTTCGATCAGCTTACATATAAAGCGAAAAATTCAAAAAATGAAACCAAAAAGAATTTAAGGGAGTGGAAGATCTAACTCTCTATCCCGAGATGATTAACAGCATTGACAAACTGCTGATGAAGCTCGACAGACCAGACCACTCGCGCCTTCTTCAACGTCGATGTATCGTCTCTTTCTTCTGCATCTTCTTCTTCGTCGTCCTTCCTCTTCTTGGAATTCTTCCAATTCCCTTCATTAGCCGAAGATGGAAAATCCAAGTCATCGGGCGATAGTTTCTGCAGCTTCTCTACGTTTTCTGCACTGCCCGACGGCTCGAAATCCCTGTCTCTCCGCTCGTTCTTCTTCTTCTTACGAACGACGTGCTGCCACATGTTCTTCAATGCCTCCATTCTGACAGGTTTTATAAGGTAGTCACAAGCGCCGTGAGTTACGCCCTTCATCACCACGTGCTTGCTATCGTCCGCCGACATCACTGAAAGACTCAAATCAAACCATCCATCCGAAAATTATAAAAGCAGATTCAAACTCTTTTAAGAAAAAGGGAAAACGAAGTATACTTACTGATGACTGGCAGGTCCATTTCGAGCCCGACGTGCTCTAGAAGTTTAAATCCATCCATGTCGGGCATATGAACATCGCTGATAACGATGTCATAGCCATTTTTGTTCTCTCTCAGAAACTTTAAGGCAACTTCGGCTCGATTGCACGTCGTAACTGAGGGAATAATAACGAAATGAACAGATCAATTGCCCAAAAAGATGGATGTGATTTAAAACCCTCGATCATATAATCACGACTTCAAGGTTCAAGGTAAGAGATCTCTCACAATCAAGTAGAAAAAGCATTACAAAGTTCGATCTATCATCATTCATGCCCATAAAATTCCACAAAGCAGCAGAAAAAAACTCTAAACAGGCAAAATCAAGGTGCAGCAATATAAACTATAAAAGGACAGTTGTCTTGGTTAGAGACAAATCTGTAGCAGAATGTATAATACTACCTTCATATAGACAATTCTTGAGCATCTTCTCCAAGATCCTCAGACAAGTAGGGTCGTCATCCACAACAAGCACTCTCAGACCAGCTGGAAACTGATCTGAGACTACACTACCAGCCTTCCATGAACAGCTTGAGCTTGAATAAGAAGAGGGCTTCGCAACAAGATCCATTTTTTTTCTTCTTTCCTTTCTAAAAGTTGACAAACTAATAAAAAATTTGGAAGCAAATAGCCGAACCCAGATGCAGACTGCGTGAAAAATTACATCTTTCGAAGTTTACTGTCGCATAAATGACTTAATCCTCATAAAAACTCAATTTAATATTGGGAGGGATGATGTAAGATTCCAAAGACTGAACCTTTATTTTGTTCTAAAACTTCTAACAGTGGGTTAGAGCTGATAAAGAGCAGTGGAATGATTAGAAGGAAATTTTCTGTAATTTATTACGTTAACAATTCATTGCCTTAATCTTTCCTTTGTCTATTTCTCTCCAATTATTCTTCTGAATAATAATATAAGGACTGTTTCGAATTTTACCTTTTTTCTTTCTTACATTCGTTTAAATGACTTTTTGGGATGGAGGGTTGGGTTGGGTCACCACATTGAAGGTGGATCCAGCTCAGGTATGGACCCCACTTATCTTAATGTATATTCTCCAATTAATATATGATTAATAATAATTAAAAGGTGGCAATGGAAGAAATATTTTGAATAATTTTAATGCCTTGCCCACCATAAATCTAAACCTTTTAATGCAAAATCTCATATGTTAGACGATATTTGTAAGCGTATGTTTTAGTTATCATTAATTCGTTTAATGCAAGATCATGTTTCGATATATATATATTTTTTAGCCTATGGTGTATGCTTTAATTATTATGTAGTTACGCATTCATTCATTACACAAACTCATTGTTTAGATGTGTGTGTGTGGGGGGGGGGGGGGGGGGGGGGACTACGCTTAGCTTGAAATATAGAATAATTAGTTCCAATGTTATATGATGATAGTATAGACTTGAATCTCAGCAGCTCAAAAGACAAGTGGTATTATTTATTCAAACCATAACTAAAACACTAATAGATTGCTATTTATTAATTAATTCTCATGCTTAAAAACCGTGCTATTGATCAGGCACAACGTTCACTTTTTCCCCTTAACCAATGTTTTTTTTTTCTTTCTGACATCACTTTGGTGAATAGATTAAACCTTTGATTTCATCTTTTAATGAAGAAAAGATAAGCTTTATGAAGGGAGAAATGCTTTTAAGGAGAAGATTATTTATCAAGAAAGTGGAGAAGCTAGCCAATGATTTGTCTCCACGTGGCTCCTTGGAGGTTGTAGGCATACATAACCCCTTGCTCTGAAAACTTGTAAATATTTGCAGTTTCGTCCCTCAATTGCATTCTTGAGGCTTAACTTAAAAATAAGGAAAAGGACTTGTGTGTTGCTCTTCAATCCATTCATGGCATATAATATAATAATGTTATGACGCATGTATATAATAATTGTAATAATAATATTAATAATAATGTAATTTGTCAAAGATAAAGAGTTGAGAAAGAAGTATGGTCGGGTAGATAAGAAGCACGTGTCAATTCAATCTTGCTTCCCCACACCCAACCCAAACCCTTTTGAGTTCGAAAAGGACAGCAAAAAGTTGCATTCATCTTACATTTGTCAAACAATATATGGTAAGGTGATGGGCTTATTACAGAACAGTACAAATTAGATTAGTTGATGGGACGTTGACGTTTTCACAATATTCAAACATATCTTCTCCTCCTTGCAAGTGAAAGCAAAGGCCGTGCCTTTAATTCACCAATAGAACTTGAGAGAGGTACAATAATGAGTTTATCCTTTGCCTCATTATAGATTCATCTGATCAATAATATGATCATTTGTACATTTGTTTTATTAAAGATCAATAATGCAAATAATGGTTTTCATTACATG
Source organism: Lindernia subracemosa (assembly GCA_028392965.1). Classification (NCBI taxonomy): domain Eukaryota; kingdom Viridiplantae; phylum Streptophyta; class Magnoliopsida; order Lamiales; family Linderniaceae; genus Vandellia; species Vandellia subracemosa. The sequence continues at coordinate 793,258 of JAQPCC010000046.1, forward strand.
GCATGGCATAGAACTTGCTGTAATTCCAAAATATGCATGCATTCGGCCTATAATTAATTACTCTTCTTGGGCTTAAATATTTCAGTAATCCTACTAACTCATGGCATGACCCAATATTGATGTCCCACATCGTTTTCTTAGCAATTTGATGGCACGACACCGTTTTGTAGCAGCAATGAATGATCTTACTACAAGCTTTGTATTCAATTCAAACCAACAAAACAATACACCACCAAAAGGTGAAACACTAGCGCCAAAGAGTGTAGTGTACTTCCATATAATTCTTCATCATCGTCGGACTTTAACTCGTAAAGACTCCGGCAAAAAAAAGAGTCAAAGAGAAAGCTACTTACCTATAATCTCGTGTTTCTGAGTCCAATGGATGGTTTGATGGATTGAAGAAAAAGCCCTCGTAATCGTATACAATTTCTATCTCCGGAATGTATTGTGGGACATAAAGAAGTTATAATCTGGGTGATTAACTTTCAAGAATCGAAGCCAGTTATCAGCAGCTCGCAATAGAGAGTTGACTTTCTGGAGTTCATTAACTCCATTACCGTTCAACTCAGAGACCTTCAACTTGTACGAAACGAGCCCAAAACTGGGTAATGAGAGTTTGCTTCCATCAATGGACAATCCTACTCCGCCTGAACGTAAGTTGAGATTATTGTGAACCACAGATAACTATAGCCGTACGTTGTGAAGCTTAAAAGGACATTAGACTATGGGAAAGAAAACGATAAATGACAGAAATAAGGGTGAAAAAGATGCTTACTTCTAACAGGCTTGGTAAGGGAATGGAATGTTAAGAAACAGGCGTCAATATTTTGCAGCGTGGGGCCAACAGGTATCCTATAGATGGGATACCTGCATAATAAGACAGCATATCATTCAGTTCCGAAAAGGAAAAAGAACCATCTCCCACGCGGGTTTTTCCTAGAAAATGAAAGGAATAAGGAAGAAAAGCTTACCAAGCAATTGATATCCAACTTAAAGGAGCCAGATCACAGCTTCTGTACGTTTTTAGTTCGGGAAAGCGAGAGGCGAGTGACAACATCTGATGAGTGCAAGAAAAATAGGATTTCACATAGGTGGATAAACATAGGTCGTGAAAACTATCTAGAAGGGGACCATAATACTCGCCTTATCAGCCAATGGTTCACGATGAAACGGAAGCTCTGTCTCAAAGAACTCGAAAATAAACAGACAAGGTGGGTTACTAACACCATCCACATCAGTTACGGGGTCCTTGAGAGGATTACTTCTACCTGAAAGTCTGCTATATCCCCCAGCATCATTGGCCGCTCTCCCATTTGTTGCATATTCGCTGTCTCCATCACTACTTGTCTCCCTTGATGAATTAGCATCACTCTCCTCACCAGGTCTCCTGCAATATGTGTTGAGAATCAAATATAGAGGAGTAAGCACATCAATAGGCATTACATAGACTGCCAATCAAAAACTAGGTCTGTCTGCTTTAGGGCATTTGCATTTTGATCAGCAAAAAATAAATTAATTTCTTGGGTTCTATTCCTTTCTCCTAGACACCTCACTAGCCACTCCGGAAACTCATCATCAAATGACTTGAAACATAAAGCAACGAGATACATGCCACCATCAACTGAGAGTTAGAAGCAGAAGAGCTAAAAGGAATGGTCGTATTAAACGAGCACGTACATTTAACCAAATGGAAGTTTCAATATAAACTTTTAAGACATATATGAACACTTATAAAACAACCAGAAAGGGAGAACTAAGGGAAGGGAAGAGAACCGACCTTTGCTCAGTGACCCGTTTTGAGGGATCTATATACAGTTGAATACCAGAGAGAGACGGGACATAATATTGGTCAACAGAATCACTCCCATGTAAAAGCAGAGGAACTCCGACACCATAAACACTCGTCTCTCGAAAAGATTCCCAAAGATCACCCAAAATGAAGTATGGATGAAACTCATCGCCATGGTTTTGCCGTGCTCGCATGCTTGTCTGCAGATATCAACACTATTCAGCTCTTTCTACTTTAACTGCATTATAGATACCTATTTAATAGATAGAGCCTATTGCATAATGCTGACAATAATTCATTTTAATTAAGCCCAATAAACTGGAAGTGGACTATGAGCCAATATGATAGGTTTCTTTTCTCTCTTGATGAAGGTCTGCATATGAATTCTCAGGTGCCTCCTTCTCCAGAGGCTACTTCACAAGTAAATCATTCTATTTGTTTTTCAGGGCAATTTTGTACTGTGAGCCAACTATTTCAAGTAGAGAGCAATACAAATAATACTCGTTCAGTTTATCTCGATTCACAGAGTTATTCAAAAAACAGTGAGAGGACAACAAAACTCGGCATTACAAAAACTAAACACACAGCAGGATGAAAAAGAAAAAAACACCCCAAATGACAATTTCAACTCTTTTATCTCATTTTCAATCACCGAGAGGTATAAAACAACAAAAGAATCAGTATCATTTACCCTCGGAAAATGTTGAGCTGGCACAACGGGAGTTGTATGTTCCAAGAACCGATCAAGATACAAATCGGACCCAACTTCTCTTCTTGATGACGTTGATGAAGACGACGCCGATGATTGAGACGCCGAAGACTTCGATTTAGCTTCCTGTTGTTGCTGGTTGTGCTTCCTCATCGCTGGTGGGCTGTAGTACAATCTTTCCTCATTTACCCTCCTCCTTGCTGATGACATTTTTCGAGACTAACAAAAAGCTCAGACAATTAACAATTGATATGATGACTAAAACGGATCTATTAATTTGCAGGTTAGGTTCTCAATGGACACGCATTGGCAGTTATTTAAAAATTTTGGTGGAATTTGGGGGGGATTTATTGATTTAGGGTTTTTAAAAGTTGGAGGTTTTTGCCACTCTTAGAATGTAAGCTGAGAAACACTGAAGCAAGGCTCAGCGCGCGTGCCGTGCACGAGTTCATGAGGATTATAGTAACTAACTAAATGACCAAAATGGCCCTGGCAGTGCATATTCAAATACGTTATTGGGCTTTAGATGTTGGTCCACCTACTAAGCCCATTTATTATCTTGAGCCCATCACAACATATATTGTCCGAATTATTTCATGCTTTAATTTTCAATAACTTCAAAAGTCAAATTATTTTGACTAAATGAGATAGGGACATGGGACGGATGATAGTCAACATTGAGGGCTATAACTAACTAACTAGCAAAAGAAAGTCAAGACGTAAAGTATGATGAAGTCCATTTTTATTTTTATTTTTTATTTTTAGAAATGTTAAAAAAAAAAAAAAAAAGGTGTGTAATGATGACCATGTATATCCTTGTGACCTCAAACATCACATTTACACATTAGAAGCTTCGCTTCGTTTGCAAACCTCACTCATTATATAGTCTTCTTCTTCCTCATACCTATGAATTAACTTACAACCCAATAATTATTTATTTTGAAGATTTTTCTCTTCAATTTATTTTTTTTATTATTTTCAAGAATGGGCGTCATCAAAGTGTCTCAATCTTTCAGAACAAAAGTATCACCAGGCAGGATGTTCAAGGCCTTGATCATGGATTCTCACAACCTCGCCCCTCAGCTGATGTTCTCCTCCATCAAGAGCATCGACTTCTTACATGGAAATGGAGACGTCGGAACCATCAAACAGATAAACTTCACCGACGGTAATAAGATCAACCTTATATATCATCATTCATATATAGATAGCCCTTCTTCATCTGTTGTAGTAATCTGCTGCAGCTAGTCCACTCAAATACGTGAAGCATAGAATCGACGCCATCGACGAAGAGAAGTACACCTGCAAGTACACCTTCATCGAAGCCGATGCGTTGATGGACAAGCTCGACCACATAACGTACGAAGTCAAGTTCGAACCCTATGGCTATGGCGGGTGTGTCTGTAAGATGACGAGCGAGTACTATACCATAGATAACGCTGAGATCAAGGAAGAAGACATCGAGCGAGGGAAAGATCGAGCTGTCGGCATGTACGAAGTCGTCGAAGCCTATCTTCTGGCGCATCCCCGCGCCTATGCTTGAATGAAGTTAATGTTCTTACAGATCTTCAAAATCTTGTAACATCTCAGAAATGGTGGAAAACTTGTTGTAATATTGTTAATGTTGATTGACACGTAAACGTTGATTGACATATGAGTCACATTGACTCAGACGTGGGTATCTTTGATTTTGTCTTTCATACCCAAAAACCGTTTATCCTATTATTGTGGCTTTATTTTAGTATGTGCAGGAAGTTATTTTCGAACTGGAATTATTTAAAGAAAGTGGACTGCATTTACTAAAAATAGAAGATATGAAGATCCTAGGAAAATAAGTCAAGCATTTACAAAAAATAGAAGATATGAAGATCATGGGAGATTGAGTCGAGCCGTTGCTAAAAATAGAGGATATGGAGATCATCAGAGAAGATCTTGGATGACTTAGTGGACAAGATATCGGAGCAACTATAAATAGAGGATTCCGATCTCAAAGAAATAACATCTCTCGAGACAAACATAAACGCGCGAACGAGAAGAAAAACATCGAGAGAGCGTTCAACATATTTTACTGTTTTTGCCTAGAGTTTTACCTTTACGTAGTGTGAAGATTAGAAGAGTCGTGTGATTTTTTCTAGACTAGTTTTACTATCGTTGATAATTCGTATTTTTGTAATCCATTCAAGTAGTGGAATTTTGCCCTGAAGACGCGTAGCAATTTGTATAACTTGTGGCGTATTTTTACATCTCGAGCCAGTGTCGTTTTTACTGCTGAGTTTATTTTTTCCGCTGTGCACAAGTTTTATGATCCCGAGTGTTGTTTCAACATTAGGGTCAACATTTACGTTTTTACTTTCAACTCAGTATGCATCCGTATCCGAGACCACTTCAAATATTATTTATATACGGTGATGCATAGTTCTTTCTTGGACTTTCATCCCACTCTATGGAAGAAGACACATACAACTGAGATGTCATCCATGGCCTTAGCTCTTCCTTTTCGTTTCCAAGCTTCGACGGCGCATTCGACCAGCCTCTTCGCCGATTCCTCCCTTGCCCGCGTCGAAGCGACGATTTCCACGGCTTCTTCATTTGAGATAGCATCCCACAACTAGAGAAAAAAAAAACCCCACAATTGATGTAATATTATAGCACAATCCAAGGTTAATAACCAAGAAAATCATTACATATTACCCCATCAGTTGCCAAGATGACGAACTGATCCCCGCTGCTTACACTTCTCTGCGTTATTTCGGGCTCGGAGATAAGGCCAAAGTCTTTAATGAAGTAGTCGCCGAAGGATCTCGACGTGGCTAAGCCCGGCCCCGACTTCCCGCTTGGCATCCAAACTCGGTGAACGCCTGGCTCGTCCGGACAAGAGTACACCCTTCCCCTCGATTGAGCTATTCGTTTGCTCTCATCTGTTAACATAAAGACTCAATTATTACCATTAATTAAGGTTACAACCATAGACGAGGTAGTAGGAATAAGAGGGCTGACGAGGCAAATTTGGCTTCAAATCGTTCGTCAGCTGAGTAGCCGCCAGCTCTCCGTCGGCGGACGTGGTGGCTAATACAGCTCGAGAATCTCCGACGTTTGCAACGATCAGAAGATCGCCCTGATGCAAAAGACTCAAACTTTAGCTAGCTAGCTAGATAAAACATATTTAACATGATGTTTGTTTACCTGCCTAACAAGGGCTAGAGCTGTACTACCACTGTAGAAAGTGTCGATCTTTCGGTGATTTTCGAGCTCTTGATCCACCGAAGAACAAGTTTTCATGTAACATCGCTGCCACATATCAATCTGGACATTCTTGGATTCTGGGCTGAGATTTATATTGTGATTATTCTCAGCCGCCATGGCTTCTTTCCAGTTGCACAGCAACGTCGATGGCATCAGCTTTCGGACGGTCTTAGCCACGTGATGTCCCCATGGTCCATGCCCGTCGAAGACGCCGCAGAATATAGTGTCCTCTTCGAATCCAAATTCCTAAAGAGAGACAGATTAACTATGGCGGCGGAGAAGGAGAAAACCTACGGAAGACAAGACAAAAGTGGTATTAATATGGTACCTCCCAGACGATGAGGGAGTCTTGGTTGAGCCCTTTCTTGCCTCGCTTAGAGTAAGCAGTGGCGAAGTTTTCGCTATTTCTTGAGCTGACATCGCCGGAAGAAGTCAGCATCAGTTGGTTCTTCTTTGCCAGGCCCGCCAGGTCATTGGCAGCTGACCTTCCGACAGAAAACTTGCTGTGTTTCTTCTTGGATCTAATCTTCGACAGCAAGTAGCTGAATAGAGAAGGTAAACGCACCACCATTCTTTCCTCCTTAAACAGCTTGGATAATGACTGATAATCTGTTACAATCATTTAGAAGTTAGAACGACGTCATATCTACGGATGATGGAGCTATATGCATGTAATAAAGGCTTAGGAAACTGAACCTTTCCAGCGAATTAACAACTTCCCGCTGTAAATGGTCTGTATATAATTCTTGAAACGAACTATGGGGGGAGAGAGTTCAAAGTGCTCAAGCTTTCATTTACCATGAGTCTTTTCATATTATATGATTTAATAACCCACAAAGGTGCGTTTGATCCCAAGACAAAACGATGAGTTTGGATTTGTCTGGACACATATATGCATCATATCATATATCTCTAGCAGCTTCTTCAGATTGGAAAAAGTAAAAATAAAATAAGGCGTAGGCTAGGCTAACAGATGATGCATATCATTACTACCTACATACAGTTTACATTTTCTTTTGTCAAATACAAAATGTATGACTAGAGCCGATGGTGATTGAATACGACGTTATAATCTACCTCAGCAGCCCAGCGTTAAAGGAGGGTAAATGTGACGTTGATATTATTGCACGTCCATGTAATTAAAATAGAGTATTCATGTGGTTGGGAATGAGTGGTCGGTCGATATATATTTAAAATCTTATTATCATGTAGCAATTTGGTTCCCTTCCTACGAGGAGGAGAGTTTTGGACATTCGAAACGACATCGTCTTTGAATGGGGCTGGGCTGATCAAATGAAAAATAAAAAATAAAAAAATTTCCCCTTGTGGTCTTCGTCTTAGAAGAGGTGGATCACCAAGTCACAATACTATATAAATATCTGGTAATAAATTATGAAGAGGCCTAATATTTACCTAATTCTCTGCCAGACCCTTCATTTATTTATGGTTGAATGATGCTATCAAAGGGTCCACATGGCCAATTTACAATAATTAAAATGCATCGTCATCTATTGCTCTTAACATTGTCGTCTTTCCAAATATTACATTCCTTCTCTAGACAACTCATACCAATCATTATAAATATTATTATTATTATTATTATTATTATTATTATTATTATTATTATTATAAATTTCTCTAGTATAAGATAGTAATCGTGCGTGTAAGTAATCCAACTGAGGTACAGAGCAGAGATAGATAGATCTCTTGCAGTGGATAGGAAAATAAAATGATAATCATTTGCTCAATGAAAAACCTGAGGAGATGCATAATACTCACTTTCTTTAAACACTGGTCTCAAATCTTCCCTGCACATAAAATCCAAAGGAAATGAAACGAGGTGTCCTTTCACACCTTGTAATCTCTCCGTAGGATCTGTGCTTGTCATTTCCCCGTCTTGGTAAGATTCTACCTTGTCTGGGGCGATTCCTAGATCGATCGTAGTGTGCCCATTCTTTTCCTTCCACGAGGCCATGCATTGTCGAAGTGAAGCCCTGTGTATGCATGCAATTCTTTCTAATGTCACGTTGAAGCGTCGATATTAAAAGGACAGCACATCAAGATGGTATACCGTACCTTGTATGTATGAGATCGTTCGGTATGCAAGAAAAGACGCCTTGGTAGATCGTTGTGTTCGTCTGTAATAAGCAAGACATTTGATTAGTCAGTTTCGGATATGGAGTTGATGAAGTATTGGCGGTATAAATGTAGAAATATATTCCTCACCTTTGCGGCTGCCATCCATATATCCTTGTAGGTCGAGTCTATCACAGGGTCTTGTATTTGATTAACCTACAATGGAGGTGACGATTAGTGCTATTTTGAGTAAGTTGATGTGTGAATATCATCATATGGGGGTTTGTTTAAAACCTCTCCAGGGTGAAGACCAAGGTGCTCGGACCAAAGGGAAAGGCGAAGACTCGATGCAAATTTTCCTGCTTTCCAAGGCTTTCCGTCCATCCATGAATTAACGAATTCATTGTCCTCAATTAGTACGCCGATCTGAAACAACAATGCCCAGATACATGACATGATTATTTTTTACCAACCTACTAGGCAAGTTCAATATGCTATAGCTAGAAAGTTGTGTGCATAAAACTAATATACATCATAATATATCTAAGAGGAATCTCAGCAAAGAATGGTGGCTTTTATCCTCTGGTGAAATCGCCCAAGTCTTTTTCTATTCAGCTTCAATTTTTTTTTTCTTTTGAAAACAGATAAGGTTAAAAAATAGTTCAATCCTACCTCAGAATCCCGAGAACCCAGCAAACTTCGGTCATTAATGTTCGCAGAGCCAATCAAAGTCGTGCGGTCATCAATAATCATGATTTTGCTGTGGACGTAAACCTGAAGAGACAGTTCAACAACAATGGCATAAAGACTCATCCATGGGACCGTGTTTCAAGGGAAAACGTAAAAGATGATTAACAGTCGTTTTTGCAGCTTTTAGTATTTCTGTTTCCAGGAAAATGGGATGAGGGCTGTGTAGAAGGTGGTTTCAAAAGGATAAATGAACGATTTCTTATTGTAACAATAACGTACGAGAAGAGCTCCATTGTATATTTGTGGCATATTCTTTTCATAGTGAGAAAATAATATTACCTGGCTGGTCGCGATAGGACCTCCATCAAAAAGTCTACCATATGATCTCAGACCATAAAATGATATATAATCATGCATTCTAGGGCCAACAAGTGCATGTAAATTATGCAATATAGAATTCTGTCCACGGCTTATTGTCCGATATTGCCAATGCATAATGGCTCTCACAGATGCTGCACCAGAGTCATCCACGCCACCCTACAAGATCAAGTCAGAGCAGAAAGTTAAATTATTAGATTGCAGCAGATAATTAATGAGATTCAGAAAATTCAATACCTGGAAGCCCGGAAGAAGCGGTATAACAATAATAACCCTGAAAGACTTTTTCTCATTATGAGCTCGCATGATCCGCCTATACATAGCTTCTAAAACACGATTTTGAATTATCTCATCCCCAGAAAGGCCAGAGATAAAGAATTGGTTCTGAATGCAAATAACGAAATATATTAGAGAAACAACTCATAATGCTCGGGTATTTATAATGGGAGGATATATCAAACTGAAATAAACTTAATTCCAGGTCAAATGTAATTCTGTGTAATATCTTAGTGAGTTTCATCCTGAATCACAGGTCAGCACTGCTTGCATTCTCTGTTAAGTGAAGAAGATTTGACAGGCACTATTGTAGCATAAATTTGTATTTTTTGGCAATTTTGTTAATGGAAAAAGAAAAGGATAGTATGCCAAGTTTTCCCGAAAATTGCTAAATCCACGAAAGTAATATGATGAACATCTAACAACTGAAGAAGGATAGACAGTGAATACCTCTATGTAAACATAATGCTCTGCTCGTTCAATAAGGGAACAGTAAGCATTGTGAATACTTTCTTCAATCTGGCTTGTCCCAGCAGACCATTGACTAACGCTCCTAATAATCTGTGAGTTTACAGGTCAACGTCATATTAAATGGACAGTAGTACTTTCCACTAAAAGAAAGGATTCAATTTGTCAAGAAGCTGACTAGGACATCACCATAGGGCATAGAGGCAATACATGAAAATTTTATTTGTAATGCAACACTAGAATCCCCAACATTTGGCTGATAGGCTGATGAAATAAACGGAAGACAAGCAAATCCATATGTTTCACTCAAAAGAAGTACTGATGAAGTGACCATATTTCAATACATGGTGGACCCAAGGCTAGCCCATAAACTTTTCCAGCACAGGATATAGAGACTAACTAGTATATACCTCTAAGTATCGACACAACGAGCTCTCTAATCATTTGTAGTATATGTACGAAAATGAGCTGACTATCACACAACCAAAGCTCACCTGACAGCGACATGAAAAATGTGGACCAACTTGTCCAATTTCATCAGAAGAAACCACCGAATTGCCTCGCTCCTGAGCTTCCCACCATTTGTCAACTTCAGAGTCAGGCTGCATCAAATGGGATGAAAATTCAGCTCGGAGATCCCCAGTGGCTAGATCATCGACAAAACCCCTCATAGGCATATCTAGAACCACTGGTACGGTTTTTGATCTACGGAAAAAGAAAGGGTTCCTGGTTGGCCGGCTTTGCTGATCTTGAATGTCATGCAACACACTAAAACTATTTGACTTTTGTTCACCCTTCACAGCCTCCAAAGAATCAGCATCTTGAGGCATAAGCAATGGTATATCTTGAACTGAAGATGTAGGGGACAAGGAGTCATGTCTTCTGTCTTCATGATTACCATTGATGTTATGATCAGGGTCTGTTTCTTTATCTACACCTAGATAATGGGGAATAACCATGTGGTGCTGAGGCAAGAGTAACGGAATTGTTTGCTCATTTGGGGCTTTATTTCTCTGCAGATGGCAAAGAGGAAAGTAACCAAGAGATAACCAATGACCTATACCAATAATATTGTTGAGAATCAGAGAAAAATTGTCAAACCTTTGCATAGTTCCATCGCTGTACAAAATGCCGGGCTACGTCACGACAAGGAGGCCCCCAAAGGGCACAATGGACATCATGCCACGGCATGCGTGGGTACTTTTGACGATCTATTTCATCCTTCATGGAATCCTCCCAAGTATTTGGCTCGGATTCCCTATAAAATGATTCGAAAGCATTTGATTATACTGAAGGAAGTTGAAATCCAACATGACATGCCAACTCACAGACACCAACAAAAATATCCCACAACTCCTTTAATGGGAAACGTATATTGAAATTTCTTCATATATAATTTTTTTTAAAACGATGAAATTACAAAGATTTAAAGAGAAGAAATAAAGATTCATCGACGTTTGCATGGCAGAAACACATAAGATTCCAAAGATAATGGATTTTTGTAAGTCCATATTATGCATACATTAGACATAAATTAAGTCCAATGATAAAACAGTGAAACCTTACAAGGACAATCAGCCCAGATCTTGCCATGATTTGATATGATCTATTACCATGATTACCCTCATAGGTAAATTCTATCGTATCTCCAACTAGAACAAGTAACATACCTAGGATTGTAGTAGTCCTTGCCTGGCCATATTTCAGATGGATGATCACCCACATTATGTTCTCCTGTGTCATATCGACCAAAGCAAAGATCAAGTCCTCCAATAAAGCACATTTGATGATCGACAATGACAATTTTTTCATGGTGGGACCTAAACACGAAAAGAAGCTATATCAAAGACCACAAAGATTGTGATATTAAGCCACCAGAAATGCTAGTGGAAAACATAAGGTCAAGGTGAATTGTGTCAATGGAATAATACCAGAGATAAACACCAGTTGAGAAATGGTCAGGGTAGCGAAGCACTCTGATATTCTCATGAATCGCCAGAAGTCGTCTCTTGCTATAGACGCTGTTAATTTTGAGAGCCAAAGATACTTCTTTATACAGAAGAATGTATACCTAGAAAATTATAAGCAAACAAGTTTTGGATCAAGAAACTTTAGTATTATGGTAGAAAAAGGTAAAAGACAATTCGAAGATGTCTTGCAATTCTTTACATCTAAGATTAAGAATTTTTTCAAAGATTGAAACACCTGTATTAAAGTAAGATTACTCTCAGAAAATTATTACGATTCAAGATTAACTAAGGAAATGGTAGAAAACGCCTTCAAACTGGTTTATTAAATAGCATAGTAACCACTTAAAGCCAATTACCTGAACGCCCTGCTTGGCTTTTGATTCCAGTAAAGAATCAAGTCTGGAGGATGCGTGTACATGAAATGGACGCTGCAGGTATAGTTCTGGGCACATCCACCACCCACATATATATATCTGCACCACAATTCTAGTCATTTGCACTGCTTTATGAAAAAAAATTTACAAACCAAATATCAAGTAGCAAACCTCTGATTTTGCTTCCTCAATGGCCAGTGCAAGAGCTTTAAATGCGGCAAGACCATCGACAAACCACTGAGCTTCACTACCATCATCAGTCAAACCCCTGGGAGGAGCAAAGGAACCAAAGCGATGAGGGTGACACCAGCCTTCAGGTGGCCGAAGACCAGCATCATTGATTGCAGCAACCCAGTCTTTAGCTTTAGCATTGCTTTTGGTTCTAAGCTTTATGCTGCGTGTGCCAACAGTTACCTAACAAAATTTCACCATTTAAGATTTCAATGAAGATAGAGTTGAGTAAAAAGCTCAATGCTTCATAACCCAAAATGGTTGCTACAGAAACTCACCCTAAAATAATGGCGTAGCGGATTGTGATCATTCACTTCATTTGCCAAGGACACCCGACCCCCATCATTACCCTCAGAGGCTGGCAACACATCAAAGACAACAATATCCAGTGGCTTGGGGTCAAGTGGGTGCCTGAGAAACGCAAGGAATCCAGGTTTCAGAACAGCCCAAACCTGTAGATGATCCGAATTTATAATTTAAAGGCTATGCCCAAGAGAATTACTATAAACATGACAAATTTTATACCCTTTCTTGAGTGATGGGAAACAAGAAAATAAAAAGAACGGAGCGAAAAACTGCTTCTGACCACAAGGGCAAAAACAACAACAGAAAAAGAAAAAAGGGAAAAAATGGGAACATAAAATAAAGAAATAAAAGAAAATATGACACCTCATTAAGAGATTGCGTACCATAAAGAAAGTTGTTAAACAGGTTGTTTGCAATACGAGTTACGAAATGGTCAGAACCATTTAGGTCAAAGTGAAGCTAACACTAATTTCTGTGTTTCTTTTATTTGTCGGTGAAAATTTTGGCAACATTGTGGAGCTTGCACTAAGGAAATATATCTGCATAGTAAAAGCTAGTAAATAAAAAAGAATCTCTTTTAAGCAACATTTGAATTAAACAAATCAAATGATGAAAAGTAACAAATTCCATAAATATTTGCAAACAAAGCACTTCGGTAAAAATTTATGACATAGGAAACATATATCCATGAGCAGATCAACAATACATACCTTCTGCCAATCATCCCTGCAGCAACTGAAGCGGAAACATGAACAACATTTTCTGTCATTATCGTTCCCCAAAACTTTTGATAAATGCTTCACCATAATGTAATCTTCCTTCAGTTTCGGACCATATTCTGGTGCAAAAGAGAGCTTTGATACTTCCAAAAACCTACACACCTGCATCATAAGAGAATCCAACATAATTTGGGAAATGAAACATAGAATGCACAAATCAATAAAGGGAGTTTACTATATCTTACATGCAGTGCTTAACAGAAAAGTCCTCACCTCTTGGGAGTTTACTATATCTATATTGCTGAGAAAGTGATTTACGTATCCCTGCATAGCTGCTCTTGCTTGGTCTGACATTGAATTTTGCCTCCCAAGCGCTGGCCGAATAATTGGGAGGGCAGCAATAGACGGAACATCTCTGAACAAAAAACCACCTAGATACATCATCATTACGACTATAATCAATGCATTTCACATTCTTTCAATTTAAATAAGTGAGATTTGATAAAAAAATAAAAAATAAAAAATAAAACCTGTTTCTAGAAATCTCATCATGGCGTGAAGGAATAGCCTCATCATCTGCTTCCTCGTCATACTGCACAGCTGTTGCATTTTCTCCAATTCCTATGTTTTGAAGCCATTCTCTAACCTAACGAAAACATAAACATTAAGCACATGACCAAAAAAATTCAGATGCTTACAAGCATTGCTTTTTGAGACTTGAGAGCGCTTAGCATTTTACATTCAGTTGAATGGAAATTAACAAGATAAGGGAAAATTGTGTCTTATATTAAACCTACAAATCTACAGAAGCATTAGACAAAAATTTCGATTTAAGGATAAATGAATACCTGTTCTTGTTTTTCATGAATCTCCTCTATAAATTTCCGCCTCTTCAAGGCGAAGTGTAAATAAATAACTTGAGAAGCTTTTTTCACTAATTGCCACTTGAACTGTGGAAATTATATTTGCAAAACTTAGCACTTAGCATCAATTTTCAAGGATACATTATGGTATAAGATAACAGATAGCACACTCAACCCAAATTTCAAACACTTTTGGTGTTACGTAGCGTACGAAGTGCCCCAATCAATTACAGCCAAAAGAAAACATAAAGCTAAATCAATTTGTGACAATTATTTTATTCTCCCTTCATTTAGAGCAACGAAACGCTGAGAATCTCACTAGTTGAATTCACCCGAAAAATAAGCTACAAAGTACCTGCAGAGAACCCTAAAAGAACAAATCATTGCCTTGATTAAGCTACACAGTACCAACACTAAAACTGATCCCACGATCAACTAATTTACTTTAATCAACCAGCAAACATCAAAACTAACACAATTAAAAGCTTTCTGAGAAACAACCCAAGCAACAAGAGCCTTAACCTACAAACAAGCAGCATCAAAACACACAGTACAAGCAACAAGGATCAAAGAAAACAGAACGGGTATCGCCGCATCGAGAACCCAAAACAGCGTCGTTTAAGTCAAACCTGCCTATACTGCACTTCGATCGTGTAAGTGAGCAGCATCGGGCTGATGTCACCGGCGTCCGGTCGCGAAACCTGAACGATCGTCGCTTGCGGCAATTCTTCGAAGACGCGATTCACCGTCGACTCGTCAAAACTGTGGCGATTAATGGAGAAGAACGACGACGGCACCGCAGCCTCCGTATGCATTTGCACGTATTTCGGACCACCGTTCACCAATTGCTCCGCCGACGCCATTTTTTTTTCATCAACGAACAAAAAAAAGAATCAGGCGATGCTAGGACTGTGAGATAGCTTTATGGGATGAAAAATAGGCCAGGCCAGTCAGGTAACGTGGAGAAGAATGGAGAAGAGAAGCTACGAAAACGTAATTGCGATTTTGACTAATAGCTTAATTATTTAATAATTAATTCAACGGAAATTTACACTTAAATACTTATTTATATAAAAAAGTTGCAATTCATTACTCGAAAAAATTTATATTTAAGTATCCAACTGATTGTGTATACCATTTTACCATCCTTGACGTACCTTTTGATATCTATATTACGTACCACATCACGCGTTTATGTGGTACATATATACGTTTCTTTATGTTACCTAAATTTATTATGTGATGCACATTTTCTTACGGTATTATGTACTACAATATGTTTCTATATCGTACCTAAATATATTTATATGATGTACCTGCGGCGCAAACAGATACTTATGTGTAAAAACTTTATTCTACTAGGTATCTACATGTAAAAAAAAATCTGACAATGGACTGAATTGATAATTTTTATACAAAAAAGTATTTAAGTATAAGTTCCCATTCATTAATTCAAAACTCCAATCTTATTAGTAAACAAGCCCAAAACACAACAAAGATATGGCAAAAAAAGCCCAAAGAAGCTCATGACAGAAATGTAAGAACTCAAAAAAAAAAAAAAAAAAAAAATTGACTTAATCTGTCGACTTGGAATGAAACACATAGGTAAGAAAGATAGTTCTAATAAAAGTTGTAGTTGTCTCATAGTTTAGGTTCAACTGAATTAGTTGATCTGATGGTTGGAATAAAAAAAAACTAATGGCTTTATTACATTGCCGAGGTTTTCGAAACCTTAGAACTGGCGGATCAAACATGAAAGATACGAATAACATGGGCTATTTATTCTTCATCACTAGAGCTGTCAAAACGGGCCGGCGGGGCGGGCCGGCCTGTAGCCCGCCAAAGCCCGCCATTTGGCGGGGCGGGGCGGGCCTAGGAAATGGTGGCCCGCCCCGCCACATTGGCGGGCTGGCTCGCCCAAGGTAAAAATTAAAATATATTTTATTATTATTATTAATTAATTAATTTTTTTTATTTTTTTAAGTAATTATTCCTTAATTTATTATTAAAAACCTTTAAAATTAAATTTTTAATGTTATTTTATTATTAAAAAATATATATAAATATATTTTTAATGCTCTTTTATTATTAAAAAATATATAAATATATTATTAATATTAGGCGGGCCGGCCCGCGGGTTGGTCCGCCCCGCCAAAGCCCGCGGCCCGCGCGGGCTAGCCCGTTCAGGCCCGCTCACTGGCGGGCCTTAAAAGTCCAGGCCCAACCCGCCCCTTTGGCGGGGCGGGCCGGCCCGCGGGCCGCGGGCCAAACTGACAGCTCTATTCATCACTAAAGCCTCTATCATTACGCAGCAGCACAATCGCTTGGCCGAAACGACGTAAGTACATAAGATATTTCCATCTGTGTTTCCATGATCACGACACCTCTGTACCTCTTCGCCACTTGGTAGCATTCGATAGTCTTTTGATTGGTATGGAGTTTCTCCAAGCTGGATAATAAGCTGTCTGAATGGGAATTCCTCGAGGTAGACGCTCGGACCTCTTTGCTTTCGCCAATCTTCTCAATGTTTAGTTTTCCGTCGTGCGCCGCCATTGCTAATAACGTTAGAAACGAAAAAGAGAAAGACAAGTAATAAAGGCCATTGTTTGAGAAGGCTGTTTATATAGAACTAGTTTGGCATTGGCTTCTTTCAAAGGACGTTTGAGCATCACAATTTTAGTTAAAAACATAAACATTCCCAAGCTAGAGAACACTTCATTACAATTCAGTCAACTAATCTCAATTCTCTGCAGATTCGTGTTATTAGATTCAAAAGCTGTCAATGTCCATGCATACTAAATATATGTAGAATTGTTCTTGGAACTGATTTTAGCAGAATAATAGGTTTATTCAGCAAGAACAATGGCAAAGCATAAAGGTGTTCATTAAGCTTTTGCCCGATTGCGATGCCTTATTAGCTGTTTTAAGGATGCTTCGAAGTTGCAACCGACCTTTATCCAACTAGTCGGTTAGCCCGAAACCCATACGATTATTCAAACCTTACGATATCATTTAGCGATGCATGATTTACATTCATTACATTACAGCCGCTCGTCCTGGTTTTTGAAGCGGCCAGGACAGGCAAGACCTATTACATAATAGCAGCAGCATACTAAAAGCCCGACACTTAATTTACATCGATCTTACGTATTGAGAACAAAAAAGCATATCCATGATGATGTCCCTTTTCCTACTAAAATCCAAGAACATCACCTCCTCGCCCGTTATGGCCCGTTATGACAGTAGCTTCCATCGCAGAAGCTGGACTTGCGTAGTAAACATGAGATTCTTGCGGGTGATAGATGTAACGGTTATTCGGTTTTGGCCCTTTACTTGGAATGTTTCTCTGAGCAACTGGACCAGCGGGCTTTCTCTGACCGTTAGGCAACTTCCCTTCTTTTCTTCCGAAGAACTGATCGATTAGTTCGAAGCCTTCCTTACCAATCCTATACAGCTTGTCGTTTTGACCGGCCATTGGTTTATAAATCTTCTGTCGAGAGATATTAGAGAAGCTTGTTTCTTTGTTCTTGCGGAAATACGATATACTACCGAGTGGTATATATATATATATATATAGAGGACCTAAGAAATGGGACAGAAGATAAGCCCCACCACCTCTTTAGCTTTTGTAACACATAGAAAAACATCAGTTATTGCAACTTTTTTCTACCTTGATGATTCCTTTCAGATTAGGATTGAGACTACACACTATACTCCGATGAGTATCAGACCTTATCAAAAGAAGATATAACATGAGATATCATTATTTAGGTCGGCGGCGAAAGATGCTCTCCATCCAAAAAGGGTTCATTTCGACAAGCAATAATGAAAGAATATTACAGTGATGTTCCCTTCCAAGATATGTGTGGTTGATTTTTTTCTTGAATTATATTTGAACTTTGTCGCTTTACGTTTGGGATCGCGACGAAGAAATATGAAGGACGGATTCCATTTTCACCTCCACGAACAGAATTTTCGACTTTCGGTTCTTTACGACGGTCAGAGAAGGCATAACTTCCAAGTAGTCCCCAGGAACAAGAATATCATGGTCTCTTTATTACCAGATTTTATCCTAATTCTCTTGGAGATATTATTACAGAAATGCATGGCTACAACATAGGAGAGTTTCGCCGATCGCTTTCTATAGGTATACTTCGTAAAGTAAATTGGTTTTTTCGATTCACCCTATTTAGTACATCAATCAACTATCGAAAAACCACACCATAATCAGGGTGTTTTGTATTAGTCCAAGATCTCAGTTTTCTTCGAGAGAGTTCAGATATAATATTCCCAAGAACAGTATTCTATTCTTGATGTCGAAGAATCCTCACCATTACATTGCTTCAAAGCTGGGCCGATTGATGCTTCTTCGACGTCGAACTTTCGATATGTTTAATCTATCTGAACAGCAAACTAATATATATCTTCTTAATAAGCTTAGCTGACTCATCATCATTGCAAGATTCCTTTCAGGCAGATATCGAATGCTTTTCGAAGCATCGAACAAACGGAAAGGAGTAATAATAATTAACATGAATCATGGCGCTTTCTAACATTCTCCGTTACCATAATATATATCTTACTTAGTTCTGTTACTAAGAAAAATATCTGAGTGTGCCTTTAGCATAAAGTCCCAACTTCAGATATTATATATTTGCCATCTTTGATCCTATTTCAGCCTTTTCCATCTGGTTGGTTGATTCTTATGCCAGAAAATAGGAAAAAAGCAAACTTGGGATACCTAACATTTGGTGAAAAGGAATCAAAGAACACATTATTTCTTGAAACTCCAATTTTCTTTCACACTTAAACTCCTTGTAAGAGGATAACAACGTTACCTCAAAAACTCAATAAAACAACGACTAACTCGCCCTGTATGTCACTGTTTGTTGTAGCTTAGAACATTAAAAACAGATCAAGAGGAATTAGTTCCGCTCAAAGTCGAGATAATGACGTTGTTCAGACTGTCTGGTTGAACAATAATTAAAAAAAAAGTACTAACACAGTGCTTTGCCCAATAATTAAAGTGTTCATAATTGGGAGAGATTCTCTTTAGTAGCTTTATATCAGATGTCGACATTAAATAACTCAAAGTTAACTTGAGATTCTGGCAAAAAAAAAAGTGTATTTCAATAACTTAACAGCCTAATTAATTCTTAATCAGTAATTAAATAAGATGTAAAAAAAAAGAGAACCACATGCTAACGTTACGTTACGTTACGTCCATAAAAATTTCCATGCATGGCCACCTTTCTTTCCCTAGAATGAAGAACATCCCTTCAATGTCAAAATCATTACAACCTCAAAAACAATCAATGCAAAACTGCCCTCCACTCTATATAAGCACTCCTCAATTCCCCAGCAATAATCGTGTCCTTCAGGGTTCAAGGGGAACGGACTCATTGACCTTAAAAAACACATCCCTTCAGAGCTCTGATTATTTAAATAGTCAATTAATAATATATACATACATATATATACATATAAATAAATAAATAAATGGGATTCGATTCCAACAAAAAGAAGCTGGCCGTCGGCGGCCTAGCCTCCATCCTCTTGGTGGCTATGGTCGTGGCCCTGACCGTCAGCACCGTGAGGCACAACGCCGCGGAGGCCGAGCCGACGACGGCCTCGCCGTCAGGCATCAGCTCCACGGCAAAGGCGGTCCACTCCATCTGCGCCCCCACCGACTACAAGGAGACGTGCGAGGAGAGCCTGAGCAACGCCAACACGACGGACCCCAAGGAGCTGATCAAGGCCCTCTTTGAGGCCACGGTCAAGAACATCGAGGGCGTGCTGAACGACTCGGCCCTTTTCAAGGAGGCCGCCTCAGACGAGCGGACAAAGGGCGCCCTCGAGGTGTGCAAGGAGACGCTCAACACCTCCATCGGCGACCTCAGGCGGTCGTTCGACAGGGTGTCCGAGTTCGAGATGGCCAAGATGGAGGAGTACCTCGCCGACATCAAGACGTGGCTCAGCGGCGCCATTACTTACCAGGATACGTGCGTCGACGCCTTCGAGAACACCACGGGTAATAATGGGCCCGACGATGAGGAAAACTCACAGTCATTTGCTGAAGAGATTTAGGGTTTAATGTTGTCTGTCTTGCTCTCATTGTGTCGGCCGGACATGTTTAGGGTTTAATGTTATGTATATTGCGCTTATTATTACTCGACAGGCGACACTGGGGAGAAGATGAAGAAGCTCCTGAGGACCGCGTCGGAGCTCTCGAGCAACGGCCTGGCCATGGTGGGCCAATTCTCGAGCATCTTTTCCGCTTTAGACTTGGGAAGCTTCGTCCTCAGCAACCGCCGCCTCCTAAACGCCGGGGGAGAAGAAGAGGAAGCGCGCATGTTGTACGGTCTCGACCCGAGCGACTATGCGCCGGGCGAGGAGCCGCACGCTAACATCAAGCCGCCGCCCAAGAAAAAGCGCCGCAACGGCCGACACTTAATGAACAACGCTGGAGGAGAAGAGGAGGAAGCGCGCATGCTGTACGGTCTCGACCCAAGCGACTATGCCCCGGGCGAGGAGCCGCACGCTAACGTCAAGCCGCCGCCCAAGAAGAAGGGCCGCAACGGCCGCCACTTAATGAACAACGCTGGAGAAGAAGTCGAAGCACGCATGTTGTACGGTCTCGACCCGAGCGACTACGCCCCGGGCGAGGAGCCGCACGCTAACGTCAAGCCGCCGCCAAAGAAAAAAGGCCGCAACGGCCGCCACTTGTTGAACAACGCCGGCTCGGTTCCTTCGTTCGTGGACGCCGCGGCGAGGAGGCTCATGGCCGCGCCTCCCGGCTCGCTGAGGCCCAACGTCGTCGTCGCGCAGGACGGGAGCGGCAAGTACAAGACCATCAACGCGGCCCTCGCAGCCACGTTGCCCAAGTCGGGCAACGAGACGTTCGTGGTCCTCGTCAAGGCCGGCGTGTACAAGGAGAAGGTGATCATTCCCAATGGCGTTAACAACGTCGTTTTGGTCGGCGAGGGGCCTTTGAAGACTAAAATAAGCGGAAGCAAGAACTACGCCGCCGGCACCCCCATCTTCCACACGGCCACCCTCGGTGAGTTTTGCTTTTTTTTCTTTTTCATGCAAATCTCATTCAGATACGTCATCGAAAATTCAAAACCACCGCAGTTATCAACGGCGACGGCTTCTTCGCCCGCGACATTGGCATCGAGAACACGGCGGGGCCCGAGGGCCACCAGGGCGTGGCGGTGAGGGTCTCCGGCGACAAGGCCGTGTTCTACAACGTCCAGATGGACGGCTATCAGAACACCCTCTACGCCCACGCCCACCGTCAGTACTACCGCGACTGCTCCATCTCCGGCGCCGTCGACACCATCTTCGGCGACGCGGTGGCACTCTTCCAAAAGTGCCGCCTCGTCGTCCGCAATCCCGTCGAGGACCGCCCCTGCACGGTCACCGCCCAGGGCCGCAGCGACAAGAGGGGCTTGGGGGTCACCGTCATCCAGAACTGCGACGTCGTGCCCGAGCCGGGGCTCCTGTCGGTGCAGCCGCCCGTCGAGGCCTACCTGGGCCGGCCACAGAAGAAATTCTCGAGGACCATCGTCATGCAGAGCAACATCGAAGGGTTCATATCGCCCGCCGGGTGGTTGCCCTGGATGGGGAACTTTGCGCTCGACACGCTTTACTACGGAGAGTATCAGAACCGTGGGGCTGGGTCGGACACGTCCAAGCGCGTGGCTTGGAAGGGTATTCAGAAGCTCACGGCGAAGACCGCGGAGAGATTCACGGGCGGGGCGGTTTATCAGGGCGACGAGTGGGTGAGGAACTCGGGCCTGCCGTACACGCCGGGGATGATGACGGTGTAATAACCTAATTGAAGAAAGAAACATTTTTACTATTACTACTACTACTGTTACTACACTGTAGCTATCCTATATCCTTTTGGAACGACATGATCGATCATTAATATTAATAATGAAGCATATTATTATTTTAATATATTCTCTATAAATTATAATGAGTTTCCAAATTACAATTTAGTTTTAAATAAGTTTTCCGGCATTGTTAGCACGGACGGCGACCTCCGTGTCAAAGTTCCGAATTATATGGGGGTTTTCATTGTTAATTCTTATTCGCTGGAGGCTTCACAAAAACAATATATATTTGAGAACTAAATGAGGCTAATGAAGACACCACCAATGGCGTGGCGGAATGGTCGCGACCCTTCCGCGACAATGCAATGGACATGAAATATTGGTTCCATTGTTCGTGACC
The DNA here is from genome assembly GCA_028392965.1 of Lindernia subracemosa. Taxonomy (NCBI): domain Eukaryota; kingdom Viridiplantae; phylum Streptophyta; class Magnoliopsida; order Lamiales; family Linderniaceae; genus Vandellia; species Vandellia subracemosa. The sequence continues at coordinate 815,591 of JAQPCC010000046.1, forward strand.
ACCCTGTCTTGGAGAACCATTCTTTTGAGCGTTTTTTTTTTTGTACAAGCATTAAAATCGTGTTCTCAGACTTTTAGGCTACATTGATATTCAGAATTCGATAAGGAAAAAAAAAAGAAAAAGCATAGAGGTACAATGATTGAAACACGACATACAACTATTTGATATGCTAACCTAGTTTTCCGTCATGCTTTCCACACACGAATTCCGCACACCAAACACACTTTTAAAGAAATTTTTTTTATTGATATAAAGATTTTTCAGCTTGAAAAAGTAAAAAAAAATGTATAAAAGTACGATAACGAATCGAAAGTGTAATGTATTATTATTTGATGCATTGTAATCGTTTTCGGTCATTTCTTTCACGTATTAATTCCACATGGCAAACATGACGTGGGCTCGTTTGGTTATAAGCTCTCATATAAAAGCTCAACATAAATTTATTATAATAAGCCCAATATAATTTATCTCACCCTTATAAGTAAGTTATAATTTATATCGGGCCCTTGGTATAAAATTGAGCTGGTTTAATAATATCCAATTGGAATTAAAAGAATCAAACACAATATTAAATATCTGGCCTAATTTTATAAAAGGAAAAAGTTTTTATTGCAGTGCACATGCATAACGCGTGGGTGGGTTCCAAAACCTTAGTTGTAAGAATAATCTTTTCACATGACATTAAGCAATAACGTACTTGAAGTTGAATCTTCTACGAAAGATCTTGCGTGGCTCTAATCTTATATATATATATATATATATATATGTAATAAAGACTTAACGTTATGTAGTCTTAGAGCTTCATAACACAAAATGTCATCAACAGAAGAGATGATAGAGCAGAAGACCTACCTAATAAACGGGCTCAACATGAATGTGGCCCATGCGGGCCGCCACGGCCCGACCGTACTCTTCCTCCACGGCTTCCCTGAATGCTGGTACACGTGGCGCCACCAGATGTCCTTCCTTGCCGCCCGCGGCTTCCGCGCGGTGGCCCCCGACCTCAGGGGCTACGCAGACACCTCCTCCGCTTCGGCCGGGGACGGCGACGATTCCTTCGCCAAGTTCACCACTCTGCACCTGGTCGGCGACGTCGTGGCCCTCATCGACGCCGTGGCGGCCAAGGACGAGGAGAAGGTGTTCGTGGTGGGGCACGACTGGGGAGCGGTCGTGGCGTGGGCGCTGTGTTTGTACAGAGGCGACAAAGTTCGCGCCTTGGTGAATCTGAGCGTGGCGTTCGGCAGGAGGAATCCGGCCAAGAAGCCGGTCGAGACCCTGACGGCGGTTTACGGCGACGATTATTACGTCTGCAGATTTCAGGAGAAAGGGCAGATAGAGAGAGAGTTTGCTGAAATAGGGACTAAGAATGTCTTGAAGAGCTTCCTTACATACCACAGCCCAAACCCTCTCTACCTCCCCAGGGAGAGACCATTTCCCGACATAGATATACCTCTGCCGCCATGGCTGACGGAGGAAGACGTAGACTACTACGCCGGCAAATACGAAGCGACTGGCTTCACTGGAGCTTTAAACTATTACCGCGCTATTGACCTGTAATAAGAAAAAGAAGAGACTTCACCGTTCTTGATTTTCCTTTTTTTTCCTAACCTTTTTTCTCTCCATTTGTGACCATCGTAGAAACTGGGAACTCACGGCGCCGTGGACGGGGGCAAAGGTGACAGTGCCGACGAAGTTCATCGTCGGCGACGCCGATATAACGTACAATTCTCCGGGGACGAAGGAGTACATACACAAGGGAGGGTTCAAGAGGGATGTGCCATTGTTGAAGGAAGTTGTCGTAATGGAAGGTGTTGGGCATTTCATCAACGAAGAGAAGGCAGATGAAGTTAGCCGACATATCTATTCCTTCTTCAAGAAAGTGTCGGCGACTTGCTCAGCTTGGTGATTTGATTTGTTGTGTTTTAAATGGGCCCTTATTGGGCTTATATTATGGCCCATTTCTCAAGTTCGATGTTATGGGCTATGGCCCTTTCTCTCTAAAAATGACATTCTTTTAAGTTTCACACACAATGATAAAATTTGATTTTAATCTTAATTTTAATTTGTTTAATGATTAAAAATATAGGAGGAAAATAAATAAATAAATAAATGGATAAGCAGTTGGAAATACTATATAAAAAAAACTAGATACATGTCAGCCATCACAAAACGAGATAAGGTGGGTGAAGTATTATTCTTCTAAGCATATGCCATTTTCTTAATAATAATTTAGACGTTGAAGTCCCAACTTTTTATTTTACTATTGAAATACGAATGCATTTTATTAAAATCAAATATATTCTCATGATATTATTAATTATTTGGTATCGGATGCCGTTCTATAATTGGGACTTTTTAAGCAATATATTCGATGCACAACTCAAATAGTAGTGATTTAAAAAACCTGCCATATGATCGTCTGAAAAGATAGCATTAAATCTCTAACTTTATTTTTAAAATTAAAAAAATTGAAAATAACGTAACAAAACAATCTTTTGACGCCCAACGGATAAAATAAAAGATTCATTCAATTCTCATTAACGAGGACGATAACACAATATATCTAACTAATAAAAAATGTAAATAATTATTTTGATATATAAAAAAAAAGTTCATTTATTCTGAGGCGTATTTCTAACCCTGCCTGCGCCGCCTTTAATTACATTCTCGTACGATCCGATGACTGCAGTGAATCCATAAATGCCTAAACATTATCCTTTTTTATATATATATATTACTAATAAAATCATCAATCCATTACGCTAATGATTTATATATTAGAGATTAATCTTAATTATTATATGATATTTACTTGTCATGGAATGATTGTAAAGAGAATAAGGTGGCGTGTGATGGCTTAATTACTACGTGAAAATGAAAGAAGCTGAGGTTTCATATGTATATCGTTATCACTATAATTATCTTTGTTTTTATCTTATCTTCTTGGCTATTATATTTAATTTAATTACCTATAATAGATGTTACTTCTTCACTGGCACGAAATGATGGCTTCATTGACTTTTTTCGCATTTAGTTGGTCTTAATTTTTCTACGACTTTAATTGTCATGGTAAATGGATAGGTTTTGGCTTAACGTTGTAATTTTTGTATACTATTATTCTTATCTATAGATCCAATGGATAATGCCCATCATATTCAAAGTTTAAAACTTAATCATATAATTGATTCATAAATAATATATATATATATATATAGTCTCTCTAGCTGCAATTTAATTTCCAAGGATCTTTACTAGTGTTCACTCTGCGTATATACATTAAATTAGATAGGCACGAACAAGAGAAACTGTACTGAACTGTGGACCTATTTCATGCAATATATATACACGTCGGTTCATCATAAATATAGTATTATATGTAACCCCAATAAAATAAAAAAAATTAAATGAAATAATATATAAAAACATATATATATATATATAGTTCTTGAACAGCTAAGACCTATAGTACTGCATTGCATGCCATCTACATGTACTCTCTCATGAGTATCATCACTCTTTTCTCTAGCCCCAAAGATCTGTGCAAATCCCACAAAAAGACAGATGTAGTGATTGAAGAACCACTGTAATAAATAAATAATGAATAATAAAAAAGTATAGAGATCAAAGCTACTGTCAAAAGCCTGTCAGGCTCCACTTTGGGTAAAAAGAAAGAGTTCTTGGTAAAATATTTCAGCAGTTCAGACCCTCAGTAATTTCAAATGCGGTAAAAAAGGAATGTTATTTAAAGTACGCTGTAAATCTTACAGTCTGGAGCATTAGCTAGACGACAAAAACCCAAATAATCCCATAAAAGAAAAATAATGTAATAAAAAGAAATTAGGAAGTTTTGATTGCTATGGTATGGCTACATCAAGTGTGTACGTGGCAGTTAACTAGCGTTTGGTGTGTTGGGTTGCCCCCATTGACTTTTGGTTTTGCCATCTTTTAACTTCATCAATCAGCAGAAGAAAGTAACCAAAAAAAAAAAAAAAATTGAGTCTTTTTCATTTTTTTTTCTCTAGACCACCATAGCTGAGCTTGTGAGCTAAAACCTTTTCATATGCGAGCATGGTGGGACTAAGTGTGATATTGGAAAACTACAGCAGGGACCTTTCTGAAAGCCATCATCATCATCATCATCATCATCATCGTCTTCATCATCATGTTATTAGAAAGGGGAGTTGTATGATTAAATCATTTACTAACAGTACAAACCCTACTACTAATCCTCCTACACCATCGCCGAGGGTGTTTTCAAAGATGAGAACTATGGCGAGCCTTTGTACTTCTTCTGCTTCAGGGTTTCTTGAGTACTGTTTCTTGTGCAGGCAAAAGCTCTTACATGGCAAAGACATCTACATGTACAAGTAATAATCTACTTCAACTCTTTTGTTCTTTCTTTTTCTTGTTTTTTTTCTTCTGGGAATGAATGGAAATTAGATGTTTTTGGTTTGAAGCTTATATTAGTTTAAAAGATAACATTTTGCGATTGATGTGTAGAGGGGACAGAGCATTTTGTAGCGAGGAGTGTAGATACAGGCATATACTCATGGACGAAGAAGAAGATCAGAAGCAGGTGGAGGTGGGCACTGCAGAGAATGGTTGTACCAGAGAGTACAAGCATTCGATGGCTGCCACGTCATCACCTACTGGTCCTCCTCCTCCTCACAGCTCTGCTAAAGGGGCGAGAAATGTAGCCAATAATAATAATAATACCTTTGCTTACTGAGAGCTGAGTGTTTTCTTAGGGTTAATTAAACTACAAAGTAGAGATTTCCACTTGTGTGTGCCCTTGAGGTCTTTTCTTCTTTACTAGCCCCCTCCTTTTATTTTTGCTCCAATGGGTTCTCAAATGAATGCATGCACCATTTTCTGTTGTTGTTGTTTTTTTTTTAATATGCATGTGATGTACTGTTAGAAGCCGGGGCGGGCCGGGCCATAGACGTAATGTTGGAGGAAGAACTTACAATGGTTGTCAGAAAATTTAAAACTTCAAAGCACTTGCGAGTTAAGGAATCAGTAGAGAACCTTTTCAAGCACTAATATTTAATAATATTCATCGTTGTTGTAGTGGTAGTCGTGTTTGCTTTATCAATCTGAAAGGGACATTTTGTATCCTTGCTTTGGCTCTTCCTTCGGACCATATCAACAAACGTTATTGCATTATTAAATCCTACATTCACAAACGTGCAATGTAAACAATATATATATATATAAAGTGTTCTTACGTATCTTTTATCAGTCAGCTAACTTTCTTCTTCATCATCAGAGGAATCATGCACAATTCTGTTGGTTTTAGCTCTCTTCACTCGAGGAAGAGAATCTCCATCTTCATCCTCCATATCATCAGCAGCCAAAGGACTATTAGCAGCTGCTGCTTCTTCTTCTTCTTCGTCATCTTCATCGTCGTTCGATTCTTCAGACGATATATTCTCATTCGAATGAAAATGACTCTCTTCCTGATTACAATCTGCTTCGTCTTGGTTGCTCACTCCCTCCTCGGGCGCATCTTCATTATTCTGATCGATGATTTTGAAGTCCCTAGCCGTGCTTCGCTTCGCTTGTCTCAGTAAATTGACTTTAGTAACTTTGCTGAGGTTGATGAGATATCTCTCGTAGTCTTCAATCTGGAAGATGAGATCAGGGATGCATCTGTTTTCCCTTTTGATCTTGTTCACTATTCCTCTCGTGTTGTTTCCCTGATTCTGCAAGCATTAACAGATTAAGGTCCACGTTATTGATTTTCGTAATGAAGAAAAGCCCGTAAAATCGTTAATGAAGCGAAGCTTTAACGCATTATGCATGGATCATAGCCATACCATTTGCATCTGTGCCACAAAGTTATAGATAGGCGCAGTTAATTGCTTGCAAGTTGCTTCCACGAGCCTTTGGAAAGTGAGACGAGCCTTTGGAAAGTGAGACTGGGTAACACTTGCTTGCAGCCTCTAGGAGCGATTCTCAGCTTCGACATTCCCGCTAAGTTCTTGTAAAGTTTCGATGCTAATCTCAGCAACTGTTCTGCTTGAGGAGCTGCATTGTTTAAGAAATAGGTTAGACGATGAGAAATTATCAGCAGGTTTAGAACCAAATTCATTATTACATTTTAGGTTCATGATGACGAAGTTTGATAAAACCTTGACGATTGCCTCGGCTCTTGCATATAGTATCTCCTCCACTGCTAACTCTGGAGCTGGTTTTTCTGTCTCATCGATACTGATACCTTTCTGAGAAGCTAGGTAAAGTGCTTTTAACCTCACCATGATCCAGTCCATATCAGCAATGGCTGATTCCACCAACTGCAATATGGTGGAGGATATTGATGCTTCTGTTGATTTGTTTATAACAAGGAACAGTTCGGAAGTATCTGAAGGATCAGTGCCTTCCGATCCCACTATCTTAACAAGTTCCGCAGCAATGTTTTGGGCGATAATCATATCCTCAGGAGGTGAGCTCAATGTTATAGCAGCCGTGATCAAGCATTTTCCAAGCTTTGGGTTTTGCACACGAGTGGTTTTGCATATTTGAGTTGCCCAAGACCCGACAATGTTCCTCCTTTCCTCAGGTAGTTTGTAGCCAATCATCAGTACAATGTTGCAAAGAACCTGATGAACAGTATCTCAATTTACATGACACATATGCTACATAATGAAAGAAGAAACCGGGCATTTTATACGTGCGTTAAAAGTTACCTCAGCTTCAGAGAAGAAAGAAATTTCAATGAACTCATTCAGTAGAGCCTTTATGATCCTTCTTATGAACAATTCTTTGTTTCTTGTGCTCTGATCATCAATAACTTCACCTAATTTACATTCATCATTGCATTCAGTTCCAGCAGCAGCAATTATAGCATCCTCAACTCCGTTGGATGAGACCAAATCATCGATCAAGCTAGCGTATTTCGAGGTACGCAAGCTTATTTCTATTAATTGTTCCAAGCAAAGCAAAGCCGAATGAATGCATTCCTTGTGATCCTCAGCGTCTTTCCTAGTCTTGGATTTGTTCTTTCGATCTGTATCAGATTTAAGCATCGGCTTGACAGACAAAATTATATTCAACACTGGAGGGCCGAGAAGCTTAATATCACCGTAAATCAATGCCTTGAAGGGATCATCTTTTCCCATTGGGTAGAAGAACTTTAGATGACGAAAGCATGTAAGTAGAACACGAGAAAGAACATTAACAGAGTTTGCAGCTTTTAACTTTCCAGAAGAGATGACTTGGCTGTTTTTATCAAGCTTTCCCGAGGAGACTTGGCTGTTTCTCTGGGAAGTTGCCTCATTTTTACGATCATTTTTCCACAACTCTAATCCAAGTTGCAAGAGCTGACAAATGGTAGAAGTTGCCAATAACTGTGTTCTTTCCTCAGACAATTTGGTGCTGTTTGAAGCAGGTTTATTAGCAGTATCAATAGCGCGAGACCGTAGGCTTGATTTGTTAGCGTTGTTTTCTCGGGAATTACGTGAATACTTCTCCACAGATCCATGAATGTTAACAAACTGAGCTATCTCCTGTTCCAGAGATAGCTTATGTGCATTATCAGCTCTCTCTAATTCACTTGCAATAATATTTATCATAACCTCAACAATCCCCAGGAGAAGTGCAGAAGAACACTGCCTTTTTTCTTCTTCAGAAGCTGTGGGCTCTGCATCTTGAATTTTACCTAACAGGCCTAACTGACATGTAGTGAATATAATTAACAATGTCATTGTAGAAAATCAAGATACAACAGCAGACCATATAGATATAAAACGAACGGCAAGAATGCCAATGAATCATTGATAAGGTTAGAGACGATAACGCGTGGAACACATACCTTCCGAACCCCCATTTTTCAGAAACTTCCGTATATTGCTCAAAGCGTTTGTAAATAATTCTCTGGACAAGTTTTGTCCAGCCTAATAGTTAAACAGAGATCATGTCAATGACTTTTATTCATTTCAAAATCAACTGTAATAAATTCAGTAACTTCAATATTGATTAAAATAATGCTCATATACCTCCATATCCTGAGTGAGGGAGAACCCAAAACAGGGCAATGCCGCTGAAGGTTGGGCAGATCCATCTAGTGGTTGAAGAATAATAATCCAAGAGACACAAAAGAGAAGGCAGTCCAGTGGTTCTTCGATATAATATTTCCCAGTCTCTGTTTTGACACAATGATTTATTCCTATCGGAACGTCTGCATCCTGAAAAGAAAAATTCAATGTTAATTCACAGATCTCGGGTAATAGCAAAGTGCAAAAGTCAATATGCTCGAAAGAGAAAATGCACGATCTGAAGTTGAAGTTATAAGTATTATCATCATATTTCTACATGTGAGCACCTCGCTGTAAAATTGATGGAAGTGAGGAAGGAGAAAATCAAGAATGGTGCCAGCTGTCAGGGGATCCACCAGGACAAGTTTTAATAAGCCGTGGTACAAACTCTCCCGGATATTTTCCTACGTATGATGAAGTCATAGATTAATCTTCAAGAAGAAAACTGACTAATTAATCAACTGGGATCACTTTCATTGATTGCAGTATTGAAATGGTTACATCAACTGCCAAGACAATATGGAAAATAAACGGGCACCTGCTGATAAAGGCATCTTTGGAGCAAACCATTTAGTTCTTGGAAAAGATCTGATTTACGTGGTTCAACTTGCTGGCTGCAACTTGCCTGGCTACTTGAATCTTGTAGAGAAAAAAGTCCATCTGTTTTAGATTGTCTTTCTGCTAATATTAGATTGATGATGGACGTAGTAGCAGCTAGACGAACTGAGTTTTCTCGACTAAACATAGCCTTTCTAAGGACCAAAATGGTATAGTCCTACGCATTTGAGCAATTAATAGGTAGTCAGAGATATAAATTAGACTTGTTAAGTAATATTATGAATTACAAATGAACATGGCAAACTGCTCTACTTAGCAACATAGAGTAATATCTACTATTTCACATCAACAGAACATGGATCACCACTGCTTTTTTTATAATCTTTTCAGGGTTAGTACCTGAAATTCATGCTGAAACTTGACGAGGGGTAGTAAGATATGAACGACATTGTATGAGGTTACCCCATCCATATATACAAAATAGTCCAGCATCTCTTTTAAATGGGCGATATAATCCAACATTGCCAGAGGATGACCAAGGACTAATTGCTCGATCAATCTGGAGATAATATCACCAGACTGAGATAAGTTAAATAACTGGAACAACAAACAAAAAAGAGTCAAACTATGGCTAATGCCATCACCTTGTGATGGGAAAAACTTGTTCCGGCTTCAAAGAGAGGATACGGAATTTGCATTGCTGAATTATCTGTAAAACAAGGTTAATGTGTTGGCAATTAAAGCTATAATGAACAATTACAAAATAGGGCGAGTCATATGTGGTCGAAAAATCTTTAATGCTCTCCTCAATTGAGAAATATTCAAGATGGAGGCAACATCAAGCCAGGAGGTTTTTTTGTATACCTTAGAACCAAAAATGTTAGATGTTGTAGTTAGGCAAAACCACTCACCTCGTTTCTTGCCATATCATGCACTTCAAAGAGGCATTTTAACACCTGCATACCTAGTTCATCAGTACCCATCAGACCACCAGCCTTCAGAATTTCTTTCTCACCTCGCTCTTTGACTGTCTCAAGTAATCCAAACCCTAATTGTACGATACTTGGTACAATGTGCTCTCTTCCGTAGTTGCTCGCATTCACCTAAATAGAGAGGCACATGCCCCAGAAAAAAAATATGATCAGGAAATCTATTATGAACAAAAGTGCTACATTTCTGCATGCGAAACTCTGTGTATGTGAAACTATACAATGCTAATGATCATCTACTCAATTCATGCACCTCCTATAACATGATTTGCAGTTACAAACTATAATCCCATGCAAATCCATAACAAATGCTCTTAACCAAGTTTGCTTGTAGAGTATAAAAAAGAAAAGCAACTCACAGCTTTTAAAATAGCCTTCTCCAGCACTCGTGCATTTTCCAGATATTCCTCCTTCAGTTCATCTGGTAACCCCTTGGAGTCCCTGAAGCAAAAAACGACAAAAAAAGGTGCAAACGAATCATAGAGAAAATCTGATAGATAAATGTAGAATGAAAAACAAACAAAGCATTGCCTAGTAAAAATCCAAATGTTAGCTGATAATCATCGAAGTACGAGCTTAACCAAAAGATTTCCGATCATAAAAACCTCAGGTTCCACTATTATACACAAAATCATAGACAAATACAAGAACCAAAACAACCCACTCACCTCGCATTCTTGTAATCTCTGTAACCATTGACCAATGCTTTCTTCAGGGCCCCAAGAGCACCCTCATTGAACCTCCTAATCGTTGCAATAGACAGAACAACCGTCACTGTGAACTGATTGACTGACCTTGAATCCGCCTTCACTAAGCTCAAAACTTCCTGTCCCAACGAAACATTCTGTTTAACTGCAAAATTCAAATGGAGCAACACTGTTCCTTCGACCTGCCTCATGATTGAACTGGCCTTATTCAAACCCCCAAAATACATCACAATCCCTTCAATCACCTCTCTTTTTCCGAAGCCTTTCGAAGCCAAAACCAACAATTGATAAACCAATCCTGGTAAGTCCTGGACTTCCACATTTTCCCTCATCTCCCGAAATACCCTATCCAATAACTCTCTCTTCCTTACCCTGTCAAAGCAAAACCCAATCTCCCTCACAAATTCAACCATTTTCACCAGCACAACCTTTCCCCAGTGACATCTGATCAAATTATCCACCACAGATTCAACATAACCAACACGATCTTTGATCCCGTCATTAGAAACCCTAAAAACCAGCTCAAGACACTGGGCGAGGAGAACTAAAACGTGTGCACCGTCCAAACTTTCTATCTTAGGTATGTATGACACGATCGAGTCTATGATCGGGGGTATGTCGGTGATTTCAAATCTGCGGAGGTGAGGAATGAAAGCTTGGAGGGTGCGTAGAGAGGTTTGGTCGTGAGTGATTTTGTGGGATGTGAAGAGCGACAGGTACGACAAAATGGAATTCACGTCAGGCAGCTGTGGCGGCGGTTCTTCAACGGAGTTAGTGGAGCTTCGCGACGGCGCATCGTCGGTCTGCATGACGCCGCTGGAATTTTAGCTTTTGGCGGGAAAAAGGTTCATTGCAGATCCGATTTATATACATCGATCGAATCCATTATGAGAAAAAAATTAAACCCCCAAACTATTACTAATTATTAATCACACCCTGAAATATATAAATAATCACCAATTCAATCCATCACACATCTTTCTTTGTTACTCCAAATTATTAGGCTATGTAGAAAAAGAAAGATGTAGAGGTACAATGGTGAAGCGTGGAGTAGAATTGTTTGATGTTCTAACTTAGTTTTTCTTCGTGCTTTTCATACACGAATTCTGCATACTAAACGTACTCTTAATATTGAAGTACTTGGCATTTGATAAAATACTGTGTTGTCATTTGCTATAACTATTTTGAAAACCATTTTATATATATATATATATATATATATATATTAAATAAAATATATAAAATAAAAAAAGTTGCAAGTATTTAGATAAAGTGGTGAATTAACATGGTATCACATGTCAGACAAAGAAGTGACGTGTACAATCGTCACCGCACTTGTAAGGGAACACGCTAAAAATAAAATATATAAAATTAAAATACGATGCATCACTTAAATTATAAGATATTTGTATCATAAAAACCATGAATTTTTGTTTCTTAGCTATTACTAATCCCCTTTAAACATAATAGACAGATTTTATATTATTTTTGTTAACTGGTAATCCATTATTCAATACAAGTCTTTTGGTAGGCATTTTATTACACCTTATCATTACTAAAGACAGCAAGTTACATAGGATTTCTACCTTCACACTCTTAGGCAAGTTGCCAAAAAAAGCCCACCTGCTATTACTTTTCTTTTTCTTTTTTTTTTCCTTCTTTTTTAATGTCTTAACTGTTAAAAATTTGAATTTGGTGTGATTTCTTGGTTTCTCCAAAAAGCTCAACAATTCTAACCCTTCACATGGGTCATGCCATTGCCAAATACATATATATGTATGTATATATGTATATATGTCTACACACATATACAACCAAAAGCATTTCTCACCAGCATAAAAAACATCTATTGTCACCTTTCCTATAATCTTCCATGGAAGACTTGAGAATCTTTTTCGGAGTATTAGGTAATAAAATGCGAACCCAATTATGCGAAAAAAAAATAATCGATAAAATTCCATTCGAATCATCGCGCATTTGATTTATTAACATCCTTCCTACCCCATTTTTTCTGCAGGCAACATCACATCAGTTCTTGTACTGCTTTCGCCGGCGTAAGTAAAGCGTCTCCCTTCATCGTACACTCCGCCCTCTTTTTTTTTTTTTTTTTTTTGAATTTATTTGTCTTGCAGGCATACGTTTTGGAAGATAACGAGGAATCGATCTGTCGGAGAATTCAAAAGCTTTCCTTATGTGTGCATCCTCTTGAGCTGCTCTTTATGGGCTTATTACGGCATTCGAAAGCCCGACGAGATCCTCTTAGTCACCGTCAATGTATTCGGAGTATTAGTTGGAATCGCATACGTCTCAATCTTCATCACCTTTGCTCCATCATCTGTGAAGGTATTTGTATTAAATACTTTACTAATTATTATGATATCTTGCCGAATGATAATTATTATGCGTTTTTTTTCAGGCGAAAATCGTGCTTACGGTGCTGATTACTTACGCGGGATTCATAGCATTGGCTGCTTTGATGATGGCGATGAAGATGAGAGTGAAGGCACAAATGCACTCTTTAGGGTTTCTTTGTGCATGCGTAGGTGTTATTTCCTATGCCGCGCCTTTGTCTGCAGTGGTAATAAGTGTAGATATACATATTTATATATGTATATATAATTTATTATTTTTGGGGAATTAATTTAACTATATATATATATATATATCAGGGAAGCGTGATGAGGACGAAGAGTGTTGAGTACATGCCATTCTGGCTATCCTTCTTCCTCTTCGTTAATGGGATAGTTTGGACTGTGTATGCTGCGCTGCTTGCTGATTATTTCATTGGTGTAAGTAAACGATATATTATTGTTCTTATTATTTATTTAAATGGGTTGCATGATATATATATATATATATATATAATATATATATATATATATATTAATAAATTGATTTAGGTACCAAATGGGATGGGATCTGTGCTTGGCGCAGCACAATTGGTGCTCTACTTTGTGTACAACAAGAAATCTAAGGCATCAAGGAATATGAATAGCAGTGATTTGGGAGATGATCTCATAGTCAGCATCCCTTCTTCAGATTGATTATTAAGATAGATAGAGATGATATATGATCTCATCAGACTTATAAAACTCAAAATATATGAGATGTTATTAGATAAGATTTTATTTATGCTTCTTCTTCTTCGCACTCTATGATTATTTCCTTATATTGATTCATTGTTGTGATTCAATAGTCACATTTTTACTATTATGCTCATTTCAATATATATGTAGTCTAGTCTAGTCTAGCCATGCTCATTTTCTTTACTATAGTTATAAAAGAATAATAACGGGGGGCTAATAACAGAAGCGCATGGCTTACTAGCGAACACGGGCGTGGACAGGCCATTGACGCCGATGTTCCCATTGGGGGTGCAATAGACGACCCCTTGGATGCGAACAAGCGGCCCGATGAGCCCGCCGAGTCCAAGCTGTGAATTAGCCATTGGCGAAGCGACGAGGACGAAAGCTAAAAGACTCACGAGAACTAGGGTTTTCGAAGCCATATTCTTCTTCTTTTTCTTTCTCTTACGTATAGATAAATGTTTTTTTTTTTTCTGAGAAGCTTTGTTGCTCCGCGAAGCTATTTGTAGGTGGGAAAATCGTAAGGTTCTTGCCTAAGCGTGCTCGAGGGTCGTCGTCGTCGTCGACTTCGAAGTTTAGTACAAACAAGTTGCCATTTTTTCATTAGGTGGTCTTTTGCCTACAGATTTTAACCCTATTGCTAGAGGTCCCATGCCTTATAGTAGGGAGGAGGCTTCCTTTGAAAACTTAGCTACATTTCAAATCTCTTTCTTGTAATCTTCTTACAGTTTGCATTGTCCAACTTGTCGAAACCACAATTCCGCCACAAACCCTAATCTTGGTTGATTCACTCTCTAACACGGCACGTAGGGTGAAAATCTTGACATTATACTAGGAATGAGATTTATCAGTGAATAGAATATATTATATCATTTTACAACTCAACCTTCGATGATTCTCATTCACAAGATTGGAAGATGAACGATGTAAAGGATCATGACGTACGTTTTGTCTTCCATGTATTATTTATTGTTGTGAAAGATGATCTTGAATTTTTTTATTATTATTTAACCTCATATATGTGTAATTTTTTTAGTTTGAGCTCTGATACCACGTTAAATGATCACTTCACCTCAAAGTTTAACATTAAAGGGGGTGTATATAATTTTTAATTTTTTATATTTTATTTCTAACATTTTTAATCATGTCTATCCCACACAACCCTAGTAGTCCCCTACATTCTTATTAAGTTCAGTCTGAAACGAATAAGAACCTTATTATCGGTTATAAGACAACTACGAGCGAAAGGCCACACAGACTAACAAGTTGTGTCATAATATATTCAAACTCATAACCTCCCTTGTAAGACCATTTACATATCCCTTATTAAATGAGTGGAAGAAACCAATACACTAGCTATTACACTTCCGTGCACATATCCCTTACATCAAAGCACAAAACAAGTGTGAACTCCATATAACAGAAACTTTGTAGTCCATAAATTCTCAACTGCGTAATAGCATATAATTCATATATACTCTGGGAAATTAACGAAGAAATTTTTTTTAAAAAAAAAAATATATAAATATAAAAAAGCAAAAAATCGATAGAAATGTTCCTACTTTATAATGTTTCTGAGTGTTTAGCACTACCTTCGATCTTCTTCATCATGACATTATTCTATGTCGTCCTACGCAGAAAGAGAACCGCGACGACGTACTTGCTCGACTACGCCTGCTACAAAGCCCCGCCGTCCCACCGCCTCCCTATGGCCATGTACGTCGAGCACATCAAGCACGAGCATCAGTTCGACCAGTCCAGCGAAGATTTCCAGATAAAGATCCTCGAGAAGTCGGGCATCGGCGACGAGACGTGCGTCCCTCCGTCACTCAAGCAGCTCCCCGTCGTCAAGTCCCACCCGACGGCCGTGGAAGAAGCGCGCGCGGTGCTATTCTCGCTGGTGAGAGAACTCCTCGAAAAGAACGACGTAAGCCCGCGGGCCGTCGACGTCCTCGTCACCAACTCGTGCGTCTTCTGCCCCACCCCCTCGCTGGACGCCATGCTGATAAACGAGCTCAAGATGAGGAGCAACGTGGCGAGCGTCAACCTCTCGGGGATGGGCTGCAGCGCGGGGATCGTAGCGGTCGGCCTGGCGAGCGACCTGCTGAAGGCCCGCGGGGACGACGGCGCCCTCGCCCTCGTGGTGAGCAGCGAGATGATGATCTTGAATTGGTACACGGGGAAGAACCGCTCAATGCTGCTGACCAACTGCCTCTTCAGAATGGGCGGCGCCGCCGTACTTCTGTCCAGCCGCCGCTGCCGCCGAGGAGACGACAAGAGGGCAAAGTACGAGCTGCAGCATATCGTTCGGACCAACCTGGCGCACGACGACCGTTCTTACGGCTGCATCTACCAGGACATGGACGAGGACGGAAAGACGGGCGTGTCCATATCGAAGAACA
Organism: Lindernia subracemosa; assembly: GCA_028392965.1. Classification (NCBI taxonomy): domain Eukaryota; kingdom Viridiplantae; phylum Streptophyta; class Magnoliopsida; order Lamiales; family Linderniaceae; genus Vandellia; species Vandellia subracemosa. The sequence goes on from JAQPCC010000046.1 coordinate 831,369, forward strand.
CCGTGAACGTCGCCGGCCAGGCGCTAAAAGCTAACGTAGCCCAGCTCGGGCCTAAGGTTCTCCCATTCGCCGAACTCCTTCGATATGGGCTCGTCTTGATTATGCAGAAAGCGAAGGTCTTATCGAAGGGGAAGAAGCTATACGTGCCAAACTTTGGAGCGGCTTTCAAGCACTACTGCATACACGCGGGAGGGAGAGGCGTGATTGCGGGCATTGAGAAGAGCCTCGAGCTGAAGAAGGAGGACGTCGAGCCCTCGGAGATGACGCTGTATCGCTTTGGGAATACGTCGTCGTCTTCGATATGGTACGAACTGAGTTACATCGAGGCGAAGGGGCGGATGAAGAGGGGCGACGGAGTGTGGCAGATAGCGGTGGGGAGTGGATTCAAGTGTAACAGCGCCGTGTGGAAGTGCTTGGCGGACGTTGAGGCCGACGAAACAACGAACGCTTGGCGGGATGAGATTCGTTCATATCCAGTCCAAGTGCCCAGCAGCCTGAATCTGTTTTAGTCTTCGGTCTAAGATTGGATATCTTATTATTGCATCTTTGCAAGATTTCTGCTACGTTCAAATTCTTCCGATATAACTTGTTTAGTCGATGTAAGAAGTTGTTAAGGCTCCGTTTGTTATAAGGATTTCGGCCTGGAAATTAAAGAAGAAATGTGCAAAGATACGAAAATGGAAGCGTAGCGTAATTGTTTTACTTTGGCTTTAATATTAAAAGGGTATAATTGTAATTATACATAGAAAAATTGTAATTATAGATAGAAAGAAGCGAAGGGTGAAAGCCCTATAAGATAGACTAGAGCAGGGCTATATTGGTAATTTCATCGAAAATATTTGCCTAATTAGGGAGAACCCTAGGTGTCCCCCCTGCGCGAATATATAAATGGCATTCCCTTCTTTATCTTTGATCTCTTTCGCTCTCCCTTCGCCGGCTGTCTGAGGACGGTGCGATCTTTGTGTGTGGGAATATATCGGAGAACTTGAAATACGTATAATCATGTTGGTGTATCAAGATTTGCTCACAGGTTTGTTGATTTTTTTAAGCTTCGTTCCTCTTTTTTTTGTTTTTCGCAGCTGGATTGATTGCTGGCGTTTCTATGCGAGGACTTGTGTTTTCTGTTGGCGTAGAATTTCTTGATTGAGGCCATGGTGTGTGTGTGTGTGTGTGTTGTGTGTTGCTAGATGATTCAGTTGGGTAGGCGGTTGAAAGCTCGAATCTTCATCAGGCCTACGAATTTCGTATTGGGTGCCTTAAAGTTGTGCAATTAGCGGCTGACGTGTAGCTAATATTAACATCTTTTTTCATAGAATGTCATTGCCTTGCGTCAGGAAGTTATATACCAACCGAACTTTATGTTTAGACAAACGAAGCCACTCCACCTTAGGTCAATTGGTTTTAGAATGTTCAACGGCTTCAATTCTATCTATCATATCCGTATTTGATTCACAATTTCTTGTCTTGATGCACCTACATATTAACTTTAATCATGCCACAAATGAATGGGTGGGGTGGGGTGGGGTGTGCAGGGATGTTTTTTTTAGCTTTTCGTGAAATTATATCAACCCGACTCGGTAGACAAATCAAAGCCGCTGATGCATGCACATGAACCTAATAGCAATTGGTTTTCGGATGGAATCATTAACAATTATATATTGTGGGTGTAACAGAAGTGGCTGTGATTCTTAAATTCTTTTCCTTATGAACTTTTGATTTCTGAATATTGTATACATGATGCAGGTGATGAACTCCTTTCGGACTCATTTCCGTACAAGGAAATTGAGAATGGAGCCCTCTGGGAAGTTGAAGGGAAGGTTAGAACTTTCTGACCGAATCAGTGTCTATGATGCATTTTACAAACCCTTATCGCCAACAATATTTTACTTTTTCTAACCATTCTTTTATCCTCAGTGGGTTGTCAAGGGGGCAGTTGATGTAGACATTGGTGCCAACCCATCTGCAGAAGGTGGTGAAGAGGATGAAAGCGTGGATGACCAAGCTGTGAAAGTTGTCGACATTGTTGACACTTTTAGGCTCCAGGTTTATCCATCTTACACGCACTCTTACGTCACTATCTCAATTACCATAATTAAATCTCATGATCTAACGGCAAGCTTTTCTGCAGGAACAACCACCTTTCGACAAGAAGCAATTCGTTGCATACGTCAAGAAGTACATCAAGTCGCTGACCCCAAAGCTTGAACCAGAGAAGCAGGAGGAGTTCAAGAAGTCCATCGAGGGGGCAACTAAGTACTTGATGTCAAAGCTCAAAGATCTCCAATTGTAAGAAATCAGTCCTTTCAATTAGTTATTGTCCATGCATTCAGATATATCTACACATGATAAATCCTAATTTAATTACGTTTCAGATCTTGATTCTTGTAGTTTCGTGGGAGAGAGCATGCACGACGACAGCAGCCTCGTCTTTGCTTACTACAAGGAAGGTGCTGTCGATCCTACTTTCCTCTACTTTGCCCATGGTCTCAAGGAGATCAAATGCTAAGCTGCTCGAAAAAACTGTCACTGTTGTTTCCTATAACCCTTTTTAACTATTTATATATATACATATATATATATATATGGTTCTTGTGTTTTCCTGGTATGGATATGCTTTGTCGTCTGCTTATCTTGTTTTGAACCTTAAGGTATGTTCTTGAGCAAGGATTATCAGTTTTGGATGTAATATGAATGAGGATTAAAACTCTTTGATGTTATGCTTGTAATGATTATGTTGAGTATACTTACCTTATTGGCTGTGTTATTCCATGAAGGGAATTATATATGAATCTTTATTATTATAAAGAATTAGCTATAATTAGCATCAATGCAATGATGGGGACTCTAATAATAATCTTGTGAGGTTCATTATTGTTTGATGTAGATGCTTTAAGCTAAAGCAAAGATTTAGGGGTTCATTACAAGACTAGATTCTTTGTTTATGCAATTCTTAAATAATATGAAAACGTTGCATTTATTTATTTATTTAGGAACTACCCTAGCTATGTGTATGGCTGGTCTACAAATTAAAAAAAAAAATTAATACATAATTGTTGTTTAAATTAAATACATGTAGGGGTCCAAAAATCTTAGTAGATGGTACAATGATACCTTTATTTAAATGTTAATGAGTGAATTTTATGTTCAATTATTGAGCACGAGTTTTTTTTTATATATATAACACACCTATCAAGAATCCAAAGTGACTATTTTGTCACAAGGGAAAAATAAAAAATTAAATTCAGGCAGCACCTAGCTATATGTTCTGGCAGTCCATCAATATGGGGGTAAAGTTGTTATTACACTATTTTCATTAGATAATTCTTTACCTAAATTGCCGTCAGATGACTTACATATCTATACAATATATTATTGAAAAGTGGTTCATAGTAACTACCCTAGTTAATTTAATTGATATGTCAATGGTAAATTACTATTTACCCCTTGATTTTACAATTTATTTCAAACATATTTCAAAAATAACATTTTTAATTTATAAAAATAATTTACAATTAAAATTAATATTATAAGAAAAAACTTTATATTAATTAATATTTTATATTTATATATTAGAGCACGCATCGAGTGTGCGTTAAATACTAGTTTATTTAATTTTTTAAATCATTGTTAGAGTGTTAATTAATTGTAACCACCATGGATTAAAAATCCAAGAACTAAGCCGTTGAACGTTGTATTCGAGAAATCAAATCTTCCAATTGCTTTTTACGAAAATTGAATTTTTTTTCCCCATTTTACTTTTAGCCTCTTCTTTTGAGTGTTGGTATATTATAATCTAATAATATAATCAAAGTTAAAGAAAATACATGTATTATTATATTTAAAAAATAAAAATAAAAAACGAAGTATAATAAATAAAACGCACAGCCAAGCCATCATCTCCTCTCCTGACGCTCCATTCCGCTCTCTTAAGCAAACTCGACAAAATTGTAGGGAAAGTTTCGCCCGGAAAACGATATTAGGCTTCTTCTTTACGAGGCAATCAGATCTGATCGTATTTAATGCTCTATTGATTTTGATTGTGGTATGGTATTTAATGGAATGGATCCACCAAATTTGCCCCTTTAACTGGTTGAATTTCTGCTTTTCATGAGAAATGCGACTTGTTTATTTGTGCTTTCGGTCAGTTTATTTTGCATTTGGTCCAATATATCTGCCACTTTTTTGTATTCGGCATGGTCGTATGAGATTTAATGAATAGAAATGTTATTGCTCCCCGATTTCCATTACTTCTGGATGTCCGTTGCTTTTTAGAGATCTGTGCCTTTGTGTTTCGATCTTCCTGTATGTTGCTCGGTTGGTCTTAGTTAGTGTTTGGATCCGCATTGTGTATTTTGTTTCTTTGTTTGAATCATCTGGTTCAATTACAGTATATTGCTTTTTTGCTGATTTTTATTTCTCGTTGGAGTGAGGAAAGAAGTAGATCTTGAAAGTTGGCTCCCCAAAAGAGATCAATGCGCCACGTGGGTGGCCAGATGCAGCCGAGCGGGGCGGCCTCGGCCACCTCGCTCTACGAAAATGGCGGGCCCAGTGGAGACACTAGTGATGCTGTTATGGCAAGGTGGCTTCAGTCTGCCGGATTGCAGCATCTGGCTTCTCCAGTGGCGTCAAATGCTGTTGATCATCGGACACTCCCTAGCCTTCTAATGCAGGTATGTACAGTATTGTTATTCCACAAGTTCACTTTATGTTTGTTGGATTGAGTTGTCTGATACATTTGTGTGCATGCCTTCCTTTGAAGATTTTGTTTGTAAATAGATATCCTATATGTTGCCGGATGCCGATCATGATATAGATAGAACAAGAAGGCAGCCTGTATTTTCTGTATTATCAAAAAAATGTATTTATGAGTGCTGGATTTTGGTGAATTACATGTTATCCGTGTTTAGTAGTTCTGTATTAAATGTAATCTCATTGATTGACATATGCGGCAAAGGGATGAGGTTTGGTAAAAATAGTTTTGTGTTTCTCTATGGATTCTTTGACATTTGAGGCCATGATTAATTGGAACACGGTGATTATTGAAGGGTTATGGGCCACAGTCTGCTGAAGAGAAACAGAAGCTTTTCAAGTTGATGCGGAATCTCAATTTGAATGGTGAATCTGTTTCTGAGACTTACAATCAAAGTTCATTTGCTCCAAACGAAGGCTATTATTCTCCAGAGTCCAGAGGGGATTTTGGTGCTGGACTATTGGATCTGCATTCCATGGATGACACGGAACTATTGTCCGATGTATGTCATAACTCATATTTATTGTTGGCCAGTTCAAAGTAAATTCTTCTGTTTTAAAGGAGGTATGGTAGCTGATGGGAAATTTGCAGCATGTTATCTCAGAGCCGTTTGAGCCATCACCTTTTATGCCCGCCGTGACGAAAGCTTTTGAAAGTGATTTTGATGTAGTAGCCACCAGGCAGCAGAGAGTGGAAACAGACACAGAAGTTCCTGCTTCATCTTCCGTGAACGAAAAAGAAAGCAATACTAGGGAAAACAATGTTGCGAAAATTAAAGTTGTGGTGAGTTAAATATTGCAGCTCTGTCTGTGTCATCTGGTTTCAAGATCATGTTTTTGCTGGTGTGGTTATCACATACATCGTGAAAATGTGAATGCATATATTGTATGTGAAACCAGGTGCGTAAGAGGCCTCTGAACAAGAAGGAAATTTCCCGCAAAGAGGATGATATTGTGGATGTGGAAGGAGATGCTTACTTAACAGTCCATGAGCCAAAACTGAAGGTCTGTCAATATTATTTTCATTGTGAATCTATTTTTTCTTTTATTATATAGAGGGTGATTGCTTGTGAGTTGTGAAGCTTAGATAAATAATGGTAGTATCTTTATGAAAACTCACATTGAGAATTTTGTGGAAGGTGGACCTGACAGCTTACGTGGAGAAACACGAATTTTGTTTTGATGCTGTTTTGGATCAGAATGTAACGAATGATGAGGTATGATTTCCTCAACTAGAAGTGCTTAGAAAGCAGTTCTGATTAGCATCCACTTCTATTTTTTGCATTACCAGCCATATATTTTGCGTTGGCTTGTGACTGTTTTTGCTGTTTGGTTGTCGGTTTGCATTTTTTCCCTTTCGTTTCCTTTTCTTTTAGGAAAAGTTGATTTAGGATTTTTTAAGAAATCGAGGGAACTGTCTGTCTGTGCCATCAACTATCTTTCTTTATTTTGACTGAGATTGTTTTGCATATTTTCTTTAGGTGTACCGTAATACTGTGGAGCCTATTATACCAATTATTTTCCAGCGAACCAAAGCAACATGCTTTGCATATGGTCAGACAGGTATTATTATCCCTTCCATTTCTTATTTTTACTTCTTTGCACAAAGGGTGGTACTGCACTTAGAGTGTTGCCTTGTGGGGATTGTCTTCATATTTTGAAGTCGTCGTTTCTGACACGAAAATATGATACGTTCATCAAAATTTTGGGTATTTCATCAGTGAAGTTTTCTGCTAGTGATGTATGTATTTTCTAACATAATCTGCTTCTCTTTTTCTCAGGCAGTGGCAAAACGTACACCATGCAACCATTGCCTCTTAGAGCTGCTGAAGATCTTGTTAGATTGCTCCATCAGCCAATGTATCGCAATCAGAGATTGAAGCTATGGCTTAGTTATTTCGAAATATACGGCGGAAAACTATTTGACCTTCTCAGTGACAGGAAGTCAGTATTCTATTTAATTTTCGCTTTACCTCGATTTATTATAGTTGCATGATGTTTGTTATCATTGGCCAAGTATCCTGGGATTTTAGATTTCCTAATATTATCTTGTGTTTGCTTGCACATATGGTATCTACGACCGCCATCCATGACATCTATATTTCCCATATCTTAGGAAACTCATGATGAGAGAAGATGGAAAGCAACAGGTTTGCATTGTTGGGCTTCAGGAATTTGAAGTTTCGGACGTGCAGATTGTGAAAGAATATATTGAGAAGGGGAATGCTGCTAGAAGTACTGGCTCTACTGGCGCTAATGAAGAGTCTTCAAGATCGCATGCAATTTTGCAATTGGCTGTGAAAAAGCACAACGAAGTGAAGGAAACTAGGAGAAGTTACAATAACAACAATGATGCCAATGAGGCAAGAATTGGGAAAATTGTTGGGAAGATTTCTTTTATTGATCTGGCTGGTAGTGAGAGAGGTGCTGACACAACTGATAATGATCGACAGACTCGGTAATTTCTTCAATCACTTGTAGTTAATACTTATTAGTTGCCGTGTCCTGTATTTATTACTTCAGATTCTGATATATAATATTTTAACAGATCTTTTAGAGAGAAATTTCAGCACACCGTGCATTAGAAAACTTTTATCAATAAAATTTACAAAGTTGCATCATGAAGAATAATCATTTGTGGAAATAAACAGCTTTTTACTCCCAATATACTTATATCTGCACCTCCGACCCTTTTCTACCCATCAGGAGGCATATCAAGTGCTTTCCGAAGGCGTTGCTTTTTTTGTTCTCACGATGTGGCCTTTCTTATTTGTGATTAATAACATTGCTTATGTCCAAAGGAACCATTCTTTCATTGGTATGTAGGATTGAAGGAGCAGAAATCAACAAGAGTCTACTGGCACTCAAGGAGTGTATTCGTGCTCTTGACAATGATCAAATTCACATCCCATTCCGTGGGAGCAAACTTACCGAGGTGCTTCGAGACTCTTTCATGGGTAACTCAAGGACTGTAATGATTTCTTGCATTTCGCCAAATGCGGGTTCATGTGAGCACACTCTTAATACCTTGAGATATGCTGATCGGTGAGTTCTTTCCCAATTGAATTCCGTATATCAACTTTACGATGTTGGTACTAAAGGGTTGTAACCGTTGAACAGGGTCAAAAGTCTTTCCAGAAGTGGGAACCCAAAAAAGGATCAGAGTAGTTCTCTCCCACCTACTATCAAAGAATCTTCATGTGTTTCTGCTGAAACCGAGGATGTTATTGAACAATATTCTCAAGAATCTAAAGTCGTGGATGCAAGGGTTGCAGTGAAGGAAACTCCGTCTTTGAACTTTTCTACCGACGATGAGAGATACCGGTCCAGTCTTTCTTCCAATTATTTTCCCTCTAACGGCCGTGAAGGAGGTTTAGGTATTGCTGGTTCTGAAAGGGTACAGTCTGATGTTAAAAATGCTTTTAAGGGCTCTAGTGATCAGAAGACCCTTTCAGCTGGATACTACTCTCAGGGTTCGGCTGATATGGAAGAGAAGAAACAGAAAATATCTCCACCACGACAAAAATCTTACAGAGAAGAAAGAATTGAAAAACCAGCAACTAGTCTGAGGAAAGATATTGATAATACAGATATGTTGCCTGCTACTTATAAGCAGCAACATGCAAAGAATTTGAATGCCAATAGTGTTATCAGTTCTAAGAAAGCTGAGGCATCTCCTGATGGGTGTTTAGATGAGATTCTTGAGGTTCTTTAATCAGTACTCAACTCACCAAGTAATGTACTGTTTTCGGTTTTAAATCCCTAAGCATATGCTGATGATTTGCATCAAAATATTTTTTTGTGTAGGAAGAGGAAGCACTCATTGCAGCCCACAGGAAAGAGATTGAAGACACAATGGAAATAGTTCGCGAAGTAAGATGTGATTGTTTTCCCCTCTCCGTTTCCGTAATTTCTCTTACCCAAATAGAATGACCTCGAAACTGTCATCCTTACCAAGGAAAACTCGACTAAAGCTGAAGTTCTCGATAGATAATAAATTATCGCTGCAAGATGTGCTTACAAAGTTTGACTCGTTTAATTGACATGTCCAGGAAATGAAACTATTAGCTGAGGTGGATCAACCAGGTAGCTATATCGACAACTACGTGACACAACTGAGTTTTGTGCTCTCACGGAAAGCAGCTAGTCTGGTGAGCCTTCAAGCTCGACTAGCAAGGTTTCAACATCGGTTAAAGGAGCAGGAAATATTGACCAGAAAGAGAGTGCCTAAGTGAATGTAGCATCTGAAATGTTCTGCCATGACTTGCTGATATGATGCTTACATGCTGGGGGGACTGTGTTTCTCTTACACCAACCATGGATTGAACATTTTTCTTGTAGTATGTATTTGAATGTGTTCTTCATGATGACATTATTGCTGAGTCTTGAATGGTTTGTAAAAACTGTTGTATTTGAGACGACGATATTCCCATTGCTCATCAAATTCTAACTTATATGAATATGCACGAACGAAATTGTCATCAATGTGCATTCTTCACTAACACAGATCTAATCTGTATCAGGTGAGGTGTTAGAGAAAATTTTGTGGAACCGAAAATCTTTACATGCTCGGCACCCTGAACATACAATAAATCATATATGTCTGCCATATGAAAATGTAATGCACCAGAATTTGATAGATCATTCGGCTCTCAGTTTCAAGATTTCCTTTGCTGTCCTCTTCCTGAAATATGGCATATGTTCCTATCATGACGAGCAACACAAAATTTTAGCGGTAATGGACGAAGATATGTCGGGTGGGGAGATGACAAATCCTCACCCGTGAAACTGAACGAATGCTCAATGGCTGAAAAATTGAGCAAAGTTGAAATCCTAATGAAGTCTATCTGTTAAGTACTATCTTCTTCCTCGTTTACCTGGCTAAAACACAGTCCAATGTCTCTGCTGAAGAAGTCTATGTATTTTACCATGAACATGCCACAGTCAAACCTGTTGAAGAACCAACTTGTATCGTTATTGCACGTTTGTTGAGAGAAACTTGAAATTCCATGTATATTCATAAGAAAATATGAACGATAATAATAGAATAACGTAAGAAGCTTGGAACATCAGACTTCAGTCCAGTTTACTGGATGAATATATTGAAACATAGTACTTATATTTTTTCATATGTGGATCCATATATTTTTTCAGTTCCAACGACAAAAGATTTTGTTCATTACCCATTTTCTTGCTCCGGAAGATCCTGAACAAATTCTTGCTCCCACGAGCTGACATCAATGGCTTTTCCACATTTGTCTTTCACCTCATCAACAAAGTACTGTGCCTGCACAGAATGCTTTTGCATATTAGTTTTTCCGGGGCAAAGAACCAACCAATCCAGATAAACAAAATCAACGGCAGGATGAAACGAAACATATATTAACATTGGTAACATATTATTCCTCGAGGACTAATGATGCCGAATATTCTGCGTTGTGGTATCCATTTCAGTGGAAGAAAATAACATTTTCAGAACGTTTTTTTTTTTTTTTTTTTTTTTAAGGAAGGTTACGTCTATTAGGTGACGTAACACAGTTCAAGCTCTAAGAGAGATCAATCGACGCGATGACGAATGGGCTTTCGCACCTTAAAAACCACTAAAAAAGATTAATAAATTATATAACATATAGATACAAATTACTAGGATTTGACCCTCAGCATCTTCTAGAGTAACTTCAACAGATAAGAGGAGAACAGTCAAAGTAAGAGTGCAAGCTACCAGGACATTCAGAACTTGAGAATCAACTCCTCCGAGTGAATCAAGATATTGAAACTTTTCATCCTTCTTGTTGATAATCGCTAGACACCAATGGATTTCTTGGTGTATAGGGACAAATATCTGAGGAAAAAAAAAAAGTAAGGTGATTCTGCTCTGCTAACAGAAACAAAGAATGCAATTGATGCATTACTAAGTTATTGAACATGAATCAATGAAATTCTTGACTTACTTTGTCACAATCTAAAAGATTATACCCAAGCCTTTTGTGTGTAGTCCATCTTCTAACTGACTGATAGTTATATCCATCCATTCCACCAATTAGCTGAGGGATAAAAAGGTAAACAAATTGAGGTATTCAATAAAAAAGCAGTGCCATTAACATCAAATATTAGGTAGAGGCTAAAAAAATTTGATGATGAAAGGGTCTGCATTAAACATGTTTCCTTGGATGAAAATACACATCGATACTCCGATTCCGTTGATATTTCCATATATTGAGCCATCCAGTATTTAGACAAATATCAAAATATCGACCTATATGTCAATTATTAATAGTCACTCTCTCCAACTTTTACCGATATATCTATCAATATTTCCATAAATTGAAGTACAGATATGTCAACCACTAACGATATTATCAACCTTACTTTCCAATAAGTCCATTATTATAATCAATCCCTTCCAACTGCAAAATTAGAGCGACTACATTATTGTATTCGTTCAATTTGAAGCAAGCAAAACGAACATACAGATATTATAACTACCCCGCCCAATGGATTACTCAGAAATCTGAACTTTTAAAAATCACATTTGATTTTTACTACATAAAAATGTCAGATCATCATTATGATTTTCCAATGCGAATATCCTGACCATTCAAAGTTGTTGGCATGCTAATGGAGTAAACACAGGAACATTTCTAACCAAGGGTGTAAGGAGTTGTCTAAGTAACACATGTATCCAATTTGTCCACTTGAAAGTATAACAGCAAATCTAAACACGGCCAGGTTTTTCATAACATAAACGCCAAAATATACTTCGAAAGATTTGCAAACTAGAATTGAGAATGTGCATGTGAGAATGAGCAAACCCTTTTGTAAAAAAATGTGTTGAAGAAATGACATTTCAAAAACTTCTCTGGCTCTCTTGTTTCCCTTTCTTTCAACAATTCAAGATACACATTAATGACCTGCAGAACAGAAAATACGATTATATCACATAAGTAGCATAACAAAAATTTAATTTATCTACTTATATACTGAAAAGTCAGAAACCTCATCATTTAGCCAAGCTCCAGGTCTTAGACACAGCAGGTTTTCCCCAGTTATATCAATAGCAGAGTTCTTATGGCTCACGAAAACTTCTCTCCTGCATTATTTATATAGGGTTAGATATACATGAGATAGGCAATAATCTAATACGGAGTTTAAAGTTTAGACGTATTTGAACATGTCATACCTATTGGAATTAGACAAGGCCTGAGAAACTTCATTCTCTTCTTCCAGATTTAGGGGTGCAAAACATTCCTCTGCAAAATCCTGCAAGCGATTGAAAACCCATCAGACACAACAGGCGGCCATGCGCAAACTAATACATCCCTAAGATTAATTGCCCAAATGTGTCGCTTTCACCTTCTTAAGTTGCCCCACTCTCTTATGACTCCGCAATGACTTCAACCGCCGAGCACTAAGTTCAGCTATCATTATATCGTTCTTCAGTCTCTCCAGCTTACCCTCCCTTCTCTTCGAGCTATCAATTAACCTCTTATAGACAGACAATGATATATCGTGGGGTTCCCCTACGATCTTCTCACACTCATTACTAACTTCCATAGCCATGGAAGTATCCAAGGACTGAACTTCTTCCGCCACAATTCCGACATTACAACCCCGTGAAGGATCCTCTTCACTTTCGAGCAAAATAACCTCTTTTTTCTTCTCCTTTTTACCAGACACCTCATCTTCTATGAAAATATACCTGAAACTCCGAAAAGCCTCCCTCTTCGTTTTCTTATAACGCATCCAAAATCTATTGAACCAACCCATTCTATCAGCTGAATTCCCCTCGGAAGCAATATTCTCAGCAGACGAAAAAGACCCAAATTTCGAATTTCTCACCGGCGCATGAACTTGTCTCGCAAACCCTTTTGATTCAGGGTACTCCCAAACCCTCGAAGCAATAGACTTCGGCGATGGAGTTTGAGTAAATACCTTCGGAGTCTCACTCGCAGATTCTAAGAGCTTAAGTTTCTTCGAAATAAAACCGTACGACTGATCTATCCTACCAGGTGAGCTCGACAGGTCCGACGACAAACAATCTTCGCCTCGCTTTCTATTACTAGTCAATGCATACATGATGGGGAGGGATGAGGCATCACCTCGGATTCATGCAACAAAATTCTTCAATTTCGCGGGAAACCATCTCAAAATAACGTTCACGTTGGTTTGAGGGTAAAAAAATGGCGACCCAGAAATTTAGGAAAATAGCGAGCAGTTCGAACGCCTGGAAATTTGCAACATTTCTAAGCTTCATTTCTATCGGCCGAGGTAAACGATCATTACATACGCAATCTTAACAACTGAGAAGCCCATTTAACCAAAAGCCCACATAATAGATAAAAGAAATATACTATGCTGAAGAAAAAAAAATGTATGGCAGTGGAGAGGAGACAAGCTGCTTGAGTAGATTCTCCTCCCCTCACTAATTTTCATATTCCATCCAAAAATGGCTCTGCAGAGCTCATCTTGGAAGGTAATACTTATTGCATTCTATTGGATTGACTTGAACGAACCCATGATTGAAAGATCTGTTGTTGTCTGAAGATGTACTTCTTCGTTCCATAGAGACTTGTCCTGCTACAATTTTGAGAATCACGCTTTTGTTTGGTTTGTTTATCGAAGGAGAGCGGCTTGTGGATGAAATGAAGTCAAGGTCCTTTCTTTGCATCACGATTAACGTATGTTTTCTTATGCGGAAGACTTTCCTGAGTTTGTGTTCGTAAGTACAGAGGGTACCTCTATGTTATGTATGGTCATTTGTTCGATATTTTCAATTGTTATATAATAGCTCAGAGCTTGATCTAAAATCAAAGAAACCATTTCAAGACGCTTTTTTGTTTGGCAGTTTGTCGAGTTTTCTCGTATCTGATTGAAAACGAGACGAAGGTTTGGATCGGTGTTTCCCGAGCAGATGGCTCGAAATGCTGATAGATGTTGTCATTTTTCAAGCCAAGTTGGTCATACAGTACAGCGAGCCGTGCGGATATTTCTACGGTGTCATCAGGCAGCCAACCCCGCCTTTAGCAGCAGCAAGCTGATAGATACTTGCTGAAGTCGGAATACGATACATTCATTCATTCCTTTTATAACACTTAAAAACATCGTATTCTTACTTTAGTCCATGATTACCATGATCGAATCTTTAATCATACAACAGCATAGTTAGAATACCAAAAAAAAAAAAAAAAAAAAAAAAAGAAGGCCCACCTCACCAATAGTGTAGTAAAAAAGAAGATGATGCCATAATCTCAGGTCAAGAAGAAGGCGAAGCTTTCATGGCCCGAAACCAAGGATGAAGCAGCCCCAAGTCGTCGGTCTGTTCGAGCGGAGTGCTCGAATCGTTCCTTATCTTCAGAACCCTCCTGCTAGCAAGGGACTTATGAGTGAAGCCATACATCTGCAAGATCTGATTATCCCCAAAGTTAAACGCCCGATCCATCTGCTTAAAGCACCTCTCGACGGAGTAATCGCCGAACTTATTACAAGGCTTGCACCCCACGAAGTGAGTCACGAGGGGCCACCTATGATCTCCCAATCCAGGGTGGTAATTCTCCATCATCTCCTCGTACTTATCCACCAATATCCCCCAGTAGCCGTGCAAGAAATAGGCGCTCTCCAAGTAGACCTTATCGGCCCATTTCGCCCGCTGAGTGGCTAATACGTACACCATCGCAGACTGGTCGTCGGCTTCGAAGACGGGTCGACCCTTTAACTCTCGGGTCAGGACCTTACCAGCTTCTTCCCGGGTCTTACCCTTCGGACCCATCGGAGCTAAGACGTCTAATATATCCAACGACCACTGAGTGTTCCTCAGCAAGAAGCTGCCAGTGTTCAGACCGATCCATTTCTTCTCCTCGTAGACGTCGTGGTTCCAGCCGTGCATCACCAAGTTTACGCCTTTGTACCTTTCCCACGGCAGCTCGAAGGCCATGTCGGTGAACATGGCGTCGCTGTCCATCCACCATAGAAACTCGACCTCGGGATGAGACAGCAAGAGCTTCCTCAGCAATGGCAGCTTCGCCCAAAAGCCAGACATTTCTGCGTCCAACAAAGCCATGTTGTAGAAGATCTCCATCCCATGAACCCTGCAATAATCGATTTTGTTCTTGATGCTCTTCAGAAGGTAATGATCGCCGACGGGATTATCGCACGGCTTCGGGGACGAGCCCGTGACCAGCAAAACCCTCGGCTTGTCGCCCTTCTCGCCGACGAAATTGGGAAAGGAGGGATTTTTCTTCAGCCATTCGCTTCTCTGTTGGTCCCAATCGGTTATCTTCGGCCCGAGGGAGTAGGACTTGTTGGGGTCCCTCTTGAACTCTTCCGCCCCGGCTACGTCGTCGTCGTCGTCCTTGAAAATCTTGCTAACGTCGAGCTCGGGATGATTGCCGTAGCTAAGACCGTCTCCGTCGGCGTAGGATGACGGCGTGGCTTCTTCCAGGACGCGGGAGCGGCGGTGGCGGATGTAAGAGAAGGTCTGTCGGATCTCGTCGAGGTCCTTCTCCGGCGTGCCGAATTTTCCGCCGCCGAGGTAGCTGCGGAGGACGACGAGGGTTAGCACGAGGCAGAGGAGGGTGAGCTTGCCGTTGCGGATCAGCTTCTGCAGCTGGCGCGCCCGGCGGGGGCTGAGCAAACGCTCCAACATGGCGGCGCGTGTAAGATTTGATCCTTTGATCTGATGTGAAAAAGGGTATGTCGGGGAATATGCAGAAGGGAAAAGGTGTCGGTGGTGGAAAGTAAAGGAATGATTTTCGAACAGTGGAGAATGAATGTGCTGTTAGTTTATGCTTATCGTCTTTAATTTTCTGTTAAGGTGGTTGTTTACGTCATCACAACGTAATTAACATATAAGCGCGCTTTTTCTTTTTTTCTTTTTTTAATAAATTTTTGGATTGTTTTTAAATTCTGGTCCGAGCCTGAGTTTACCGAACCTAACCTAGACCCAAACCAAACCAAACCACTAGCCCACGCAAAACCAACCCAACCCAACCCAATTTGGACGTCATAATTTTTTGAAAATAGCACAATTTCCCTTTTTGTCTTACCACTGTCATTCAAAGGTTTGGAACTCACATCTCATCTCACAGTGGAAAGAAGCAATGGTAATCTGAGTAGTAGATTTGTTGATTTTTTACGTTTTGATGATTTGAAATGCTAGTATGACTATTTGCTGTAAGTCGTTCAAAAATTATTGTTTGTAATATGATTATTTCGGGAGATTTTGGGGTAACGATTGAAGCGAGCTCTCGATTATGTTACCTATTATTTTGAGGATTTTGTGGATTTTGGATTTCTTATTTTGTATATTTCTGTTTTCATTTCTATCATGTTATGATGATTGATTATAATTCTGAATTTTTTGTTGAGATTCAAGTGGATATACTTTCAGCACGAATCGTTGTGTGACATTTGAATGTGACGAGATAGGAGTCAGATCTTCTAATTTTTGTTGAGCTTATGGATGGTTGGGTTGGCCTACATTTTTTATATATGCCTTTGATATAATGAGATGTTATCATCAGTCAAGAAGATTTGGGCCTTTGGATAAGTTCACCATTTTGGAATCCCTGCTAGAATGGTTGTTGATTTTACGTTCTTACGTTATCTTTGAAATGGTGGACTTGCTTATCCTGCTTGTATATGTGTATTCATGTTTGAAACACAATTCGTTGGATGAAGACGCCTGTGGTTGAATGTTATGCTGTTTTGATATTATTCCTGAATTATATATTCTTGTATGGCTTTCAGGATGGGCAGGATGGAGACAACAGCAAACAAAATACCTCGGACATGACTGCATTTGTAAGATACAATGTTGTAGCCCATCGTAGTAGCGGTTGATAGTATGCTGACATTTTTTTGTTTTCTCAACTATGTAGGTGCAAAACCTTCTTCAGCAGATGGTGAGTTAATCTGAATATCAGCAGTTCGTTATTAGCTGGTTGATTCTTCTTCTCTAATATTTCCTTCGTCTGCAGCAAACCAGGTTCCAGACGATGTCAGAATCCATCATTTCTAAAAATATCCTTCGAAACGAACGATAAATAACTGTGTATAACTAACTACCTTGTTTCATCTATTGCACATTCGTACTATTATTGAGTGAAAACACATGCTGCATGTGTCTGTGCCTTTCTCCTCATGGTTCGAAACTAATAATTTTTCCATGTCTTCTACGAGAGCACAAAACTAAACTGGCTTAGCCTTAATTCGGTGATTGCATTGCATTTCATTTTGATTATTGCTTTTGTGAAATGCCATATCCTTAACTGTGCCGCACTTGATGAGATGGGGAACCGTATCGATGAGCTGGAGCAGAGCATCAATGATCTCAGAGGCGAGATGGGTCAAGAGGGTTCTTCGCCTTCTCCTTCAGCCCTACCAAAGACGGCAAAAGACGAGCCCAAGTCGGCGGCCGACGATAGTTAATCTACTGAAAAAATATTCACCTTGCTGAATGGTTGGTCTTGGTTTTTCACCTTTTTATTTTTACGCTTTTTTTTTTCCTTTGGTTGGTCTTGGTTGTTCATTATCTCTTAAACATGAGTGATATCTATTTCGTTTGATGGTAATTGTAATTATCTCAACTTGAAGGTTACTTCACAAAGCAAGAAAAATCCTCTTTATTTTGTTTTCTTCTTACAACAAATTTAATATAAACTGCATATGCTGAAACTAAGAAAGCGACTTAATTTATTTAATAATGAATTCAATCAAGCACATAGCATATTTGCCGCAACTTTTTTGACTTCAATATAGCCAACAATTACTATGTTTTCATTTCATCGAAGCATGCATTCAATAAGTTCATGAAGAAGCTCGTTGAAAGATTAGATTCATGCAACATATATATATAAGACATGTTGATTCTCTTAAGATTCAAATTCAACAGCAGCAAGAGAATATGATAGAACTTTAAGCGCGTCGATATATGCTGCAAGATACAGACAGGAATCACGAGGACAACTCAGCTAATGATGAGTGTCGTTACCATTGTCTTCTTCTTCTCTTGGTAAATCTAGAGCTGTCTCTGTATCCTTCTTGATCTCTCCTAGATCATCTTGAAGCTACCAAAATATCAAAATAATGAGGTTACGAGCTTTAATATTCAAGAGCAAGTATGCAAGTAAATGGCTTTACGTCCGTGCAGTCTATGCTTACCCCTAAATTTCTCAAGCTAGCAGCTACGTCCTCCTGCTGTTGCTGAAGAGTGGTTCTCAGTTCTTGAAAGTCCTACATTTCATTCAACCCGCAAATGAGAACGTCATATGCAATTCCACACGGTAAAAGCATAACTAGAGAAGATGCAATGTGTATCTAAACACTTACCGATCTAAGCTGGTCCACCTCAGTATTGAGAGTCTTTTTAAGCTCTGAAAGCTCCTGAATGAAGAAATAGGGAAGAGCCCCCAAAAGAAAGTAATAAGAAAGGAAATAACATCGTATTTTGGAAGTTCCAAAAAGAGCAACTACTGATTGATAACGTAGCCAGTACTTACTTCACGGTAAACCTTAACTTGAGTGTCCATCTTTAACCTCCAGTTTTGAAGATCCTAGTAATAATTCCCACAAATTACGAAATAAATTTTAATGAAACGAGTGAACAACAGAAACAAAATCACATATTTCCTCAATGGCATACCTCATTTCCAAGAACTATCCGCAAAATTAACTGATTTTCAGTAAAAAGAAAAAGAAATGTGTATTCTTTGATGACAGCTTACCACATATGTAACAGCAAAAGGTCATTTGCTTGCTTATTTTTGTTAGGTAGAAGAACGAAACTATATATTACCAAGTATTGCATAAACCGTATTTTCCTCACTAAGATCACAATTCAAATTGGATTGAATGCAGTCAAATACTAAAGAAAACGAACCTGCTTCAAGTTCTGCATTCTGCTGAGAAGCTCCTGCCTCGATCGAGTCAGTTCCTGAAAATAAAACGAATCAGACATTCTTCCAAATCTTACAAACATCACCAACTGAAATGACCAAAAGACATAACGAAGCATCAGCTCACCTCAATCTTAGGGCTAATCGGCGCCACATTCTCCTTCGTCTACATGATTATAACACTTCAGTAACATACCAAATTACAGAAAAAAACAAAAAACAAACAAAAACCTGCAGTTCATACCACAGACAGAGGAGCTAGAGGTGCAACGGAGGTGGCAGGCTCGGAATTTTCCATCGGCAAAAGGGTTTTGCGAATCGGAGAATTAGATTTGATTTTAGTCTTCTGTGGTGAGTGTTTAGATCTCACTCAATTCGTTTCACATATTTCAAATTTTGAGTGGACGGCGATGGAAATAATGGGCTTGACCCAAATCCAGCCCATATTTCTTCGGGCGCGACCCGACCCAGATTGAATCGGGCTCGGATTTTACTGGATCCAACCCGGCCGATTCCGAATCTTCAAAGTCAAAAGTCAATAGTATCTAATCTATGCAAGAAACTCAGCTTGAATCTTCAACCAAACGCGCCCTTTTATTTGATCCTTTCTCCATTTCTTAATCAATAACTAAACGACTAAATGATCACTTCCAAGATGATAATAAATGAGTATTAGCTTCCTTAGTTGCAAAGCAAAGATTGAACACATCTAGAAAAAAATTTATTCGACTAAGTCACATATTAAGAAAATTAAACGCATGAAAACATCGTAGTATAAGTTTACTTGGTAAAAGACAAGCAACATCATCGCCTGTCCAAGAAAACACTTTTGCTATTTATACAGTCTCCAACGCTCAACAAAAAGAAATTTAAGACAACATATTCATTCCCTTTTATTTTCTTGTACATGATAAAAAAGATCCCGCGAAGGGGCAACTCAAAAGTACAGTAAGCATGGGCCAAGAATCGTTCGTATACACCTTCGTGGCGCGTGGAACCACGGTACTGGCCGAGTTCGCCGAGTCCACCGGCAACTTCCCGGCCATCGCCGCGCAGTGTCTGCAGAGGCTGCCTTTAACCAACAACAAGTTCACCTACAACTATGACCAACACATATTTGACTTTTTGGTTGAAGATGGCTATGGTATCTTCGATTTCTTTTTTTTTTTTTTCCTTCACATGATTTTGTTGAGAATTTGAAATGGGTTTTGCTGGATCGTTGGTGGGGACTTAAAAAAATTGAATCTTTCCTCTTATGTTAGCCTTAAGATTGAAGTTTGTAACAACTTTGTGTGTGATTCTTAAATATGCAGCTTATTGCGTCGTAGCCAAAGAGTCTGCCGGCAAACAAATCTCACTAGCGCTTGTAGAACGTATAAAGGCCGATTTCAAGAAAAGATACGGCGGTGGAAAAGCTGATATTGCAGCGGCCAAAAGTCTTAACAAAGAATTTGGGTAAGTAAGTAAACTGTCTTAAAAATCATATAACGGCTACCTACCATTACTCTATGCTTTTGCTCGACTAAGCAAACATGTTGGAAACTCAAACGCAGGCCTCTAATGAAAGAGCACATGCAATATATCGTTGATCACGCCGATGAGATTGAGAAGCTTTCAAAAGTTAGGGCCCAAGTTTCACAAGTTAAAAGCATTATGCTAGAAAACTTAGACAAGGTATGCGCAGTTCGACCGACGTGTCTTTTTCTTTCTTTCTTTCTTTCTTTTTTTTTCGGGCTTTCTGATTCAGTTCGTATCGTCCAGAACATGCAACGAGGTGAAGTCCTTACAACTCTTAATGGCAAGGCTGAAGATCTTCGAAACTCGGTGAGGTTTTCAAACACGTTAGTCTAGCCTGTATGTTCAAGCATATCCATAGCAATCGAAAGATTTAAGTACTGAGAAAGGCTTGTTGTTTATTCTTTCTTCTCAGGCGCAAGAATTCAAGGAAAAGGGAACACAAATCAGAAGAAAGATGTGGTTTCAAAACATGAAGATCAAACTGGCCGTGCTAGGCATTATACTCCTCCTAGTCCTAATCATATGGCTTTCAGTTTGTCGGGGTTTCGACTGCACAAAGTAATATAATATCCGTCATGACCGTCAAAAAGGTTGTCTTCTGGTGAATTACTTGCTGTATTGCAGGGCTTTTATTGAAGAGGTTGCTCATGATGTAATAATCTTTTGGTACCTATTCATTCCATTACATTAAAAACATAATAAATGACCCTTATAGTTAAACAACATGATTAACAAGCACACGACAAAACCCTAAAAACAAGTATATATACATCGGTTCAATTACATGTCTTTAACTTCAAACTTGTTCCGATTCTTGACGACGATGTCATACATGTGGATCGACTTGAACTTTGTGAAGTCTCTCGGCAGCGAAATGAGATCTACCGTCGAACTCTTGTGGAACTGCAAGAGTTCATGGTCGTTGTAGTACCTTTCCCAGCCAAGGGAGCATAGAATCCTTTCTAACTCTGAATATGATGTAATAACTTCGTTCGTAGGCACGTGAACTAGCTGCTTACGCCGAGGGCGGTCCCCGGGATTCTCGACTAGACGGAGCACGCCTTTCTTGAACACCCATACGCCAGACATGATTGCAAGGATTTTGTAGGCTGTAGTATTATGATATTTATGCTTGAAGTGCATAAGGTTTATATAGGGTCGTCTTCATGATATAGCTAGAATTCAATAGTTCAAAGATTCATCATGGGCCCTATTGTGTTCAAGCTTCTTCGATAGGCTAAACAAAAAAACATGAGATAAAAGAAGTAGCAATGAGGGTTTCTATATGTTTAGTATATCCATTTATAACATGGTTGAGCTTAATGTCATAATTCATATATATTCTTATTCTATAACATGACATTAACTTTATTACTACATGAAACTTCAAGAAGAAGGTCCGATGAACATTGAAGAATTCGAAGGAAGTTATTGGGTCTATATATGACAAGATTCGAGATTCTAATTCGTTTCTCTCTTAAGAATCGATTCCATACATTGTTTCTCATTTTCTCTAGAGGCTCGATATTAATTAAACAAATACATTAAGGATTCTATAAGGTGAATAGTTTTTTTTTTTTTCTTTTTATTTTCAAATATTAAAATGCATATTAATTGAATGGTGTTAGAGTATGAAATGTATCTCAAATAACTAGACATTGCCCGCCTTGATTGTCAACGACCATTAAAGATTATTGCAATGGACCGCATATTTTAGTGTCCTAATCATTCTAATTGAATGGATAACTAGTGTTTGACAAAAATAAAATAAAATAAAATAAATGCTTTAATAAATTATTACTTCTTTTTTTGTTCAGTTAGTTAGATTATAACGATCCGTTGGAGTACGTACATATTCTCCAAAACATTATATGAATTTACAAAAAGGAAAAACACTTTTTCTAGAAAAAGGTATTTGATTTGAGTGTTTTTATAAGAATAATTATATCCTCAATTGATTAAACGGAAAGGGAAATAGATTTTTTGGGTGGGTCATTATATATGTGATGCGATTTGGATTTAAATAGAAGGCATAATTATATCAAAATAGAAGTGATATTTAACTTGGTAATGTAGAAAAATGAAAGGTAAATAAAAAATAAAATACTTGTTGGGCTTTGATGAGATAGATCGTAAATGGGCATGGATTATGGAAAGGGATCTGTAATTTTATTTTTCTTTACACTTTATTTTCGCTAAATGACTCCCCTACTAAACAAAAACTATCCTCAAATTAGTATCATCATCACATAGTAATTGGTTAAATAAAAAAAAGGAAAAAAAAAGAGAGAGAGACTTTTCAACTCTCATATTGTTTTGACTTTTGATATTTAAATGACTACTAATGCCATAGGACTTAGGGATGATGATTGTGACTATCTATATATTAGGGGGCAAGTTAATGAATTTTCCTTAAAATGTAATAAAGTCAGCAGATTCCATCCATACATAATTCTTTTGAAAATGGTATTTGACTAAGAAAATGGTGCATGTTACTAATGAGAGAGAGAGAGAGAGACTTAGTTTAAGCAAGTAGACAAATGATAATTGAGTATTAACAACTCAACGATCAGTATCAGCTGGCCCATCCATCATGATTATTGAAGGTAACGAAGGCAATTACCAAGGAAGGAAGGTTTCAATTTTGAGTGTGTAATAAAATCATATTTGTAATGGACTATCTATCTATTACCATCGATTCCCTCGAAGCACCACTCTGTCTATGTTTCAGTGGTTTTGAGGATTTAAAATGTAAAAACAAATATGTTTATTTAACTTTATAATCGAAAATTGAAAAGTTTGATACATTAAAATATAAAGTACGGAATATATAAGATTTTGCATATTCGATTCGCAAGGGGGAAAGTTTTCAACACAAAGGAGGAAGACATCAAAGTATGAGTTTTCCACACGATTACATACGTAGATTACATATCATGTAACAAGAAAAGTCGTCCATCAACCACCGCCACAACCGCCGCCACATCCACCGCCGCATCCTCCGCCATCGATCATGTCTCCGATCAGCAGTCCACCGAGAGCACCGCCCAACAAACCGGCTCCTAAGCCCATACCAAACTTACTCTTCTTGGGCGGTTGCTGCTGCGGCGGCGGCGGCGGGTATCCGTATCCAGGATATCCGTAGCCTGGTGGAGGTGGGGGGTAACCATATCCCGGTGGAGGTGGTGGAGGGGGGTACGATCCAGCTGCCGCCGGGGCAGGATACCCAGCAGGAGGAGGGTACGCTCCGGCAGCCGGAGGTGGATATCCCGAGCTGGGTCCGGCAGGATAAGCCATCGGGGGTTCGGAGCCGTCGACTTTCCCGTAGGTCGGAGGCGGATAAGGCGGCGCCGAAACGTAAGGCTGGGCCATGGCGGCGGAAATGGCCTTCTCCCCGAAATGGTAGGAGAACGCAAGCTGCCCCTTGGGTTTCCCGCTGGGCTTCCTCACCTGATAGCTGACGAACCGCCGGCCCTCGTTGGCGGATTCTCCACCCTTCGCCGGAGAATCGAGGAGCTCTCTAAGCGGGACGCTCACTTCGCCGACGTCCTTGTCTCCCAAGGCACGCTCGCAGACCAGCTTCACCTTGAGGGTCAGGCGATTGCTCTGCAGCGCCGCCTCATCGACCGTGAACTTCATCGGGAAGTTCCACGTGGGATTGTCGTTGCCGTCGTGGTCGACGGGGGTTTTCACCTTCTGCTTGGCTTTGTCGTCGCCGCCTAAGATCGTTACGACGGCGTAAACGTCCATCTTAGAGAAAAGATTGACCTTTTGCACATCTCTGGCGTACTGCAGCGTGATTTCCAAAGTTCTTTGTTCAGCCATTTGTTTTCCTGAGAGAGAGAGAGAGAGAGAGATAACGTGCGGAGATATTAATGGTGAAGTGAAGATAAGAACTCATTTAAATAGTTGGGGGACTTTGGGAATAACGCGTTAGAGCGAGGTCAACTATGACACGTTCACTTCTTACAAGGGTTTATTTGTAATTTACCATTTGAGTTGCTTAGCCATTTGATCGTTCGACGACTTGTTTCTTGCCTTCTTACAAGGGTTTATTTGTAATTTAACTATTTCAGTTGCTTAGCCATTTAGGTTGTCCGAAGAGATCGGTTTTAGTTAGGGCAGTTTCAACTCATTATTAAGTCATTACTTCAATGGAGAGATACCCAAAAACGCACGTTACATATGTTGTACGATTAAGACTACTCCATATGGAACCTTCTGATATGTCAGCAGTTTATTCTCTTGTATTTTTCTATTGTCAATGGTCTTTATTTGCTCATAGAATGTATTGTAATTTGTATGTGCCCAAAAGATTAAAAAAGAATAACTAAATTGTAAATAAAAAAAACCCATTTCATATAATTTGGAAAAGACGACGAACCATTTGGTTAAAACGTTGGTTAAAACAAAAAAGGTTGGTTAAAACGCTATGCAGTTACATAAGAGCAAAGCCATAGTCCATTGGCATTACGGAAAAGGACTTATTACCACCTTAAGGCAATCTGAGACTCTTTGAGCACTGAATCACCTTCATTGCGTTTCTGCAATAACAAAAGGGATCAACTCAACGTATTGCCATTGTCGGCATTTGAGGAAACCTTCTCAGTTTCTGCAGCTTGAGAAACCTCGGAACTGTTGGTGGACTCTATAGCAGACCCAACCACGAAACGGGCCAGCTTAAAAGTTCTCGGCTTTGCAGCTTCGCTCGAAGTAGTTTCCTTTCCCTTTCGCTTCTTAGTGACAGTTAGGTACCCATCTGCTAGAGCCTCGAGCGCCTTGGCAGTTGGCGGCCGGTTCCTAGTGCTATGCCTTCGAGCGTTCAAATCAGGCGCTTGCTCGGGTGGAATAACCTTTGCAGCCAAAGGCTCTTCTTTTGTGGAGGCAGCTTTTTCAGATTCAGGAAATACTCGAGGCAAGTTAAGGTCGAACAGCGTCTGAAACTGAGGTTTTTCGTCCTGATTGCTTACGCTGGTTGGAGCTGTGGTGGTGGACGATAGTATATCTTGAGACAAAGCTGCTTGAGAAGACGAATGTTCGGCTATGTCATGAACACTTGAGCAGGAATCTGACCTCCCATTTTCGAACAGTGGCGTCGTCTGAGAACAAAGCATCCCATTAACGGTCACTTCCTTGGAAGAATCGGCTAATGTCTTGCAGAGTTTTGTCTTCTGAGCAGTTACATGGTCTGGACGGCTTTTTTTCGGCTTATGCTTCGAAGAAAGGTTTGAGCTTTTTTTCACTTGCTTTCCTTTTTGTGAGTTCTTCTTTTTCTTCGGCTCGGAAGCTTCCGGGACACCAAGATCAGGACGAGGAAACTGAGCATCTCCCACATTTTTTACGTCTTCAGACACATTTTCATCGAATTTAGCTGTACTGAGGCTCCCATTATCTGTCAATGATGTAGTGTTGATAGTCTCGGATTCCTCTGCATCTTCTTCAGCATCATGGTCTCCATTGTTAACGTAGCCTTGATCTATAAACTCGCAAGAAAACTCAGATGGGAGGCATCTCAATCCCCTCACCTTTCCACTGGACAAACTCGTGTCCACGATAGTGAATTTCATGACGGAAGAACGACGAGGAGTCGAAGTCCTAGGTTGAAGATAGCTGTGCTGCTTCCTCATGGGTTGATCGCTGTCTAACTTGGCTTCGCCTGTCTGAATCTCTCCTTCTCTGCTATCGCCGCCATTGTTCTGTTCATCGTCTAGCTCGATCAGCCCGGGCTCTTTTGCAACTCTGCTCAGCACGTCAGAAACGGAGTCGAAGTAGTGGTCTCCTTTGACAAGTTTCCTCCTTGAAAACTTCTTCACGCCGGGAGTGAGAAAAACCAAGCAATGGCTCGAATTGGCGAAGTAGCTCTGATCATTGGGTTGCTCGGAATGCCAGCCTCGTGCAAGCAGACGGGGCCACACTGCTTCCCAGAATATATCGTTAGAACGGGCTTTGCTCAGACGGTACCCTCCGCTGATGAAATTGATTATTTCAGTGGTTGTAAGAGACGAGCATTCTTTCCCCGACGGTATCTCCGGGCGGGCGGGGCCCGCATGAGCGGCCCTCGAAGATTCCAACGCCATTCCCGTTAGGTCGTTTTTTCCCGAGCCTATGGAGACAGCTTTTACGAGGATGTCTATCCCCACCATGGACTTCAAAGAGAATACGTAGTCTGATAGTGAGGTTTTCTCGTCTCGAAATGCTTTGGAGACCTATGACAACGGAATTAAAGCTTAAGCAAATTCGAACATGTCATGCAAGAAAGTTGTCTAAGCAAGAATAAATCTCGGAGTACCTCAGACAAAGCATTTTGACATTCTTGCGAAACGCTTGGTAGGATTCGAGACAATAGCTCTTGCTGCCTCGGTTCAGAAAACAACTTCTGACCATAGACGCATTTCTTGTGCTTCGCCTTTCGGCTTTCAGACCAGCGACGGTATTCTAGCGAACCATAAAATTTCCCGTAGTAAAATGACAATAATGAGCCCATCTCTTTCGTTCCGACAAATCGCCGAACCTCGACAAAGTTTTTCTCGAATATGTACAAGCCAAGTAGGAAGCTATCTCTCTCGGGTTTGCTCCAGCCCTCGCTTGGTAATCCAGGAACCAAAGCATACGCCGATGCTGATAACTTCTTTGAGTCCTTCAGAAGAGTCTCCGAAACAGATGAAGGCTCGATGGTTCCTACAAAATTAGTCTCTCTTTTAAGGACATTGTGGTTGGAATATGTGAAAGACGAAATCGTATTTGGCCTATCACAAGGTCGAAGCATTTCTTGTTTCATAATACAGATCAGTGTTAAAGGTAAAGGCAAACCAATGGGGAGATTTTGGAGAGGGTGGGACTTGTTTTCTGCTGCAACTACGATCTTTTCTGGGTAAGAAGAGTAGCTCGACGCTCCAACAAGTGGAGGAATTTCGGCTTGATACTCAGGTCCAACACGTGGCTCAATCTCTGTTGCTTTTAGGTAATCAGGCGGTTCGAATGAGTCCGATGGAGTCAGAGGAAGTAAATCTGCATCAACCTCGACAAGAGGATTATCAGAGGAGTCTCCATCTTTGCCCAATTGAACGGAAGCCATCTGCAAAAAATGGAAAATAACAAATTCTCAGATACAAATGAAAACCTCAAATGTTACACAGGCCCATGGCATAGCTACTACATTCAAACGTTCTTCTCCCACAAACAAGACGTTCTTCAGGTGTGTGTGTGTGTGTGTGTGTGTGTGTGTTTGTGTGTGTGTGAGGAGACAACATAGATACAAGCTATTTACAGCTTATGCAACTATTGCCTTAACAAGTGAAGAAATAACGGTTCATCAACTGAAAAACGGAAAGGCATTACATAGTAAATCCAGCATTGAGAAAGTTCTTACCACAAAGTAAAGCACTCAATTAACACGGAACTCTCACACGCCAGACAGAAGCCTTCTAAAGCAACGTTCTTTTGGTATGACGAATCACCTGATGGAAGAGAAAAAAAATATGATAGGTGAATGACAATGCAGTGCGTTTAATCTTAGATAATATCACAAAAATTTAGAAATCTTGTGATGCTTTAGTCCTAATTGTAGCAAACGTATCTTAAGTGTGGAAGAAGTTGAAAAACGAATAAGAAAAAAAAAAAAAAGAAAGGAAACTGTTTTATATCAGTAATCAGATCCATGCAATTGTCAATTTCAAAGATGCTTTATCCTAATGGTATTTCAGACACAACCAATATATTGCAAAAGTGCCAAAGGGAAGACCATCTGCCATTGATACTTAAGGAAACCCTCACAAAACATCGGAAACATGTCAAGAAGGATGAAATCACTTGAAGAACTTAACTGGGAAATCTATGAATTAAGGCTGTCTAGTATCAATTTCAAGAAACCTAAGCTGTGTTTTACACATGTACGCTAACAGTTTCACATGATAAGAATAAAAAACTATTACAAAAGACCCATAATGAAACCACAACCAAGTGCATTATATCCAAAACAAATCCACAGCAAGAAATTCAGTTTTCACCACAGAAGCAACAACTTTGACCACAGAATTACACCACAAATCTTCGAACAAGGCGCAGTAATATCAACCCAAGAACCCATCAAAATTTTAATTTTTCGTACCCAACGAAACCTCAGCGGAGCACTCAAAACACCCGAAAGATAGTACCTTTATCACAAGGGAAAAGAAAATCCATTGTATCATTCACAGCATCACAAAAGCATAAATCAAATATCAAAGCCAACTCTCTTCCAATTGACAATTGGACCAAAAACAAATATAATTAAAGAAAATTGCAGTCATACAAAGAACCTTCAGTACCATCAAATTCTAATTTATCTCAAAGATTTAAGAACAGCCATGAAATAACACGAAAGCAGAAGCATCCCACGAAGAGAGTAACAGATCATGCACAAAAAAATTGTTCAACTCCAACAAAGACCGCCAGATTTATTGCATAATCCAATGTGATCCCACAAAATCAACCTCCCATCCCACTTCGTAACTCATGTAAATCCCGCAAAACCATCATCCTCCACGACTTAAGAGCAAAACCAACATCATTACCAAAGATGTACAGACATAAATAACACACATAACACCAACCCGCTTTTGCATGTATTTAAATAGAAAAAGATAAAGAAAAACCATAGGGGCACGTTGAAGTGAAGCTGGGGAAAAATGGGACTAGATGTGAAGCAATAAAAAACCTTCAGATACACAACATACAAGTCAATAAATAAGACACACACAAACGACTAGTACACAAACAGTTTATCCGTTAAAGTCAGCCGTATGGGACATGTGTGTATACATATGAAGAAGAGAGAAGAACCTGGGTTTTATTTCTGAGATTAGAGCTTTCATGGAGTGAATTTGATATCGAAGAAAGAGAAGGTAAAACCGAGAGTTGTTCTTTTTTTTTTTTATATAGTTTTAAATAGTATTTTTTTTTTCTTTTCACGTATTTGTTCTCCTCTGTACTGTAGATAGACCGAAGAAGTTGCCTTTTTTGTATTGTATCTATACAATTTTTTTGTGGCATCTTAAATATAGGAAATACATCTAAAATAATTTCGAAATTTGTGAGTCGCATCATCATTCATAATCACGTAGCATAGCGAATTATCCAAAAATAATTAAAAATAATAATAATAGTTATTTCTTCATAAATCTATGAAAAAAAAATTAATTTGCAACCTAACATATGGTTAACGAGACAATCAAACAAACCTCGCTCGTTGCTTGACTATAAATATATGATCAGATCTCAATATTTACACATTTCACTAGCTTTCAACATAAACCACGCTTTTAGGACAAAATAGGTTACCTTCTATCCCAACAAACTGTCACTACAGTATAGAATTCTTTTTGGTTTTTGTACATTTCTTCTGATACAAGCTCTGTAATGATTCCCAGCTTTGTTTCCCGTTGGTTGTTTTGAGTCGTTTTGTGGTAAGATATCGAAGATCGCTGGCCAACGCATAAGTCGATAAAAGTACGAAAACTATCTACTTCGTTAAACCGTCGTCGGATGTAATAAACGAATAATTGCGAGCATCTCTATTCTCAAGATGATATCCACCCATCTCTAGCTAACAAATTTACAAATTTTGCGAATGATATCTCTAACTACACGGCCTTATTTGCTGCAGAAGAGACCTCAAGTTGACGACTTTTGTAAACGACGCAGCCTACTTAATGTTAAGAATGATAATGTAAATGACAGTATGTATATGTTATATGGTCCTCGATATCTTCTTCGGGGGGAAAAGAATGAGGCTTTAAGCTTGATCAAGCGGGGCGCTCTTTAGGTACCAATGCGATTATTTGGTTCTTGATTATACCCAAGCATGTTTGTATGTCGGAGTGAACTGATAGGTTCTGTGGACAACGTGGCTGTAGACTCGTCGCAGCATCCTTTATTATCTGTGCCACGTCAGATGGAGGGAGCCGACGCTCCGTACACCTCTGCAATAAGAAGAAACAATACGATATTATCACCATCAATGGGACAAAAAAGTTTAAGGGGATTAAATTGGTGGGATTTGTACGTGAATCATAATCAGAGTTGCAACGCATTTGCTTATCAGCCCCGAAGGGATTTGAGGTTCGATGTCGGAGGATTCTGACAGCTTTGTATCAGTTGCCTGCGGAATTGTTCGTATAAAAATGAAAAAGAATATCAAACAATGACAGGAAATAGTTCGTACTGAACGCTGAAAACAACACCACTTTGAAGTAAGAGCTCATTATTACGTACCCTAACTGCTGCATCCACCATTGTCCCAGCTTTTATTCTAGAGCTTTCCACGATATCATTCACATGTGAGTCTGATTCGTAGAGAGCATCATTGGGAGGAGCGAATGTGTTAGCATGGTCGGTGAGATTGGTTCCTGGGATTGGCTGTTTCAACTGATCTTTTCCGTTAAGTATGTTCCTTTCTCTCAAGAACGATAATGCTGAAAAAGCCTGGCGCATACGAAAATTCCATCGTCAAGTAAATTTTACGAGGATACCGATCAGTAGAATCAGAATATCAAGCATACCTTTTCGTTGGCATCATTGAGCTGCGTAAGTAATGCAGCACATTGCTTCTCAAACGAAGCTGAGTTCTTCAAGGTGCCGTCAGTTTCCACATCATCATTCATGTGCCTCAGCTCGAGTAGTATAGCTTCCTGAGGGTAAGAAACAGAAAGGAATATGTTGTCAGAGACGCTAAAACCGTGACTGAGGTGTAAAGGAAAAATGAGTACGAGCATCCATGATAGAACAAACATTGCATGACTTGAAGAGGGATTATCTTCAGGTACCTTTTTAGTAAGTGCCCGGGATAGGTCAGAAATAGCTCGAGCATCGACCTCCTTTGAAAGAAATGATAACATAAAATGTAAGCTTGAAAGATGGCACAAACTGTAGCTCATTCATAACTAGAACTTAAAAAGAAATTATACATTTGTCTGCTTAGGCAAACATGTAGGAGTAGCCGATGAAGACAACTGAGAAACTCCATCAGCGTTATTCGAATAAGGGAAGAGCTTCATGGAGTTTTCGAACGAGGGCATGCAATCCGTGTCCTGAAAAAGCACAGATTTAAGTGAATCTGACGACAGAGAAATGCAAATAAGAAAACAAAAGTAGTTTGATTACAGAACGGGCAAGGCGAATAATGCTTTGAATAAGGTCGCTAGCCCACTAAACTGCCAACATATGATGAGATCATGGGTTCAAACACCTCGGAATAAAATGAAGTAGACTTATTACCTGGACAGATTCAACCCCGAGATTGTGACCGTGAAATTGAATCTGATACTTTGAGCAATCAACACTTAGCACAGTACCATCATGAATCTCCCTAGTTTTTGGATGTATAGCAATTATGTGTTGTCCAACTGATAAAGGTCTCGCGATGTCAATCAGCGAACCTTCCTTAACACCTCCACAAAACTCAGATTCAGAGTAACGCTTTCGAACAGATTCCCGATATTGATTGAGATTCGCTCTTTCTTCCTCCACGAACTGGGAAGAAAATGGCCGAGGTTCACCAAGAGAACTGTTTCCAAGGAAAGTAAAGAGTCGTGAATCTTTTCTGCTTTCAGTTGATCGGAGTTCATAAAAGCATAGCATTCAATTTTTAATATAATTCCAACTAGTATACCTTTTTACGGCACTCCACTCTGTACGAGTTAATCTCTTCACATGACCTAAACCAATATGGTGCATATAGTCATCAAGCTCACTTTTGGCAAACCATGGGTAGTCAATGGGACTATAAAACCACTCAAATGTGCACCATCTCCTAAACTTCTCATTACGCAAGGAATTAGACACCGTTTCCTGCACAAAACAAGATGAAAAATAATGACTTAACATAATGTTTATCCAACTTTGCTTTTTTGAAAGGAGTTGCTGGGGAAAGTAATACCTCTGCCCGCTCTTTCGGAGAATCAAAAGGTAGATCGTTCTGTTCATTCGTGCTTCTATGAGAAAACTTAAAACCTTTCTGACACTGCGATTTCCTGAGTTTCACCCTGCACTTGCTCCCGAGGCTATTAGGTACTGATAACTGGGTTGAATCAATCCCCTCTTTTGTTACATTATCACTGCTCTCAAGACAATTTGGTGAGTTGTTCCGTTCAGATTCTTTACAATTGTCAGTCACTCGTTCCTTTGCCTCTCCAACCTACACGAAAGCCGCCACAGTTTTCAGTCAGCTCCTAAGTGAGTAGTCGTATTTTCGAACCAATAAGAAAGGCAGAAAACCACAGCATTGATAAAGCTTCAATCAAAGCCAAAGCCTCAAAAAAATGTCTAACAGACTTCAGGCTGTAAATTCAAAACATTTTGGTGCAATCATACGTGACGAGTTTCGCTATTATAAACCTTAAAATTTTCAATCGAGTTTAACTACATGATCCTTAACATGACACTGATGTTAATGTTACAAAGAGAATCACAGCCTATGTCACCTTAGATTCTGGCAACTTTAGTCTCTTCCTCTTTGTTTCAATCGTAGACAGGCGGTGATCCTCATTTTGTTCAGGGATAGAACCAAGGCCAAAAATGGGATATTTTTCAGGTTTTGACATCTTACTCGATTGCAATTCTGGAGCTGATAGCACATTTTCTATTATACTTCCACATGCGGATCTAATTTTTCCTTCCTGGTTTTCTGAAAACAAAACTGATTCATCAATATCATGGCTTGCCATCAAGCTTTTTTTTTTTATTTAACTATGCAATGACCAAGAAAAACATTTAGTGTGATAAAATGTAATGGAAGCATTCCAAATCATAGTTAGCGAAAACATAAATAGAATCTTACCATCTTCATTTCCTGTCGACATCATCAGTGATACATCGGCAAGCATATGTAGTGCATCATCTTCTGGCATCCTTTCCTTTTGCATCACTATGTCATTGCCCACGAAGTCTGCCGTGTTTTGCTTATAACCAGACAAATCACATATTTCAAGCCCTTGTTTACCTTCTAAAACATCCACGTTGACCTCTGCACTTGAGATCCCATCCTTAAGTCTTTCCTCCATTGAATGCTGCAATGAAGAGCGACACTATAAAAGGTGTGTGAAACATTTCCACTGATTTCAGTCAACGGCTTGAATCATACCTTTCTTTGCAAACGCCTAAATGGTGATTCTGTTCTTTTACTTGGAATTTGAGAAGACGCTTCAGAAGGATCTTTTTGCAAAAACTCTGACAAAGTGATGGCCGCTTCACGAACGAATTCATCAGCCTTCATATGAAGGCCTTGCTTGGTTGGAACGGGGAATCTTGGTGTCCTTCGGCCCACTGGATGTGGCTGGATTACTGAAAATGGCTCGAAAAATGAAGAGAGTTACAGTGATGATAGCACAGAGACACAATAAAACAATGGCGATTCTTTGTGAAACGGGCAAACAGTTTTTTTTTTTTTTTGTCAACGGGCAAGAGATATAAGCCACGAATTATAAATCCTCAGATGTTTCATATGCACATTCTGTCCCTCTTGGGGTTCTAATCACAACTTATTCAGAGAATGTAGCATACGAATTCCTTGCCCCTCCTCACTGGTATTATATTTGTTTTGAGATACCTGAATAGTTTTTGTTTCTCAATACATCCAAGCAACCATATCTTGGTGTGGTTGGGGATTCCATAACAACTTTCTCAGATGATGCTATATAAATATTAGGCTGGACATCACCGCTAGCAAGCTTCTTAGCTCTTTTAGATGATCTTGCTCCATCACTACTTCCGCGGTCACGACTTTCCACATGTTCCTTGAACCAC
Organism: Lindernia subracemosa; assembly: GCA_028392965.1. Taxonomy (NCBI): domain Eukaryota; kingdom Viridiplantae; phylum Streptophyta; class Magnoliopsida; order Lamiales; family Linderniaceae; genus Vandellia; species Vandellia subracemosa. The sequence continues at coordinate 865,307 of JAQPCC010000046.1, forward strand.
TGCATACACAAGTGTAATTAATCCCTGAAGAACAAATATTCTACAACAAACAAGTCTAGATTGTGCATGTTAGGAATTTGGTACAAGATAATAGGAAAGAATTTTATACACTTTACTTAATGCAAAGAAAGCATTTGTCTTTTAATACATGGATCTGAAAGCAGGAAAGTAGTATCATAATAGAGGATAGTTCAATGCCTCACCATATTGTTGTAGCGATCAGTCATCATTGCACAGAGCCCAGCTGCAGAAGAGCATTCACAAGGAAGCGACAAATATGCCTACAATTCAAGAGCTTAAAACAAGTGAAAACTATGCAGTGGGTCATTTCCATTGTACAATAGAGCATTACACCATGTTATGCTTAGAAAACAACCAAAAAGTATTTTCATTAGTTATCATAACACAGCTTGTATTAGCAGAATAGAAGAAAAGACAAGTTTTGTGCAAATGAAAGCAAATATATAGTGAACTGCTAAGATAAAACTGAATTTGCTAAGGTAAAAAAGACAGAAGAACTTACAACAGGCACCACTGCTGTAAGAATAACACAAAAACTGGATTTACCTTATTCGTCATAAAGAGGGCCTCCACCATATCTGAAGATCGATTTTGCAGCGTACTGGCAACCTGGGACCAATCATTAAGAAATCGAATCGAGAGGACAAAAGTATGAAAAGTCTCTCCATCAACTAACTGTTATTTCAGCAGGGACAGATGATGAGTCAAGTGCTAACCTTTTCCCAGTCTTGGCCATATTTGCGGTAGGAATTGTAGAAAAGAGTCAGCTCTTCTGCAGCCCATCGAGGACCCAGCATGTCAGAGAACTTTCTTTTCTGTTTTTTTTTTTTCCAGAGAAAACGAATAACAGTCATTCGAAATGCATAGTTATTCACCAACAATGTGTGCAGCAGATATCTGAATGCATGCGTTAACCAAAACTGAAGCAACCAACTTAGTACATGCAAAACTTATATCAAGATGGCAAGTTTCCAACTTAGTCCAGGTGGGATTAAATTGATGTAAAAGACAACAAGAAGAATGTCATTTAGGCAAGTATAGCTTTGGGAAAAAAAAAAGAAAAGAAAAGAAAACTAACCCGACTATTGCTTCTCCTAGCCGCGTCTCTACCTTTGTCGTCTGACATTTTTTTCTCATCGGAAGAGCGTCTATTCACGGCTGCCTTTCTCGAGGGCCCCATACCATTCAGACTGTGAAGCTAGATACAAATGGCAGAATAAATGAGGCCATAAAATATGTTAGCAACCACAGTAATAGAAATCTGCTCGTCCGCGCGCAGAATTTGACAGTAATCTCGATGAGATATACAAACAACAACCCATGATTCAACAAGCCATTGTTAAAGTAAAAAATTATTTTCGCTTTCATTCCATCGAAGAATATTATCCACCACGCCCGTTGACTTGTTATTTATTCATCAGATTGTTTATACACATACAAGTGGCTAAAAGCACAAAGTCCTCGTAGCAATTCAATCCAATTGCTCTCTGATACCTTAAATCAACGATCTTTACGCTTTTCGACCACTACCGCCAAACCGTAAGGAACCAATTTAATTCAATTGAATTCCGAAAGCGCAACACTATTCAACACTCTAAGCGACGGCCTTTAGAGCTTTGCCACTATAATCACGCATTCAAAAAATCAACGACGCTAACAAACAAAACAAGATGAAAATTAGCAGCTAAAACACAGTCCAAAAAAGGATTCAATAAAAGGGACAGAAACCAAAAACATCCTACGCCATATGATCACCTTTGATTAGCCCAAAAAAAAAAAAATCGTCAACAGAAACCAATCAGTCCAATTCACCGCAATTCAACAGTTTTATGTGCACACAAAGGATCAGCTGACTGACAGGGAATCTTCCCACGCCTCTTTTATTCTTCGTACCTTTTTTTATGAATTCAAAATCTGTCGATGGCTCAGCTCCAAAAAGAAAGGTGGCGAGAAGAAGAACAACTAAATAATCTTGCGGCGTTCTTCAATTAATTTTTGTTTGTATCACAACCAGTCTGACAGCGTGGAATGGAAGAGTATATATATAGATATATATATAGCGGGAAATGAAATTATTTATATTTTTTATTATTTTTATTTCTATATATTATGTTTTTAACGGAAAATGTCATTTTAGTCCTTGAAGTTGCCCTAATTTTAGATTTGGGCTGATATAATTCATATTTGGATCGATAGGCCCAAACTCAAAGACTGCTTTAAGTTAGACTTCGCGTAAGATCTACTCTAATCCTACGCTATAGATTATTGAAATTTACGTTAACGGAAATATCGTCGGAAGAGAAAGGAAAATGGCGGCAGATTTATGCGTCGACCGCCAACTATTCGGCGGTTCTATCGCCTCTCGTTTTCCTCTTCGTTTTCAGGTATGTGTAAAAACCACGATTCTGTTATGTAAAGGTTTATCGCGCTCGTTTATGTGAAATTATGAGCAATCATTTTTTGTTAATTTATCATCTACTCTTCTCGCGCAGGACGTGAGCGACATACGCCAAGTTCCTGATCATCAGGTGAGTTGAGTAGCTGGCATGCCTTGTTGTTGAGAGTGTTTATGTTTGTGATTGCTTGTTTTGAGTGTGGATATGGTGTGTTTTCAACAGGAGGTGTTTGCGGATCCGAATCGCGACGAAAGCTTGGTGTTTGAGCTGCTTGACCTGAAGGCTGACGTGTCGGACCTGGGGAGTGCCGCTTGGTTCCTCCAAGACCTAGCCAACGAGCAAGATGCCGAGGGCTTTGTGGTAAAATATATTTTCCTAAACTTTTGTATTGCTTTTGTTCGGTTTCTAGGTAGATGAGGTGTGAATCGAATTTTATCCGCGCTTCACGAAATTTGAGATGCTTGTTTCATTCATGTTTATCTTCAGACTATGTAATTGCACTGTGACTAAGATTTTCTTGAAAGTTGACATTTTTACTCATGGTGTGCTGTGATTTGGTTGGAAATGTTTGACCGCATTACTGTTGTTTTTTTTAACTTAGCGAACGTATATAATGGTGACGGGATTGCTAGTGTTCTGGTGGGCTTCGAAATCCCACCACTAAGTTGTGAAGTGTGATATTACTTGTAAAAAAAATAATCTTTTTTTAGATTTAAGCGACTACGAGAGTTGTTGTTATGTTACATAGTTGCATACGACATTCATTGTGGAAAAGGAGGCCAACCATTTTGTTCAAGCTTTGTTTGTGCTCCTTTTCCATTTGTGATGTGGTTCTCGGGAATGATTGATTACTGAGTTAGAATGCTTTGTTTAAACAGAAGCAAGGCTTATCAGTTATTGCTTATACTCTTAGCTCTCTAGGTTTCATATGTATACTATCTGAAATTATGTATATTGGTCTCTGTTTCATTTTTATCCTTCAAAACACACCGACTTTTGTAGCATCCATTTGGTCTGTTAATTGATATGCATTAAGGCGATCAGAATCAAAGTAAGTAAAATCATAAAGATTGTATTTTATGTGGATAGGATGTTTCTCCTTGCATCATTTCGTTAATGTTCCTATGCAAAAACAAGCTTAGTCCCTATTGTGTCTCTTAGAAAGCTATCTTATTCTGCTCCTTGTAATTCCAGAGTCTTGAACAGTCGAGTGCATTTGAGGTCGATGGACTACGTTTTAGAGACAACCCTGCTATTTTAACAACTGCAGTTGCACAAATGGTACGTGCGATGACTCTTCAGTCTTGGATCACCAGCTACATTTCTATACTGATGCCTGATCTTAATCCTCTAACTTGTAGGCCATATCCAAGGGAAGACAAGGAAGAGAAGCACAAAATTTAATTAAGGTTCACTTGGCTAATTTAAGGCTCAAGGACGTCACAACAGATATTTTGATCATTGCTTATGAGCCCTTGTTTATAAAGTAAGTCACTATATATATGCTTCTTAGAGAGATTTGCTAAATCTTATCTATTTATTTATCTATTTTTTTCTCCTCGCAGCCCTTTGAGTGAAACTGCTGCCACGGTTCAGGCTGGCATGGCTATACCTGCTACACAGTCTGGGCATATGCCAATGGCTGAGGTCTTTAGAAGTGCCGTCTCTAGCTTTAAGGTGAACGATTGGAGCTTGTTTGGTTCCATAGCGTGATTCTATGAAGACTAATATATATCAAGGCTTATTGATGATACCTTTTTTCTGTATTATATTTTGAATTATATGATTTGATTGATCGCAACTCAGTCAGTGTCTAGGAAATTCAGCTGGTCTTCTTCTATCACATTGTTCTTGTTAGGATATCGTAGGAATAAAAGTGGCACATTTTAATGTATCAAACGCTTGGAATTTCGAAAAAAAAAATGTTAATCTTTTGCCGATATATCTGCATGGGCAAAGCATGGTATTATATTAACCTAATTATGAACTATTGTGATATTAAGTAGATATATTCAGTTATGGATGTATTCGTTTGAACAACAAACAACGCATAGACGAGAAAAGACCATTTTTAATGAAGGCAATAGGGCACATACGTGCATAGGATATTATAGGGAGTCATTACTATTACAATTAAATATTATTTTCTCTGCAAACTTGAGGAAAACCCTAATCATCATCGCAGCATATCATCAAACACAAAAAGGATTATTGCTAGATGATGAGTAGGAGAATGATATAACAAAAAATAAGAACCAGATAGAGACGCACTTGCAGAATATAGTATATTAAAACCAAACACTCAGAAGTGTGAATTCCCTATGTCAAGGAAAGGCAGAAAGGATGATGAGCAAGTAGCAGCAGCAGCAGCAGCAACACTGTTATTGTTGTTACTAAAAATGTTCTGATCCTTTGCAATCTGAAAATTGAAATCATTATCAATCCTTTGATTCATTGAGCCGTCCTTGTTATTACCCAAAGGGTTGTTGTTTGTAATGGCTGAAAGTTCACATGAACGCAAATGGCGGCCGTCCCATGAGTGCTGATCATAATGGTCGTAATCCCAAAGGACATAACCTAATTCTTGGTCGTCATAAGATGGATTCTTCTCATACATTTGGCTCTCAAGATTCCATGCATCCTTCACCATAATGGAGTCAACGATAGCCTGACCATTATTGTCCCCATTTGAGAAGAAACCACGACTCTTGCCATCACCTTCCTCGTCACTTTTGGCTGGCATTGAAGTACTTATATTATTACCAGAAGGGTTCAAGTAATTGGTCGGAACAATGCAGTCCAAGTAACCAGAATTCGCATCCCCCGACGAGATATTACTCAGACTAAAAAACCCATTATCCTCTTCCACACGATCATCAGTATTAGTACTCGATGAACCGTTTGAAGACTCATTATGATGAGAACGGCACGCCTCGAGGTTATTATTCTCAGACAAGATCGTCTTATTACGAGGATCAATCACACTGCTGCTACCCTCTTTCTTCTGTTCTTTCAGACCATTTTTCTGGGCCGATTGCTGCTGCATGAAACCCTGCTGAAACTCGAAAGTGTTGTTCAAGTTAAAGAAGTTGCCGTTGTTCTGATCGGTGTATATGAAGTTGGTCCTGGCCTGCGTGCCTTTGATGGACAAGGCTGCCCTATCGTAGGCCAAGGCAGCTTCTTGGGCAGTGTCGAAGGTTCCAAGCCAATGCCTCTCTTTCGTATTAGGGTCTCTTATCTCCGCAGCATAACGGCCCCACGGCCGTCTTCTGACGCCAAGAAAACGGCCCGGGTCGGCTTGTTTCTTGCGGCCTCGGCGCTCGGTGGATTGCGTGAAAGCAGCCGTGTTTCGTTGGAGTAATGTGAAGCCAGTGTCAGTGAGTATAGGCTCGAAGAGGGTGAACTGTTTGTGGTGGTCTTGCCATGGTTGAGTGGTTGATGACATTGTTTTGTAGTTGTCTTAAGTTAGTTAATGAGGGATGAGAATTTGTTTGGAGAGATTGTAGAGAAGAGACTTTGGTGGGAGTTTGAGGAGGATGTGCTTGGGATATATATAGGCCGAAATAATCAAGTGCAGTTATTATTTATGTTGAATATTATTTCATTTTAAAAAAATAATATGGATTATTACAGTCTTTTCTTCTTATATTTGGTGAGTAAATGAACGATGATTTAAAGAAAAAAAAAAAAAAAGGCGTCCTTTCCGGAGAATCGGTTTTTGATATTGACTATGATTTCAAGATTCTTGGTCTCTAAAAAGTCCTTCCCTTTCTGAAATATTAATCTTTTTTTTAGGAAAATTTTGAAAATACTCAATTTTTTAAATGATCAAATGTTAAATGTTAAAAAGACCTCTAAAATGAAGAGAAGAGATAAAGAAATTCATGGACGCAAGAAAACTCAAATCCGAATTCTTTGACATTGGAAGTTCTTTTTTTTTTTTAGAAATAAAAAATGACATTTATTAATGATAAACAAACGATTGTCATGACAAGAGATTTTTGTCTGCATATTTCTTGAGAGTCTCAAATGTTTGAAAATTCATTGTTTTTTATAAAGAGTGTTGATATGTCACATGTTTAAACTTCGGCCATACATAATAAGGTCAATTTCTGTCCTCTTCATGATTTTTTCAAAGGGAGTAGTTAGGGATCTTCTCTCGACAAAATAATGTAATCCATAGGATTAATACACAAATATTTAATTTTCTATATGTTGGTGCAAGTGTCATGGAAACATTACACACACAGCACACACACTATATATATTCAAGACAAAAAGGTGTACTTACATTAAGTTCACAAGTCAAATGTAAGTTGAGTATGTTTTCCTAACATCCTTCATAATTTTTTAGAACCATTTATATCAACTTCATTTTCATAGTATTGTTTGCTACAACAATGAATTAGTAAAAAGAATTAATATATATTTGTCTCATAATTGATTTTTAGTGAGTCGGAGCGGTGCCTTGTCTTAAAGTGACTCCAAAAAGGCCAAGTCAAAAAAGCAAAACAAATTGTAGTAAAAAAAAAAAATACATGCAAAGCATAAAATGTGACAAACACATCTAAAAAAAACCACAAAAAAAAGTGCAATAAAACAAGAAATTAGTGGGCCATTTAAATTAAAATCGACCTATTTTAATTGGGATTTTCTTATCTCTTTTGAAGTGTTTGATTAACTTTACATGCCTTAATGGCTTTGGAAACTACAAAAACTATCATATGGGGTCAATTTCAAAATTCCATGATGTTTACCACTTGTCCCATTTGGTCTTTTTTTTTTTCTTGGAGTTTTGAAAACTATTTTCTAATAGTAATATGATGTGTAAACTTGTATTTATCACTATGTACTGTAATAATTATTTGTCACATAATAATCAGTAATATATTTTTTTATTACGACATGGACACAATCTGTGAAACCCTTGACTCTCCCACTACACATTTTCTATAGTTCGATAGACCATAAAACTAACTTTGGAAGACATCATCCACGTTCTAATATATATATAATTTTTAAAAAATAATGGACCTTAGAAGGATTTTCTTAAAAAGTAACAAACACAAATTGAATACTATTGTTCAATAAAGGTTTTTTGTTTGTGTGTATATAATCATAAATACTGATATTGCTAACACATTAGACAGACATTTGCGTCCAATTATCTCTAAATTTTTTAACTAAGAGGCTCTTTTTCCTCCGGCAAATAAAATAAAAAACTGAAAATAATGTAAGAAAAAGATATATAGTTCATTGATCAAATGCTGACAAGAGAAACTAGTTTTTTGGTCAGATTAGAATTTTGTTTTTTTTTTTCGCACAAATACCAAAAATATGCACACACTTTTGGCTAAAAATAAATTAAGGATATCCGGAATTTAGGGAAAAAAGAATATGACAATATTCCAAAGACCTTGACCACAATTCAGATTCAACAATTATTATTATTAATTTTTTTATTTTTTTTGGTGATATAGTTTGACCACCGGCTGAACCTAACAAAAGATCACCATTGTTACTTTGTATAATAAAATAGTCACCCCAATATTAATACAATTAAATTGATACAAAAAATGATGTTTTGAATGTAGGATATTCAAAGGAAATGAATGATTACGAGTTTTATTGAAAAAAATAAAATAAAATAAAATGCTTATGCATTCTCAAAACTTAAATAAATGAGGATTCAGAAAAGGGCAAATCAGCTAATCTAGGAGGAGTGGAAGAACTTTTTTGGTCTTCCATGGTCTCAACGTCATGTCAAGGAGGAGCAAATTGTAATTTTAATTTTCATGCCTGCTATTCTATTATTAGTGTTCTTGACTGAAATAGTAATTACAACATTTAAGTATCATTACAACATGGCATGGCAATGATTAATTTAGAACTCCAAGCAATCTTTTTTTTTTTCCCCATGAACAAGTTATAATTTACGACATACATACATACATATGATTCAAGACTACCCTTCCTTGTCAAGGAAAATAATAAAGGGCCACGTAGGTAATTTCTCTTTTTATAGTAAAAGAATAAAATGAAAATAATGTAAATTATTGTTATTATTATCATTTTAAAAGAAAAGGGAGAGTAGTAAATTGCCTGCCATTATTTTTCCATTGGAAACACCTACGCGGATTAAGGGACCTAACTAACTAACCCACTGTTCCATTCCATCCCTTCCCTTCCCTTCCCATCACATCCCATAATAAACCTTTGACAGCAGCCATGGACTGACACGCAGGCACTGTTCCCCGCCGACGTGTCGACCTCTCAGAGGCCACTTCTTGCCACGTCAGCTATGCTGGAGTTAGAGGAGACGTGTCTCCACAGTAACGTCGTGAATCGCGGAGCAGGGAATCACTATCACCCCCACCCCAACGATCATCATCAGACAAAATTCAATGCATACGAGGTTCTTTCTTGTTAGTGTTAGGACAAAGGGAGGGAGATTGTATTGTATTGTATTGTAGTTGTAACTGTACTAGGAAACAGTATCTACAAGTGAATCTTTTTGAATGAAAATGTGAGCTACAGTTGGAGAAATCTTGGCTTTTTGCAGCGTACGATGTAAGAGATTTTGCTCACCATCATCCGCCCAGGTTTTTATGCCATGGTCATTTTTAGATGCATTTTCCAAGGATATCATACCATACTACTTAGACTTACTACAAGCTGTGCTTCTGCTCCATTTATTATGGTAAAAGATTTAAATTATAATCTTCCTTCCTATAAATTTGCAAAAATTTGACGAATATGTGTAACAATGTATTCGATCACTCTCGAATACAGTCAATCGCTCGAACGCTCGATGATCTCAGCACAGCTTTGTTCTTGCGGGAGAAAATGATCGTCTCTAGCCCGGCCCTGGCGTGGTTGTAATAAAGCCTCTTCAAGGAGCTGATTCTGCTGACCATTTTTGTCGGCTCGTGGGGCCTGAAGTGTCGGCGTCGTGCCATACGAGCTCCATCTATTGAAAGAATGAATGCATCAACATAGATACAAAAAAAAAAATAAAAAAAAATGGAAGAGACAGCTTAATAAAGTAGGCTCGTTCGATCTTAGAGACTACCTGTCCAACAACCACTGTGTCGCCCTCTTTTACTCCGAGTTTGATGAGCGATTTATTGACGCCGCATGCTTCAAGAACGTGCTGAAATCTCCGCTCGGAGTCTTTATATCTGAGGGTCGAGAAGATCGAACAAGATTTTACAGCCACAACACTCAAACAACGCTACAAAACTTCACTAAAAAAACTTAAGTTTGTCGGGAGAGTATCATATTTTAATTTTATATATTTTATTTCCAACACGTCCCCTCACGTCTAAGCTGATTCCTTTCTCGTGTATCCATAGACGTGAAACTTTCTTGTAATGGGTGGTCTGAACTATGATATCACGTTGAATAATCAATTCACATAAATTCATAAGCTTGTACGGGATGATATCATACTTTAATTTTATATACTTTATTTCCAACTTGCTATTTCATAGCCATATTTATATTCTCAGACAGATGATTGATATGGAAAAACTTGATTTAATACCTCCAATTTGTCATTTGGACAAACCGTTGAAGACCAGCTCCATCTACGTGCCACGTCTTGCTATCGTGTGAGATCTCAAACTCGCTTATTGGAGCTGTACGCTGCTTCGTCAGCATATCGGCGACGTAATTAAGATCTTCTTGTGCCATCAAACCTAAACATCGAAAAAGAAGAAGGAATACAATGAGCATTCAAAGACCCAATATTGCAAAGTAATGCATCATTATAGTCTCTGACCTTCTTCTCTGTCGGCTGGATTTTCCTGGACAAGCTTATAGGCCGAGTTTATTACATCCTGGGTCCCGTCTCTAGTGACCGCGCTCATACAAAACGGTTCGACCCCACGAGATTTTAGTGCTTCTTTGAAAGATAGCCAGTTCTGAGATGCCTCTGGCAGATCCATTTTGTTGTATGCAACTATGTAAGGCTTTTCGGCGAGCTCGGGGCTAAACATCTCCAACTCCAGCCGTATGGCGTCGAATTCATACTCGGGCTGCTCCGACGAGCCATCAACGATATGCACCTAGCACAATCGGGATACCTTAGTTACTAATTCAAGTTTATTCCAAAACGCGAAGAATGGAATTAAAAGAAATAATAATAATAATAATAATAATAACAACAACAATAATAATAATAATAAAAGAACAGTTCGAAGCATAATAATAAATACCAAAACCGAGCATCTCTCTGTGTGGCGGAGAAACTCGTGGCCCAAGCCGAAACCTCGATGAGCTCCTTCTAGAAGGCCGGGCAGGTCAGCGACGACCATTGTGGCATCGAAATCGAGCGAAACGACGCCGAGATTTGGGAGCAAAGTTGTGAAGGGATAGTTTGCAATTTCGGGCTTTGCAGCGCTAATGACGCTGAGGAATGTGCTTTTTCCCGCATTTGGCGCTCCTACGATCCCGATATCTGCCACCAGCTTCAGCTCTAGCTCGAGCCACCTGTCCAAGAAAAAAAAAAGACTCGATATTACTACATGAATTACTGCCGATTATGTGTAAGAATGAAGACAACGTTGCAGAATAATGACTGTGCAACAAAAACACACATTTCGTGGCCTTCTTCTCCGTTCTCAGCAACCTTAGGAGCCTTATTCATGCCAGTCTTGAACGAAGCGTTTCCTCGACCACCTCGACCGCCGGGCAAAAGCAAAGCCCTCTGTCCAGGTTTTAAAAGCTCGAACAACACTTCGCCATTACTCTCCCTCACAACAGTGCCAGGCGGGACCTTAACCACAACATCCTCACCTTTTGCTCCGTGCTTTTGCTGTCCTTGACCATGTTGTCCCCTTCCAGCACGAAAATGGACACTCTTCCTAAATGGTAATAAAGAGTTCATTGCATTGTCGGCTTCGACGTAAACGTTCCCTCCTCGTCCACCGTCACCGCCCGATGGCCCACCCATAGGCACAAACTTCTCTCTGCGGAAAGCGACAACGCCATTACCACCGTCGCCTGCTTTGACAAATATTTTTGCCCGATCGAAACACCTCATTACTGCTGGGACGCCTTTCTCTTTTTCCTTGATTTCCTCGTCCTCTCCATCGACTGATTCGTTCCCAAACAATACTGAATCTTCTTCTCCATCAAATTCGTCGTCTTCTTCGTCGTCATCGAATTCATCATCAGAACCCACCTCATAAAGCTCGAACCTTTCGTAATTAAACCCCATTTTGTCCCCGCTCACCTCATCCTCCCCTCCAAGAGCATCATGCTTCACCTCGAAACCCAAACCCCATTTCCCATTATTAGAAATGTCACTGAATTCTTGCTTTTGGGTAACTTTTTTATTAGATTTCTTCTTGGTTTTACTTACCAGGGTTTCACAATCGGAAAGCGTGATTACCTCACTGAGCGCATCTACAGTTAAACTATCCGAAAAGAAGTCATCTTTGGGAGGTAGGCGGGTGAAGGTGGTGGCTTCGCTGCCTTCTGCGGCGGTCGAGAGCGGCGTCGCCGGAAGAGGTTGTTTCTGCAGCTTCAGCTTCCGCGCTTTGGAATTCTTCGTCAGTGGAAGGCGTTTGCTCGAATTGGATTTAAAACATAGAGTGGTGGTCGTAAACACAGCGGAAAACGCCATGAAAACACAGATTCCCCCTTTTGGGTTTTGAGGATTGCCAATGCCATAATCTGAGAATGGAAGGTCCAAGAAAATTTTGGAGGGAGATGAAGATAATTACAATTTTGGTCCATAACTTAGTAATAATTATGTTCAGGTACTCACATGTCCTAAAATTTCATTCAAGCCCTGTTCTTGTTTCCTCCTTTATCATAATCTATCATTTAAATTCAAACTTCATATTTATTATTAGCAAGTCAAAATGTTATACATAACATGATGCAAACTTCACTTAGCAAAAAGGTGAAGCCCACTCAATTATTACACAACTTATATGTATAGCGTATGGTTAGGAAAATTGTGAGCACATAGGCTCTTATGATATCTCCCTAAAAACCTCTCATACTATATAAAAAGCCTAATCCGCTTTTTAATTATATATATATATAACATATCATAATATAATCCTCGTATGTGTGCCTTGTAATAAGCATCATCGTCATCATCGATCAAAGCCACAGCGCGCCGGCCCGTTTGAGCTTCGGAATGAGCGTCCTTTGGAGATGAAGGGTCATGACTTCATTCTCGCCGCCCACGAATTCGCCGCCGATGAACACCGCTGGCACGGTAGGCTTACACCCTATGTTCAAAAGGGCTTGCTCTATCTCTCGACCCCTATCGATCTCATCGAGCTCGTATATAGTTGGGTTCACACCGAAGTCATAGAGGAGGGATTTGATAGTGTGGCTCATGCAGCATGTCGTCTTGCTGAAGATCACGACGGGTTTTTCCGATACCATTTTGGTTAGTCTCTCCATTGATGAAGTAGATCGCAAGAGGTCTTTTTGGGTGGTAGGAGTACTTTGGTTTTTTTGCTTGTGAGGGAAATTAAGTGTGTTCGTTGGGGTATTTATAGGAAAAGAAAGCTTGGGAAGGTTTTGCTATTTTAATAATTGTTCTTTTTAGAGATTTTTATTTCATTGTTAGATTTGTTTTTTGAACTCTTAATAAGATAATATGACCCTCTTTTTGTAACGCATTTTGATCATTACATTGAAAGCGAGTGATGTGTTTGCTCGCGACGGCGAATCTCTGCGTACGAAGAAAGGAAAAATTGGGATGACGTGTCCTTTGTACGGACCTCATGTTCTTTCTTTATTGATTTTAATATCTAATTTGTGAAGGATGGAGAAGAGTTATGTTTGTTAAATATTCTCTAATAAGTCAACTTAAGTGGGCAGTTTTTTTTTTAAATAAAAAATAATAATTAATTGAAGAATATTTACTGTTTTATGATTGGTCTATTTCATTGTGATTTGATGCTATCCATAAGAGTTTTCTTTATCTTTATTCGGATTGCTTAGATGTTTTGCATGGAAAAATCATGCACGTGATTTAGGCATTTAATTAATTCTGTTCGAAAGTTACGCAAGACATTTTTTTTTTAATTATTCAAACAATTTTCGTTTACATATGTATACGAGTAATTATTAACTTTCTTGAGGAATCAAGCGAATTAGAGAATTACATTTTACATATGAAAATTTCACATTCATTGATGATATATAATAACCTACACAAATGCAAGGATGTTCTAGAACCATTTAATATTGCTCTAATTTTATCACATTTTTCATTTAATATACATTAGGGTTTTAGAACCATGTTGTCAAGGAATATATATAGATATATTATTATTAATAATAACAAAAGATACCCTCATGTGGTCCGTAGATGTTTAGCTATCGTGTAGGCATCTATCGACTTGGAGTGGATTTATCCAAAACAATATTCGGTAGATCGATCATCAAGCTAAAGCTGATCGCACTAAAAGAAATGAAAAAAAAACAGTATATTTAGAAAATGTTGATAGCTTTATTAGAAAAACACATGCGTCTACTATTTGATCTAATAAAATTCCTCAAAAAAAAAAAAAAAGGTGGTCGATTCGTTCATTGAGTGATATTCTAGTTATTCGATGTTAGCAATAGAATATATTAAAAAAATTACAACAATGGGCAAATTGTGTCTGTATGTCCTTCGATGTATGCCAAAGGACAGTTTGTCAAGTTATAGAAACATCGTCCTACTTATCAAAAACTAGGGTTCGTTCACATATGACAAAGCCCTCCTGCATGGCTCTTGTCGTAACCAAAACATATACACAAAATCTTTCGAGAAAAAAAAAAGAAAAAAAGAAAAAGAAAACATGCATAATGAAGCAAGAATAATAATATATGGATGTGACATAAAAAAAGAAAAGAATATATACCAATAAGAGATAACAATTAATGGTTTTCAAGGCACGCATATACACGCGTAAGTTTATATGTGGAAGGTACGCAGCAATCACAAAACTGTAGATAAGATTATTCATGCAAGAGAGACGACACACATAAATAAATAAATAAATGTGTTCATTTTGAAGAGAATTTAAATCTTTTTGTACGTATGAAATGGACTTGGTTGGATCATTCATGGACGGTTCTTGGCATCTCAATGAGCTCATCAACACTATTTCTCACTTGATATTAAAAAAAAAAACAAGAGATATAAATATTATGTTGTACCAAAATCAACTTTGGACGAGGGTATCTTATCTATCAGATAAAATTAGGTTTTTTTGCCAGTTGATAGAACCATATATGCTGCTAGTTTACATATATTGTTTGTTTCTTGTCCCATCAATTTTTTTTCTGACTCGTGGTTTTTGTCGAATTACGACATTCAATAATGATAGAATTAGTGCAACGTAGCTGTTTGAATGTCTTCTATTGATCGGACCCAAGTCTATGATTTTATTGCATTAGACGTCCACAAACTATGATATTGGGGTAGTAAAGTAAAGGTTTTATGTTTTTAGTGAATCATATGCAAAGTTAAACTAAATGCAGTAAGTCTTTGGGAGCCTTTTCTTTTGCAACAGATTGTTAACGATCGAAGAACTGTAATTGAAATATCAATATTATGACGACAGTCGCATAGATTTGATCGAATAACTAAAAACATCTCTTTTTGATACCAAACGATATATAAACTTCCATAGAATCACAAAAACATACAATATATATTAAGCTGCAGCTTCACTAAAAAAAGCTGAAGCTTTGGACACATTGTCCAGAAAATCGAAGACGTTCACTCCCTCCTGTCACATCTCTACTTACTACTCCGACGACTCTTTTCAAACACAAACTGATCGAGTACAAAATTGCATTACACGCACACATATATATATATATATATATAGTTAATTATTTGAGTGCAAGTGTGCTTATATATTATTTAATGTTAATGATCAGATAAGATCAGACCCATAAAGCCCCAGCTCTAGTGAGCATAGGCCTCAATGATCTTCTAAGGTGATGGCTCATCACCTCATCAACTCCTCCCACGAGCTCGCCGCCTATGAACACGGCTGGGACTGCAGGGTTCAGCCCGAGCCTAGAAAGAGCTTGCTCGATCTCCCGGCCACGTGGTATCTCATCGAGCTCGTAAACCGTTGGATTGACCCCGAAATCAGAGAATAGGGACTTAATCGTGTGGCTCATGCAGCATAGGCTCTTGCTGAAGACCACAACTGGCTTTTCGGATACCATATTCCTCACTCTCTCCATTGTTGATATTATGATGATGATGATCACTGTAATAATAACTTTTGGGCTGTTTTAATATTGAGATATTTTTCTTGTTTGGTGTGAGGAAAATGGAGGTTGTATGGGGTGGTATTTATATGTAAATCTTGGGGCTAAGGTGTTTGGCTAATTTTTCAATTTGAAAGAATATTGTTACTTGTTAGTATTCAATATCAACAATTCTTTATTACGAGTACTTTCCGATATATAGGTAAATTAAATTTAAATTTTTTATGTAGCTTTCTATGGAGCATCTGGTGAGTAGGAGAAAGATGTTGTATTTATCCATTTCGGACATCTTTTATTATATATAAATATTAACACATTTCACGTTCTTGAAAAACGAAAGATTCGAGTTCTAGTAAAGATAAATGCAATGGGGATAGAATTCCATCGCGAAACATTTTGATAAGCACGCTACACACATTATTTTTCCAAATATAACCACTTGAAAAATTAAAATCGTGAGGATTCAATATATATATATATATATATATATATTGTTTAATCGTCCAAAAAGGGTCTTTCTTACATAATATATATTGTTAGACTTAGAATATAGAAAAATGACGCTTATTAATTTTTTAATCGTCGACAAATCTCAACAGTAGTGTAGTGAAGTTCCCCGGCCTTTTGTATTCGATCGTCATCAGTTTTTCGAATTTTGGACGTCGCCCACATCTTCACGTGCAAAAAGCTTTGTTATGCTTATCATTTAGTGGAGTGTGCGCGTGGGATCTTTTAAATTAAGTTAGCATATATATATATATATATATATTAGATAAGAGCATAAATATAATGTAAGAACAAATGCCCTTATATCTCAAAGGCCAATTATAGTTTGTATAGGGTTTCCTTGCCAATTATAATTGTCTTGTTTTTTATTCTTCACATGCAAAACTGTTCGATAATGCAAAGAAAGATATTGAGCATACCACTTTCCTAAGGGTTAGAATACAAAGGTTAAATAAGGATCATAAATAAACGGCATATGACCCAAAAAGTAACAAAGTAAAAACAACGGTAATAATGCCACAGATAGATAGATCTTTCCTCCTCCAACACGAATAAGTTGTCCTCCTTACAGAGCTTAGAAACTATTCCATCAGCGATTGCTTCCTCTTCTTCGGAGTCGATTCAGAAGCAGACCGCTTAGTTGAGCTCATATTCTGCTACATTACATATAATAAAGTCAGTCTTCTAAGTAACTGAGTGAGAGGTGATATGATACATACATACCTTGACTTGTTTCTTTTCTCTTCGGGCAATTCTCTCCCTCTCCTCGCATTCTTGATTTTCCTTCTCGATCAGTTTTATAAGTGCGTCACATCTCCTCGCGAGCTCTTGAGTGGTGCGGGACTTAATGAACCAATCATAGCGAAATATTGGAGAAGAGCGAAATGCAGCCTTCAGTTCGTCCCAATTCCCATACCCCAGTTTGTGAATCGTGCATATCTGTAAAACCACACACCATTCGCCATATTATTTCAGACAATTAATAAAAAGAACGAAAAAAGAGAACTGAAGTTTGAGATGGCGATTAGGAATCTAACCATGAAACGGTCACATTCTTCGTTGAATAACTTTCCCTTGTTCTGGCCGTACTGGATTTGAAGTTCCAGCCAAGGGTTTTTGTATCTGTCCAGTTTCTTGCCAACGGCTTTCATTATCTCATCTCTCCTTGAAATTCTAGCTTCTCCCCTTTCGATGGCTTTGATAATTTTATCATAATCTGCAATAATACATTTTGCTGTTGTTAATGCACAAGCAGCAGAAAGAAAATAAAGCATACTTTCAACAATCTACTTGAAGTTCATATCATCAACCCTTCAGACAAATATAATCGAGAAATCAAATTAAAGGGCTGGTAGTTGTCTGCTTGACAAATATGCAATCCAGATTATTTTCTTTCTTGTCAGAGAACTGCTAGTATTTAATTGAAGCAACTGTTACCATTCAATTCTTTGTATCTCTGCTTGAAGACTTTTGCATATTTTTCGACTTCTTGCACCGTTTTTCCCTCAATTTCTGAAGCAATACCCCTAATGTCGTTCCGGCCATACTTTTCGCAGGCCCTTATAAAGCTGTTGAAGTCTCGTTTGCTCCATGAAGAAAATCCCTACAAATAACAACAATGAGGCTAAGCAGGGCCCGTTTAAATGCTCCAATATATGGATGATACTATTGTCGAAAATTTCTAACTTCTTCAAGTAGCCTCTCCTTCTCTTCCTGTTCTTCAGCAGTCAATGGGTCTCCTCCTGTGGAGAGCAGAACAGATAAAGAGGATGGCTTAAGAGAAAAAGGAAATTGAAAAGTAGGAAATCAAAACCATATCAAAAGGGGAGGAAACCTTCTGTTTCATCGACGTCAAAGGTATCTTTTACTTGATTTCTCTGTTGCATATGCTTGATAGAGAAATAGGTAGAATAAGACAGTAGCAGATACCAGAAAAAAGGGGGGGGGGGAAGGATATGCAGAACACTCACAATAATGTGCCGAACTTCTTTTTCATACAGCTCATTAAGTCGCTGTGAGTTGAAGAACTGAAAATCATGCCTAATATATAAAATGTTAAACCACATTAAATGTTTAGATCAAACAACTGTTATAATTAAAAAAAAAAAAGTCCAAACAATGCTCACAATTGTGGCATTCCCGGAATTCTAGGCTCTTTAAGCCTTGCAGGAACATTTTGGCGCATTGTCTGCTTGAAGTACTCTGACTCGGAGTAACTGAAAAACGATTAAAATATCTCAGTATAACTGATGAAACGAATGAATCTATAAAGTGATTATGATGCGTACTTCCGTTTCCTTTCTCTTTTGGCTGGTTCAGTCCAATTTTCACTAACGAGTTTCTTCAAGTCCACCTTATTATCATCCTAATAGGTAGAAGGAAAGACGGGCATGCATTAGAACAAAGCCAGGGTGATGAATCACTATTACGGTACCACAATATATCAAGGAGTGTACCTTATCATCGTTGAAAGCATACAAATCGGCAGCTGCAGAAGGTACAATGGCTCATATTAGGAGTGCCAAAAGTAACGTTCAGATAACTGAATATGACAAAAACACGTGTTTTGAAGGTTGTTTTCTTCTTTTCTTTTTTATGTTCTGCAGTTCTTTGTTTCTATTGGTATTTGGCTGTAAGGTCAGCCAGTATAAGAAGCTTACTGTCATCCATCTTGAACTTAATGGCATCTTCAGTGAACTTGGTCATTTTAGCATCAAGTTCAGCTGTTGCCTCTTCTCCCTTGGCGATAATTCTGTCTATATCTTCGTCGGTGATTGTGCTATCTTTGGAATGGAAAACCATTTCCGCACCAAATCTCACCATATGAAGTAGCTCATCCTTATTAACAGCTGCATGACATAAGATAATATTTTTAAGAATGTTATATTTTCAGCACTTGCAGAACCGTAACAGTCTATCGAATGACAAAATAAGACAGTGCATAAAGGACTTACTCTTTTGCTCTGCAAGTCGCCCTTGCTGGATAACTAAGGCATCAAGAGCGAGCTTTTTATAGGCCCTTTCAATCACTTTTTCCTCAATTGTGTTCTGCAAAAAGATCATTTCATACAAACCATAATAATAAAGTTCTACTAATCCTAGCAGTGTAAAACAAGACAAACCTCAGTGCAGAACCGGAAAACTTGGACTTCCTTCTTCTGTCCAATTCTATGTGCACGATCCTGTGCCTGCAAATCAGCTTGTGGATTCCTGCCATGCATCAGAGCCCGGGATCTCAATGTTAAAACATAAAAATTTGGTCAACAAAGCATCAAAAGAAGCAGCGGAGAAGCTCACCAATCACTATCATAGAGAATGACAACATCAGCAGTAGCAAGGTTGATACCAAGACCCCCTGCCCTGGTTGACAATAGAAAGACAAATTTTTCACTTCCTGGCTTGTTGAAGGCTTCGATGGATGCATCCCGGTCTTCTCCACCAGTGTTTCCATCAATGCGACAGTAATAATACCCTCGATACATCAAGTAGTCTTCAAGAATGTCTAGCAGCCTAGTCATCTGTTGTACAATATAAAATGTAATTTATCGAAGGAAATTTATAGGAAAACACAAAAACAAGACATCGTAAAAGATTCACAAACTAATTAGACTGAAGGAGGGTAAATGGCAATTGAAATATCCACTAAGGACACTCAGTAACGTACCTGTGAGAATATTAAAACCCTCGAGTCTCGCTCCTTTAGTTTAGGAAGTAACTTGTCAAGAAGAACCATCTTCCCTGCAATTATTTTAAAAGCTATCAAATAAGACAGAAAAGGGAAACGGGAGGTCGTCAAAAATAAAAAAACTGTCATTTCCTATGTCAGTAATTTGCATAAAAAAGCATACCGGCATTTTCTATGAGGTGCTCTCCAGTGGTATAAGGAGGACCAGGTTCAGCACCTTGAAATAGATACGGATGATTACAGCATTTTCGAAGCTGCATGGCAACATTAAGCAGACGCTTGCGTTCTCCACCAGCATTTACAACTTCAAGATCTTTCTGCAATAATGTGCGATAGTACTGCTTTTGCATCTGAGACATGCCGACTTTAAGTATTGTCTCCTTTTTTGGAGGTAAACCTTTCTCCACATCAGATTTTAACCTTCTTAGAAGGAAAGGCTTAAGAACCTGCAAGATCGTCAACAAAGAGAACAAAATATAGTAATTATTCAGTCAGGTAAAAATTACTCAAAGAAATTCCCTATATTTCTTAAGAATGATTGAATATATATTAATGCAAATCGATTTGATATGGAAAAAAATGATATGTCATGCATCACCAATAAACTTAATGCTGGCTCTATCTATGCTGGCAAAGACTAAGTCGTCATCTGCCATTCAATTTCAGCATGACAAGATGTGGCATACCTTGTGAAGTTGCTGGACAACTTCCTCCTGATCATTTTCACCAGAAATTTGGAACCACTCATCAAAAGCCTCCGCAGAGCTAAATATTTCTGGGAGCAGAAAGTTGAGAAGAGCCCAGAGTTCATGGAGATTATTCTGCAGAAAACAAATTCACATAATGTATAGAAAAGAGGTCTCAAATAGAAAGCCTAGTAAATGCAACAAAACATAATTTCCAATCCCACCGATATGAGAAAATCATTTTCAATAAATAACACATTTACACAACTTAGACATTATGACTTTGCGATAATACCTGCAGAGGTGTTCCTGTAATGAGAAGGCGATAGTTAGTGTTATATTGTCTCATTGTTTTTGAAAGAAGAGAATTCTCATTCTTGATTCGATGAGCTTCATCAATGATAATATAGCGCCAGCTAAATCGGCGCAGTGTATTCTTCTCTTTTATGGCCATCTCAAAGCTAGTGACACAAACATCAAACCTTCCCGCGACAAGCAATTCTTCCCGTATATATTTCTGGAAGTTAATGCAACCCAAATAAAATAACTGGATACATGCGCAAATGAGAAGTTGTGTTGATGTGGAGCTTACTCTTTCATCAGGATTTCCAAGAAACTTGACAGCACGCAGAATAGGACAAAATTTCTTTATCTCATTCATCCAATTCCCAAGAGTAGATTTGGGGGCAACAACCATGTGAGGGCCAGTAATCTTTCTGAACTCATGTAAGTAGCCTAGCAAAGAGATTGTTTGCAATGTTTTACCAAGCCCCTATATTGCAAGAAAAAACCATCAGCAGCATAGTCCTTGGGAACCAGGAGACATAATAAATGGTAGTATGTTTAGTACCATTTCATCAGCAAGTATGCCATTAATTCCATTCTCATACAAACGTATCATCCAGTTTAAGCCAGCCAGCTGGTAATCTCTCATCTTACCCTGTATACCTTCATATACGTAAAATATATAAGAAAATACGGTCAATAAAATAAAAATTCAACTAATTCAACACCACATTTATTGGAAGATCAAACCAGATCATTGAGGACAGTGAATATCAGTTTTTCTAATCAAGTTCAAGTTGCACCATTAGTTAAAAAAATCAGCACGTGAAATGTAGGTAATTATAACGGAAGGAAAATCTTCTCACAAGATGGCTGTGTCACCAGCCTTGTATGTGCAGCGCCAGATAAGCCGTTTTCTTCTTCTTTGAGACATTCTTCATCTTCCTCCTGTTCAGTCATCTTAGAAGCATGGCGACCCCTACAAAATTCACAAAAAACTTCAATGGTGAAAAGGAAAAAGAAGTAAATGAGGTGACAGTTAAGAACTTATCCACTTTTGAGAAAAAACTAACCAAGAAATTAGATCCACAATTAACGAACAGACATAATTTAAGAATTGTGCCATGGATACAAAAGATTATATAAAAAGCTGTTCAACAAATCTTGTCTGAACAGAAGGCAAACTGATCGTGTATGTCGCGGACTATGAAATTTATCCCAACGGTTGTTAGATTGTGCTTTTTTTCAATATCATATATACGTATATATAATTATTAGTAGTTAACAATCAATGAATATGCCTTCTGTCTAACAGCTATTTTTAAAAGGTAGATCATTAAACTAAAATAAGATGTTGGCCCACAAAGCCGCGCCATTCTATCAAGAGTCAGACGTTTAACCCACTTGGAGCCTTGGAGGAATAAACAAGCTACTGACAGAACTATCCCGAATCTTATAAGCATTAAAGAGCATTGGCAGTTTCGCAGGAACCACACAAGGCATAACGAACCTTCCTTTTGCCTTCTTTTGAGAGGCAGGCTGATCGCCCTTTGCAAAATGCGCAAATAACTCCGTCTGCTGCAAGAGATAATTCAAGCGACCATTTCCATTTTTGTTCTGTCCAAAGAAAACCATTTTAGCATGAGAATATTGCAAAATATGGCACAAGAACAATCAAATCATATTGCCACACACACCATATCAGCATCGACAGAAGCATTCTGCGCATCCAAAATTTCTTGAATTTTTTGCTTCTTCAACGTCTGCATTTCTTTCAGCCTTGCTTTTTCCCGTTTAGCAACTTCATTTACACTTGTACCACCATCCTGATTAGGATAAAAAATCTCAGCCCAAAATGTCCAGCATACTAACCAGCGAAACAAAACACCAAACTCAATTAAAAATTAACTCCAAAACCTTCGGAAAGACAAGACCAATCTTATTCAACCAACTAAAATAGAAGTTCACAAAATTCGTTAATCACATGCAAAACAAATTTAAGAATCCACAAAAAACAAAAAAGAAAAAGAAAAAAGAACTACACTAAAATAAATACCATCACACTTCCAACCTTTCATTCTCAGAATCATAAAATATTGAAAAATTCGTCGCAAATAATAAAGAAATCAACGGTAGCAAAAAACGTAAGCTTGACTCATCAATGATAACAGTAAACACGAAATGAAAACACAGATCTCTCAATTTTAAAAAAGGAATATCATCACACTAGAAAAGGAAAAGAGGATTCGCAGAACGATACATCGTTATCGTCCTCCTCTTGGACAACATCGTCTGTGTCCACGTCATCTTCGGAATCATCAGCGGATCGAGCGACCGCTTCGAGCTCTTCCTCGTCGACGACCTCCTCCTCCTCCGCCTCGTTGGCCCGAAAGTCGAGCTCCGAGTCATCGGACGTCGAATCGTAGTCCTCGCGCTCCCTCGAGGGTTTCGCCATTGTCTTTAAAATTAAAATTAATAGGATCCGCTCAAAAAGGAAAGAGAAGCTAGGCTTGGAGCTGCCGAGAATTGGAATACTACACCTGCCATTTGCGTCTAGTGTGTACGTATAATTGTATCGTTTGGGGCTAAATTGTAATTTTCGATATTTACTGGGTTCTATTTCCCGCCTTTTGGGGAGATAAAAAGGAAAAATATCTGAGTTTCCTTTGGATTGGGCCATGATTTGTACTCCGTTCTAAACCTACGTCAGGCCCATAAATAGCTCATAAATGGCAAAGTCTTCAACTTTAATAAATTCTTTAAAATAATAAAATCTCCAAATCCCGACTTCGACCTTTGTAAAAAATCATCAAATTCGATAAGATAATAAGATAATAATTTTTTGAAAAATCTTTTTATAAATATTAGGTCTAATTAAAACTCTAAATTAATAATTCATAAAATATTACAATTATAAATACTACGGTGATTTACCAAATATTAATATATTGTTACTTGAGTTTTCTTAAAATTTAAATCTAATTGAATTTAATCCCTAACTTTTTTAATTGCAGCTAAGAGTTCAAGTGTCGAGTTTTCTAGCTGCATCATATTCAAATCAACGAAAATATTCACAAAAAAGCACATTAGGCATCCATAAATATAATCAATGAAGCATATATGAATTCATTTATTTTCAATACATACTAAATTTGTTGAAATTAACAAATCTCTCTTTTAATTAATAAAATATTAATTTATCGATATATTAATATCCTCTAAATTAATAAAATTTCATGGTCCCTAAGTTATTAATTTATAGAGGTTTTACTGTAAATAGTATTTTTTTCATACTCGATGTTCTAATATATAAATGTATATAATGTTAGTTAATTATAATGTAAAATATAATAAATTAAAAGGTAAGGATAAAATGATAATTAATTAAAAATAGATGGGTAAAATTAGAAATATTAAAATACATACGAAATTGAACAGTTTTTATCCCGTCTTGAAACCTTGGTAAAAGAGTATAGATAAGTCACATCAACTTGTATTGAAATCATGCTCGTGATATCTTTACATCGAGGTCAAAAGTTCGATTCTACTTAAACTCATTAACTATCGTATTCTGTATGAAATCAATACGATACATACAGAATAAAGGGAGGCTGAAAGTCGGACCGTTGCACGGCTGAAGATAATGTTCAGATTCAACTTGAACATGTTCGGATTAAATTTAGACCGAACTTAGTGAGAGTATTGGGATTAAATAGTTATGACCAGCTAATCAAAATATCGATCCTCCCATTAAAAAAAATCTTAGGTGGGAGATATATATATATATATATTTAAATCTTTGTAAATTAAATGGATATCACCTAAAAGAGACTTCTTGATACAAAATCATGCCGGCGATACATATTTAATTCAAATAAATGGCGACGGTAGTATCGAAACTTCTATTATATTATTAACGAAAGAGGGTTCCAATCTCTTTACACCAACTACGTCGATTTTTTTTGTTTTTTTATTTTTTTGTTTTTTTTAAGGAAATGGATTCTTTCCTTCGATTATCATCCATGGAAGAGAAGCAAGAAATGGCGAGCATCCTCATGTTTCCATGGCTGGCTCACGGCCATATATCTCCCTTCTTCGAACTAGCCAAACGACTCTCGGCAAGAAGCTTCAAGATTTATATTTGCTCGACTCCCATAAACCTCGATTCGATCGGCGCGAAAGAATCGCCGATCGAATTGGTGGAGCTTCACGTGCCGCCGTCGGACCAGCTACCGCCGCACATGCACACGACGAAGAACTTGCCTTCACATCTCATCCCAAACCTCATACAGGCTTTTCAGGAATCAAGCGCGAGCTTTGCCCAAATATTGGATGCTAAAAAGCCCGATTTGGTCATATACGATATCTTCCAGCCATGGGCTCCGATGATTGCTTCGTCCAAAGGCATACCTGCGGTTTGCTTTGGGGTCGGAGGTTCTGTCTCGTTTGCTTATTACCACCATCTGTATACGGCTGCGAGGGACGGTGGCAGCCGCCGCAACTTTCCGTCTGAGACGGTCTATTTGATGGGCCACGAGAAGATCGATCTCGTAGGTCGCATCATTCCGTACTTGAAAGACGCCGACTTGGAGGAGTTTGGCTTCGGAAACTTGGCACGGTCAAGTGAGATTATTCTGATGAAGAGCTGCCGAGTGGTTGAAGAGAAGTACGGCGATTACCTTTCTGGGCTGTGTAAGAAGGAGGTGCTCACCACTGGCCCGCTCGTCTCCGACCAATCCGAACAATCCGACGGCGGAGATACGCTGAAATGGTTAGGCGGGAAAGATCGGTTTTCGACTCTGTACATCTCCTTCGGCAGCGAGCACTTCTTGTCCGAGCAAGAGATTCAAGAAATAGCGAAGGCCTTAGAGCTGTGTCCCCATGTTAACTTCATATGGGTCATCAGGTTTGCACCTCACGGCGCCGCCCACAGCAGCACCATAGACCAAGTGCTGCCTCGGGCATTTCTCGATAGGACGAAAGAGAGGGGAATGATTATTACGGGCTGGGCGCCGCAGCAGAAGATCTTAGCTCATCCTAGTATAGGTGGTTTCTTGAGCCACTGCGGTACTAATGCTATCACCGAGGCAATGATCTTCAGCGTGCCCGTCGTAGCCGTGCCCATGAAATACGAACAGCCCTTAGCTGCTCGATTGGTGGTAGAGGCCGGCTTTGCTACTGAAGTTGTTGGAAAGCCGGCGGTGAAGGAAGGGGTTTATACTTATTATAACGGAGAAGAAATTGCAAAAGGTTTAAACACAGTGTTTGCAGAGAAGGAAACTGCTGAAAGTCTGAGGAATAGAGCTAAGGAGTTGAGCCAAAAGATAAAGGAAACTGAAGAAGATGAAGTGAGTCATTTAGCAGAACGACTCTTTAAGCTATGCATCAAGTATAAGCAGAGCAGACATTGTTAGCTTCTTATGCACCTTCAAGCTTAAATAATTTCCCAGAATAATGTAATGTATGTGCCTTTGTATGAGAGGGAGTTATTACAAAGCGTGTCTGCAATTCAAAACCTTCCAAGGTTCCATAAATCACATTTAGTCACGTGGTGGAAACTTTGTGCTAGTACGAATTTTCGAAGATGAGGTGGAACACCACCATGGGTAGAATCTACTGTCGATCTTTGCTGTTTGAGATTTTCTGCTGCGTAGCAACTGTCCTATATATTCTTTTGTTCTGCGTCCATGATGTTAGGACAAGGAGAGTCTCTCTGCATTACATAACTAATACTTCATGGAAGAAGAAAAGCTGAGCATACTCATGCTTCTTCCATACTTGGCCCATGGCCATATGTATCCCTTCTTCGAACTAGCCAAGAGGCTCTCGGCCAGAAACTTCAAAATCTACATCTGCTCATCCCCCGCCAACCTCGAATCCATCGACAGAAAAGAAGCAGAAGCTTCGTCGATTGAACTAGTGGAACTCACCGTGCCATCCTCGCCCAAACTACCACCGCACATGCACACGACCAAGAACGTGCCCATACACCTCGTGCTAGCCCTCTTCCAAGCCTTTCAGGACTCAAGCGCCAGCTGTCGCCAGGTCTTAGAAGCCAAGAAGCCTGACATGGTGATATACGATTACTCCCCGGCGTGGGCCCCGAGGCTTGCTTCGTCGAAAGGCATACCCGCCGTTTTCTTCGGGATCGTAGGTTCAACCCCTTATGCATATCACTTGCATCACCATCCAATAACGAAGAACGGTAATAATCCTCCTTTCCCTTCTGATGCGATTTATTTGATGGATCATGAGAAGTACAACAACGTAGAGGACAAAGATTCCCTCTGGGATATATTGTTCGGAAACTTGCCGCGGTCTAGCGAGATTGTTATTATGAAGAGCTGCAGGGCGGTCGAAGGGAAGTACGTCGATTACCTATCGAGCTTGTCCGAGAAAGAGGTGATCACCACCGGCCCGCTTATCTGCCACTACGGAGCCGATGGGTCTGAACCCGCCGCCGCCGCCGATGCCGACGACATCTTGAAATGGCTGAGCGGGAAAGATGGGCTTTCGACCCTATACGTCGCCTTTGGCAGCGAGCACTTCTTGACTGCTAGGGAGATTCAAGAAATAGCAAAGGGCCTAGAGCTGTGTGCCTACGTTAACTTCATATGGGTCGTTAGGTTTTCGCCCCACGAAGCTCTCAAGCACCATAGGCCAAGTGCTGCCGCGGGAATTCCTCGATGGGACGAAAGAGAGGGGATGATTATTACAGGGTGGGCGCCGCAGCAGAAGATCTTAGCCCATCCTAGCATCGGCGGTTTCTTAAGTCACTGCGGTACGAATTCCATCACCGAGGCAATGGTCTTCGGCGTGCCTATCATAGCCGCTAGATTGTTGGTCGAGGCCGGTTTAGCGACTGAAGTTTACCGGAAGACCAGCGGGGACTGGGATGGATTTTCAATTATTACATGGGAGAAGATATCGCAAAAGGTATAAACACAAAGTGTTTGCGGAGAAAGAATTCGGCAAAGGTCCGGGGAAGAGAGCAAAGGAGTTGGGCCAGAAGATTAAGGAAAACGAAGAAGATGAACTGAGCTATGCATCAGAAAAACTCTTTAAGCTGTGCATTAAGTATAAGCAGACAAGACTACTTCATTAGCTTGATGTAATAACGTAATCGCCATTTGTTTGTACGACGATAATGTAATGTATGCATCTGTAGTGTGGTTTTTTTTTTTGCATCGCCATACATAATAATATTATAATCAATGGTTATCCACCGTGTGAAAATCTTTCTAATTTAACCACGTGTATTTAAGACTCAGACGCTGAGAACCTACGATCCTCCGAACAACACTGCTGATGAAGAAAGACTCAAGACGATAGCATTCGGCGGTTATTTGATGCAGTGATGATGATCGATGGCTCAAATGGATAATTTTACACCATATACGTCCACTAAAAGTAAGTCTATTTTGTAAATGAATTAGGGAAGAAGAAAGTGAAGAATGAGTTTCAACAAGGCTAACTAGAAGGTTTTCTAACTCCAACTAGATCTTAGGGGCTTGTTAATGTTGGGAAGGGTGATGGGGCCCGTGGTGGAATTCGGGCCCGAATAGGCTCGTTACAACTTAATAAGTGGGGCCCACGAGGCGGTAATTTTGCCTAGAAAATAATAATAAGAAATAAGAATAGTCAACTTCTTACTGTTTCACAATTTTATACTCAGTCGTCTTTCTGCCGTGCACTTCTCATTGGGTTTGCAACTTCAATATGCGTTGTTTTAGTTCTCCAACCTTGCAAAACCCTTCATTTTGGGTTCTTTTAACATAAACAGCGGGTATGTGAACGAATAATCTTACTATTTAATTGGACCACATCACTCTTGAATGTAATTCTCGAATGAATTAAAATTTTCACTATAATAAAAAATTATAAAACTCTCACACTTTTATTGCTCCCTCTGTTTTGAAAAACAAATCATTTTATATTTTTTTTGTTTTTAAATAGAAGTGGTTTTGTTATTTTTTTTTAAAAAAAATTAGCTTGTATATTTCCAATTTTACCAATCATCGTAAATTTAGTGCAACTTTATTTAATATTTTAGTAAATATCAAAACTATGAATTTCTGCAACCTATGACTTTCTGTTTTAAACTGATAGATACTATAGTAAAAAAACAATGGAACTTGTAAAATAATTTAACATGTTTTATTTAACCTCTTTTTTTTTTTGGTTACGTTGGATTCAGAATTAATAATTTTAACACATTTTTAGAATTGTTAATTTGTTAATTTATTTTAATTAACCCATTGAATTCAACAATATATTTATTAATTTATTTTTATATATTTTTAGATTAATCGACACTTTTAGGCTTAAATTAAAAAGTTATTAATATTTAACTTATTTAGAATAAATAATGTTCATATAAAAAATATTAACATTTTTTAATTATCAATATTAATATTTAAATTATTTTTTAAAAAAAATATATTCAAACAAATAATTATTGGAAAAGTTTTGGGAATTGATTTAGATAAATACACTAATACATATTGATTATATTTATATACCATTCCTTGATAAAAGATAATATAGATATACATAATATATGTGATAGTTTCCATGTTAACATATTTTTGCGAATTGGAGAATTAAATATATTTATTGAGAGAGTGGTCTTATTGTGACATTAATATATAAGAATATATAAATAGTAAATAAATGCAGGTCAATCAATATTGAAAACTATACATTATTAATAGGGGTGTATAGGAAATACCCATTATATATATATATATATATATATATATATATTCATACTACTTGCCTCGTGGTAGGTGGAAATCAATAGGAACCCACTTGTATTATAAATGTTATATTATTATATTACATTATTGAGGTACGTTGGTTTGTCTGCCACTGAAACCTTTCAGTTTCATTCAACGCAAGCATTGATGGTGCCTTAGTGTAGCTGAAAGAGTGAGGGCAGCCCACTTCACAACTATCTTTAACAACCATGTAATAAAACTGTAAGCCAAAGTTACGGCGGTGGCCCTTGTACTATTATTACCACTACTTTGAGAGCTAGTACGAATTTTCGAAGATGAGGTGGAACATCACAAGGGGATGCAATCGACGGTCGATCTTTGCTGTCTAGATTTCCACCTCCTGCCGCAGAACACAGTTATTATGTCGGTGATTCAAAGGAAAGAGAGAGGTCCATATCTATATTTATAATACCCTTTTTGCACGCTCTACTTCCCAAGAAAGGGACAAGGCGATAGAACTAATTCATGGAGGAAGAAAAGTTGAGTATCCTCATGCTACCATACTTGGCTCATGGCCATATGTATCCCTTCGTCGAACTAGCCAAGAGGCTCTCAGCTAGAAACTTCAAAATCTACATCTGTTCATCCCCCGCTAACCTTGAATCCATCGACAGAAAAGAAGCTCAAGCTTCGTCGATCGAATTAGTGGAACTCACCGTGCCATCGTCGCCGGAGCTGCCGCCGCACATGCACACCACCAAGAAACTTCCGCCGCACCTCATCCTAACCCTCTTTCGAGCCTTTGAGGACTCAAGCGCCAGCTTTCTGCAGATCTTGGATGCTAAAAACCCTGATATGGTGATATACGACTTAGCCCCGGCGTGGGCCCCGAGGCTCGCTTTGTCAAAAGGTATACCTGCTGTTTTCTTTGGGATCGTAGGTGCTACGACGTTTGCTTATCATTACCACCATCATCCAAGAACGAAGGGAGGTCATAATACTTTCCCTTCCGAGGCCATTTATTTGCTGGATCATGAGAGCTTCAAAGACGGCGAGGACAAAGATTCTATATGGGATATGTACTTCGGAAACTTGGGACGGTCTGGCGAGATTGCTCTGATGAAGAGCTGCAGAGCCGTCGAAGGGAAGTACGTCGATTATCTATCGACCTTGTGCGAGAAAGAGGTGATCACCACCGGCCCGCTTATCTGCTACGACGGGTCTGAACCTTCTGAAGCCGACGGCGAGATCTTGAAATGGCTGAGCGGGAAAGAGAGGTGTTCGACTCTATACATCTCCTTCGGCAGCGAACACTTCTTGTCCGAACAAGAGATTCAAGAAATAGCAAAGGCTTTAGAGCTTAGTGCCCACGTTAACTCCGTATGGGTCATTAGGTTTGCACCCCACGAAGCTCGCCGCACCTTAGACCAAGTGCTGCCGCGGGAATTCCTCCATGGGACGGAAGAGAGTGGGATGATTATTACAGGGTGGGCGCCGCAGCAGAAAATCTTAGCCCATCCTAGCATCGGCGGTTTCTTGAGTCACTGCGGTGCTAATTCTATCACCGAGGCGATGATCTTCGGCGTGCCTATTATAGCCATGCCCATAAAATACGAACAGCCCATAACTGCGAGATTGCTGGTCGAGGCCGGTATTGCAACTGAAGTTGTCGGAAAGCCGGCGGGGAAAGGATGGGTTTTAAACTGTTTTATGGGAGAAGACATTGCGAAAGGTATAGACAAAGTGTTTGCGGAGAAAGAATTCGGCGAAGGTCTGAGGAAGAGAGCGAAGGAGTTGGGCCAGAAGATTAAGGAAAGGGAAGAAGACGAACTGAGCTACGCAGCTGAACAACTCTTGAAGCTAGGCATCAAGTATAAGCAGACAAAACTACTTCATTAAGCTTGGAAGTTGTAATGGCCGCCCTGTATGAGAATAACAATATGGTATCTTTGCATGGTTTAATTACTGCAGTTGTCCCCCATTTCTCTGTATGACAATAATGTAATAATCTTCTTCCTCATTTAGCATTAAAAGAACCCACCTACCTCTCCCTCCACCGTCTAATTCCTCACAGTTGGGTGGACTTTTCCATAGTTTCATAGGTGTCGGTCATTGCCTCTGGACAGAGTTCATCCTAAAAATGGAGAAAGAAAGCTAAAGATCTTAGTATTCTGATGGTTGTCTCATGTCCACATATTCCCATTGCAGGCATCATCGTCTTCTCCGTGGGCTTAGGAGGTTGCAAGACAGCCAAACATACCTTTGTTGGAAAAGGTGTGGGCCCCACGTTGGTCGGGAATAAAGTCGGACCCATGGGTCGGACGGGTCCATTCAGGAATTATGACAACGAATAAAATTACCGTAAGATTGGTATGCTCGACTTCACGTGGAAAACCTCCTACTAACCACGGGGAAAAGCTATCAGTGGTCGTAGAAAATTCATTGTATGAAAGATTGCACAGTTTGTTTTAGTTCCACCTTAATTCCCAAAAACATCTACGCAAATTTTACCTATTAATTTTAACTCTCGTCCAAGGAAACTTTAACCCGAGGTAAAAATTAAAAGACTCGGTGAACAGCAATATAACCCTCCCTCGAACTAAGTTGCTGTATATTTTTCGAATGAGTTTATGACAAAAAAAATAAAAAATAAATAATAATGAAAATCTCCGAGGCTATTCATCTTTTTTTTTTTTTTCAATCTCAAGGTATCCTTACTCGACCTCGCTAGTCCCTAAATACCAGCGTGAACTTGCACCAATAGACTTGGCGGAGGTGATTTTATGACCAAAAAATAAAAAATAATGAAAATCTCCAAGGCTCTTCATCTTTTTTTTTTGTTGTCACGAGGTATCTCACTCGACCTGGCTATGGGCTAGTCCCTAAATACCGACGTAGGCTTGCGCCACACAGACCTGACGGAGGTTTAATTGCGCCATACACTCTCATGGTGGGACTAATCCCCGTGACCAGATAAATACGTTCCAAAATAAGTTTCATAGTCATGAGAAATAAATTTCATGTGGAATATAAATTTCATGTGGAATACTCGAATTTGGTGGTTAGTAACTTAACCGCTTAAAAAATTTCAAGACCACTCAATTAGAGCAAAATAACGTTATCACATAATTAATATGTCGATTCTATCATAAATTGGCTCGAGCCCATTAATAAATAGGATGGACCCATCGCATTATTAGCACGTGATTTTTTAATGGCCTCAAAATCGACGGTAAGTTTTCCTGATGCATATCTTATAAGCCTTCTTGGGTTTTGTTCCGTCGGTGGATCAAGAAAAGAGACGATTCTCCTCTCTCTCGGTATGAGATCATCTGTTCCATATGTATGTTCCCATATAATATTCCACCAATCAAATAATGACACATGTTCATTCCCATGATTCTATCCATCCCCATGATTAAATAAGCGGACACGTGTCAACACCGGATTGATGGAACACCAAATGGGAACACACAAATGAAACAGATGAAAAATTGACCATCCTCTCTCTATGTATATATATACTACACCCATTTGTAGGACTTTAAGGATTAGGAGAGCCTCTTTGCAATATATAATAACTAATCATTCATTCATGGCAGAAGAAAAATTGACCATCCTCATGCTTCCATTTTTGGCTCATGGCCATATGCATCCCTTCTTCGAACTAGCCAAGAGGCTCTCAGCTCGAAACTTCAAAATCTACATCTGTTCATCCCCCGCAAACCTCGAATCCATCGACAAGAAAGAAGCTGAGGCGTCGTCGATGGAACTAGTGGAGCTCGCCGTGCCGTCCTCGCCGGAGCTGCCGCCGCACATGCACACCACCAAGAACCTGCCGCCGCGCCTCATGCCCAAACTCCTTCAAGCGTTTAGGGACTCGAGCGCCAGCTTTCTCCAGGTCTTGGATGCTAAAAACCCTGATATGGTGATCTACGATTTCACCCCGGCGTGGGCCCCGACGCTTGCTTCGTCCAAAGGCATACCTGCTGTTTTCTTTGGGACCGTAGGTTCTACACAGTTTGCTTATCACTATCACCACCGTCCAGGAGCGGACAGCGGCGGCCTCTCCGCCGCCTTCCCTTCGGAGGCGATTTATCTGCTGGACCACGAGAGCTTCAATAGCGCCGAGGACGGAGATTCTCTCTGGGATTTGTATTTCGGAAACTTGGCAAGGTCGTCTACTGAGGTTGCTCTGATGAAGAGCTGCAGGGCGGTTGAAGGGAAGTACGTCGATTATCTATCCACCTTGTGCGAGAAAGAGGTGATCACCACCGGCCCACTGGTCAGCCACGACGGTTCTGACGGTTCTGAGGCCGACGCCGACGTCTTGAAGTGGCTGAGCGGGAAAGATGCGGGTTCGACTCTATACATCTCCTTCGGAAGCCAACACTTCTTGTCTGCCGGCGAGATTCAAGAAATAGCAAAGGCTTAACAGCTGTGTCCCCATGTTAACTTCATATGGGTCATTAGGTTTGCGCCTCAAGACGCTCTCGCCACCTTAGACCAAGCGCTGCCGCGGGAATTCCTCGACAGGACGAAAGAGAGGGGGATGATTATTACAGGGTGGGCGCCGCAGCAGAAGATCTTAGCCCATCCTAGCACCGGCGGTTTCTTAAGCCACTGCGGTGCTAATTCCATCGGCGAGGCGCTGATCTTCGGCGTTCCTGTGATAGCCATGCCCGTGAAATACGACCAGCCCTTGAATGCGAGAATTATGGTCGAGGCCGGTCTAGCAACTGAAGTTGATGGGAAGCCAGCGGGGAATGGATGGGTTTTAAACTATCATGAAGGAGAAGATATTGCCAAAGTTATAAACAAAGTGTTTGCAGAGAATGAATTCGGCCAAGGTCTGATAAGGAAGAAAGCAAAGGAGTTGGCTCAGAAGGTTAAGGAAACTGAGGAAGATGAAATGAGCCATGCAGCAGAACAACTGTTGAAGCTATGCATCAAGTATAAGCAGGCCAGACTCATTCATTAGCTTTGAATTTGATTATTCCTTTAATGTCGTCCGTGATGATTTGTGCTTTTCCGTCGTTTGCATGAGAATAAACGTACTGCATGTATGTTTGGTTTATTGTAGTTGTCCTCAGTCATTTAAGGCTCTCATTTGTTTGTATGCGTCTGTCATCTTTAGCCTTTCTTCTTGCATCTATTATGAAGATAGGAACGCTTTATTACCTCCCATCAATGCGACGATTAATGCTGTCTGAAGGGTGGCGATGTGGTGATGACGAAGAGATTGGCTGTTGCGGCATTTCTAACCTCGGTGTTGAATCGAGTGAGATAAATGTCGACAAAAGAAAATACGAGAAAAACGATTTACGTGGTTCACCCAAAGTCTGGGCTACGTCAACCAATCGATCTATCTTTCACTATATCAGCGGAGAACAATTCAAACGACGTAAAATATATCACCAAAAGCGCAACAACATATTCTGAAATCGATATACTTCCAAACGACGACCCCGAATCTAAAACTCGCCAGTCAGATTAACAATCCACGAATCAAAATTTTAGAATGATCAGATAACGATTGATCTCCCAAACGTCCAAAATACAAAAGTTGTGCAGCAGAGAGGAGAAAAGATGCCGGAAATATTATGGTTTTTTTTTTTTATAGTTTCTCTCGTGTAATAATGTTATTTTACTCGCTTTTAGTACATTAGCCACGGCATCTCCGTGCGACTTGGCGTACTTCTGCGTATCGTAAAGCAGCGAACGGCGTCACAGTCCGACATTATGTACCTGCGCAGATCAAGATAAATATTTCGACCCTCGAAAAAAAAAAAACAGAAAAGCGTAAAAGTCGCTTCAATCAAAACCCGTGAGTGAAATCCCCATTCCCCACGAGCAGTCTTGGTCAGCAAATCATAGTCGGCACAATTAGGGACTCCATTGAAGAGGTTGTAAGCGCACATTATCCCGCTGGCTCTCGACTTCTCCACGCAGCTGCGGAGAAGCGGCTAAAACGTGTTGGCCATGTCCTACTTCGTTACATGCGGCAAAACGAATTATAAACCTTAAAAGAAGTTTTTTTTTTTTGGCATTTAAACGTATTCAGCACGTATGTATATGTGCGTGTACGTGGGCATCGAATGAGAAACGAATGGTTCCCTTCCAGTCGGTCAAGTCTACGCCGTAAGGTGCTTGCAGCTGGCCGAGACGCGAATGAGGTCGTTTTCCTTCAGCTGGCCGCCTTCGAAGCTGTCGCCTTGGATTCCTCGGACGAAGGAGACGGCGTATTTGCTCGT
The DNA here is from genome assembly GCA_028392965.1 of Lindernia subracemosa. NCBI lineage: Eukaryota > Viridiplantae > Streptophyta > Magnoliopsida > Lamiales > Linderniaceae > Vandellia > Vandellia subracemosa. Next base: position 901,112 of record JAQPCC010000046.1, read on the forward strand.
CGGCAATGGGTCTTTGCCGGGGGTTCTTGGTATGAATTTAATACGATATATACAGAATAAAGGGAATAGTCCTGCTAAAAGTCGGACCGTGACATAGCGGAGAGATTTAACTAAATTCGAACTTAGTCAATCAAAATGTCGAAATACGATAACGTTGAGAATCCTCGGATTAAAAAAAAAAGTTACGTGGAACATATATATATATATACACGTATATATTTAAATCTTTGTAAATTAAATTGCTATCTCTATGAAGGAGACTTCTTGATACAAAATCATGCCGAGCCGGCCTATACATAATATACTTAATTCAAATAAATGGCCAATGAATGATTGAAACTTCTATTATGGTTTAAATATAATTTTAGTCCCGTATTTTGAGGAAGTGATATAAGGACACTTAAGTTAGGGGTGATAATTTTAGTACTGTAAGTATAAAAATTAAAGCAATTTAAGTACACTTAAGTTAAGGGTGACAATTTTAGTCCTGTAAGAATAGAAATTAAAGCAATTTTAGTCCTATAAGTACAGAAATTTTTAGGTTAAACTGTCCAAAAATTGCTTTAATTTCAATACTTACAGGACTAAAATTGTTATCATTAACTTAAGTGTCCTTAAATTATTTCGATTTTGATATTTACAGGATTAAAATTGTCACACCTAACTTAAGTGCCCTTAAAACGACATTACACAATTGCGAGATTAAAAATATATTTAATCCATTATATAACGTAGGAGGGTTTCCGCCTCTTTACATCACCAAGCAAGTCGATATTGTTGAGAATATCTCATGTAATATAGGGACCAATATGTAAACTATGAGAGTATGAAGGATAGAATAATAGTAGAAGAGTAGTTAGGGACCGAAATGCAATATGTGTCAATAGCAGTCTAATATAAATGACTGTAACTCTGTAAATTAGAATAGAACGTCTCTGAATAAAATTCATCTTCTTCTTTATTGAATAGCTACTACAATCTCTGAGATTAACAGATATTTTAAGGAAAGAGTAGGGATTCTCATCATCCATGGAAGAAAAACAAGAAAAGGCCAGCATCCTCATGTTTCCATGGCTGGCTCACGGCCATATATCTCCCTTATTCGAACTAGCCAAAAGACTCTCGGCAAGAAGCTTCAAGATTTATATTTGCTCAACGCCCATAAACCTCGATTCGATCGGCGCAAAGGAATCGCCGATCGAACTGGTGGAGCTTCACGTGCCGCCGTCGGACCAGCTACCGCCGCGCATGCACACGACCAAGAACTTGCCTTCACATCTCATCCCAAAACTCATAGAGGCATTTCAGGAATCAAGGTTGAGCTTCGCCCAAATCTTGGATGCTAAAAAGCCCGATTTGGTCATATACGATATGTTCCAGCTATGGGCTCCGATGCTTGCTTCGTCCAAAGGCATACCTGCCGTTTGCTTTGGGGTCGGAGGTTCTGTCTCGCTTGCTTATCACCACCATCTGTATACTGCTGCGAGGGACGGTGGCAGCCGCCGCAGTTTTCCGTCTGAGACGGTCTATTTGAAGGGCCACGAGAATATCGATCACGTAGGTCGCATCATTCCGTACTTGAAAGACGCCGACGTGGAGGAGTTTGCCTTCGGAAACTTGGCACGGTCTAGTGAGATTGTTCTGATGAAGTGCTGCCGAGTGGTTGAAGAAAAGTACGGCGATTACCTTTCCGGGTTGTGTCAGAAGGAGGTGCTCACCACTGGCCCGCTCGTCTCCGACCAACCCGAACATTCCGACGGTGGAGATACCTTGAAATGGTTAAGCGGGAAAGATCGGTTTTCGACTCTGTACATCTCCTTCGGCAGCGAGCACTTCTTGTCCGAGCAAGAGATTCAAGAAATAGCAAAGGCTTTAGAGCTCTGTCCCCATGTTAACTTCATATGGGTCATCAGATTTGCACCCCACGAAGCTCTCCGCACCTTAGACCAAGTGCTGCCGCGGGAATTTCTCGATGGGACGAAAGAGAGGGGGGTGATTATTACGGGGTGGGCGCCGCAGCAGAAGATCTTAGCCCATCCTAGCATCGGAGGTTTCTTAAGTCACTGCGGTGCTAATTCTATCACGGAGGCGATGATCTTCGGCGTGCCCGTTATAGCCATGCCCATGAAATACGAACAGCCCATAACTGCGAGATTGCTGGTCGAGGCCGGTATTGCAACTGAGGTTGTTGGAAAACCGGCGGGGAATGAAGGGGTCTATACTTACTACAACGGAGAAGAAATTGCAAAAGGTATAAACAAAGTGTTTGCAGAGAAGGAAACTGGCGAAAGTCTGAGGAATAGAGCTAAGGAGATGAGTCGGAAGATAAAGGAAACTGAAGAAGATGAAGTGAATCGTTTAGCAGAGCGACTCTTCAAGCTATGCATCAAGTATAAGCAGAGCAGACATTGTTAGCTTCTTTGCTCCTTCAAGCTTAAATAATTTCCCAGAATAATGTAATGTATGTGCCTTTGTACGAGGGAGTTATTACAAAAGTGTGTCTGCAATTCAAAACCTTCCAAGGTTCCATAAATAACCACCAAGGGTGCAATCTACGGTCGATATTCGCTGGTTGAGATTTTCTGCTGCATAGCTATTGTCCTATATAATCTTTTGTTCAAGCGCCAGCTTTCTCAAGGTCTCTGATGCTAAAAACCCTGATATGGTGATATACGACTTAGCCCTCGCTTCGTCCAAAGGCATACCTGCCGTGTTCTTTGGGATCGTAGGTTCTACCATGTTTGCTTATCACTACCACCATCATCCAAGAACGAAGAGAGGTCATAATACTTTCCCTTCCGAGGCGATTTATTTGCTGGGATCATGAGAGCTTCAAAGACGGCGAGGACAAAGATTCTATCTGGGATATGTTCCTCGGAAACTTGGCACGGTCTGGCGAGATTGCTCTGATGAAGAGCTGCAGGGCGGTGGAAGGGAAGTACGTCGATTATCTATCCCACCTTGTACGACGGATCTGAAGGTTCTGAAGCCACCGACGGCGGCGTCTTGAAATGGCTGAGCGGTAAAGTACGGTATGCAGAAGGTATAAGCAAAGTGTTTGCAGAGAAAATACTTACTTATTAATACTGGCTTAGTGAAAATATCAGCTAGATTTTCATGAGCGCTAACCTTCTTCACTTTAATCCTCTTCTCGGAACAGACAAAGTGGCAAGATGTGTTTGAGCGATGTACAAGATGATTATCGTTATAAGATAGACTCGTTTGGTGGTCTTGTGTTTGAGGGAAGAATTTGCTGGGTATTAAACCCAAGTCCCACAATAAGCTTGAGAGTTGTTCATAAACTTGTGAACTGTTTACTCCGTCTATTTCCAATTGATTTTAGAGTAAAACCCTATACGATCAAATAAGTAGGCCACAACTATGTTCACTAATTGGGTCTGATACTCAACAATAGGGAAGACAGATAGAAAAGGAGGTTTGGGAGAAAAGTGGAGAGTTTCCATTGAGGTTTCAAGCTTGGGAGAATATTGAGCCATACGATGAATATATGGAGAAAGTAAGAAGAAGCTTTGGATGAAGCAGCTATGGAAGCTTTTTTTCTGTCAAGAAAAAGTAAAGATGAGACAGAACAGTGAGTGAGTGCTGAAACATTACATCATTACAACGTGTACTATCAGCACCACCGTATGAACATAGCCATCGAACTACAGCCTCGAAGAACCATTCTTCCAACAGAATAATTGAAAAAAAAAAGGGAAAAATAAATTTTTTTCTGCTGGAAGAAGGGTCCTTTGATGCTGTGAGATGATCTGTGGCTCAGAACTACTTAATAACTCTCACGATATGAAGGCCGTCATATATAGAAATGAATCAAAGAAAGAAAGTGATGATGAAGGTGTTTCAACAAAACTAGTTAGGTTTCCTAACGTCCTATGAGATCTAGAGGAAAGCTATCATAATGAGATGCTTGTTATGGCTGCTTTGCTTCATCTACGTACACGCATGGATTCTTCGGTGCATTTGAAATAGGACAAGCCCATTTCATAACTGTTGTTTTTTTTTTTTTTAAACAATCATGTAACTAAATTGCAAGTCAAAGAAGCTCGGTTAGGTCGTGGATCGAATCCCCATGAGATTTATTTAATATTGTTGTCAGGTGAGTTTAGGAGGTATTCATCTGGCCCCGGGGATTAGTCCCACCATTGGAGCCTGTGACGCAATTAAGCATCCGTCAGGTCTGTGTGGCATAAAAAGCCCATGCCGGTATTTAGGGGCAAACCCATAACCAGATCGAGTGGGGATACCTCGAGACGGAGAAAAAAAAAGCTGGGCCCCACAGCGGTTGATTGGAATTCATCATAGGAATAGATTAGTGGGATCTACATCGGAATTACCATGGTGAAAATAAAATTACCGTACGACACCAGAATTTAACGTGGCAAATCGTTTGTTAATGAAGATGGAAAAACCACTCGGACAATCAATGCGGTAGAAAATTCACAATGTGAAAAATATGACAATTATATAATTTTTCTGATCTCACCGTAACCCAAAAAATACCCGCAGGAATTTTACCTATTAACTTTAACTCTCATTCCAATAGAATTTTAACTAGGGCTTAAAGTTAACACTCACTGCAAACCCTACCATCTCACCCCAGCTGATATCTCTCAATCATACTTCCCTCCCGAACTAAATCGCTTTTGAACGAGCCGAATCTTGTGGCTACGAACTCGTCGCTTAGCACGTTCCAATATCACAATAATAAAATAATATATCGTACAATAATAAGACGACCCGTAATAAATGGGTCGGACCCGTCTCCCCATGTTAACTTCATATGGGTCATTAGGTTTGCGCCTCAAGACGCTCTCACCACCTTAGACCAAGCGCTGCCGCGGGAATTCCTCGATGGGACGAAAGAGAGGGGGATGGTTATTACAGGGTGGGCGCCGCAGCAGAAGATCTTAGCCCATCCTAGCATCGGCGGTTTCTTAAGTCACTGTGGTCATAATTCTATCACCGAGGCAATGGTCTTCGGCGTGCCTGTTATAGCCATGCCCATAAAGTATGAACAGCCCATAACTGCGAGATTGCTGGTCGAGGCCGGGATTGCAACTGAAGTTGTTGTAAAACCGGCGGGGAAAGGATGGATTTTGAACTGTTTTATGGGAGAAGACATTGCAAAAGGCATAAACAAAGTGTTTGCGGAGAAAGAATCCGGCCAAGGTCTGAGGAAGAGAGAAAAGGAGTTGGGTCAGAAGATTAAGGAAACCGAAGAAGATGAAATGAGCCATGCAGCAGAACAACTCAAGAAGCTATGCATCAAGCATAAGCAGACAAGACTACTTCATTAAGCTTTTAGTTTTTCCAATAAATGCAATATATTGTATGTCCGCCTTGCATGAGAATAATCTGTATCTTTGGTTTGCTGAAGTTGTCCTAACTGTATGCGCCCTTTTGTTTGTATGACAATAATGTAATAATTGATCTTAGTTACCAGCAAGACATGGCTGTAACTGTTTTTGACAACCATGTAATTAAACTGCAAGTCAAAGTTTTAATGGCCTCAAAGTTAGGAATAAGAACTCTACATAGACAATTCCGAGGATGTTACTGACAACTGTTTATATTGGCCAATCAATTGCATGTAACTAACTTACCTATGCAACCTTGTAAGTTAGAGCAGATGTCATGGATGATCATCTCTTTAGTCAAACGCTATATCTGAATTATGAATCTATTAACTATAGACCAAGCCAAGCCCAACGACTTAGCATCCCACTGAACTATAAAAATCCCATTCATGTACCTTAACGCAAGAATTCACAGAATATATGTATGTCCACTCCTGGAAAGTCTTCAGAAACCCGATTGAACGAGCCCGAAAACTCAATGGCCCGACCCGAAATCAGCTTCGGCTTTGCATTGACGGAGTTTGTGTTAAGATTTCTGCTGTCTGTTTCATGTGTGGTGGCTGTCTTGGTGATCACCATTAGCGAGCAAACTGTATTCCTCACGTTACCTTTGCTTCCCATCGACTTTTCGAGGCCTGCGAAATTCAATGATTCACCAGCTTTTATGTAAGTCGGTATATGATAATATATGTGCTACATGGGAAATATGTCCACTGATTCGCCGACTTTTTTTTTTTATCACACGGCCTTAAAAGAGTGACTCAAATGTTTCATTTTAATGTGGCAGATACTTTGTAGCAGCATACTCAGTTGCAGGCTTCTATAGCATCATCACCACTCTCATATCCTTCTTCGCCCTGTTCAAGTCGGGGTGTTGTCAAAGAGTGCTCTCTCACTTACTCATATTCGACGTGGTAATCGAACTTCTATATAATTCATTCCGCAAAAAAAAAATCCCGAGAACCATGGTTACTTCTATGGAGACTAAGGAAGTTTCTTACAACTGTCTGAATATGCTAACTATGAGGACTGCTGTGTGTATGTGTGATTCTCTTGCAGCTACTGTTAGGAATTGTAGCATCAGCAACTGGGGCGGCAGGCGGAGTTGCGTACATAGGCCTGAAGGGCAACTTGAAAGTTAACTGGCGAAAAATATGCGACCTATACGACAGATTCTGCAAGCACGTTGGAGCATCACTCGCTTTCTCACTATTCGGATCCATCGTTCTTGCGCTGCTTGTGGTTATCTCAGTTCATTCCCTGTCCAAGAAAATACCACCAAACTAGATCCATCTTTGCCACTCGAAAAACGAACCCGACCGCAATGTAATAATTTCTGACTTAGAATTTCTGTATGTTTCATTGAACATTGCATACTGTAGTACTCTTTTAACTTTCTGTGCCTCGGTGTTATTGCAAAACTTATCAATATGGCTACACTTATCAAACATATGCAACACAGAGAATCTCATAAATCATGTCGAAACAGAGGAAACATCTGTGATCAGAAAATCGTATGTTCCCCTAATTCCTGGCCAGACATCCCTTCTTCTAACACCCTCAGAACTCTTCCAACTTATCCTTACCATAGCTCGGAGTATTGTCCGAATCGTATTCACCGGCCTCAGCATCCCAAACCAACATACTCTCCATTTCATTTGCATAATACCACCTACCAATCTTACCAAACTCAGGCGAATCTTCCAACTTAGGAAAGAACTTGGCAAGCAAATCAAGAACGTCGATCGCCAAATCCATGACCTGAATCAGGGCTTTCAAGAATTTAGGCTCTTTACCAGCAAGTTTAAACAGCATTTCGCCTTGTTTGAGGGGCGTTGAAGCCTTCCCAGGTCCGCCGATCCGTAGGATCTTATTCGTCCGTCACGTTGTCTTTATCCAACACGCAATCTGCAATAAAAAGAAGCTAAATCGATTTCGCATGGTTTCCCATCTTTTAACAGATTCGACTTGACCAGCCAAGCTTTTGAAGAACGCTGTAGTTCTTACAATGCTGTAAGTAAAGTTTGGATCTTTCTCGGCTTCTTCGATCAGTTCGGCCTCGAATTTCAGCTTGGAGCGCTGGAATTCGAGAAGGGGTTTCTGCACGCAGATTGCAGACAGCAACACAAATTGCTGGGGCGCGGCGCGGCGCCATGATTTCTGCCGACTGTGAGGCTGTTCTTAGCTGCTTCGTAATCAATCAGCCACGAATATCTTACACCGCCCGTTCTACTAGCTAGACACGAGACAACAACGTGTACTGAAATTGCGCCCATCTGCGAAGCATGGATTTGCGCCGCCCAGAAACTGCAGCTTCTCCTCCTTGGTGTTTTTGCCTCTTATGCCGCTTCTTTCCCATTGGGAGTTTCAAAGGCAGCAGCAGATGAAGCTGGCAGAAGATTAGATGTTCTTTTACTGAACTCAAAAAGGGGCTGATACAATACATGTCGACAAGGAAGATAATTTCTTGCTCAAAGCTCTCGATTGCAAGGAGGTTCTTGAGGCTTTGGGATTCTGCAGAGTGATGGAGATGATGAACTCTTACAGCGAAGTTGTTGTAAGTGGACATTAATGTCTTGGTTATTATTTCCCTTATTATTATCACTGCAGCGTTCAAGCCTATGGCATGGCATGTAGTGTAGTGGTAATGAAAGTGATGATACAGTGAGTTATTACATCTGGGCCAATATTGGGCCTTCAGCTAGCCCATATTATATATGGAAGCTAGTCGAGTTGGCCCATTTCATTGTGGATTCCTTTTTCCCTTTTTATTTATTTATTTATTTATTCAATTTTAAAAAATATATATGATAGGCATTTGGCACATTATTAAGATTTCAATTTCAAGATTACGATGAAAGCACATTTTCTTGATTTGTTAATAATCCGTCTCAAATTTGGTCATATTTAAGGTGACTTTATTCACACGATTTCTAAAAAAAAAGGAACAAAGTGAAAGGAAAATTGAGAAGAATTATGTTAATAATGTTTTTTTTTTAATTCTGCAATGATACAAAAAGTCTCTATCCCTTTACCCAATGTTGCTCTAATTGTTGACTTTTGTTCCATTAAATCATTGACTTACTTTTGAGATAAAGGTAAAAAAAATAATGGATTAGGTATGGAATATATCTTTTATTTAAATTTTTTAAATAATTAGCTAACAACAAAAACTACTAATCGTTTACTAAGATTGTGACTAAGACAACCTAGAACAATGATGTATGGTTTTGTCATGTCTGTTTGAATCGATTTTGAATCTTTGTACGATTAATTAATTACATATTACATGATTCACCTCCTTTTTTTTTATTATTATTATTATATGACATGCCAATTTGAAAAAATGATGGTCATTTGTGGCACACCTTGTTACTACAATATCATTTTGAAGTAATAAATTTTAAGTTTGACAAAACTATAATATGATCTCATATGATAGCATATTATCAAATGATTAGAATTTTTTCGAAGCATCTTGATGAGTATTTGCATGCTTAATAATGATTATTACTTGAGAATATATATTACAATATATGTCTTATTTCTTATAACTATTTAAATATAAACAAAGAAAAATCTGCGATATAATATTGCACGCACAATTCCACATTTAACAAAGAAAAATCTGCGATATAATATAACCCCATTTTGACCAAAGCTAAAAGCTACAAACTTTAGCTTCAGTCTCCATCTTTTCTTCGATCCCACAACGAAAAAGAGCTGAAGGAAAGGAAGCAAGGTAAACCTATTATTGGGTACAATTTAGCACTGTTGAATGTAATTCTCCTTTACCTTTTGTATGTCTATTAGCTTGTAAACCTTATTATTCTTTCGTATGCTTTCGCATTGTCATGATTGCTTCTTACGCTTTTGTGAGCAGCATACTTGTTTTTTCTTCTATTCTTGATTTCTTTATTTTTTCTTTTTGTTCGGTGCTAATTAAGAAGCAAAAATCATTGCTTTAGTGATGAATTCTTATGGGATACACTTCAGGCTGTCCATTCGCTCGATAATTGCAGCCCATTTGATTTGATCAAGCTTGAGACTTTCTTCCATGCGGTAGGTTGAGCAGAAAGTTAGTTGATTTGATCTGAGTCCTGAAATCTTGATTTCTAGGTCAACCTTATTGGTGGGTTGATGATAAAATTTGGGTGGGGGGTTGAATGAGGTGCAATAGTATGCTATGCTGTGAGATATGAGGGTTAGGGTTGTTGAGAAATGGGCTGTGTGTTTGCTAAAGAGATTTCTTCCCCTGCTCCACCTACCGATGATGCTGTTGTAGTTGGAAGTAGAAGAGTTGATAGAGAAGAGAGAGATATTTCCTCAGGTAGAAGAGAGAAGGTAGTTGTCGATCCGATTGGTGAACCGGAGGGGGAACAAGACAGTGGTGGTGGTGAAGGTGGTGGTCGTAAGGCCGAGAATGGCGGTGAGAAAAAACCATCCTTGGAGGAGCAAAGAAATGAGAGTTCACGGCGACAGAAAGGCGAGAGAAGAAGGTCAAAGCCAAATCCTAGGCTGAGCAACCAACCTAAGCATTTACATGGCGAGCATGCAGCTGCAGGGTGGCCTTCGTGGTTATCTGTTGTGGCCGGAGAGGCCCTTAATGGATGGACTCCTCGTCGTGCTGATTCATTCGAGAAAATCGATAAGGCAAGAGATTACGTTTATCTTTACTTCTTTTTGGAATTTTCGCCTTTATATCTTAAAAGGTTGTTTCTGACATGTTTTCTTGGTTTGTTAAGATTGGACAAGGTACTTATAGTAATGTGTACAAAGCCAGAGATACCATAACGGGGAATATCGTTGCATTAAAGAAGGTTAGATTCGATAACTTGGAGCCCGAGAGCGTGAGATTTATGGCTAGAGAGATCTTGATTTTACACCGATTGGATCATCCAAACGTCGTCAAGTTGCAAGGATTAGTAACTTCAAGGTTGAATAGCAGTTTGTACCTTGTGTTTGATTATATGGTCCACGATTTGGCCGGTCTTGCTTCGAGCCCAGGCATTAAGTTCTCAGAGCCTCAGGTGGAATTTATTACCGTTTTCTACATCGAATTTCGCACGTTTCTCCTCATTATCGATGTCTTTTACTCACTGACTCTCAACTTTTGCCACGGTGTTTCAATAGATCAAATGCTTCATGCACCAGCTCTTATCTGGCCTCGAGCATTGCCATAACCGCCATATTCTGCATCGTGACATTAAGGGCTCGAACCTCCTTATAGACGACGGAGGAGTTCTCAAGATTGCTGATTTTGGGCTGGCGTCAACTTTCGACCCGAACCATAAACAGCCCATGACCAGCCGTGTGGTTACTTTGTGGTACAGACCGCCAGAATTGCTTCTTGGCGCTACGGACTATGGTGTGGGCATTGACTTGTGGAGCGCTGGCTGCATTCTCGCCGAGTTATTTGCTGGGAAGCCCATAATGACGGGGCGAACCGAGGTAGACCTTCTGATTGTTTGACCAATGAACCGATCGAAAGCGAATATGACGAATTTAGTTTAATTGGATATTATGCGGTGTTTATAAGGTGGAGCAGCTGCACAGAATATTCAAGCTATGCGGTTCGCCGTCGGAGGAATATTGGAAAAAGTCGAAGCTTCCCCACGCCACCATATTCAAGCCGCAGCACTCTTACAAAAGATGCATTAAGGAGACGTTCAAAGATTTCCCACAATCTGCTGTATCTTTGATTGACACTCTGCTCTCCATTGATCCGAACGAGCGGCTAACCGCCACAGCGGCTTTGAACAGTGATGTCAGCTTTTTCTCTCCGATCCCTCGTGTTTTATTTAATAATATTATTTGGAAATTGTAGATCATCCGCGAAATGTTTATTATTATTTATCTCCTTAAATTTCAGTTCTTCAAAACCAAGCCTTATGCATGCGATCCATCCGACCTCCCAAAGTATCCACCGAGTAAAGAGATGGATGCCAAGCGTCGCGACGAAGATGCTCGAAGGTTCGAAAAAGAAAAAAAAATACCTTATTAAAAACATTGTAGTTTTCGGTTCATATAGGTTGCTAATGTGCTGTATCAATTGCTTGATCGGTTTTTATTTCCGCTTATTTTCTTGGTACTGAGTTATGTGACTGTCCCGATGACCCTTAGGCTGAGAGCCGCTGGTAAAACTCAAGCCGATCCTGTGAAGAAGCCAAAGGCTCGAGACAGAGGAATGCGTGCCATGCCTGCACTCGAAGCAAACGCTGAGCTCCAAACCAATATCGATGTGAGCCATTATCGTTCGTTTTTTTCTATATATACGATATCGATGATTATTTGCTGCCCGTTTGAAAAAAATACAGAGACGAAGGCTAATAACGCACGCTAATGCAAAGAGCAAGAGCGAAAAGTTCCCGCCACCTCACCAAGATGGCGGGCTCGGTTATCCTCTCGGGGCATCGCACCACATGGATCCAAACTTCGATCCGCCCGACGTGCCTTTCACTTCGATGAACTTTGCACTCTCCAAAGAACCGACTGAAACCTGGTCCGGCCCGTTGGTCGATTCTGCTGCTCTGAGGAAAAGATCGAAGCCGTCCAAGAACGATCATCATCGTCGGAGAAGATGATGTCATGGAGGTTGTTATATAGCAAGCAAATAGTAGTTATTCGGACAGATCATTCATGAGACCTTCTTTATATGTACTTGCCAAACGTTTATTATTGCTTTTATCCTCGAATATACAGGATATTCGTCGCCAGGGGCGGCGATTATAGTGATATACGATGACCCGACCCGATATCACACTGATTTGATCCATCGTGGGCCCATTAATGTGGTCCAATTAAGCCCAATGGGTTTTAAGGTTGTTGGAAAAGAGTGTAATCCAAACAAAGCCTTGTCGGAAGAAACAACGCCCAAACAAAAACTAAGCTTTCCTTTCCCTACGTTCGATACAGTCGAGGAATCGATCGCCAAACAAGGAACAGCTTTTTGTCTCAGCTGCTGCGTTGCTGTCACACTCTTCGTGTAATTCGCCGCCTTCATTTGTTTTACCTTTGCCTGATTTTAATTTAAATCCTTTATTCTTAATCTTCCTTTGATAGGAAAACAAAAAATGGCGTCTTTTGCTGCTTCATCAGGTTCGATCACGTCCGTTTCTTGCTCGTTGAAGCGAAATGAGGTAAAATGGTTTGTGATCTGTTGTTTTTTTATATGAATTAGCTCATGGGTTGAGTGGTTTGTCCTCGGATTTTATCTGGAGTTTGTTGATCTTTGTATCATTAGCGATCTTTGATTTTGGGCTTGAGTTTAATTTTTGAATTTTTTTTGTTTATGCTTTTATTATTTTCTTTTGTCGGGTTTTGGTCGTTGTGTGTTGATTTCTCCGTAAGAAAGAATTTAAACTTTCGGACATGGTTGTGAGAAAAAAACCAACCATTTCATTACAAACATCTTGATCATCCATTGATCTACCCATGAATATTGTTTGAATATCTTGTTTGATGAGCTTCGAAAGCCTGGTAATTTTCTTTGTCTGCTATCCACTGATGGTATGTTATGAGACTTGATCTATCTTATGCAGTGAGATCAGTCATTAAACTGAATTCCTACTAATCATTATTTAGTATTTGATCGATATTCATGTCGAATTTGGACAGCTTTCGAGCTTGAGGAAGGCTTCTGTTTCATTCAGCGGGCTTGGCATCCCAACTCGTAGGTTTCATTCGCTTCGTTTCCAAGTTGCCTGCGCTGTACGTTAAAAATTTCCCAGTATTTATCAAAGTTTAATCTTTCCTCACATGATGATTCTTGTGATTCTTTAACGTCCCCTTAAAATCATTTGTTGATTTTATCGAAAAACAGGCCAAGCCCGAGACAGTGGATAAAGTCATCCAAATCGTGAAGAAACAATTGGCTCTTCCTGACGACCGCGAAGTCAGCGGAGACTCAACGTTTGCCACGCTTGGTGCTGATTCTCTTGACACAGTAATGGCTTTGTGAACTCTTATCACAGTTTTTACTTAACTAAAGAACTGAGTTGGTGGTGCATTACAAAGTTAAATGAGTTGACTGACTTTAAACATCCACCTCAATTCTTACCGCTCGTCTAGGTTGAGATTGTGATGGGACTCGAGGAAGAGTTTGGAATATCGGTGGAGGAAGAAAGCGCTCAGAGCATCAGCACCGTCGGAGATGCAGCTGATCTCATTGAGAAGCTCAAGGAGAAGAACTAATGAGAAAACACAAAACCCTTTTGTCAATGAAATTTACTCGTAATAATTTTGAACATCCTATACTTTGTGATGGATCTGCATTACCTTCAAATTAGTTTGCATTTCATTGTAGTTTGGCGTCTTAAGACACAAAGTTATGTGCTATTACTCTGCCGCTCTCCTTTTTGCTTTAAGCTTTTAAGTAATGGGAAACTTTATAATGAAAAAAGTCTTCTTGCATTATTGAGCAAAAACAGAGCTTGAACTTCCTACAGTTTGCATTAACATGCAGCAGATTCATCTTCATGAGGCAATAATAGTTTCAATGGAGATTCTGATCAATGGGTGATCTTACAGAGCTACTGTGAAGAACAAGCGTCTCTACCTCAGTTTAGAGCAAGAAAACAAGGCAATAAAAGACTGTAAAAACAACAACTTCAAGCCCTTCAGCAGACGATGAATCTTGTAATGAACCCATAGGCGAGAAGGCGGCAGTGTCGGGGCCTACGACCGAGCTCACGCCGTCGGGATTTGGTGGGCTGTGATCGGACGGAATAGTTGGAGAAGGCAGCAGAGGAGCTGTCTCCGGCGATACTTCTGCGTATGGATCAGGCAGCAATGCCGGCGAAGCTGAGATGGCACTACTGGGCAGCGTTTCTGAGTTCGGCTGACGAGCGCAGTTGGTTGGTGTAATGAGAGAGGGCAAGGAGAACGTTGTACTTAGGAATAGTGTAAGAAAATAACCCATAATAAAAGCCATTGCAGAGTAGTAATGATTGCACGCAATAGGGAAGAAGATGATGTTGATGATGATGATGATGTGTAAAGTGGTGGGGCCTACTATGATAATGCTGATGGTTATGGGCCTGAGATGAATGGGCTGGAAGCCCAATAAGGCGCAATGGTGCCACGTGGACCATGAGGTCAGTTAAAATAGTGCTATATAAATAATGGTCTTGAGTCTTCACTACACCTAATCTTCACATTTTGGTCTCATTCTACATCATAAGTAAGGGGTGCTCTGAGGTAAAGTGATTCAGATCTTCAAGCTGTTTTTATCGTTGTTATTTGATTTGTTTGGATTGGTATTTCATGGAATGATTGTGATTATTGGGACTAGTTTGTTGACTTTTGCTTCATCTCGTTAGTGTTTGGTTTCCTAATCATTGATCTGAGCTTGGTTGATTTTAATCCGTTTTTTGCTCCTGCTTTACGGAGAGATCTGTTGATTAGGTTTTTCAGAAAGGTTTTAGCTTGCCTTGATGTTGTTTGCTTTCTAATTTCCCTTTTTTCTGAGAAAGGATTTGCTCTTTTTCCTTTTTTTTTTTTTTTTTTGTTTCTCTAACATGAGAAATAGCTTTCCATGGAGCTTACAGATTGTGCTTTATGAAATATTTCAAACCCACACATGTTCTCTTTCTGATTATATGTTCTGTTCTACATTCTATCTTTCATTTTCTTAGAACATACATACACAAACATGGTGAAGGCTGTGGTAGTGCTGAACAGCAGTGAGGGTGTTAGTGGCACCATCTTATTTATTCAGGAAGGAGATGGTAATTATTATCATTGTCTTGTCTTGTCTTGTCACATATTTTGTTAAATGTGTATTTCAAGTTTCAATTTAAAGTTCATAATCAAACATGTGGTTTCTCTCATGAACTAGGTCCAACGTCTGTTACTGGAAATATCTCGGGCCTCAAGCCAGGACTTCATGGCTGTCATGTTCATGCTCTTGGTGACACCACCAATGGTTGCATGTCAACTGGTAATGTTATAACTTTATGATTTTCTCCCAATGTGGTGCGGTGTATTTTGGCTACATATATATGCCCGTTTCTTGAGATCTAATGTCTATATATTTTAGACTCATCCCTTTGTTATTAATTTACCTTTTTATGTATTGACTACTGTAGGACCCCACTACAATCCAGCTGGAAAAGAGCATGGTGCTCCCGAAGATGAGAATCGTCATGCTGGGGATCTTGGCAATGTCACAGTTGGTGAAGATGGTAAGTATCTCATGTCTTGAGTCTTGACAGAATATCTCTGCAATATCATTCGTGATTCTCCAGCTTGTAGGACTAGAACTTTTTTAAGTTTCCATTCATTGCCAGCTTTGTCATCTTTGCGCCGACAAATTTATGTTCTGAAGAACTGTGGACACGAGTTGTCTTGTAGTATACATTGCTTAGCGGTCTTAAAGATTAGTAGCATTATTTTCCTTTCAATGCTGTGAGCATTCATTCCTCCATTATTGTCATTAAACCTTGGGTGCTCAACATCAACTTGACTAACTCTTAATTCTTCTGCATTTGAAACATTGCAGGAACTGCTGCTTTCACCATTGTTGACAACCAGGTTTATTTAGTTCGCCACCTTTTTCACTATCTTTTATCTTGAGTTTATCGGAAGATCCGCTGACGCTATCCTATCATCTCTTGGTATGCAGATCCCACTCACAGGGCCAAATTCCATTATCGGAAGAGCTGTTGTTGTTCATGCTGATCCTGATGACCTTGGAAAGGGTCTGCATTTATGCCCCTTTCTTAAATAATTCAAGCTATCTTCTTGTCCATATTCTTGCATTTCGTTGAGCATCGGGCAAGTGATAGCTTCACATATAATAAAGCAAAGCATCACATCACAGTTTTGCTGGAGATTTTTTACAGAGAAATCCACCACATTAGCTGCTGACAGTTTATTACAACTTCATGGAATTTGTTGTAGGTGGACATGAGTTAAGCAAATCCACTGGCAATGCTGGAGGCAGAATTGCTTGTGGTAAGTAGATAAGGTTGAAATGCAGCGGCTAAAAACTAGCAGTGAGCGTTTAAGGTGGTTCATTAATGCCCATGTTCATGTTTGTTTCCATGTCAATGCAGGTATCATTGGTCTTCAGGGCTGAATAACATCGAACTCTTACCGTTATTATTGGCTTAAAAGCCCATATATGCTTTCTTTTACATAAAAGTTTGCTGAATTGGAAACATTTGATATGTTATTTTCAAACTTATTTGCTTTCCATCTTCGTCTTTTATTCAGACAGTATTGTAATTGAAACAATGTTTCAACCTTGCCATGGTCTTTAATGGACATGTGATTGATTATAAAGATTATATGCCAATGATTCTAAAAGATGAGTACAAAGGGAATGATTGTATTAACTGGCGTTGGATGTGCTAATAGTACAAGAGACAAGGCTAAGGGTTAGTATCTTTTCAATCAACCCGAAAAAGATTAACTGAAAATAAGCACACAAGGCTTTTGCACGCTGCCATTCGGGCGATTCGCTGCGCCTATTAGTCAGAGATCTTGAAGCTGAGATACTCTTTCTATTTCCTGAATTACTAGTTCTTTTTCTTCTTCAAATTGATCGTCCTCAGAACCTATAAACAAATGAAGCCAAACGCATGAAATGGAAAAGTTTGGCGAAATAATAATATCTTGACATAGAGCATCCTTTAAACCAAGACAGCCGCCATTGAGTAGAGATCTTTACATTGAAATAATGTCTTATCTTACCCTTGCCACCAGTGAGATTGTGAAGTAGATCTACTAGCTTCTTGTGGTTCTTAGCAAGAATGACCTTCACATCTCGAGGCTTATTTGGGTTAGCCACGAAAACCTGTCGGCAAAAGGTCGGGAAAGTGAATATGTAAAATTATAACGCAATCCATTATCTTAATTACGACTTATGGGTACCATGTACGAAAATGGAGCAGAAATGTAGAATGAAGTGTTAAAGAAAAAGAGGCTTAATGAATGACCTCACCTGACAATTTTTTTTTTTTTAATGATGAATGAGATGCAAGGAAACCATGGAGTTAATAACCAAGGTGAATCAAAGTTGTGCAATTTATTACCTTAAAAATGTGGAAGGCAGATATTTGGATGTTTTTGCTTGAATCCTGTATACAAATATCGATGTAAGAAGTAAGATCAAGTTTTTATACCCCAAATGCTTCACACATCCGCCAGATCACATTAAAGACAAACCCTCAGAATAGCATCACTTCTTTCCAACTTTTGAAGCATATGATGCAAGGAATTCATTCACGTGCTTCATTACAAAGCTTTTGCATAAGCAGCTGTAAGAATAACAGTGACACAAATGATCTATAGTTCCCAATAACTAGATACAGGGCATGGATATTCGGCAGTCATTAGTTTCCTCACATTAGTCGAAAAGGTCAACTGATTTCGATGCACCATATTGATATAAAGCAATCGTAGTCAAGCCCAAAATATATTAACAATTTACAATTGCATTGAGGTGTGAATGGAACATATTCTACCATACCAACAACATCATCTGAACTAAAGCTACTTCATTTGCATGAAAACATCAGGATCATGAAGGAAACAGTGGAAAGCTGATCACTAAATTCCTTGAAATTAAGGAGCATGATGTTTTTCATATGATTTTAGGCCCTGCAAATTGATCGTAGAACCAAGTATAAATCGTGTAGGGAAACCATCATGTGATACCTTGAGCAATGTCATCATGATTTTCAGGTGGCAAACCTCTGCAATGTAGCGCTTCATTATATGTGAATTTGGAGAATCCAGAAGGAATTCTGAGAGAAGCTACAAATCAGTATAGTAAGATTGTTAAATAAGACAACAAACTGAAATAAAATTTATAAAAGAAAAATAGCGAAATAAGAGGCCAAATGGATTTTCATAGAGAACAGCAAACCTTTAAAGACTGCCTCCTCGTCACATAGTTTCCGGATGTTAAAAGTTTTTCATATTGCTCAAAAAACTGAAATATAAGAATTTGATAGAAGCATATATCATTATTCTCAGAAATTTAAGGAAGTATACATTTTCACATGTTGCAATGAATGACTTTTTAAACTGAAAAAAAAAAATTTAATTGATATGCGAACTAATTTCACAACCATGGTTATACTTCATATATAAGACTGCCAACGACCTGATCATAGTGGTTGGTGAGGAACTCAGAAACTGCATCCGCATGCTTGGTGAGCAGATCCTGGAAAATTGAGTTAATTTAAGCCGTAAATAATAGAACCATGATATTTGATACAAGTTATCGAAAAATCAATACAAGAGATCTGACTTTGAATGTCGAAAACGCATCGGAGGCAACGTCAAAATTGGGTAGTTCAATAAATTTGAAAAATAACTCGAAGCTGGGCGACTCCAGTATGTATCTGGAAAAGGAGTAACAAAACTTTTGATTGTCAATGAGATTCCACTTGTATATAGACCAAATCTTTCATGATTCTCACAGATGCATAAATTAAATCAAAAGATATTCCTAGATAAAACATCTGAATCATTTCTTTTGCAGGAATAGAAAAGAAGTCAAATGAAAAGCATGGCTTTCTTACTTTGCTAGACTAGGTACTTTGATGCACTCCCTCAACATATGTCCACAAGATAAAGCAATATCCTTGTTGTCATAACTGCTCACCGAACACAATAATAGATGTAAATGTAGTTTATCAAAATCATTTTACACATACATAGGAATACCGATAAAGACTAATCAAGATTAATAAATTGAATCAAATGTACCATAGCGACTAGGTAAAACTCCAAGCTTATTTCTTTAAGGAACATACTTTTGCAGTTGTAAACCCAGGAAGAGAAAGGTTGGCGGTTAATATCGGTGAAATGCTATGCAACGTTCTCATATCACAAGAATGTTTACACATACATAACGCCAGCTCATTAACTAGATAATCAGGTGTATTCATCATTAAGTATTCCCTAGGAATTGAAATAAGCTTTATACTCCGTAGGATTATAATTTAACCTTGTCTGCTTTCCGGGTTATATAAAGAGTCTCTTACCAAACAACAAGGAAGTCAAGAAGCTCTAGATGGTTCTCCATGTACTGAACACAGCAAAATACAGAATCAACCATTTGCTTTAGCAATATCGACCAACAGTGATTTACGTGCTTCCTAGTCTGTGTAGACATCGCATCACATGATTCGTCATGTGCATAACTGTAGGAAACAGATCGACATACATCAATGACTTTGATGACATAATAACTACTATTGACTTACTTCCCATCCCAGAATCGGCAACTTGTGAAAGATCAGAGAAATAACATCTTCTTTACATATTTCTACAGCAAGTTGTGTGATTTGATCGGTGCTTGGCTCGACTTCACCATCTCCCGATAGCATCGTTCTCATTGTCAACACATTCTTCTCAACTTCCTCCAAAGCCTGACCATTGTACGGAAAAATATTATCAAAATCACTTATAAAATCAGATGATCCAAACAGCAGCAAAAATTATAGATGGATTGCTTCCGAAAAGATCATATAAAATGAAATTTTACTGTTGTGGAAATGGTTTATTTTGCTTATATTTCGGTATCATATAAAGTGATTGTTTGAAAATTTATTGATAGTAAACGGTTAACGGTTTTGCAGTTTAACAGAGAAGATTGTTGCCATCATAAGTAAAGCTTGCTAAAATTAATTAATCGTTTTCACGAACATATGAAACATATAGAAAGAGAGTTCTAAACATAGCATGTTACATACGAAAATAAACGAACCCAACAACATTAAACCTCTCGGGGTTATACAGACCCAATTACTTGGGTATTCTTGCCTATTCGAAGTGGTTGTACCCGCGGATTACATTTGTGAAAAACTACAATACAACTCCATAAATTCATGCCGAGGCCTACATTTTTTCACAAATGTCTCCAAAGAGCTTCTGGTACAACCCCTTCGGACAGATAAGAATGTACCAAATTACATTTACACTAATCTCAAGATCACCAAACCCCAAAAAAAAAAAAAAACAAATTTATCATACTTCCCGCGAATTTCAATTATGCACAATTCACACACTGTACTTGATAGAACTCATATAAAGTGAAAACTTCGACCTTTTCTAGGGCTTTCACTTCAGCTACGGTCTTAGGGTCGAGCGCGACGAGACTGTCCTTGATCGCCTTAGCTACATCAAGTGGGGTCTTAGGCTTCGATTGCTTAAAAAATGAGAACGACATATTCTCCAACTCTTCTTCTGAACCCAAAAATTGCTAAATTCTATCAGGACGACCAGTTAACCCTCGCTTGAATCTTAGGATCGAAGCTTGCGATCTTTATTAAGGTTGAGTGAGTGTGAAGTTCTTGTTATCCGATTGCTCATTGCTAACTGACGAATGATTGCTTTGAATTGATTGATCACCAATTAAATCAATTAGAAAACGCCAGCAGAGGCGGCGATTTTCGAAATACTAATGACATGCACGCCGCTAACAACTTCTCTTAATCCCTCACATGGTTCGTTAATCATCGTTATCAAGTGCTAATCTGTCAAATTTTGTTATTGGGCCTACGCACACGGCTCCACATAGAAGAAGAGTTGACTGCATAAGTCGTGAGCTTTCATCCTAAAACCAATTGGTAATAGGTAGAGTGACCTATTAGCTTATATACGAGTCAATTTTTCCCGAATTAATCGATGTGGGATGCGTGGGTAATGTTCTTTAACACTTCCCTCACATGCGAACCCATTTTTTTTTTAATCGAACGGGAACGTCACTCTTTTTCGAACTCGCCGTATATTTTTTTTTCAATTAGAGTCGGGTGAAGAACGCCATTCTTTTCGAACCTAACGATTCATTAGGATATTTCCGCTCTGATACCATGTGAAGTTTCGTTATTGAGCCTACGCACACGAGCCCACATAGGAGGAGAGTTGACTGCATAAGTCGTGGGCTTCCATCCTAAAACCAATTGGTGATAGGTGGAGTGATCCATTAACTTATAAATCTTTCTTATGGTAACGTTAATAATTGGTTCCTTGGACACACTTTATCTTGTCTTTGCAGTCTTTAAGGAACCATGGAAAAGCCTCGCCATCATCTGGCTTTTGCCCAGGTAATAATTATATAATCAATTTTTTTTTCTGCTTCTAATTGATTCATATATTATTTATATTAAGTTTCTGCATTTTTGTATGTTCTGTGTATATATTCTGGGAGTGGGAATAGCATCTTTAAACTGAATGTATTTTGGATTAATTCTGAAATATAGAAGGGAAATGAGGAAGATGCTGCCATAATGAACATTATTACATAAATTTATTCACTTTCTTGAAAATTTATTACATAAATCTTCAAAACCATGCAGTAGAAGAAGAAGCTGCCGCCTCATGCTCAGAAGAAAATCAAGATGACGACGATTCTCAGCCCGAAACACTGTCAACAACAAATCCCGACGGCGCCAGTTCCAAAGTCGGGCCATTCGCAATGGAGAGAGAGGTTTTCCATATGCAAGCTGATAAAGGGGCCCGCGGTGCACCTCCATCCCAACATGGCTGTCGAAGGACCGCTAGAAACACGCAGAGCCTGCCCGCACTTCCTCCGCTCATGGAAGCCGATCCTTCGAGGCCGTCGCTTAAAGGTTGGATTTTTAAGCCTTTTTTTTTTACTTAATTACAAGAGATATCTTAGTGTTTTTCTTATTTTGATGTAATAATATCAGGTATTAGGGAAGATTTCGTTTGGCCGTTTCACAGTACGAAGGCACACTCGGGTGAGCGAATAAATGATCTTTATCGATTCCACATAAGAAACTACTAGAGTGTGTTTGATTCATGGAAATTAGTAAGGAAATGGAAATGGAAAACTACTTTTTATGTTTGGTTGATTAAAGAAATAGATAGGGAAAAGAAAAGAAAGAAAAATCTAAGTTATGTTTATAATTAAAAATAAGGAAAACTAATTTATTCACCAAGCGGTGAGGAAAATGAAAGAAAATATTATTAAAACCATTTTTCCTTCCATTTTCTTTTCCACGCCACTTTCTTCAAACCAAAAATAGTGTTAATATATATTCTTATTAGCATCGATCTATCTAAAATGCGTCTACGCTGCAGTTATCTCCCGCCCGAGTTCTTCATGCAAGAGACAGTGGCCGATAAGATAGTTATCTCATTAGCATCATCAGCGGTCGTTCGGCTATAGATAGTCGCGTAATAGCCTCGTGATGGTGGGTAAGTTTAGGCTCTTTCGATCAAGACTCTTCATTTGCAATAAGAACTTAAGTTAATCTTTTACCTTTTATTACAGGCAAAACCTTCTGATACTCAACAAGAAAACGTAGCAGAAAAATAATCGATCGAACGCTCAATGGCACGTATACGATATCGATCGAACGCTCAATGGCACGTATACGATATCGACCAATCGAATCGCATGGTCATGGCGGCTTCCCTTTGCAGTCATCAAAATCCGACGGAACGGCCTCAGATGAGCCAAGGTACATCGCATAGTTTCAGACCGAAAAAAAAAAAAGAGAAAACGAAGAGGATATACTTACATATAGGCGTTTATTCTCTCTCGCAGGTTGTAAGAATGTTGAAAGGGTTACGAAGGGATATTGCATGGCAAGGCAAGTGTAAATGATCGAATCAACCCCGAACTGCTCCAACCCTATAAGCCTTGTGGGGTTCCACTCTCAAACCAATTGGCAATAGAGGGAGTAGCCCACAAGCTTATAAACAGCTTTCAAACTTATTATCTAACCAATGTGGGACTTTTGTTTGATACCTAACAGCAATGTTTCAGAAAAGGCCCGCCTTGAGAAGTACTTATCCTTTGCTGTCGATCAATGAAGATGAAGAGTTCTAGTCGACCGTACAGTAACAGTTTATTACATTCATGTGTAGATAGAGATTAACCTTGTTACAAATGTGAATTTTAATATACACATGAAGAAGATGCAGTCTATGAATCCGTTAGTTAGTTCAGTTTTTTCTATGGGAGAAAACTCAAAATGGTCCCCAATGTTTACCATGTGGACCAATTTAGTGATCGATGTTTCGCCTGAACCAATTTAGTCCTCAATGTTTTTGATTTTGAACCAATTTGGTCATTCCGTCATGATTAACGTCAATTTTAGCGGGAATCTCGCACGCATCCCGCACTAAATCATGCATGGATCGAATTTTGGGATATTTGCGGAATTTGGGAGTTCGTATTGTTTTCTTTTTAACTGAAGCTCGACGAAGCAGAAGATCTAGAGCTCGTGTTCGAATTTTGGAGGAGAAATTTTTAGTCGTGCCCTAATTTCAGTAATCATTTCAATTTTATCGATACTGACGTAATTTACTCTGAGTCAAGTGTGAGATTTCCGTTAAAATTGATGTTTATCGTGACGGAAGGACTAAATTGGTCCAAAACCGACAACATCGGGGACTGAATTAGTTCAGGCGAAACATCGAAAACTAAATTGGTTCATAAGGTAAACATTGGAGATCATTTTAAGTTTTATTTTTTTACCGTTAGTTTAGTTATCTTGCCGTTGGATTCAATCGCCTGCAGTGCTGGACATTATTTTAAACGCCGCCGTTTATAGCTGAACATAGATAAACACATCAGAGTCAACGGTCCCTTCTTTAACACGTCCATGATATTTTAATCCACCTTTCTTTCTTCTTATCAATAATAGTTAATATTCATTTCATTACATTTATAATGATTTTAAATTAGAGAAATAGCTAGTAGACAATAAAAAATATTCCCTCAAGGTCATGTCATAGATGGGTACAATTATTGGAACTAATAAGGTGGTCCCTTTTTCTATATATGTCTCCTTTATTTATTTATTTATTTGTATGCATTGCATTAAAATGACTTCAAGAAAATATATGGTTACAAAAAGTGAATAGTGGATCATGAATTTGATTTGATAATACGATTCTTTTAAGCAATAATATTAAATTAAATGGGTTCATATATCAATGCAATCATATTTCGTGTCTTTGAGCCAAAGAAAGCATCACAATTATTATTTTTTTTTATTTTTCACCACATAAGGATTCTTGATATTCATTTGTCGCTTTCAACTTTTAAATCTTCTCACTATTCATTTGTCATGCTCACGAAATAATAAATACAAAATAGCAACATGATTGCACGATACTCTGATTCTCCAATAACAATAAGCGATGTGAAAGGGGGGAAAATCATTAAATTCCGTAAAAAAAAATAAAAAATGAACTCCTTTGAATGATTATATCAGAAGAAAAAAAAACATAAAACCACCAATAGTTACATGGCATGCCTTTTAACAAATTGCGAAGGAAAACGAAAATGTGTGTTTAAAGACAGCCCACAAGTTGAGAAGTGCATATCATTGGTTAGGCTTAGTTGTTAAAACTTGGGAAAGTAAATAATAACTTGGAAGTGACATTACTTAGATCGAATCTTGCAATAAAATATTTGAATGATAGAAGATACATAGTTAGGGGGGATGCACCACGTATAATTAATCAAAATACGTAGGTGACTGTGAATATATATATGATTTCCATCTAATTCACAAAAAAAACCTCCATTTTCAAGCATTTAAGATCACTATTTTTGTGTGATTGTGTATGCATTTATTCATCTTCCTTCCTCTACAAAGAAACAAGGCATTCAAGTAAGTTTCATAGTGAAGAAGGGCCATGGAGGTTGCTCTGTTGCAGAGGAGATTTCTTGAATGCTTTGCAGCTTTGTATCATGAGGTAACTTAGAACTAGCTTCTGCTACGACATAGCCGATTATCCTACTTATCAATCATACATGTAAATTATTTTTTTTTCAACTTCTATTTGGCTTATATATATATATATATGTGTGTGTGTGATCATTGGGGTTGAAGGGAATCTTGGACGGTCAGTTTGGTCAGCTTCAGATGCTTCAAGATGAGACCAATCCCGACTTTGTCGTCGAGGTTGTTTCGCTCTTCTTTGAGGATTCTGAGAGACTTCTCAATGATCTTGCTAAAGCCTTGTCAGTCTCTCTCTCTCTCTCTCTCTCTCTCTCTCTGTGGACATTATTAGGATACCTTTGGTATTGTTTTCTACAGGGAAGAGCAGAATGTCGACTTCAAGAAGATGGATGCTCATGTCCACCAGCTCAAAGGTAGCAGTTCAAGGTAAGAATTACGACAAGATTGTAATAAGGTGCAACTTACAATACAGCTTAATGTAACTGTGTTTCGACTACTACAGCATTGGGGCTCGGAGAGTTCGAAATGCCTGCATTGCCTTCAGAAACTTATGCGAACTACAAAACGTCGATGGGTAAAAAAAAAAACTCAATATCGAGCTTCTGACGACTTGATTATATATCCCATCAGAAATGCCTGGTAACTTTTTTTCGACCTTCAGGTGCCGTGAATGCTTGCAACAAGTTAGGGAAGAGTACTTGCTGGTAAAGAACAAGCTCGAGCTGTTACTACAGGTAAAAACTTCACATAAAAAAGTGTCGAGAAACTGAGGAGGCCATCATCGGCTCTGAGTTTTCGTTTTTTTTGTAGCTGGAGCGTAAGATCGCTGGAGCTGGCGGGTCGATCCCAACGTTGAGCGAATATTTATGAAGATGACAGCCATAAGCTTATTCGATGTTATCTGCAGATACTTTATTACCCGACAAACTCGAGCATTTGTGTTTGTTCTAAACACGAGACATCCTATGTGTTCATAATGCATCTTCGATCTACTAATCATAAACAGCAAGAAGCTTAAGGAAAGCCCTCTAATGATTTCTTCCCAAAATGTTAAGCAATAACTTATTCATATATCATAATGTAAACAGTTACAAGACAATTATAGTACACATCTTAAAAGTTCTAACAATGCTCAAGCTCAACTCAGGTGTTATACAAGCAAACAAGCGAAACAAAAATTCATAAATAGATATAGATTACAGAAAGGTTACCTTCGACCTCTACGATTCGTCAAATAAGCACCTTCTTATAGTTGTGGCGATCTGGCTGACTCCTGACGGATGAAGAGCAACGGCACAAACTCCGAAACAGATGCAAAGAGCTGTAATCGCTATGAGAAGTGGTCGTGAAGTCGTAGAAGTTCTTCTAGTCAACAATTGATGTCGGGGCTTTAAAGGCCCGTCCAGTACATTGACGTTCATTACCACCTCGTTTAGGAGAGGTACTAATGCACCTGCGTCTGGAGAATGAGAGTCTATTTGGGTCCTCAACAAGTTCTTATTCTGCATGCTCTGTAAGAAAATATGCATAAATATGTCAACTATGAATACAGATAATGGAAAATAATGTCGTACGATGATGAAACACTGTCCCTCTTACCTTATTTGCATGGCTGTAAACATTTTCATCTCCCCTCGATTTATGGTAGAGGATATCTTTTGCAGTATCCATATTCTTCAGCAATAAACCCTTATTAGCATCAGAAACATCAACGATGGGATATTTGTCTATGGAAGATTTCAAGGAGCATAATACTCTCTTCAGAATGACAGAAGACTGCTTCTCTATCAGAAACTTCAGTAGATGATTGTATTTTTGTACTTTAGCAAATGTCAGCTGTGACTCTTGCACGGGTTTCTTCAGTGACCATGCTACGTCTTGAACAAAATCAGAGAACAGTGCTTGTCTAGATGCAAAACATTCGCAGCCATGACTCGAAGAGAGTTTTGGTTGTTCATGAGGAGAGAATCGTGTCTCAAACGTTTGAAGCAAACAGTCCATTTCTTCAAGTACTTCTCTATCACTGATAAGGATTGGAATGAAATTGGATAATCCTGACTGGTTCTCTACCTACAGGGGCAACCGAATCTTCCGTTAAGTATAACTTGTTTATTTCAAGAGCCACGTTAAAAATCGAAATAACGGTAGGTGAATAATCAAGAACCATCCATAGATCATAAGACTTATTGGTTCGTTCTAAAAAAGTATCAAACAATCCTCTAGAGATGAACAATGAGAAAGGGATGCAATAAGAAGCATGCTCGATCTTTGCAATTTTCATGCAAAGATTACAGATCTCACCTCAACAAAAGCTGGACCACAAAGATCACCATCAGTCTGAGGAATAGATATTTTCACCAATTGATGATCAACACCGTAGGTCTCTTTATTGTTACAGTATGTGGAAGAAACACAAATATTGTATGGCAGGTAACTCCCAGAAAATGAAACAAGAAACCTGCCATGACCATAAAAAATGATTATGTGGGATACTCAGCTGAAATTGATTCTAAAAGAAGCAAAAAGCATAACAATAATGTGGAGAAGAAATTGATTCACAAGTCAAGTGGTCTCTAAAAACCAAAGAGAAAACAGCTTCTTTCATACAACATACCTAAACTGCGATTGAAGTAGATCACTTCCGCACACTACAAATTCCATTGGCCTACCGGCCTCAAAGCAAGTTGGATAGATATAGTGTAGCTTTGGAGCTCGATTCTTCACCCTCAGTTTCTCGACCGAAGTTGCATCTGCCTCCACAAGGATTAAGGAAAAAAAATTGAACATAAAAAATGAAACCATAGGTCCAGGGTGAGACAGGAAACTAGCACTAAACACTCGGTTACATATCATTGTTATGCATCAACGTCCTAACTAACTGACCTTTTGGAACTCGAAAGATCATATCGTTTAAATAAACAAGCATTGAGCCTCTTCCATCCAACATGCTCCCCGGCGAAGCAATGAGCTCTTTGATGGATGAAGCTGGCTGCTCCAATAACTGCTTATATAAGATGTGTAATCTATAAGACAAAGACTTGAAGAAAAACAAAGCACAAAGAAGAAAAGTTGCCCAGAAAGTACCTTAGCCCACATTGGGATCGGCATTGCAATAAAAGCTGTCAAAATTGTACATCCAGGTCGAATATATCCTTCCAATTCAATGGGCATGCTAGCCAACCATTGAAATATCTGTAAAGAGAAAGTTTGTATAATGTTAGAAAAGACCCACCACAATTCTTGACACATAGGATCATCTATTTAACTCCTATATACTAAACTGCAAAATAATCTTTAGAATACTTGAAGTCGAAGTCGTCTAGGAAACTCTGCAGGATTCCAATCATACAGCTTGAACGAGATTCGACCAGCAGGGCACTAACAGAAAAGGCCAAGCAACACCAGTAAATTAAGGAAATAAAGGACATACAATGGCAAAAGATAAGAAACAAAAAATTTGGCTTTACAATAGAGGAAAAACTGCTCTTCTTCTCATCGTAAGATGTAGTACTGTTGTATGTTGGATTCTGTTTCTCACTTTGATGTATGCCAGAAGCAGCAAATGAGGCAACACTACGACCCTCAAGATTTTCAGAAGCTGGAGCTGAATTAAGTGTTGATCTGTGTCCATCTGATTCGGACAAGATTTCCCTCTCCTCAATTTGACTGCTCAAATATACGCCATCTGAAATATTAACAATTTATTTAGGGGATTGAGCAACCTAAATGCTAAATGATATTACACCAGTTAAAGGTACACGAAAAATCTTTTGCTTCTACATAAATACCGTTTTTAGGGTCGTCATCTCCACTGACATCATCACCCAAGGTAGCCTGTTCAGCTTCCTTTTCCACACTCTCTTTGGAGTTCTGCGGTTTTCTTCTACGTCTATTATTATGTCGCTCTAATTTCCTGCGACAACTACGTTTTCCTTCATCGAAATCTGATAGAAGATGAAACCTGAAAAAATTATAAACATCAAAATCAAGCAAATAAATGCCAAAAAAAAGAAAACACGAAGAGAACGTGAGTAAGCGGAGGATAATCGTTATATTCGATATGATCAAGTTGACCATTCTCCTCAAACATCAGGAAATCATTAACCATCTGATAAGTCCACCCCCCTACAAGTTTATAGCAGAACAGAACCTGACATAATGATAGTTTAATAACAATTCACTGTTTGATCCTCTAACTAAGTTCCACGTCATCCATCAACCTGGTTTTAACAGTTGCCAGACGCCGTTCCAAGAAACTTACAAATAACTGCTGGATATATTCAAATATTTCCACATTTCCAATCATTAATTATATGCTTTATGCAAACAAAAATCACCCCAAACATCACAACACTACGAGTCCCCATAAATGTACAATCTTTGCAGATATCCAACCAAATTTCATCATTTGAACAGCCACACACACACACACACGCACGCACACACACACACACACACACACACACAAAAGAGCACACTATCAACCATCCATTAAAAAAAAAACCAGCAATAGCAAAAAGAAAAAGGACACTTACTTCCCGCATTGCTGACAATATCTTCTATCCTCTCCATCAAGAACTACCGAAACTGCATTAGCACATCCAAGGCACACCCTATGCCTCTTATGATACCCCTTTAGCTCTGATATATCAACCTCGCACCCAGGCACCTGTCAGTTGTCACAATGAAAAATAAATTACATCTAATGGAGCCAAACCAGCTGGAAATCTGGTCAAGACCGATAGATATTAATCAAATCCATCCGATAATACAACATCAAACCCCATTACTTCCATTATCGATAACAACTGTGGTGATCGAAAAACACAGTTATATAGGTATCGACGAAAATACAGAGAAGATGTACTCTAATTTAGCTAAACACTCGTGAAAAAAAAACTGATCCTTTTTTGACCCCTCACCTGGCAACGGGTCGGTCCGCCTCCGGAGACCCTGACCCGCTTCGTCCCGGGCCCACCACGCGCCGCCCTCTCCTCTTCTTCCTCCAGCTGCGCGTCCAGCTCCGGACAAGCGCACGGGACCCGGCCCGCCAGGAAATTGGGACACGTAAGCCTCGGGTCCCTCTTCCTGGGACGACCCGCATAGTTGACCGGACCCGTTTCATCGGGTTGCTGCTGCCCTTGATCTTGTGGTGGCGGTGGCGGTGGTGGTTGTGGTGGTGGAGGGAAGGAGATGGCGACGGTCTCGTCTAGATTGAAGTCAAGGAAATCCGACCAGTCAAAGGCCGAGTCATCGTGGGGATTAAGGACGCCGGCCGGCGGTATTTCGGGGAATCCCAGCGGTGGTGGAGAAGGAGGGTTTTGCTGCATTTCTTTTCCTTGTGAATTTTTCGCTGAGAAATGCGTCGACGAGCTGTGGCGAACAGAAAGAAAACTTGGAATATCGAAAGGGGTCAGATTAGATTAGAAGTACTATTGAAGAAATATTATTTAATTAAATAATTAATCATTTTTTATATTTAATTTCTGGTGGGGTTGGGTGGCAATGGCAATGGCATCTTTTGCTGCCTTTTGATATTATCAAAACAATGATTTGGTGTCGACATAGAGAAAGCGATGGAAGTTTAGCTTAAGTTAAATTTAAAATGAAATAAATATGTAGAAATGACCTTTTTTTTTTTGTTTTATATATCTGATTTATGCAAATAATAAAAAAAAAGTTACTTTTGATTGGGCGTAGTCAATATTGATGGATGAGATGCATTTCAGTACTACTATCATTTTGCTTTTGATTCTTTTTATTTACGCACATTCTATTTAAAAATGTCAGTAGGCAGTTGTACCAAATATTTATGTTAGGAGACATGTTGCCCTCGGCTTAGTCTAATTTCTTTAATTGCGTAGGTTTTAAGTTAATAATTATTTTATGTATGATGAGTAATTTCCCTAAATTTTATAAACAGGCGATGTTATATTTGAGTGAAGATTGTTGTTTTTAATTATTATTTCAGAAGTTATATACATATCACTTTTGATTTTTAGCTTTTCTTCTTGAGGCCCAAAAGGAGCTCCACTACCACAGCCCAAATCTATCTAACGTACGAAAAGATAAAAACCAAAAATCTGAGGATGAAAGTGATATTTTAAAAAAGAAAAGGGGTGAAATTGAAATATCCGAAAAAAAATCTCTCCTTCCAAAACCAACAATCACATCACCACACCACACTAATCCAGTGGAGCTCTTTGATTATCCCGTTTCTAGGGTTGGGATTATTTATTGTCCGCCGAATAATCGAAAGGAATTTTTTGGCGACGATGGGTAGACATCGGAGCCGGAGCTATAGCCGAAGTCGGAGTCCTGTGAGGCGAAAGCGTTACGACGGTATATCGGATCGCGGCCGCTCACGGCGGTCCCCTGAGCCGTCGGGATTGCTCGTTCGAAACATTTCTCTCAAAGCCAGGTCCTTTGTATTTTCTTTTGAATTTGCTGTCTTGTGCTGGTTTCTGGATTAAGTGTTTTGGGTTGCTTTTCAACATGAATGATTAACTTCGCCGACGAGTTGTAATGTTATTGCTCCTATTTGAGTTGGAGAGTAGCTCCTTGGAAGCTCAAATTTACCTTTTGGGGCTTCTCTTCTACTATATTGGGTGTGAATTCTGATTTATTTAAGTTGACGTGCAGGCCAGAAGACCTTAGGGTTCGTTTTGAGAAGTTTGGTCCAATAAAGGATATTTATCTTCCTAAAAACTATTACACGGGGTATGCCTGAATATGGCGATCAAATATATATATTTTTTTCATTTAAGATTCATTTAATTTGAAATTTGTCAATGAAATGGTAGGGATCCACGTGGCTTTGGTTTTGTTAAATTCCGCTATCCTGAAGATGCAGCTGAGGCGAAAAACCATCTTAATCGCACTGTTCTTGATGGACGTGAAATCAGGATTGTATATGCTGAGGAAAATCGTAAAACTCCTCAAGAAATGAGACGGACCACACGAGTGAGGTAGTACTTGTGCTTGGCTCGCTTTTTTCTTGATGATCGTTTTATTTTTGGTGGGAAAAACATGTCATGTGGTTTGCGACATTGTTTATGTATTTATTGCTTTGCCTGAAGCTCTAGGGGAAGCCACAGGAGACGGAGTCCATCAGTGTCCCCTAGACGAAGATATCCGTGTGCGTGTGATTTATATTTTCGTAGAAACATATGATAATCATACTCTAGTATTCTTGCTTAAGATTATTGTTCTATTCATGACAGCTTCCTCACGCTCCCCATCCCCTGCAAGACATGACACGAGGTCAGTTTGTAATTGTTATGGAGATTTATAAACCGTAATTTATTCTAGAGAATTTCCTCTTCCATTCCATGAAATATTGTCTGTATTTTCAGTGTCCATTGTCCATATAATTTTCATGCTGAACAACTGTTGATCTGAGTAGCAGTATTTGTCATATCCATGGTGCGACTGATTCAACTGAGTTCGATATGTCATTATTTTCATGCATTTTAGTTAGTTCCGTTTTCCTACATATCGTACACCTATCATGTTAGTATTTGTGTGAAATATTTGCTCTCCCAGGCCTATGCTTCACGCTTTGCGTTGATCAATGAAACATCTGGGTGCAACAATTACTATGCAGATTGTAAAAGACTAGGACAAAGTATTCGAGATTTATTACGAGAAATGATGAAAGGGGTAAAATGTCAAAAAGTATTGGTTTACCTTTTCGTCGAAAAGCCTCTCCGCGGAAATGTGGAATTATGTCTTCATGCCTTTGTGCATAGAAAGTGTGTTACCTTGCATTGGACGACTTATTCACTTAGTATGATTGAAATAAAATACAAGGAACACAAAACTTCAATTTTTTTTCTTTTACATAGCACATTAATTTTATGTCATAATGCTGCATGGTCAAAGAATCTAAAGCTTAAGTTGGTCAAGGAAAGTACACACCTTCGAAGAAGCTATGCATTTCAAAGTTATTACTAATTCAAGTGTGGTGAAAATGCTCAAAGAAAAGAGATATGAGGTTTTTAATTGTTGGGGAAGCACAGTTATGAAGTTAGCATTTGCTGATGGCGATGAACCTCTCCATTGCCTTCCGCTGCTATAGAGACTTAAAAACAGTTTGTGCACCAAAGTATCTAGTTTATCCCAGAAAATAAGACAGCAATGCAGGTAAAAGCATGTATCAGCCATTCCAGAAATGATGGATCTCAATTAAAGCTGACATCTTTATCTGCAATGCATGTAAAGTTGAATTATTTTCTGCTGCGAGTTGTGAGTTGTGTATATAATTTGGGTTGATGTTTATTCTGAATTTTGCTCAGGAAATCTTATAATTACTTATTCCTTGTTTCTGCCTTTTAATGTATTAGAAGAAGGGGCCGAGGAGCTGATAAACATAACTCACCAGGACAGTCTCGTTCCATCTCTAGATCTGCTTCTCCCAGGGATGATGAGATATATATGTCCCGTGAAAGATCACCTAGGCCTCGTGACAAATATCGAAAGCGTTCAAGGTACTTGCCGCACTCTGCGTCTCCAAGCAACCCCAGGTCAAATAAACATTCCTCTGGTCATATAGAAAACGGCGAGGTTGGAACTGCTTATGAACCAAACAGGTCGCCGAGTCCCATGAGAAAAAACCCCGTTAGTCCAGCAAGGTCTCGCTCTAAATCATATAGGTACGCAATAGCTTATAAACTTTCTTTCTCAGATTAAAAAAAAAAAAAAATTGGGGTTATTGTACCATTCCTGTAGGGGGTTTTATATTGTCCTGGGTTGGGTAAGACTTAGACATTGTTTCTTGAATATGGTACTCAATCTTAGCATATTCTCTCTCTGCTCTTATTTGTTTTGCAGTCCTCATTGAAGGCTTTGTTGAATGAATACTGCTTGAGTGGTTCCTACTGAAAATGTTTTGCGTAGCACCATGGCTTGGAGGGCGAGTTTTTCATGAACTTCTCTATTTTTAGCTTTATCTTGGCTCTATGTTTAATGGGATTAATGAATGTGCTAGTTGTTCATATATTACTGGTAATATCAGGTGACTTTTGTCTTTATTAAAATCTTGAGCTGACTCTTGCACTAATATAATATCCTTTATCTCCCAGCTTTTGCTTTCCATATTGATTTTTTTATTGCTTAGCAAAGCAAAGGGAGGATTCTCTCTATTGAATTGAACCTCCTATCATTGCTGATACAGCTGCAATCTTCAAATGCCAGTCCCAAAACTTCATCTTTGCTCGACTGACTCTATTTTTCCGACTGAAATTAAAGCACATTCCTATGTTTAGCGATGTATTTCGAAAACATTCATGTAAAAATTTCATTTCTTTTTTCAGGATCGAATTGCTGATTTTTGAAATTCTTGAGGATGAAAATGTAATTAACCTTTGTAGATAACGCATATAAATTAAATATCTTCTACTGCCTGGAAATTGACACTTGTTGAGTCCTCACATGGGACCTTCTCTGTTCCCACCTCACAATCTTCAGTTTTACGGCTCTTGGAATATTTTACTCGGACTTTCGACTGCGACATAGATACTTCCCACTTTACGTTTTTCAAGATTTAAAGAATGGAAGATACAAAAGCAGCAGCTGACGAGTTTGATAATGCAGCAGCAGCAGAATATATTGCGATTCAGCCATCTCCCAGTCCGATATTAACCTCACCGGTAAGTGTTATATGTTTGTCAAGCTCAGCCGTCGAGCCTTTCTGTCTAATTTTGATCCAAGATAGCTTTTTTGTCGCTTAAGGATTGGGCAAAAATTTGATCTTTGTGTGCTCTGAAGTTTGGTGGTTATGGATGGGGTTTGATGTTGGCGAACTTGGTGAAAAGATTTGTGTTGAAATCTGAAATTTGTATTCTGTGGGTTGAAATGTTTCTGGGCTCTATTACTTTGTTGTAGCCTAATTTTGATCCGTTTAAACATTGGGAAGAAGAATGATCAGAATATTGTTTTTCTTTGTTCTGTTGTTTCTACTGCTGTTCAAACTTGCTCCATGTTTTTTTTCTTCTTCTGGGATATGATTTAATCCTTAGCTGTTTCATGTCCTAATGTCGCAGGAAGATTCTCATGTAAGAGATTCAGAGAATGATATCAATGCGAAACGTTCAGAGCTAACACTTCAAATACCTCCAAGACCTTCTGGTTTTCCTAGAAATTTACCTCAGTCGCCGAATGTCTTAAAAGGAAGTTCGTCATCTTCTTCTTGTTCGTCGGGATTCCTAAGAGCTCCGAGCTTCAAAAAGAGTACGGTTTCGCCTTACGGTGAAAGAAGCTCTCTTCTCAATTCTGATCTTAAGAAGGTTCCCGAAAGTCCGAGGTTTTCGAATCTGATCTCCAACTTGACTTGGAAAAGATGCACTTCATTGCCAGTCACACACGCCTCAGACTTGTCTCCTCAAACTCGTGTCATTACGCCAACATCAGCCAGGACTGCCAGCGAAAGGCAAAGACAACATGTAACTCTTTGCATTTGAACCCTTTTTTCGGTTTACCTTTCGCAGAATTGTGGTTGTTTTTTTATCATTGTGAAATCTAAGACAACGTTGGTCTTAACTTCTTGCAGATAAGTGCTTCTCTAGCTAGTGTTCCAAGGTCTCAATCTGTTCCAGGAAGGACTACTTTTATTGTAAGATCTTCATCGTTTGCCACGTGTGAAAGCAACGCTCCTGATGACGATTGTGGTATGTTAATGTACCTAAACACACGGTAGACTTTTGAGTAATGTCATACGTTAAAATCCCATTAAATTTTCTTTCGGAAAATTAGATGAAGTAGCTCCTGATATCGTCGATGACGATCAAGAAATCCCAGAAGAGGAAGCAGTGTGTAGGATCTGCCTCGACACTTGCGAAGAAAGAAATACGTTTAAAATGGAATGCCTTTGCAAAGGGGCGCTGAGGTTAGTACACGAAGATTGTGCGGTTAAATGGTTTAGTATCAGAGGAAACAGATCGTGCGAAGTGTGTGGTAATGAAGTCTCGAACTTGCCCGTGACATTGCTTCGTGTCCCAAATGTTCATCAAAGCAACAGCACAGAACAGAGCCAGCAGCTGACAATAAGGTGAAAATTAACTTATTTTTTTAAGATTTTCTACAAACAATAATAATAAAGATTGTTCTATTCTTGCCATTATTAACGCTCAACCTTACACGGTCTTTCTATATATCTTGATCGATTTTTCTTCCTACGTATTTGTTCAAGTGCTTGGCAAGATTTCGTGGTGCTCGTCATAGTAAGCTCGCTGTGCTACTTTTTCTTCCTCGAGCAGCTTTTGGTAAGCAAAGACATTGCAATCCTTACAGTTTCCCAACTGTAATCTTCTTAAGATCGACATATTATCGTCATGAAACGATTACTAACATCTCCATCATTGGCAGATCCGTGAAATGAAAACCCAAGCTCTGATTATATCTGCACCATTCTCATTCACCTTAGGCGTTATAACGTCTATAATAGCTGTTGTACAAGGTACGAGAATAGCAATAAAATTTTGAGCTCGACATATATATATATATATATATATATATAAAATTCACAAGATGGATGATTTGATATATATCGATGCAGCGATAAGAGAGTACGTATGGAGTTTGGCAGCTCTTGAGTTCGCCCTCGTCTCATTGATTCTCTACGTTCTGTACTCGATAGTAAGAAACTAACATCATTTAATTCGACATGTTCTCTTCGATCATATCTTCATTCTATTTGCTCCTTTTTTTTTTCTTTTTTGTTCAAGGTTCACTTAGAGCCAGTTTATGCAATACTGATCTCGTCGGTCATAGGGCTCGGATTGGCTTTAGCGATAAACTCTCTGTACGTTAGATTCTATTACTGGCGCCTTCTAAGCTCCCATGGAGTATGATTTGCTAAGAAGAAAAATTAGGACAGTGAAGAAGATGGATGGATGAATGGATAGATAGATAAGCTGTAATAAAAGGGGGAACTATGTATTGTACATGTCCGTATCTGTAATTTATCGTAGTAAAAAGATGGTCGATGAGAATTATTTAAGAAAGTATGTAGTTAAATAAATTTATTATTGGTTAGCTAGGAGAATAAAATCTTCATATAATCATTCTTTTTAGTTAGTTAGGAGACATCAATCATGACATTTGATTACTCCGTGTCCCTAAAATTCTCAAGATAGTGTAACAATTACTTAATTGGTTGTAATTATGATTGAATTAAAAGTATGAAAATAAAGTATACAAAATTGCAAAATTTTAAGCGGCAAGGGTAGATGGATGACGTCTGGCAACTTTATATTCTTATCATTGGTTTGTTTAATTTTTTAATTTTTTATTTTATTTTTTGCATTGATAGTAAAGGAGTAAAAAAATAATGTGTCGTGCTCTTTTACAAAGGTTTTGTTTTTTGTTAATTAAATGATTAATGCGATTACGCAAAGGCATCTAAAGTCTAAACACATGCTTAATTATATGCAAATGACGAAGCCTTTTGGAGTCGACAAAGGTTAACTAGGATTTTCTTTTTTATTATTTTAGCACTTTAGTGGTATGTGACGATGTTGATTACTAAAATAGACATTAGATTAGATAATAATATAAAATAAATATATAATACAATAGGAATCTACTAACTCAGCATTTCCATTCTTGGAAATTAATGCAGTACAAACTCATGTGGGCTGTAATATAGCCTATAAGGCTGGCTACATAATTAATTTTTAGGTTAAATAGGTCCTATTTATGAAAAGATAAATAGCACATCTTTAAAATATATTTATGAGAAATTTATAGGTAATATTACCAAATATTCCTTAACGGTTATACATACTCTTTTAACTCTTAAGCAGTAACGGTAAGGAATTGAAATTAATCCATTTTCGAAGGGGAACAAAATACAGAAACTATAATTTATATATATATATTGAATTATTTATCCATTTTACATTATTTCAAAAATTATAAAAACAACATGTATATATTGCATTTAGTAACCATTCTACACTATTTTAAATTCCCAGGCGTCGAAATTTCCTTGACATTCTCACCTCCCAATATATATATATATAGATTTGCTGATTTACTTATCAAATGAATAAATAATAGACTAAAATTTAATACAATAAAAATTCGTTGGCTAGAAAAGCTAATAACAAAGGTATCCTCACCTCATGCCAGGGCCACAGCACCTTTTTGTGCACTACAAATTCATCCCCTCTCCCTCAATCCATACCCCCTCTCTCTCTCTCTCTCTCTCTCTCTCCTTGAAAATCAAGAAAATTTAAATATACTATATATTTATCAGCCTTCCCAAAACAACATATTATCACTTTCTCATCAACCAAAAACTATTATCAATTTATGATGTCATCATCAACTATTGTCCGCAGAAACTTCACGTCGGCGGCGTGCTTCGACCCCCAAGAAACCGCCGCCGCAACCCTCAAGCTCAAAGTGCTGCCAGCCCATCCAAATAAATCGCATTACTCTCAAGACGATGCTCATCGACGCCATCATCACTACTCATGCATGAAAACCTACGATTCATTCTCATGGCTCAGCCCAAACTCCCGCCTTGAGCTGTGCACTGAAAACTTAGGAAGTGAAAATGGGTCAGACACTATCTTCTTCACCAACGTAAATCAACAACCCCACGACGGCAGATTAGTAGTCCATGGCTCAGAGAATTCCAAGACTAATACTGTAATGAAATTACAAAAGAGCCCTTGCGACGACGAAACTGTCAAGAACGCCAAGAACCGTACTTTTCCGCCGCCCCTGAATACGCTGACTGGCTCGAGCCCTTTGCAAGTTACGAGGCATAGAAAAAATGGCAGGCTTATAGTTGAGGCCGTGGAGAGGCCTCTGAGGAGCGGCGGTGTTCTTCAGGCGGAGAGGAGCGGCAGCAGGCTGAGGCTGAGGTTTCTGAGAACGCCGGTGGAAGAAGAAAGGAATGAGAATGATCATAAAGAGGGAGTTAACGATGATAATCATAGTAAGTATCATCAATGGGTGAGTAGGTGCAAAGAAGGTCGACGTCGACATGGAGGTGATGATAATAACAGAGGGGGTGGCATGAATTGGACTAAGCCTGCGCTTTGGGTGGCAACTTCTTGAATATTGATCAGTTATTAATCTATTTTTATTTTTATTTTTATTTTTATTTTTTGTGTTTTTTGAACTTGAGTTTCAAGTTTTATTCTACCGTTTCTATTTTCATTATCTACTATTAGTTATTACATTTGGGTTCCTTTTTTACGATTAATCTTTATGGTGGGTTCATATTATATCAAGGGTTTATTCGAGATTACATGTATGATTTTTTGGTTAATATTATGCAATATATCTCTAATAAATAAACAACTTGATGATAGCCTAGACATAAGTTACAAAAGTAAGTTGGTAAGAAAAGAAAGATATTGGTAATGGAGATTATTGTCGATTTCATTATGTCTGAATATTCTTCCAGTTAGTGAAAATTGTCTAAAAGATTGTCTATTATAAATGTGCTTTTCCAGCTTTATAAAGGCATGGGAAAGCTACGAAACCAACAAACATTGAAAAAAAAGAAGTCATATATAATATACTACTCGGTAATTAGCTGCCCATGCGTACAATGTATATTACATACTTACAAACTACTCAAGAAAGTAAATATTTTTCCTTATTTCTCAGATAACAAATAATTGTAGTAATTTCAACTTCTATCACAGCTAAAATTACTTGTCAACCGACACCCTAATCACACACACACACACACACACACATATATATATATATATATAAATCTTTATTTCATCCCTCGACTTTGGAGCTTTAATTTTGCTTCTTGTCGGGCAATAGCAATTATTGCAGATTAGTCAAAAATATATTCATAATGTTTCTACCAAATGCCCAACTTTTTCTTGACAAAAAAAAAATATATAATTAACTGAGATAAAGATTTTGGTAACTGTCACTTCATGCAACGCTTATTTACTGTGCTTAACCTCCGAGCTTGGGCTTTGTCAAATGAGAAAAAATGTACGTTATGTTTGGTTTTGAATTATAACTGCTAATATATATATTATATATATATAGTCAAAAAGCATATCTTGAAACACTCATGCAATCTTAGACAGATCCATTTCTTTTGTGTCTTTGAATATGCAAATACATTATTCAGTATATTATATATATATATATATATTTCCATCCCTATATAATCTGATCAGAGGCAATTTGAATGCGACGGATATATAAGCCCATGAATTATTATGAAAAATGCACAGAACATAATCCAAGGAAGATTGACCTGCCAAATAAAATAATATCGAACAGTTGGAAGAATAGCAAGTTGAGTTGTAAGGAAGAGATAAGATTGTCTTTTCGTCCCAATCAATATTCTTATATTGATTATTATTATTAAATATTCCTACTTCTAATCTCATTTTTTTAAGTTTTATATTTATCAATACAATATCGATCGTCGTCATTCATTAGAATATCTATCTTACCCCATATTATAGAAATAAGTGCAAATGCAATAACTGCAATATGATCGTGGACTTCGATTGTCCATTCACGTAACACATCTCACCTTATCTTCGTCTATGATCTATATAAGATATTTCTCAAAACTAATATTATTTCCAAACTATACTGTTCTGTGGCTGCTGTCCAAATCCCACTGGCGCGTTTTAGGTTATTTCTTTATTTTTTTTATTTGTTTTTTCATTTTTTAATTTGTTAAACTTTTCTATTTTAGTTTCAAGCCTTGGGGACGTGGGCTTTCTGTTGTCTGTTTGTTTTTTTATTCATTTTTTATTTTATTTATCCCATTTATTTTTATTTTTTGTTTTTTATGCCACAATTTTTTATATATATATATATATTTCATTTTTTATCCCCTATTTTTTTTAATGATCATCACCACCGTAACCAGAATACTTAAACTTACATAAACAAAATTATGTCTAACAAAAATAGGCTTAATGTTTTTTTTTTGTCCCGTAATTTAGGAGGGTGGCGTTATAGGGACAATTAATTTAGTAGTTGGTAAAATACGGACAATAACTTTTGAAAAATTGCAATTTAGGGACATTATACGATGTGACCTGTATTTTGACCCAAATCCGCTGATGTAACGCCCGATCCGCTGACATGTGTGCTTTAATGGTTCGACACGTCATTAAAAGTATCCGACGTGGCGCCACGTCATCGAATAAAATTAAAAAAATAAAAACAAAATCGATTTTTTGTTTTCGTGTCTCAAACCCAACACCGTCGATCGCCTGAAGCACCCCGACAAACATTTTTTTTATTTCAAAAATCGATTTTTTTTTAATTTCAGACAATGACGTGGCGCCAGGTCGGATAGTTTTAATGACGTGTCGAGCCATTAAAGCGCACAT
Source organism: Lindernia subracemosa (assembly GCA_028392965.1). Taxonomy (NCBI): domain Eukaryota; kingdom Viridiplantae; phylum Streptophyta; class Magnoliopsida; order Lamiales; family Linderniaceae; genus Vandellia; species Vandellia subracemosa. The sequence goes on from JAQPCC010000046.1 coordinate 942,521, forward strand.
GTTAGCGGGTCGGGCATTACATCAGCGAGTTTTGGTCAAAATACAGGGTCGCAGCGTATAATGTCCATAAATTGCCATTTTTCGAAAGTTATTGTCCGTATTTTCCCTATAACGCCACCCCCCCAAATTTATTTTTCGAAAGTTATTGTCCCTATAACGCCACCCCCCTAAATTTCGGGACCAAAAAAACATTAAGCCAACCAAAATACCTAAACTTACATAAACCTAACTTAAAAATATTGAAACTTACATAAATCGAAAATTACATCCAACTTGTATAAAATAAAAATAATTAGAGTTGCCGAAAATTACAAGTTAGAGAAGTAACTAAGAGTTCTAAATTCGATTCTAAGTTGGGAGTTGAGTGCTTTTGTACGAGTGTGTTGGCTTGTACTTCCCGAAAGGGCCCCATTCGACATAGTAGTAGAGTGGGTTGGGGATCTTCCCGTAAATCTTGTGTCTTTACTTTCGTGCTTCTACTTGTTGGTATGAGTCAAGTTCGAGAGAAAAACACAATACATGCATACTCGAAATTGGAAGAGGATTCGGGACTTTAGATGCACTTCCGCACACTTCCACAATCCGTTCAAAGGCTTAGTGGCGGAGCAAGGCACAGTCAAAATCGTACAAGATCTGTCATTTTGGGTCGTGAAACAGTTGGTAACTTACATACTTATCAATCAACACAAATCAACTTTATTTTTTTTTTGTCGACATATCATGTACTGATTAATAAAAATAAATTCTAAAAAAATAAAAATATAATATAATAATTAACATGAAATTAAAATAGTATTATTTTGAATAATATAAAAAATATAATAATCAACATGAAATTAAAATAATATTATCGTTAATGATATAAATAAAATATATTAGTCAAACGTGAAATTAAAATAGTATTATTGTTAACAATATAAATAAAATATAATAATCAACGTGACATAAAATATATTCAAGTACAATTTTTCAGAAAAATTGCATTGATAGGTTTTATTCGCAGAAAACGAAAAAAAAAAATAGAGGATAAAAAACAAAAATAAAGGAAAAATTATATGCAAAATAGCTGAAGAAAAAATAAAATAAAAAAGTGAATAGAAACTAAGCGCCACAGGCCATATGGCTTTAGGAAATAATAAAAAACATATATATAAGGTTAACAAATTAAAAAATGAAAAAAAATTTAAAAAAAAAAACCTAAAACGCTTCATTGGGAGTGGCGCGTTAACCTATTTGTGAAATAGGTTAAAAAACAATCCTATTTTTGAAAGTTTTTTTCAAAAAAATAATAAAAATGAAAAAAAGCCAAAAAAAAAAGGTAACATGGATAAAGTATTATTTTTTATATATATGTTTTACACGTGTGAATAAATGTAAAATGGAATTTCTTGTAGGGTTCGCACGCATAAGGAGACCAAAAGATTGTGTATATATAATGACGTATTATTAATAAATTGACAAAAGATCAAGAACATTTCTCATGGAGAGCAACTAATATCGCCCACAAGCGTTAGGTTGGGGACACACATGATACTTCCTCATCGTTCGATCCCACTTAGATTTCTTGACTTTTCGAAATCTATATAGACTTGAAACGATGTCATGAGGATTAGTCTCGCTAGAAGTCAGTCATCTCATAGCCGACATTGAAGTTCAACTTTTCTTCAGACTGAACTTACTGTCAGGAGGATAAGTCTCGTTGGAAGTGGAAATCGCCCCATAGCCAACACTAAAGTTCGATTCACTTCATATTGTTAGTCGGACTGTGAATACTACGGTATTATTATACGATGTTAAGTTGGACTTATAATGGACCTACACTTATGAACTAATGGCCCATTATACAAATTACGGCCCAATCCATTTAAAAGTTATATGCGTGGTGTAAATATGTCATTTAATTAATTACTTTATTTAATTTTAAACGACCTTTTTTTTTTAGCATATTCTGATATGCCAAATAAGATATAAACATTTTGTGGTTTATATTTTAAATTATTAAATTAAAGTATATTTTTGCCTGTTTTCACGCGTGAGTACAATACAAACGAAATAAAATTGGTGGACGTAGTGAGTTCATCATGGATAACATGGCTCGCTTCTACCTAAGAGCAACTCTTTCCATGTAAATCTCCATTGTTTCAACTTCTCCATAGTCATTACCCTTCATCACTTTAAACATTGAGACAAGATAGTATTTTCGTTTTCTTGATAGAAAATGGCGTTCGCGGCCGACGGGCGCTTGGCCCTATCAGCCAGGGGGCACACCCACGGCGCTGTACGGTCAAATATTAAGGCGGGAAGCGGGAGATTCACGAGTTTCTGCACCGGCGAGTTTATGGGTCAGAAGCTGATGAAGTTTACTTCGCTTCAACTCAACAACAAGAACAATGCTGTAAAAAATCGAGTCTCCATGTCCCTTACAGCTGATTTTGCAAGTGAGTCCAAGGTATGTCTTTTCTTGGTTTAATCGGAAGATCTTCTACGTATCTGCTCCAACTATCTCACCGTTTTCTTTATGGGGCGACAGTTGAAGGACTTGGACATGGAGAAAAGAGACCCAAAAACCGTTCTTGCGGTGATATTAGGCGGAGGAGCTGGCACGCGCCTGTTTCCGCTCACAAAGCGACGTGCTAAGCCAGCCGTGAGTATTTTCATTTTTATTTTCCTTTTTCTTTACGTCATTTTTTGCATCAAGAAAATGAAAAAAGGATATGCTGTGGTGGTGATGCGATATGACCATTTTCAGGTTCCGATTGGTGGGGCTTATAGGCTTATCGACGTCCCTATGAGCAACTGCATCAACAGTGGGATCAACAAGGTTTACATTCTCACGCAGTTTAACTCGGCTTCTCTCAACAGGCATCTCGCCCGAGCCTACAATTTCGGGGGCGGCGTCACGTTTGGAGATGGCTATGTCGAGGTTATCCATCGCTTTTATACGATATATGGCGATCAAGGTGGGACGGCGAATACTAATCGATTAAATGCTGATTCTTTTTCTTGTTCTATTGCAGGTTTTAGCTGCTACTCAAACTCCAGGTGAAGCTGGCAAGAATTGGTTTCAAGGGACTGCTGATGCTGTGAGACAGTTTCATTGGCTCTTTGAGGTGATTGAATTCTTGTTTTCTATGATTAATGTTTACGGGCCTATGAACATGCGACATTAACGTTTTACGGGTTTATGCCGTGAACCATATATAGGATCCGAGGAGTAAGAATATCGAAGATGTTCTCATACTGTCTGGTGATCACTTGTACAGAATGGACTATATGGACTTTGTTCAGGTATGCTTTCGATGAACTTTTGACATATATTTAGTCTTTTTCTTTAACGTAACATTATGCGATTTTCGTTACTTTCAGGATCACAGGCAAAGTGGAGCAGATATTACTATTTCATGTTTGCCGATCGATGAACGGTAGATCTTTAATCTTGTACAAGGTTGCAAGAGCTTCTTGATGTGAAATGTATCATTTTCGATAACTTTGTGCATTTTTTATGAATAGTCGTGCCTCGGACTTTGGTTTGATGAAGATTGACAGCAAAGGAAGAGTCATTTCGTTTAGTGAAAAGCCCAGAGGAAATGAGTTAAAGGCAATGGTAATGAACTGATTTATCTAAGTTTTTTTTTTTCATTGCCATTTTATGAGGATGCAATAGATTTCACTTCATATCTTCAGGCAGTGGACACAACTGTTCTGGGGCTTTCGAAAGACGAAGCTGAGAAGAAACCTTATATCGCTTCGATGGGAGTTTACGTCTTTAAGAAAGAAATACTTCTGAATCTTTTAAGGCAATGACATCATCCCTTTGTCTCAAAGTATCCTTTTTCTGAGGCATAGTTCTTGATTCACTTGTTATTACTGTGAAATTAATTCTGTTAAAAAACTTCGGTTCAGATGGCGTTTTCCTACTGCAAATGATTTCGGGTCCGAAATAATCCCTGCATCGGCTAAAGAATTCTACACCAAGGTCCTCTTTTTCGAACAATTCTCAAACATATCTTACTTAACTTCCAAGATTTTATCACTGTTTTAAAATCTTTAAAATGCATTGCAGGCTTATCTGTTCAATGATTACTGGGAAGACATCGGTACGATTAGGTCGTTCTTCGAAGCGAACCTTGCTCTAACCGAGCATGTAAGAAGAACGCTCTCAATCTAACACCATTCATTGAAACATGGAAATGGTGGGCTGATACTCTTTTGTTCATTTATATATTTCAGCCGCCAAGATTCAGCTTCTACGATGCGTCTAAGCCAATCTACACATCAAGAAGAAACTTGCCCCCATCAAAGATTGACAACAGCAAGGTAAATACATCGAATCAAAGAGCACCTCCTCGTAAGCACACAGCGATTAGATGATGTAATTAAGGTTGTTCATGAGCAGGTCGTTGATTCGATAGTATCGCACGGTAGTTTCTTGAACAACTGCTTTATCGAGCACAGCGTTGTTGGTATTAGATCGCGCATAGACTCCAATGTTCATCTAAAGGTTTTAGCTTTTGAAACTCTCTTCTCAAACCACACACTCACACACACACACACATATATATATAATGAAAATCGTTTTGCAGGATACGGTTATGCTCGGAGCTGACTACTACGAAACGGACGATGAAAGAGCCTTGGCCTTGGCTAATGGGAAAGTTCCTCTAGGAATTGGAGAAAATACAAGAATAAGGTTCCTTCCTTGGACAACATATGTAGTGTGTGTGGCTGTGTCTGATTTTCCTTTATTTCTTGAGCAGGGAATGCATCATTGACAAGAATGCAAGGATTGGCAAAAACGTTATAATCGAAAATTCCGAGGTAAGGTTGTGTATGATGTAGGTTTTACTGCATAACATTATTGAATGACAAATAATTTTCACCGAATGCAGGGCGTACAAGAGGCGGATCGAACATCAGAAGGATTCCACATCAGATCGGGTGTTACGGTGATAATGAAGAATTCCACCATTAAAGATGGAACTGTGATATAAATCTTCTTTCTTGTGATTTCTACCTCTGTTGAAGCTGTAATGACTCAGAATATGATTTTGCGAGTGAAAAAAGTTGATATTTTTACAATACAACTGCAGCAAACAATACAAGAATCTTTCAAAACTTAAGAACCACTTGGTCTTGCAATGTTATCTTTACAAGTCGAAAGCCACATTCTTCGGCGTCTGAAGAAACATCATGTGATTGAATTCACTGGGCCATCTTATTCTTAAATCCAATTAACATAACTCCATGGGATAGAAGATGAAACTATTTCTTTGCATACCGATGAAACTATTTCTTTGCATACCACTTTTCGATGCATGAGTACCAACTCCACTGAAAAAACAAGGCAGCAAGCCGAACCAAACTAGCAGTTATCACCTCCAAAAAAGCCATCAGATATGATCTCTGAGGTGACAGACCAGATGTAGCTATTGAGAGTAATAAGCCCTCGAAGTTGCAGGGAACAACGAAAGTGCCCGATTTGATCCCTTTCAAAGCCTTCTGAGCTACTTCATCGGCTTTCATTGCACCTGAGGAAGCGGCTATTAAGCTGGTGAGCTGTGGCCTTTTCTTGCATTCTGCAAATATAAAGAAAAACAAAGACTTCAGCAAGCAAGATTAGTAAATTTTATGACAAACAGCATCGACTATTTTCGGACCTTCTGCTAAACCAGGAGTTTCAGTGTCTGGAGGGAAGATGAGAGATACGTGGATGTTATCCGATATAACCTCCTGTTGTAATGATTCTGCCAAACCTTTGAGCCCAAACTTACTAGCAGAATAAGCTGTGTACCCATAAATCCCGACCTGAAACGAATTACAACGAATAAACTAAGGGGGCGTGTACAAGCACGATACAATCCAAACTAAGAAAACTATCATAATTCAGACCAGATTGCACAAACATGCTAATCTCTTCTTCATTTTTCAGGCTTTTACATCTAATTTTCCAGAGCAAAGAGTGACTTTAACTAAAGCAAGGGCTTAAAGCTACCAAATTCTGAGAAAGATTCAATCTTTTTGCCACAAACAATTCAAATGGAAAGCAACTCATCATTCTAAACGAACATGGAAGCGATCAACTCATAAATTTAACCATTTGATTCACAAAGCCACTCATACAACAAATAGAAGCCAATTAAAGGAAAGTAACTTCTCCATCTTCTCCTATGATTCCATTACCTGACCCGCCTGAGAAGACATGATAGCGATCGAGCCCGGCCCACGATCCCCTCGGCTCTTCTTCATTTCGGGCAAGGCGGCCTTAATCAAATGGAAAGTGCCCATCAGATTCACATCAATCATGAACCTCACTTCCTCAAGCTCCTGGGCCTCGAGTTCCTGCGGCACAAACACGCCCTGATTGCAGACCAAGACATCCACCACACCAGCCTCCTCAACCGCCTTCTTCACGGCCTCGTAGTCCCTGACGTCGGCGCTCACGACCCTGACGTCACACCCGGTAGCGAGTTTGATGGCGTCCTTGGCCTCGTTGAGCTTTCTCAGGTCGCGTGCGAGGAGGGTGACGCTAGCGCCTTCGCGCGCACAGGCATGGGCCAGGGCCAACCCGATTCCGCTGGACCCACCCGTGATGAACACGTGGCGGTTCTTGATTGGGATCTGGGTGGGCTTGGGTCGGGCGATGAGGTAGAGAATCACTAGGAGGATTGTGGGGATGAGGAGGAGGGAGAAAAAGGAGAAGTACACTCCCGCCATTGATGAGTTTCGAGGTAAAAAGGTCAGATCTTGACGAATAGAATGGGATCAACGTACCACACAAAGCTAGTTGAATCTATCAAGTCCAAAATTTTTTAAAAAACAATAACAATTGCCATTGCTTCCACTTATGATTCTTCGTGGGAATCGTTAATGCATATCGATAGCAACGTCGATTTGTCTTAAGAGGGTATGAAAATTGTAAATCGTCTCGTTCAAGGACTTGATTCATTTTTCATAATACGTTAGGGACTAAAAGCCAATATTACTGAAACATTCTGTAATGAATGGTTGTTACCTCTTCAATTCATACCTCTAATGGCAAAACAATCATACCTTATTCTTACAGTTCCAATAATGTAAATATAAACAAATCCATCAATATTATTCTAGTTAAAGAAGGTAAATATAAATCAATCACAACCTATACTAATATGTAGCAAAGGATCTATGTCTAAACCACCACCACCACCACACCATAACTATCAGAATCTTTTAAGGTTGAATGGCTGATCATTCGATGGATTAGTGTTGATATTGTAGTAATTCATCTTAGGGATGATGAACTCTCTTGAGCTTTGATCAGCAAGCGGCCTCATAAACTTATTTGCAGAGGCTGTGTATCTTCCTTGCTTGTTCTTATTATTGCTTCTCCTTCTATGGTGCGAAGAACGAGGGATAAAAACCCCAGTGCCTTTGCTCTCTCTTCTGCAAGCTAGTTGATGATCATAGGCCACATATGATGCTTGCAATGGCCGATGGAATGCGTTTGAAAATCCCTGAAGTAAAAGATATTCAAAATCTTGAAACATAGAGCAAACACTCTTCTTCATCATCACGTTAAGTACCTGGAAATTTGCTGGTGGATAGAGATGAGAGAAAGAGTCTGCTTCATCTTCATCATCGTCCATAATAAGAAGAGAGATTTGCCTGCTTAAGTCTGCAAAGAAGACATCATCGTCCAACTCCAAAGCTGCTTCCATGTATATATTTCTCTTTTCTAGGAATCTCTCCAATCACCTTCTCATTTAAATAGAGGGAATTATTATACAGTTGAGCTAGCATGGCATATAAATAGAAAGAAGAAAGGAAGCTGCAGCTTAACACTTGTGCAGCTGTGATTGGTCTATCCAACTTGATGACTACTACGAGCTTTAAAGTATGAAAATCCAGGTAGATAATATATAAATAGATAGATAGATAGATTGAGCCGTGGGCTAAACATGCATGTGGATGGATAGGTGGGGCTCATCAAAGTCACTTGCACATGCTGTAAATTCTTAAATCCTTATATATATGTAGAGCTGTGGTGGAGAAAAGGAGATGACTAGCAAGAGCTAGCAAAAAGCCCCACAAATCTAGGAGATCATCTGATCTGATCTGATCCAAACACACAGACTTATAGTTCTATCTTGTAATAAATACTTGGCTGTGAATGTATAAGCGTCATCGTCCTACTTGCTCTCTACTCTCACTAGATGCAACAGCTGTTGGAATGGAAACTAACGATAAAAAAATTGACTTGTTTTTAGTTTTCTTGCAGTTGGAGGTGGGGACATATATATCAGCTTGAGACACATTGAGTTGAGTTGCAATGGTGGAAAGCTTGGGATTCATTAGTTTTCTGCAAACTCTTCGACTCATATATAAATAAAGCGGTCTCCTTCTCCATCATGCTGTTCGAAACAGAACAGATCGATCAAGAGGGAGAGAAGAACTGAACTCACTTTGCCTGCTCTAACAGCCGCCCTCAAAGCTTCATGATTTCTATTATTACAAATAAATTAGGTTATCTTTCCATAGATAAAAAGGATTATCTTCTTTTGATCACATGTGGTCCACAGCCCACTATTGTTTTCCAGGCAATTTTCAGAATATCACATTCATCATGGATTATCATTTAATGATCATTGAATTATCGAAAACGGTGTTATACGGCTGGCTGTATTAAAGTTACATTCCCAAAGTTCAGCGACTTGAATGATAGTTACATTACTTACAGCAGCTCCTCTTCGTAGAACATACTGAACATTAAAAAAGAAAACTAAGAAAATTTTCCAATTTGTATAAATTGGGAAGGGTCATTCTGCAAATTGTTTCAATGCAGATTCATTTCATGGGAGACTTGTTTTGTTTCATTGTCGTGAGGGCAAAATCTTCGATGACTCACAAAATAAGCATACATTACTCATACAGCTAGAAAATAAACATGCAAAATGATACCATAACATTTAAGTTATTACATAAAGAGGAAAGACTTATGCGTTACTAACATAAATCCATTAAAAAAGCAACAACAGACAGGTCTATGGTTAAGATCGATGTTTCGAACGAAATTTTCGGTAACTTGGGAAACCAGCTTAGCATAAACAAGATCCGAAAATTGCATCCCCGTCGTCAAAACCTGCAAATAAAGGCGCATAAAAAAGTAGGCGGAAAAACAAGCCATCGAACTACCGACAAGGGTCAAACAAATACCACATAAAGGTAACAGTCACGGTAAGTAAAGCCAAAAAAACAGCGTAGAAGTAACATCAGCGAACTCAGACCACGTCGAATTAGTATGTAACCTAACCTGCTTAAGCATCTCCAGATGGTGGTGGTGGTGGTGGTGGCTGCTGTGGCCAAACCTGTGGTGGTGGTTGCATAAACGGTGGCCGAGCTTGCTGGCCATAGAGAGTAGGGTCCACAGGTTTACCCATAAACATCCCCGGACCACCCATCTGAGGCGGGCCCATGTAGTAATAAGGAAGCCCCTCGCTCGGCGGCCCCACAGGTGGTAATAAACCAGGGCCAGCCCCTGGAACGGTCGCAAGGACCTCGTCCTTCAGATCCTCCCTAGGCACGATATCAACCAAGAAGTCGAAAATATCAGTCCTAGTAATAGCAGCGGCCACGTCGTTCTTCTGAAGAGTCCTCCTCTTGTTCTCTTCGGTGTGGTTCCAAGCCCTCAGGGTCAGCTCGAGGATGAACATCTCGCAGGCCCTAGCGAAGATGACGGGAGCTTCGGACGAGATCATTCGAACATCCTCGTCGGCCTTCATGATCTTCTTGATCCTCGCCAATGGCAAGCTGTGGTTCTTGAAGTCAGTGGCCTGTTCGATCTCTTGGTATTGGCGGGCCCAGAACTCCTGGAGCTGCTGGTGCAGTTGCTGCTGCTGCTGCTGATGGATGTGTTGGTAGGCGAGGTGGTGCTGTTGGTTGAACTGAGCCGTGGAGGAGGAGGCTGGTAGGTGGGCGGTTTGTGGGGGTTGTTGGGTCGAGCCGTCGGACATCGGGTTGGGCTGGTATGGGTTCACGGAGTAGGGCATCCCCATTCCTTGACTGTTGCCCTGCTGCTCCATTTTAAACTAACTAGCAAACACAAACACAGAGACATCTTTTCATCGGCCAGATTAAGTAGGTAGCGGCGATCACATACTAACTATCGAAAAGAGGTGCGAAAAACTAGCTCATAAATTCAAGTATGGCAGAATCAAATCTAACAGTTCGGCGTACAAAGGAGACAGTTAACTCCCATATAACATTACTCAGTCTGAATTTGCCCTCTTACACCTTAAACTATTGAGCTTTCCAAGGAGATCATTTCCATACAAAGTCATTGCTTATTTCAACATAATCACCTCAAATTGATCATACCCAAATGCATAAAGGTCAAGGAAAAAAGAAAAGCCTAAAACAAAAGTACTAAATACATAAAACCCTAATTAAAATTAAACAACACTCGCATGTAGCTACAAGGATCAAGAATTATTACCTCAAACGAGGACAAAATCCTCAAAGAAAACGATCAAACACCTAACGTCAGAAGAGGAAAGCCCAAAACGAAAAACAAAAAAAGAGGAAAAATAGCATCAAAGAAGGAACAAGTATTTACCCAGCGATTCCAAAGCAGCTGAAGAGATTTTGTCGGAAATAACGAGGATCAAGCTAGGGCTTTTCGATATATATAGTTGGGTCGGCAATTTTTAACTCATTTCACGGCGTATACCGAAATATACAATCTACTTTGTGGTCGAATCAGAAAATTATGGTGCGCTCTTCTTTTTGTAGCTTTGTATAATAGCTGCGGAACTGAGTTTGGTACTTTGGTTTTTTCTGCCGAACTCCCCAACTCCGCCATTACTGACACTGACCCCACATATTTATTACAAACCCCAAACCAAAAAGATAAAAAGAAAACGAAAATCTTTCCTTTGTAATAAAAATCTTTCCTCCCCTTAAAAGGGTTATTTGGAGGGGAGGTTTCAAATGCTTTCAATAACTTGGTGGCATGAAAATAATTTTTATTAATAATATTTACTGAACTTTTTCTTAAGGATGGGACTAAAATTGAATAAAATTAAAAGTAAAAGAACTCAACTGAAAATTTTAAAATTATTAAAACTGAATCCCATTAAGGTAATTTCTGTTCCGCCGCTGCACACATGTACTTGTTCGTATCTAAATCTGATTGGTATAATTTGCATGCTACTAAGTTTCGGCTTTCAGATTTTTACTTGATCCAACGGCCAAGTTTACCGATTTTCTATATAAAAAAAAAGTGAAATAAATGCTTAATGTATCATTTTTTATTTTAAATTGTATATAGTCATTTATAGTATTTTTCTTAATTTATTTTAAATCTTTAAATACATCAACCATGCAAGCTTAGCTCTTACAACAAGCCATCGTTCAAACCTCGGCCATGAAATTAAAACCACCGCAAGACATCCTCTCAAACAGCAACGAAGAACTAAACCCGAGCCTCGACCGCTCGAGATCGAACATCAAGAAGTTATCCTCCATTTGGAACGACCCGACCACCACGGAATGTTCGGGACTTTTCCCGCCGTCCAAAAACGCAAGGCAAGCCGAATCCTTCCCGACCATCTTCATAGAATTCGCCCCGTAGATCGTCCAATTCTTGCCGTCGGCGAATTCCAAGTCTATTTGAGGCACGTGTAGGCCAACGCGGCTAAACCCTATCTCGGTCGCATTAAAGCACGCCTTAAAGGGCTTCACCTTCTTCGTCCGGGAAATACCCTTCATCGCCTTGACGAAGAACTCGACGAGTAGTTCATACATGTCGCTCCTTATCGTAGTGTAGGGTAGGGTTGTACTCAGCTTAATCCCTTCGAACGGAGACATTGGGATGGAGTTTTCGTTTATAGATAAGGCCTTAATCCCTACGAAGAAATCGTTGGACTTGGGATTTATAAGGAGCGGAGTGTAAGAAAGAAAACTCGACACGTCGAAGCTCGTAGGAGGAAGGAGATTGTAAGGCCCGCCCCCAAAGAAAGCCACGCCTCGACCCGAGCTCGAACTAGGCAAGCATAGTCCAAATTTATTACCAACTCCAAGATTCGAAGAGAACTGAGCTGTAAGAGACAGAGGAGCCCGAGAAAGGCTAGCAAGTCCCGATATATGCCCGGGAAGGGACCCAAAGATCGACAAAGGAGCGCAAGAGAGATATGTGCTGCTCGAGGCGATTTTCGACGACGGGCTGGCGCCGTCGGCCCAGCGTATCGTGAGGTTGCTCGACGTGAGCCGGGCCACGGCGCACGACTTGGTGACGGGATTTTCGGGAGTCACCGTACAGTTGCAGGGACGGCCGGGATCGGCGATGGGCAAAGGGCAATAGGTCAATGATAGGTACTGAGCTTGGATGCACTCGGTCGTAAAGCAAGAGATCGGCGGGGTATTGCGCCGAGGCGAGCAGCGCCGCCAGGAAAAGGGAGCGCTGAGGTCGACGACGTAGCTGTCGCGGGAATTGAGGGTGATCGAGTAGAGAGACGTCGAAGCGTCTTTCTGAATGGGGGCCGCCAGCGTTGTGTACGGTTTAGCCGAGGCTTCGTAGGAGATGAAAACCAAGAAAGCCATGGATGTAATAATGCTGGACAGATTGATGGTATTCATCGTGGGATTGTAGTAAATTTTTCAAGAAATGGGATTGGGATATTAATAATGGTGAGGATGAGGCTATCAAAAGGGACGTGGAAAGTTGGATAGGATTGAGTCTGCCGTTGACTTTTTGAACGTCAGGGAGAGATCTAAGTATGAACTGAACTGTGGGTTTCAAACAACTGGCAGTTTTCTGACTGTGCATTTGCTGAAATGTCAGAGATGGGAAATCTTGTAAGGAAGTTGAAGTTTGACTTTCTGCAAAAGATTGAACAAGGCTTAGGGACAAGAAGTGTGCAGTTGTCAACTAGCATTATTAAAATCATTTCAGAAGATGAACTGATGTAAGAACCAAACAGATTACACATAGTCATAGTTTTTCAACTCAATTCAACTGAACAGAATGTATGAAGTTATACCAAGAGTTGAGCCCTTTTAAGGTTTGGCTTTAGTGTAGCCTAAGCTAATCAGCTTCTGCGCCAGTACTTTCTCGGCCTTCACCTGAACAAGTTAGATACGATACATAATCGATGATGCGGTATGAACTGAAAGAATTAAAATTCGAGTATGAATAGTTAAGTAGCCAGGGATCGAACCTCAAGCATGGGATTGTTCTTGGGAATGTTGCACGCGAGTATGACGTTAAGGCCAGTCTTCAAAACTGATATTCGTGTTGTAAAAACAGTATAGATAAGAATAAGCAGACAGGCATCTACTAAGAGAAGTAAATTTTTTTAAGTGGACTGATATACCTAGTCGGCGTGCAATGCTCGATCCCGTATTATCAGAACCCCCTGCAATTAAACTTGTGACACCTACGTCGTTGTTCTGTTTAGGATATGTCCGGCAATAGTCAGTAATACACAGAGATCGTGATCGTTCAATGCTCTCAAAACGAATAAAATGGTCCCGAGCGTGATAAGGATAGTGAGATCTCACTATCTTATCTTCCAAATTTGATAAAAAGGAAACATAGACAAAGTGCGATGAATATGAACTTACGGGCCTCGTAGTGGTAGCAGCATATAGATGTCCAAACTTTGAGGAGTTGCAGCCAATCCATGCATAGATCTTGATTGAAGATTAGAAAGAACAAGTGAAGCAGATAGAATGATTTAACAAGATGAGCCCCAAAAAAATATATATATTGGGCGACGAAGTAGATTATCGAAACAGCCCCACATAAGTCCATCGACACAAATAAACAAAAAAAGGTTCCTTCATAACCTGTTTGGGAAGACGAATAATCTGGAAGTGAAGAGTGGAATCATCCGATACGTCTGAAAAGCACGTGATTTGAGCAGAGGACGAATCTCCTCCATCAAAGTTAGAGTCTTTAGGGCTTAACTCATTGAGACTCCCACTTCCACTTGCCATGTCTTCAACTTCATCACGGTCCATCTTCTGGGAAATGAAGGAATCGAACAAACTACAGTTGAATAGATATACATACCACTTGAAGTTCGACTAAGTAACTTGCAATAAATCTATATTTCGTGTGAATTCTATTCAATGGCTTGCCCAGGCGTCTCTACATGCCGAATCTTGAAATACATGCTGGTTAAATGGAACTAAAACTAACATCATCATTTACACATATCACACACGCACACACAGACATATAGTCAAACAGTTGGTGTGCGACACTAACAGTAAAGTGCACCGAGCGACACAAAAGGGCTGAAAAAGAAACATCAAAGAGTAAGCAAATCGAACACTTACCAAAAAGTGATTAGTTAACAATCGATTCAGCTCAACTACGACTCAATTCCTTCGCATATAACTGAGGGATCCGAAAAGCTTATATCTATGGATGTATAACGACGAACCTTTTAAAAGTCAAAAATAGATTTTCCTTAAATACAATTATTACACATCGCTGCTACTAGGGACGATTTCAATATAGAAGAGTCCTTTCTTCAAAAAGAAACTTTTCTGGAAGGTGCTCACCCCTTTTTGTTCCTAATATTTCCAGATATGGTAGGTAAATGAGGTGCTTTGTGTGATCTAGCTCGGCAAGGTAAATCAGATAGCATGTTGCAGATATAATCGCAAATCGGACGGAGACTCTGTCGATTTATTACTTCATTGTCTTGCAACGTAGAAGAAATATTGATCGTATGTGGAATTTCGAGACAATTGATTCTTTTCTTGCGTGATTCTTTCTGGGTTATCTATCAATTGTGTCCTTGCTTTGATATTTCCCTCTTTCTTTGTTCCTCGTATGATCTGCTTGTATCTAACATGAATGCAGCTGGTTTTTTTCCCGTCAGAATAATATTGCTTCAGAAGGGGGTTAAACTGTGATGAGATCTTATCTTTCTTGTAGCTGTTGATTGAGTTTCAGCATATGGAATTGGTGTTTCTCTTCCATGCATTAGTTCACGAGCTTTTCAGCTATGTTGTCTTATTGAATGCGAGGAATATGCCATCTTTATGTCACCTTAAATGCTTCTTTAAGTACAATGACGAAGAAATTTATTGAAATGGAGATACTTGTAAAGATTTGGGTATGCAATCTCTGTGATTAGATTGGTTCATGAACAGTGTTCTTCAGAAGTTTGCAATTGCTGAGTAATCTTTTTTCAAAGGAGAGGGGCATCATTGCAAGTTTCGATAATTTCAATGGATGGAGAAGCATTTAGGGACCGTATATCGTCGTTATTAAGGGCTGTTCAAGCCACAAGAATCTTGAAATCAGACAACATTCCATGCGAAATAGAAGAGGTACGCATCTTCAAGTTCTTGAGTAGTACAGTTTACTGTAAAATCCTACTTAATTCTTTCGTCTTGTGTTTATTACCAGGGTCTTTACCTGGGATCTCTCGGGGCTGCCCATAATAGGAATGCGTTGAAAGACTTCAATATCACGCACGTATTGACGGTCGCCAGCCTGCTAAATCCTGCTTATCCCGACGACTTCACGTACAAAACCATCCCAGGCATGACCTTTGTTGATTTAACTTGACAGTCTTATTTCAGGCTCTGTTTACTCGCTAAATCATCTCGAATCTCGATGAATTGGTAGTTGCTTGTGGTATTGAAAACTCTGCATTTTATACTGAAAACAGTGCTAGACAGGGAAGATGTAAGGCTATCCCAACACTTTGAAGAGTGCTTTGCATATATAGACCAAGCTAGATCATCAGGCGGTGGAGTTTTAGTCCATTGCTTTGCTGGAAAGTCGAGGAGGTTCATTTCTCTTTATGCCGTAGAAAATCTTAAGTCATAATCAGTGACAACGCTCGTCTGCTCAACCTTGATTTATTTTCTACGAATAACTGCTGACAGTACTTTCGATCTTTGGTGCAGCGTGACTATCGTCGTTGCTTATCTGATGTTCAAACACGGTTTGAGTTTGTCCGAAGCCATGCAGCACGTGAAGAGGAAGAGGCCCGTGGCATCTCCTAATTCTGGCTTCTTACAGCAGCTCCGAGAATACGAGGCATCTCTTCGAGGTATACATTCAGCAACTAAACAACGTTCGTTCGAGGTTATGTTTTCGGTCGGGACTTACATTGTTAAGCATTTCCCTAAGCTAAGCTTTATTGCTTGCAATCTGCAGAAACGAAGAATGTTCAAGTCCAAGAAGGTTAGAGATGCTTCTGCAGCTCATTGTTGAGAACTAAATAAATTCTCTCTTATTGATGTCATCATTACTCATTAGAGTTCCTCCAAAGCTTGATTGTTTGGATTCTTTCTTGGCTAGTATTTATTTTTTTTAAGCAGGCTCTTTATTACTCTATATCATATATATATGATACTACTCAAAATGGTCCCTAATGTTTATCGTGTGGATCAATTTGGTCCCGATGTTTTGTCTGAACTAATTTAGTTCCCGATGTTGTCGATTTTGAACGAATTTGGTCATTCCATCACGATAAACGTTAATTTTAATGGAAATCTTGCACGTGTCTCACAATAAATCATTTTTGGATCGATAAAATTGAAATATTTACTGAAATTAGGGTGCAAAACTAAAAATTTCTCCTCCAAAATTTCGAACATGAGCTCTAAATCGTCTGTTTCGTCGTGCTTCATTGACAGTAGAAAAAAACAGTACGAACCCCCAAATTCTATAATATTCCAAAATTCGATTCATGCATGATTTATTATGAGGCATGCGCTAGATTCCCACTAAAATTAACGTTAATCATGATGGAAAGACCAAATTGGTTCAAAATCAACAACACCATGGACTAAATTGGTTCATACAAAACATCAAGGACTAAATTCGGTATATATGATAAACATTGAAGAACATTTTGGATTTTTTCCCTATATATAATAAACATTACAATGGATACTAACTTGGGCCATGGGTGAGTTAATGGGCCTTATTGGGCTTGCCATTCGCCTAAGGAAACCAATACATTAATATTAAAGAATTAGCGGACTACGTGGAGACCCAACTTGAATATTATATAATATAACGCTTTATTATAATTATTAATTGAGGGGATTTTAATATTATTGAATTTAATGAAAAAAAATTTGATTTCTAAATATTCAATACTGTCACAAGACTCTTGCACATGCGCAATACAATTTAAGCATAGCACGCATCATCTACGTGAAGCTACTGTCGAAATGATTAATAATTAAAGAAAAAAAGTTTGGTGATTGTCCTTATCAAAACCTAATCTTCCATTATATGTTTGACTATAATCATGATAATGAACACATATTATTATTTGACTCCAAAACGAAAAATATGGCAAATTGACTAAGTGGTGTCACGTCACCATCGTCACCATCACCCATATAATATATTTAAAAGTCTCATACGATATTATATTTTTATACGGAGCTCGAATCATATATATATATATATACAATCCGTGATCATTATTATTACTTAATCATTGGTAACTCATAGTAAAATTTCTATATTTGATCGAACATTTAATGGAAAGGTAAATTTTTAATTCGATATCTTCCAATTTTCATTTTTTTCCTGATGTACAAACAATTATTAATTAGCAAAAAAAGCTGGCGAGAAAAAAAAACATAAATATCTGAAATGAAATATTTATGGTCCCAAAAGACTCCAAAAACAATAAATAAATTTCAAAACAAAACCCTAAAACAGCAAACTCATGATGTAATAAGAGTCAACAAATTGGACAGAAATGCGAAAACTGCAGATAGCACATTCTCCTTTATGCTTTTTACAACGTATTGTTAAACGCAAGAAGACACAAACTGAGGTGTGTTTGACTTTGACCAAGAAACTACGCACAGTGCACACACTGAGACGTGCAATTCTTAAATGCTAACAAATTCTTGAAAAATATAAAAAATAAAAAAAGACAAAAGAGGTAAAATATCAGACAACGTTTATAATTTGAGATAAATCTTTTAAGCGTCAGGGGTGGGACCCAGGCGTAGATCTTGCCGCCGAGTGTCTCAGTCCGTCACTTTTAACGGGGGGGAAATAAGATGCTATGCACCGTTGGTTCGCGACAGGCTAACGGACAACTTTTCGCCGTTAGTTAGATTCCGTCATGGCGAAATTACATTTATATCCCTGGTTAAGTATCAGTTTACTACATTGCCATAAGTGGCTCGGCTAGGCTCGGCGTAGAAGTTGGCTAATTTTCTTTCGTTGCAACTCCTCACGAACGAATATATATAATAATATATACAACCAGAAAAATCGATACTTAAGTGTGTGAAATTTGGTTATTGGACCTACGCACACGGCCCACATAGGAGAGTTGATCGCATAAGTTGTGGGCTCCCATCCTAAAACCAATTGGTGACAGGTGGAGTGACCCATCAACTTATATACTAGCCAACCTCTCTCGAATTAATCGATGTGGGATACATGCGAATTATCAAGTTTAACACACTCCCCCTCACATGTAATCCCACTTTTTTTTTTTTTTTTTTTTTGTAAACCGGACCGGAACACTATTCTTTTTTCGAACTCACTATATATTAACTTGAGTCGGACGAGGAACGACATTCTTTTCGAACCTCACGAACCATCAGGATCTTTCCGCTCGGATACAATGTTAAATTAGGCCTAGGAACGACATTCTTTTCGAACCTCACGAACCATCAGGATCTTTCCGCTCGGATACAATGTTAAATTCGGCATCAGGCCTACACACACGGTCCATATACGGGCCCGCTTGACCGCATATGTTGTGGGCTTCCATCCTAAAACCAATTGATGATAAGTAGAATGACCCATCAATTTATATACTGGTCAATTTCTCCCGATTTAATCGATGTGGGATGGCATGTGAGTTATGATATTTAACACTCCCCATTCACATGGGAACCTATTTTTTTTTAATCGGACGAGAACACCACTCTTTTTTCGAACCCGTCGTATATATATATATTTTTTTCCAACTAAAGTCGTTTTTTTTTAATCGGACGGGAACACCACTCTTTTTTCGAACCCGTCGCATATATATATTTTTTTCAACTAAAGTCGGGTGAGGAACGCCGCTCTTTTCGAATCTCACGACCCACTAGGATCTTCCCGCTCTGATACCATGTTAAATTCGACATCGGGCCTACACACACGGCCCATATACGAGGAGATGACCGCATAAGTTGTGGGCTTCCATCCTAAAACCAATTGGTGATAGGTGGAGTGACCCATCAGTTTATATACTAGTCAATCCCTCCCGAATTAATCGATGTGGGATACATGTGACTTATCATCTCAACAAACTGAGTAAAAGAAAAGTCTCAAAAGCTGATAATTTGCGTGCTGCGATTGAGTGAGAGCTAATTTTGGTATCTTAATTTTTTGAGATGGCCAAATATATTCAGCTTCAAATATGAAAATTATTATTCTATTGCTCATTACACAAGTGAATGATGGAAAATCTCAGAGTATATACATATATGTTAAAGTACAGTGGAATCATTGAAGTGTGACAGCTTTGTAGATTGATTGAATTAGTTTCAGTTGAAAGCTATGGAGATTTAATTCTTGCATAAGCTACGTCTTTGTTTTCAGTTCTTTTCTTCCATTTGCTTTATTTTTCTTCAGTGCACTTTCCTTTTTTCTTTGGTTATTCGGCAAACAGCGCTGCTATAATTCTCACGTTCCGACTGAATTCAGACTTGGTCAAATTGAATTTCATTGTCAACTAACGGCTTTCATCAAAACTAATCCTTGGATTTTTTTTTAAATGTTCTAAATCCACGTAAATTACGGTATTCAAGAAAATTTACTCGGTTCAACCACTTGACTTTGGTTCACTTTCATTATATTATATATATATATATATATTTATATTCTTTCTTTCTTTACTTTCTATCTTGTTTTAGTTGGTGAAAGAATGTGTTGACATACATATAACATAGAAAATAAGGTTACATACTTACATCAAATACTTGATCGACATCTCATCTGATTTTCGTTGTAAATGACTTTGTCATTTTCTATAATATTTAAAGTTTACACCTTCTTTAAATAAAGAATAGAGGGTTTTTGGTGCATGCAAGTGCAGTAATAGGTTACTAATAAACTCCTATGAGTCTCTCAAATGATGCTTTTTTTTTTATTATTCTAAAAAAAAAGATATTACTTTGGAATTCGAGCTTTGAATGTGGAATTAAACTAAAATACACTGCTTTTATTTGACTTTTTCGTAAATTCATATTCCAAGGCAGTACAGTAGTTTAGTTACTTTCTTATTTTATCCGAGAAATTAATAATATTATTATAATTATTGTTGAACTGTCATTTTTTTTAGGGTTTTAGGGCGTGGGATATGAATATAGGGGAGCAAAACCCTTTGGAATAATCTGTGCTTCGCTTATTTCAAGAACCCTATTTGATTCTTTCACATGGGCATTTGTACGAAAATTTATATTTTTAGGGACATTAAAGAATTTTGTATATTCGTTAATAGTGACAGTCAATTCACACTTGAATATTCTTTGCCCTAAATAATATTCTAACACTTACCCTATTCAAGAAACAATGCTAAATATTACTGTCAAATATAGTTTTCCAGAAACAATATTAGTCCTCTAAATCAATAAAATAAAAATAAAAATATAGAAGATGAATGAAATTAAGAATCTTAGGCGAAGACTAAGTCAAGGGAGTCAGAAGTTCTGCATATTGCAATAATGCAAACACTTTTAGCATTTCTGTCACCACCAAATGATCTTAACATTGTTCAGCATAGATTCTCTTAAAAAGTGTCAGCAAAATTGCATAGGATTAATCAAATACAGACATTAATGTCGGAAGAGTACATTATTAATTCAAACGATGATATTAATTTGTTTATTTTTCATATTTCGAATTTCATATAATATGGATTGTAGCATGTATTATAAGAAAAATGTAAAGTGGAATTCATGGTAATATATATGGTCTGAAATCTGAATATATACGAATTCTAAATGGCTAAATTTCCACTTTAACCCAAAATTTATTTTATAATGATAATAAATATATCAGAAAAAAAAGACAGTTTTTAATAATTACTAATGTGGAAAAAAAATATGAATCGTAGTAAAAACTCATTCGCAATCGGATAACGATGAACAACAATTATTGCATATTAAACTACTTGATGACCTTTTGGCTTTTTTCTAATGCTTGTCTATCAATTACTAATATCAAGTCGAAGAGAAAGTCGTAAATCTTTTATATATATATATATATATATATATATATTCCTTTTTAAGAGATATGTACTTAGTATTTAGACTTTGAAGTCTGAGATAAATAAATAAGGATGTTAAATATAGTTTGAAATATAATATTAAATTGAATTGGAATATCCAACTCCCGTATCTACGAATAAAAAATTATCTTGTACGAAAAATATATTACATATAAATATATATGATATATTTATTTCGAATAGTGTAGTAATCATGTTTGATATAGTACAATTGTGACTTTCGTAAAACAAAATCTTTGTCCCAAAGCATGATTTCGTATGAACAAAAAAAAGAATTTAAAGCTTATGAACAACAGCTTTTGTTTATCTTTCTTTGAACTTAATCAACATTGAGAAAATTAAAAAAAGATAAAAAAGTATTATCATATAACTATAGAACATGACTCGTGCCCATAAATCTCTCTTGGTTTTTGAAAGTGACAGAAGTAAATATGTCAATAACATTATATTATAAATAATATATATACATATATAAATTAGTGGAGCAATCAATTAAATTTTTAGAAATAAATCAAATCAAAGCCAACATGTCCCAATTCATTACCTACTCTGACTTGTGTTGATGATGGACAGTACGTGAAATAAAATAAATGGGGTCATTATGTTTATATTCTCTCCATTATTAGGTAGAATTGTCCCTAAAGATACATGGTTTTAATTATTCTCTGTAGCATCTGTAATTCGTAAAATCAAGTGGTTTTACTATTTTTTTTATTTTTATTTTTATTTCAATTTTTTACGTCAATTACTTGATTGAAAGTGATCTTTCAACGCACTAAAACCCAAAATGAAGGGTCCGAAGTGGGTCAAACCTCTCTCTCTCTCTCTCCCCACCCATGCTCTTAGGGTAGTTTCTTGATTTACAATTATGGATCTTACAAACCTTTTTCCATATATATATATATATATTTACTACATGTGCCACAAACAAACTTCTTAATATCCAAATAAAATTCAAGAAACAACCAATATTCAGAAGAAAAAAAATATTTTTGTTAGCCCCAAACCCCTTAAACAAATCAAACTGCGAAGCCAAAGAAACCCTAATTTAAACGTTGTTTCAGATTCGAAGTATCACAATATTTATATATTCGTATATATATATAAAAAAGAGTATATCTTTGGAAGAGGAAGATCATGCATGCAAAAAATCATCAAATCGCCTTTTTGAAACACTGCAAAAAAGATTTATCTATTTATTTTTTTCCAATATGTAGAAATCAATAATAAAGGTCTCGTTTTTACAACCATAGAATATTCAGTTCAGTAATAAACACAACTATAGAGCATCGTACGTCCTCATGTTTCGAAAATGCTATCTCACTCTACTTCTTAGGCTATAGTTTAGTGGAAATTAACGTTATCATTAATTATGATTATTATCATTATTATTTTAATAATTCGGCTATAAATATAGACTTTGTAGCCATCACTAAGGATTAATACTATTATAGAAATCAAATTCACTGTTTGCATCGGATCTTGAGCAATTATAAAAGGATAAATTATGTCTACGATTGTTGAATGAGACGTGCATTGTTTTGCTTTTTCCTCTTCAAAATAGTTCTATGCTTTATTTTTTAAATTTTTATAAGCCAATAAAATATTATATGATGATATATATATATATATATATATATATATTATATAGATCCCATTTATGATGTGTTCTTAAGAGCCATCTTGCCAACGTACAACTCATTTAAAGCTGTCTGTATGAATTCATTGCTATTGGTGTGGGTCACCACAGAGGATTCCCACAAATGAGAAAGCGACGTCTCCATTGCTAACGGTGGGATCTTCCACACTGGAACTTACCCTATTATTATTATTATTAAAAGTTTAGAATGATTTAGTATTAGAATTATTTTTTTATGCAAAGATTTAGAATGAATCATTCATGGTGGATTTATATAAAATTATATATTAAAAGTAGGGATATTCTAGAATCGACCTTTATCTTGTAGCTAGTAGATAAAAAGGAATGAATGTGCCTTTCTGCACCATTGTACAGTGATTGACATTTAATTTTATTATCTTCAAAACCTATAACCCCCTAAATATGTTTGGATATTTAAAAAAATATAGAAAAGGATCAACTATTAAAATTAATTAAATTGATTGATTTAATTATATGCTGGCGTTTCAGTGGGAAGAAAACAAATAGTGAAAGTTCCCATAACAAAGCATATAGAAGTAGGACAGCGACCGATGTTAGGCAAATTGCAGAATATGATATATTTTATTAATTATTATTCTGAGCAATTACTAACATGTCACATGCATAGTTTCGGAATATTATTATTTTTAATATTTATTGGCTACTGGATAGTAGTAGTACTGCATGTATGTACTACTAAATTAAATGAATTTTTATATATTAAATACATTAAATAATTAGTGCATGAAATGTAGGTCCTATGTTCTATCTTACATTCATTTTCAACTTACATTGCCTCCATAATTTCAGTCACGATCCATGGCATGGACTACTCTCTGTCTGAAAATTAATCATTCAATTCTGAAATATGTCCATATGCTTCTTCGAAATAAAAAAAAATAGTGCTAAATATAATTATTCATCATAATTTTACGAGAAAATAAGACACAGAAAAATGGGCTGCTTTTAATCACATCTCACTTTTATTTGTTTTACCCTAAAATATAAACATACTTAAATATTAACCATAGAAAGCTTTTCATATAGTATCATTATCATCTATCAGATAAAACTCCTCTATGATCATTAAATCACTATATCTGTTAAACTTAGAGGGGACCCAAAGGAGCATTTAAAGTAAAAAAGGGTGGGAAAAAAAACATAAAAAATTAATTAAAAACCATGTTTTCCATGTATACTTTGACAAGCAAACTACAAACCAAAGTCCACTTTTTCTTTTTTTTTTTTATTTATTTCACATTATGGTGCAGCCATTAGCGTTCTCATCACTGAACATAGAGTACTGATCCACTCGATCGCCCGGCGGTGGTGCGGGGTAGGCCGGGTAAGGGTGGTGATAGGGCGGCATGTAGTTGACAGCCGGCGGCGGACGAGCGTACATCATCGGCTGGAACCACTCATTCCCATTGGCTCTTTGCTGATTCATCATCATAGCTTGATAATACTCCGGGGTGATCCCGCCGCCGCCGCCTTGAGGAAAGCCGCCGCCGCCGCCACCACCGTTGGCAGGTATTTGACCGAGATTTCCCATCTGGGCCATCGATGGATGGGCCCCAATTGAGGCCATGTGGGGCATCATGCCTCCATTATTCATGGGCATCATCATGTTGGGAGGCATGCCTTGAGGCCCACCATTAACTTTCTGGCCACCATGGCTCATGTTAGGCATCATGTTACCACCACCGCCGTTCTTGTTTGGGCCGCCCCCGCCGCCATTTTGTTGCGGTGCACCTCCGTTTTTGCCGCCTTTTCCGCCGCCACCGCCGCCTTGGATTGGCAAGTTGGCCTTGTTTCCGTTGCTATCATTACTACCACCACCTTTCTTGTTGCCGCCACCACCGCCAAGGTTGTTCATTTGGACCGGGATGTTGGGGCCACCGCCTCCACCCTTGTTAGGGTTCGCCCCGCCGATACTACCACCTGGATTGGGACCACCACCGCCACCTTTGATGCCATTCATCATCATGTTGTTCATCATGTTAGGCATGCTCGGTGGGCCACCACCGACGCCACCATTTCCCATCATGGGTTTCATCTTGTTCAAAGGCACGGCGTCCAACTCGTCTTCCGATCCAACATCATCGTCGTCCTCATCTTCATCCTCATCGTCGTAATCATCATCGTCATCATAGTCTTCCTCATCGCTGAAGTCGTCGTCTTCAGGGACGCTGAATTTCACAGACTTTGGGTTCTGGCTGCCGCCGTTGCTACCCCCGTTGTTCATGGGCAGCTTCATGAGGTTCGGCGGCATTTTCAGATCTTGAAAGCCCTTCATCTGCTGAAGCTGTTGAAGCTGCTGCTGAAGCTGTGGATTTGGACCGAGCTGAGGACCACCTTTGGGCTGCTGCTGCTGCTGGTGATGGTTGTTGCCACCACCACCGTTCTTTTGAGGCTGGCCTTTGTTTTGGCCGTTATTACCACCTTTTCCATTGTCAATCTGGAGATTCTTGAACTGATTGTTGATTTGATTCTGTTTACCTTTGTTCTGTGGATTGTTGTTGCTGTTGTTAGGCTTTGGAGCTCCCCATATCTCGGCATGTTTGCCATTCTTTACAAGCTTCTTGATCAGCGTGGCGGCGTCAACATTGCCTGAAACTGTGACTTTGCCCTGCTCTGAGTCGATCTTCGTGGTGTAAACGCCTGCAAAAAAACAACCAAAAAGATTCAATTTCTAATACAGCTATCAAGAATTATAATTCATGCCCATAAAAAACAGAGAATCATAAGTGTACGAACAGAGAGATTACCAGGTAATTTACATAATCTGCTCTGTTTTTTTTTGTTTTTTTGTTTTACTAATTTTGGGCGTAAGAAGAAGCACGAACAAAAGATGGGCAGGGCCAAGAAAATAGAACTAAAATGCATACGTATACATACCATCAATCTTCTGCAAGATCTTCTTAACCTTTTGCTTACAGCCATCGCAGTGTATGTTGACTTTCAGGACACAAGTCTGTGAGAACAAGCAAAGCCACGGTGGACATGAAAACATGGTTAAAGTTCTCAGCTTTAACACTAGCAAGCCATAATAAAAAAAAAATCAAAACTTTTTCAACTAAAATTACGAAAGAAGCAAGCTTATAGCCAAAATGCGAACCCCATTATCAAAGAAGGCTGTAGAAGAAGAAAGCTACCTGGATCTTCAAGAACTCTTCTTTACTCATCTTAGGACAGAGATTTTGCTGTGGCTATCAAACAAGGTGACACAGATCTGAACCCAGGGAAAGTTCTATTTGGACAAGAGAGACGAAAGGTTGAAGAAAAGAGCTCCCACTACAGAACAAGAGAAGGAGAAACTAAAGGTTGTTGAACAGCATTAATATGAAAACATCGTCTTCTTTCCTTCCGCCATTTCAGAGCTAGCGAGTAATGTTTGTGTGTATGTGAGAGAGAGAGAGAGGGAGAGAGAGATGAGAGGGAGTAAATGTGCAATTACTAAACAAAATGCGGACTGGCACAGAGGAGAGGTTGTCACAGACAGTGTCTTCACTTCTTCCTTGGTTTTCAGGCTTTATTTATGGGATTTATCATTTATGGTATATATTTTATAAAAAGAAAATCTTTTTATTATTAAATTTAGTGTTTTATACCTCAAACTCCATGAAAGAGAAAGGATATAATCACACCATAAGCCCACCTCTTCAAGACTTTTTCTTTTCCTTTTCCCTTTTCTTTTTTTTCCTCTAAATCTTTTCTTCGAAGCTTGCTTCAATGATGGGCTTTTAAGCTGTATGGCTTGGCTTTATATAGAGTTTGAGCTTTATTTCTTCGTGGCTTGGCTTAGCATTCTTTTTCCTTTATTATTATTATTTATTTATTTTGCTTTTTCATGGCCAATATAGTCAATAATATCGACTGTAATAAGATAATAAAAATCGAAAATCTGAGCATTTATTACCAACGTCGTCTCTTCTTACATGCATTGACTGCATCTCTTATTTTTATCATAGCATCCACTCGAGTCAAATTTCTTCTGACTTAATATTTTAATTTAATTATTTCAGTAAGTGGGATTGAATTAGTTCATCAAACTATTTTAATTTAATATGGTTTCGAATTAATATTATATCTTTCATGAGGCTATAATAACAACATATGGTGCCGTTTCTTAAAAGGCTAAACCTTGATGAAGCCCTTGTGCCTTTTGTCGTCCTTGCTTGCACTTTTAATTATATATTTGTAATTTGAATTTTGTGTTGCAATAATTTTGAGGTTGCCTAGAAGAGAAACTATTAAAACAACCTATTTTTTCTCACTGCTTTAATGCCTAGCTACTTCTAGATAGATTAAGCATCTAAAATTTCAAAATTGTTAAAAAGATAAATAATATATTTTTATTTACTTATACTATATTACAAAAAAAGACAAAAAGGTTGGACTTTGCATCGTCTTTCTGTTTTTCGATCTGATATTTAGAGGCAAATGAGATAGGGAACTAATCAACTCGCCTTGCCATTTATGTGCCATGACATAACATGTGAATGCACATGCATGATATATATATGTAATGTACATATATATAATTCCATTAAATATTTTATTGATATTAAAAAAATTGCATCTTGACCCTTTGAGATTCGTGATTTCACTTTTTGGCCCCATAAAAACTGTACTAGGTTTTTCAGTATAATGATGAATGCTACAACTTGCAACGGCTACATTCATCCGAGGATGTTAACTTACCTTACCTTACCTATATGATTTTATTACACAACACTTCTCAACTCTCCATTTTATCCCAATTCAATCATAAATATATCATATAACCAAAAAAAATAATAATAATGAACTCATATAGCTAGAGCAACTTCAATACACAAAGCCTCTACGCATACGTATTAAATAATTTTGTACAATGTATAACATACCGAAGGTATAATAATCGTGTCGTGGCATCTATCTACGTACGAATCGTACGCAACAAAAAGAATTGTATAGCATCGAAAAAACGACGAACCTTTCCTCCCCTCGGCTGATGCTTTACCTTACACAAAGCCCATTGACGAGCACATGGCCAAGCATAAGGTCGACGAAGTACTGATGCCCTATTTCCCCGTCCCTCCACTTCATCTTCAGCGGGGCGCGGCCGTAGTGGACCCCATCGTTACAACGGTTATCGTAGTGCCAAGGATAAGTCATGTCGAAGTCGTCGATAACCCTGCCAAGAATCCCCCGCTGCCTCAGCTTATCAAGCACGACGCCGTTGAAAGCCTCCATCTTGTTAGGATTAAAAGCCAACGACCTCGCATATCCGCCCGTCGCAACCGTGGTTCGGTATATAACCTCGGGGGGCGTCAGCCCTCGGGCCTTTACGCCTCCAACGACCTCAGCCCAGAAGGAAACGGCGTAATCCGCCCCCTTTATGAAGTTCCTGAGGTTCGACCAGTAGACCCCGTCGTGCAGTCCCGAGTTCATGATGATGGCGTCGGGGACAGCGTCTTGCGAGAAGTACCCTTTGAGCAGCTCCCTATACTCGTCGTTGGCCAGCGAGTTTAGCCCCTGGTAGTTGCCCGTGTGGTTGTGGTGGCCGTTGAAGATGCTCGTGAACCTCACCGCCTGGGATGGGTTCCTCGGGTTGGTGATGTTCATGTCGAACAGCCTCGGGACGGTGGCGATTTCTCGCATGTTTAGGACGAAGTGGAGGATGTTGCGGATTGTGTCGCAGTGGTTGGAATCTCCCCACCAGAATATCCAGCGGTTGCTCAGGCAGCTCCACGCCTCTTCGCTTTCGAACAGTTTGAATGAGCAGTGGGCGGAGTAGACCCAGCCGTTGCTCTCCAGCGAGCCCAGCGGGCCGTCGCACCATGGGTTCTGGCACGGAAAGCTAGGGTCTTGGCATCTGTATCGACCGTCTTGGCTGATCGGGCAGGTGTCGTTCTTGGCGTGGCGAGTCCACCGCCCCGACCAGACGGTCTTGTAGTAATCGGGGTTTTCGCACCGTCTTATGTCGGGCAGTCGGGCGGGAGACTCGACGAACTTAATCGGGACTATGCGGAGGGTCTTATTGACGGCGAATCTCTGGGGCGAAAATTTCAGTCCTTCGTAGTGCCTGAACAGTAAGATAACGGTGAGGTTGTACTCTCCGGCGAAGTCTGGGTGGACTTGAAGGGAAAGCGAGTAGGTCCCATTTCCGAAGTCCTTCACCGGCGGCCTCGACTTCCACCTCTCGCCGGAGAGGTCGGTCTCGAAGTAATCCCCGCCTAGACAGTGGGGCGCCCCTCCTTCGTCCACCGCCTGAAACACGAATTCGTGGATATCGCCGGCGGGTAATTCGACCGCGCTACTACCGTCCAAGCTGGGGATTATAACATCCGAGGTTTTGGAGTCTTTACAAGGCTCGCCGCCGGGCGTCAGCCACTTCGCAAGGAGGTTGGAGGAGTAACTCGCCTCGAAATCAGACGAAATCCAAGAAACGAGCCTAGGTTTAGAAGGGTCTCCCAAATCAACCACGTCGATGGTTACACTTTCGTCAGCCTGATGCCGGCTGAGCTCGGTCGCTTCGCCGAGTGGCTCGGCGGCGATTTTACTGTCGAGATTCACGTGGGGTTTTGAGGAAAGATTGTAAAAGTTCAAATCTTGATGAGATTGCAGAAGGGTCTGAGAGCTGTTGAGGCTCGCCGTGACCAACAAGTTCTTACGAAAAGGGTTCAGATTCAGGCCGGCGATATTACAGACAAACAAGATTCCGATGAGTGTCCCCACCATGGTAAGCTTGAAACAGTGGTGAACTATGGGGTTTGGCCTTTGAAGCCATGCCAAGTTTGCAGCTTTCTCCGGCATCTGAGAAGAAACGACCCGACCCGACCCGACCCGCAAACAAGAATCTTGGAAGCTGTAATATATTATGCTCTGATCAGATTAAAAAATGAAAGAAAAAAAAAATAAACCTACCATTTATTCCCTTGCGAGTAGCTGACAAACACATTCTTTGCAAATGCCGGAGATGTTCTTCTTGGAAACATAAAACAATCTTAAAACTTACCGTCTTTGTTGATTTGCTACTTGCTCTCTCTCTCTCTCTCTCTCTCTCTCTCCTATATAAATATATGTGAAGATAGATACAGTTGGTGACATTCACAAGAGAAGCCAAGTTAGTGGAGGAGAATGACGCGTTTAAGTGATTGAGGGAGATGAATTTGCATTGCATATCAAAACGATAATGTCAAGTTTTCATTTATGCAGGGAAAAAAAAGGGTAATTGAAATTTGAATTTTTATTTTTTTTTAGTAAGTGATTTTTTTTTTTTAAATCTTACTTTCAAAAGTTGCCAAAACATAAGTTTAATAATTTCAACATTGATTTATTTATAAACATATATTTTTCAAAATCTCATTTTTGAAGCAGGGAAAAAATAATAATAATTGAACTAGAAAGTTAGATCGAAAGTAAAAAATTTCAAACTATGACTAAAAAGTAAAAAGGTTTGTTGTATAAATTGAACTATGACTCCACCGACAGAATATTGACTTGATATGAGGATAAAATTGCCATTTCCCTATGCAAGACTCATGGCACGAACTAGAATTAGGAAGAGATACACTTCAGAGAGAGAGAGAGAGATATATATATAATTTTAATAAAATATTTATATTTAGAGAGATGATACTATAATTATTGGGTTTTCCTAATTAACGTAAATTAGTTGTAAGATTGCAGAGAGTCTTGCTTGATATGTCTCATGATGATTAACTTTGATTATTACATAAAATAGGGTTTCTTGATGTGAGCTAACTATGATCATATGGTAATAATGCAAAAAATGACATGAACGTCACTTCCCCAATTGATCATTCATCACATGACTTTCAACTCCTCTATACTTCTTACATTTTTGTATTTGTTTTCTTCATTTATTGTCGATATGTTTTATATTTTTTAAGTCACTTTGTGCAAGGAGAAATTGCTATTGGCTTGTTTTTCATTGTATACTTAGTTTATGTAATTGAATGTTATGACATAACATGTGAGTGTGTGTGACCACGTCGGTTATGCGCAGGTGGTTGGAGGAAAAAGAATTAAATTTTAGGTTCACATTCCAATGTTAGGAAAGAAAACATTTATTACAAATTAATAAAAAAAAAGTTATTATATATATACATAAAAATACTATTTTTTTTTTCATTTATTATTCCTAAGGGCAACCCGACAAGTGGGCCTAAAAATGGGTTACTAATGGACTTTTAATGGGCTGGGTTTTTATGAAACTGATAGTCGGCCTATAGTCCAGATATAGTCGTATCGTATCCTCTTTTAAATGATTAACTGATAAATATATTTACATAATACTCTTTGATTTACAATTTTAATATTCCAAACTAAAAAGTTATAAGCCGTCTGTTTTACTGGGTTGGGATTAAGGGGCGTATCAATGTGCATTCTATCATATAATAATAATAATAATAATAATAATAATAATAATAATTAAAACAATATATACAATAACACATAAACATTTAGATATATATATATATATAGATATATATAACTAGCTTTTTTTCGTGCAATGCACGGGTATTAATTATGTATAATATTATGAGATTTGTTTAACAACATCTATAAATTATTCAACATCTCATACAAAAATAAATAATTGATTTTAATATTAATTTTATTTTCTTAATAATCGATTTTTATATGGCTCATTATAGTATTTATTACAATAGATTTTATTATTATTATTATTATTATTATTATTATTATTATTATTATTATTATTATTATTATTTGGTGATTTATGTTTAGTGGGTAGTTATTTATTAAAGGTTTTTATTATAAAAAATATTATTATTATTAATTATTATTATTACATTAATGGGTGGTTAGCTTTGATAAATTATATTTTTTCACTTTAATTAAATAAATAAATTTTGATAGATTATTTGGGAACACACGTCTGTGAAATTCGTTATCGGGCGCACACGGGACCATATAGGAGGAGAGTTGACCGCATAAGTTGTGGGCTTCCATCCTAAAACCAATTGATGATAGGTAGAGTGACCCAACAACTTATATGCTAGTCAACTTCTTCCAAATTAGTCAATGTGAATTACCAATCTCAACAATGTCAAAATAATACGCTTCCTATATTTAAATAGTATATAAGAGATTCATTCATGATGACTCATTTAGTCATATTCTCGTTAGTTTACGTTGTAATGATTCTCAGATGATAAAAGTTGAAATGACTAATCTTTTTTTTTTCCAAGCAAGTAATAAAAAGAATTCACGAGCTTTTCCTCAAAACCCAATATAATCTCGAATCCAAGGAAAATGGTTGATTTATTAATTAATTAATTAATCACTAATCTTAATTAAAAGAAGCTAATATTCCTAAAACACTGTAATGACGTGGACAAAGATGTCAGTTACCTTACGATACACCTAAAATTCGCATTCAATGGAACCCTAAATGACGGCTTAAGGTTAATCGAATCTGAGCCAAACAAGCGAACGAATTAATAATTTATCAAAATAATTTTATTTTGAGTTAGTGATTTAATCTAATGGCGCATTTAGAGTTTATATTTATTATTATATTTACGATTATTAATCAACTGCAAATCAGGACAAGACTTTCCTATGATTAAACCAAGTGGACGTCTTTCTATATTTCAAAATAATTTATTTAAGCGTTATATATGTATATATTTGCAAAAAGGATATTTAAATATATAAAAACTAAATAAGACAACAACAAACAAAACTATCTGTCATTTTGTTATTTTGCAAAAATGACGCGTCTTAGCTGATCTGTATGAGCAAGACATACAATGGAAACTTCCTAAAGATGGGGCATTTTTTTAAAATATTATTAGTAGAGGAATTTTATGGCACCTTGCGTGGACACCCGTTGATGTGGCATTGATTCGTGTCATATCAATATGTCACATCAACATCAGAGGTGATATGACATTAGTTGATACATACTTGGTGCAATTTATCGACACATCTGATACTGATGTGACATGTTAACGCCTTATGTCGCACTCGATTTGTAATACTGATATGTGTCACGTTAACATGCCACATCAGCATCAGATGTGTCGATAAATTACACCAAATATGTATCAACTAATGCCATATCACCTCTGATGTTGATGTGACACGTTGATATGGCACGAATCAGTGTCACATCAACTGGTGCCCACACAAGGTGCTCACATAAGGTGAGCACCGTAAAATTCCTCATTATTAGTATATCTCCGAAAATGATATTAAATTAGTAATAAAATGGTACTGTAATAGAGGAGAATATATAGCTGCTGCATTGTAACTGTATTGTTCTAGTTTGAAATATGACTTAATATAATTATTATTTTTAAAAAATAATGCTTCTATAAAACCTTTTGACTCTAAAGTCTAACCTTCCAATCATAAGAAATTTGGAAAGGAAACATGATGATATATGATGGGGGGGGGGGGGAATATGTGCTGTTGTTTATTATTATATTTCATGTTATCAACCCATTGTCTTCAATTATTATATTTAATTATATAACGCAAAGTGTGAAAGCATAATAAGGCGGCTTCATAATCAAAATATACTCTTATATTAATATAAAAATTTGAAGAGTTGTCATGTCAATTAAATTCCTTTCCGTACATTAAATGCACGTGAGTTACAACAATAGAAAGACGCATTTATTTCCCTAGCTTTTTCATGTTCCTTGACCCTTCAAATTTATATGTTATTAATATATATATATATATATATAACAACAGTAGATATTGACTTAGGACTATGTAGCATTATATATAAATATATAAAAAGTACACTCGAACTGTTACATTCAAAGACTTCGGTGATGTTTACTCCTACCAACCATGTAAAAAGATGTTAACTTGTTTGTCTTCACAAAAAAAAAATAACGTTGTATTGTAGCCATGTAATGATCTATAGACTAGTAGACCGTACACAATTAAGGAGACTAATATAATTAATTAATTAATTTTGTGTAAGATTAGTAAATCTAAATTATTTTTGTTCCTAACGCCGTCACTTTCGAAAGAAGAAGACAACATTATTCTTTGAGATTAGAGAGGGCACCATGTAATGACAGAAAGTTTAGATTAAAGAAATCGTTTTAAAGGTGGGCCGAGCTTGATTAACACCTCATTAATAATTAATTAATTACCTAAGGCATCGAAACAAAAATAAAAATAATAATAATAGTAATAATTATCTTCACGCCCGTTGCTTTCTGGAAAACAACTTGCCCACCAAAAACATGATAATATATCATCAGTTCAGTGCTATAGTTAATGGTGGGATAATGACAAACTTAAAAAAATTAAAGGTCCATAGTGTTAAAATATAACAGGGTGGTATTATATTAAAGAGGTTTCTATATACTTAGGGGTTGGTTATTGAACAAATTAAAATTATATATATAGGTCCCTATTATTCTTCTTATTCATCAAACGATGATCTGCAGAGTGAAGATCACAAAACCCTAATAAATAAGTTATTGACTATGTATTTGCATCGCATGTTAATTGAACACTTGATATATCATATTGGATTCTAAAACCACACTCTAAATACTCTCTAAGTATAGTTTATGATATCATTACATATAAATAATAATATTAACGACAACTAAGTGGACCATAGAGAATAAAAGACATAATAATGCCTTGACACGTGTACACCATTGACTATCATTATTATATGAGATATATATTATATTGCATGGCCTGGCCTTCCACTTTCCCACCACCACATATACATACCTGCCTCGCCTTCTCTAACATCATTCATACATCAGTCTTCTTCTTCTTACTTTCTTCATGTAATATTAGTTAAGAATACTCATTTTACATCAATTTGTAATTCTCCCTTTCATGGTCAAAGGCCAGAAGCTAGCTAGCTCGTAGATATTTTGCAGTTATCAAAGTTTAATTTGTCTCTGCCTATTCGCCGCGTAAGAAAAGAGAAGGTATGGTAGTTTTGTAGCCAAAGCTTTCTTATTACATCATATATTTGTAGCATGAAGTTAATGTTTGTAATAAAAAACTTCAATTTTTTCCTTTTTTTTTTCCGAAATGAAAACTGCAGGTTGGTGTGTGAAAGTTGTCGTAAGAATTAATAACGAGAAAAAAAACGATGATGATCTCATTCTCATCAGCTTGCAAACAACCACCGCCCATGGCAAACTTCCCGACGTCGCTAATCGACATGGAGAAGCTGCTGATTCCACGTCAGCAGCTCACTTACGGCAAGGACAAGGTGGTGGTGGTGATGGGGGCGACGGGGACGGGAAAGTCCCGCCTCTCCATCGACTTGGCCGCTCGGTTCGACGCTGAGGTCATCAACTCCGACAAGATACAGTTCTACAAGGGACTAGACGTAGTAACCAACAAGGTGACCGAAGAGGAATGCCGAGGGGTACCCCACCACCTTCTAGGGTTTATAAACCCTAACGACGACTTCACAGCCTGCGATTTCATCCACCACGCAACCCTAGCGGCCGATCAGATCACCCAAAAGGGTCGGCTGCCCATTATAGTCGGAGGCTCGAACTCGATGATCGAGGCCCTTGTGAACGACGGCGCCGCTTTTAAGTCCAAGTACGAATGCTGCTTTCTGTGGGTCGACGTGTCCATGCCCGTGCTGCATGCTTTCGTTTCTACAAGGGTCGACCAGATGGTCGGCTCGGGCCTGGTCAGAGAGTGCGAGGAGTTCTTCGACCCTGGCGGGGACTACTCCCGGGGGATCAGGCGGGCCATAGGCGTGCCAGAGATGCACGAGTACTTCAGAAACGAATCATATTCATCGATCGAAAGGGGTAAGCTCTTGGAGGAGGCTGTTGATATGATCAAGGCCAACACTTGCGAGCTGGCTTGTCGCCAGCTGAAGAAGATAGTGAGGCTGGGGGAGATTTTCGAGCGGCGGATGCACCGTCTTGATGCCACCGAGCCCTTCCTCAAGAAGGGTGAAGAGGCCAAGAGCGAGGCTTGGGAGAGGCTCGTGATGGGGCCAAGTGCTCGGATAGTGGGTCGGTTCTTGTTCGAGGGTAATAGTAATAATAAGGAGCAGCGCGTGGATTTTGTTCCGGCGGTTGCAACGTCTGCGCCGGCGCCGGCGATCATGGCTTTAGTGGGGCCCACATAAAGTACACTAACTTTTGGTTCCTCATTTTACCACTATACACCATGCAATAAATCACATTTTGGAGTTGTTTATTTTCTCTATATCGCACGAATAGCAGCGTCTGACTATGAAGCGCAGCTTTCTGCTGTGAGGCCGAATGGTTTTGGTCCCATTGAAGTCTTTTTTCTTTCACGCTTGACATGGCCTGTCCTTGGATTGCCACGTGGAAAGCAACCAAGCTCTCTCTCTCTCTCTCTCTCTCTCTCTCTCTCTCTCTCTGCATCGTACTTTCTTTTCTTACATGTATAGAGAAACAAGCTTTGGCTGTCTGGTTGTTCAAGTTTACCTAAATCTTGGTCGGGGCCGTACAGTTGGGAAAATTAAAAATAAAAATAATAAAATAAAGGGTCGGCATTTTAGTTTTTATTCCCCCTTTTTCGTTTTGCTTTTTCTTGTAAATGTGTGAAGAAGCGTCCTTAATGAATTTTGTATTGTATGATTGAGCTGTGTGTTGTTCGCGGATTTGATTATATGTATATTATTATTATAATTAATGAGGTGGTTCAAATTAATAAGTTATCTTCTTGAATAAATGAATTGATTCTTAATGGTATCATATTCCAAGAGGAATCAATTTGACCTTAGCTTATCGCGAAAATACAAGTTAAAGAGCTTAAAAAAATTATTAACTTTTAGCCGACTCACATTCAAAATATATATATATTTTTTTTTTGTAAATGTAATCATCGTCTTTTTCTTTTATTCCGTTTTTGATTAATATTATTACAAAGCCTTTTTACCACCGCCTAAACTTGATAACCACTTTTAGTCTTCGAATGATAGAATTGTCTTTTCGAATCTTCTTTTGATATATATAAAGGAAAATTCGAACCTTCTTCGATGTAGAGTAGACCACGGAAAGCTAAAGTTCGTATTAATTTTTTATTTATATTAATCAGATTCTCTTAGCAAGCACGAATATATAAAGTGGGAAAATGATAGACTATTAATTATTAATTTAATAGATTGACTAAAACACTCGAACAAGTGCACCCATGAAGACCTGATAGTGAATAGTGATATTATTATTTCTAAGCTCGACCTTATATTAAGTAATAATTAATAAAGTTTTGGTTTTTAGCTCACACTACGCAAAGGATTGAATGAATATGAAGGTACGGACAAAGCGTGACAGCTAATTACACAAAATATATGAATATGCTTATTACATCAAATGTTTATGTAGAAGGACATGTAAGGCAATAAAGCCATTTTTAGTATTTTTAAGGTACCTAACTTAATTTTTCTGTCCTTGGTTAAAATAAAAAAATAATAATGATAGTAATAATAAAACAGGGACAAAGGGTACTAACATTTGCAATTGCTATGGACCCATCCATGAAAGAAATCATTCCCTTGTTCTCCACATATCATATATATAATGTTGATTCCAACTAAACATTTAGAATATTTATTCTGCCTTCTCATCGCAATTCTAAAAAAAATAATAATAATAATAACTAAAAAAAATAGAGAATAGATGAATATGTATAAAGTTCTCAAGAATCAGCAAACCGTAATTTGCAAAGCAGCTAAAAAACATTGCGATCTTGTAGTTTTCCACTAATAAAGTTTTATATTATTGCCTTTGCACCATTTAAATTTTAAATGAAACCATCATCATCATCAACAATCGACAATCTTTCTATGGGCCGATGGTCGAAAAGCGAATTTTTTATTCATGCGACATTAGAAAACGGTATTAAAATTTCTTCTTTTTTTTTTTTTTTGTATTTTTCGATATTAGATCATTATGCTAGCTTTGCTGTGCTGTTCTTTCTACTGGGCTTCATTTTTCTCTATTGGGCTTTACAGCCCATTCTGAGGTGTTTCGGCCCATGTAAGGCTCTAGCCACCTCGTCATGTTTGTCTAAGCTTCTCGTTGACTTTAATTTTTTGTTAGAAGGGTACATCAACAATGGCAGCTTTCAAAGTCTTCAACCTTTTTCTTTCTTTTTATCTTTTTTTTCGAATTTTTTCTTTTGATATTATGTTGTCAGCCTTTAACTTGACTTTCTAGAAGATTGTTTTATAAATAAGGGTAAATTATATTACGTGATATATTGAAATGCGTATTATTATCCTATATTTTTTTATTACGTGAAACTCTCATGTACGGCCTAAAACTTAGCATTGTACCCCTAATTAGAGGCTGAAAATGACAAGGAATGCATAATTAAATAAAATAGAAAAGTGGTTTACGCTATTTACCAACCACATAAGTTTTGGTGTTTATTTTTTAAATCAGTTATATGCAATTTCCTATAAACAAACCAATCCAACTACTAACAAGGCCATCCATGACCAGCGATATTACATCAATTTTACATCAGAATGATTTTTTAATAATCATCTTGTGGTGGTATATTATATAAACCACAAATGGAACTATACAATCGTATATTTTAGTTCTAAGCAAGTAAGAAAATATCCTGGATATTATTTTATTTTCATTGCTCCAATATTTTAAGACATCAGTTCTACAAAGATATATATATGGTCAACGATTCAATTACTACGTAGTACTCTGCTAGCATGTCGTTATTTCATAGATACCAACCCAGATTTTGAGACATCACGCTTTAGTTATAATGTCAAATAAATAAATCATAAAACTTATATATATTAGAAAAAAAAAAAAAAAAAAGTTACATCCATGACGTACTAAAATATCAAGATTATTTCACATGCAATTTTGCATGCAATTTTCAACGGCAAAGAGAAATGGATCGAAATTCACCATCGCCTACGCAGAGCGAACTGATCGTCCGCCTCCAAATATCCGACCTCGACGCTAAGCCGAGCAGCGGCGAAGAAGGAAGATTCATAAGCCCGACGATCGTCGAGCCTCGAGCCGTGGACCCGCCTAAGCCCATAGCGAGACAAGCCGTAAGAGCTCCCGAAAAAAGCCTAACACTCTTAGCTCTTCACCTCGCCGTTCTTGAAAAAGCAGCATCGGGGCTCGGAACGTTAGGCTTCGTATGGGCTACCGTCGTCTTGCTCGGCGGCTTCGCCATCACTCTCAATACCTCCGACTTTTGGTATGTGACCGTCATACTTCTGATCGAGGGGACGCGGATATTCGGCAGAAGCCGAGAGCTCGAATGGCAGCATCAGGCCACTTGGTCTTTAACCGACGCCGGGATCAATAGTTTTCGGGCCATCAAGTCGGGCTCGAATGTGGTCATCAAAATGGCGAAGGATTTGTGCAGACCAGTTGTTCGATTAAATGGAAAGCAGAGCAGGGAGATAACATCTTTGACGAGAGAGCAGAGGTTGCCCTCGAGGACTTGGACAAGCTCCGAGGTTCCTCTCCTACCTTACGCGGGATTGCTGTGCTTGTCGAAAAACGTTAGCAAGTTCTTATACTGGCTCCAACTGGCATCGGCCGTGGCTTGTGCGGTCCTATCGATGGTCAAGCTAGTGCGCCGCAATTTCGGGGAAGTTCAGACGGGAGATACGGAGAAAAGGAACAGAAACGTCGCCCTCGTTTTTTTCTACTCCTTAGCCTTAGCTGAGGCTTTACTGTTTCTTACGGAGAAGGTTTACTGGGAGTGGAAGGTGCGCGTGAGGAGGCTGTTGGAAAAGGTGAGCGGAGAGTGCAATTTGGGAGAGTCGGGCTTGATCTCCGTGAGGAGATTCTTCTACGACGCGTATTCGAAGTGCTTGAACGGAAGCATATTTGACGGGCTGAAGATGGACATGGTTTCGTTCGCCATGGAACTTTTGGACTCTGATTCGACCGACGAGCAGTTGATTGGCGCGAGGATGCTGAGGAAGTTCTGCACAAATCCCGCGTTTTCCGAGGATGCTATGAAAAGGGTTGGAATGAATCTGACCGTGATGGAGAGGTTGGTCGAAATGTTGAGCTGGGAAGATCCCGAGGAAGAAGAGATGAGATATTCTGCTGCTGAGATACTGCTGAATCTGGCCAGCAAGAGACAGCACTCCCTGAGGATAGCTGGTATAGCGGGCTCTATAGAGTCGATATCGGGCTTATTACATGCGAGCCGTGAGCACGGATCTGCAAGTGATCATATCCCCGAGAAAGGGCTCGTTTTTGACAGTGAAAGCTACGGTTCTTGGGCTTTTAACCATATGGGACTTCAGATCCTGAAGAAAATGGCCCGTGACCACGATATCTGCGACAAAATTGGCTGCACCCGCGGGCTCTTGCCTAAGATTGTCGAGTTTGTACACGCGGAGGAGAGGCTTCTGAAGCATCCAACGCCTGCGCAGTCTCAGATTGAGACGGTGAAACTGTCCCTCCAAGTTCTGAAGACGCTGGCTAGCACATATGGCTCATCGGGTACGAAGCTGAGGAGAGATATCTCCGAGATGGTCTTTACGGTTAGTTACATCGGAGACATCTTAAGGCACGGAGGGAAACATCCTGAGCTGCAGGTTTTAGGGATGGAGATCCTCACGAGCCTGGCGATCGAAGGAGATGCGACGGAGAGGATTGGGAATACGGGCGGTGTTGTTAAGGAGCTGTTCAGCATCTTCTTCGACTGTGATATTCGTGAAGATCATCGCAGCGGCCATGTTAGGACAGCTGCTGGCAAAGCATTGGCCATGCTGTCTCTTCAGAGTGGGATAACTTGTCAGATGATCTTGAAGCTAGGGCTAAACGATAAGCTGATAGAAGCCCTAGAAATCCCGTCTCTTCGTGTAAAAGCTGCGAGGATCTTGCGAAACCTTTGTTCTTACGGTGGAAACGACTGCTTCGAGCGGTTGGATGGATTGACTAATGCAGCACTTACAGTTAAGTAGTTCAAGATCATTTCCGTTAGCTAAGAGTAATGTAATAAGTTTAAACTCTTTTCTTTCAGATTCTCGAGGCTGTAATGACGACCGAGGAGGACAAACTGCTCGAAGTGATGATGGGAGCAGCAGCAGCGAGTTTCGAGTACATGGCTCCCGAGGGTTCGAGGCTCGTGTTTGAGAGGGCGGGTTTTCGAGAATTCGACCTCGCCCGTCGGCTTGTATATATTCTGAATCAATATCAGCATTCCTCGATTAAAGTTCCGAGCATGAGAAGGTACACGGTAGAGCTTGCCGTATGGATGATGAAGAAGGATGAGCTCAATGTAAGCATCTTTGAGAGCCTCGGGCTTGCGAGGGAGCTCGAGAATGTTATCGAGACAAGCTCGGATTTAGAGAACTTCAGCGTATTTTCCGGGACGGTTGGGCTCTGTCGGCACGGTGTATCGATGCGGGCGCTCGTCGAAACGGCCATGAAGTTGCTGTCGGAGAAGAATGCGTAGTGAAATGATAGTATTTTGTATAATTACTGATGTTGTATAGCAAATAGTAAAATGAAGTTTCTTGCTATAAGCTATTAATGAAATAATTTGAACGTTCGTAATAATATTTTATATATATATATAAAAAAAAAAAAAAAAAAAAAAAAAAACAAACGGAGGAAGCATTTTGATTGGCCATGCATCAAACTAACGGAAATAACGGTCGATAACTAAGAAGTTAAACCATTCGAATAAGACCGTGTTTGTACGACAATGGCTGCTTCTTTTACATCATTCATCGTCTCCAAATTTTCCAATGGGCGGCAAGAAGAAGAAGCACAAAGAAGACAAAGTAAGAATATATATATATATATATGTATTTCTTAGATTAAGGTAATTAAATGACGATTAATATTAGAGATAATTATATTGATTATTACATGGGGATCATCAGCAGGCTGTCGTGGTGGCAGAGTTCAAAGTGTCAATGCATTGCAATGCATGCGAAAGAACCGTGGCCAAAGCTATCTCTGAAATCAAAGGTCGTCTTTCCTCCCTTGAATTCTTCTTTTTATCGAAACGTATAATCGTTTCATTTTTTCTTTTCGGTATTTTTGCAGGCGTGGAGAGATTCATTACGGACATGCCGAACCACAGAGTAGAGGTGACGGGTCGGATGAATCCTCAGAAAATATTGGAGAAACTGAAGAAGAAAACTGGCAAGAAAGTGGAGCTCGTCGGGAGGAAAGACGTTGCCGATGAGAAGAAAGATGACGATGAACATGAGGTTTTTATTGAATATAGTGCTGAAGAAGTGCTGATGAATTCATGGTTAGATGATTGTTATGGAATTAATGAAGTTCATTTGATTTTGAATGATGAGAATGCTAATGCTTGTTTCATCATGTAAGATCATACCATAAACAATCATGTAATAATATAAATTCATGATCATAGTTCATAGGCAGTTTATTACAATTCTACCTTCAAGTGTTTATCGTCAACTTTGACAAGGGCATTTCGGTAATTCAGCATATTTACACCGCCGAGGGTTTTTGCAGTATGCCTACGAAAGCCCACATAGCGGCCCGAAGAGCAACTATTCTTTCAACCAATCGTTTATCTCCACGTGTCGTATAATTTAATAAAATAAGAGAAAAAAAAAGGATCCACAAAAAAAAAAAAGTTTATCCTTTGAATTTTTTTTATTGACAAAAATACGAAATAGATATCCAACTAAACGACGCCGTAATAGCAAGTCTACTATTTCCTCTTCCCGCCATGGTTGCTCAGGTGGTGGACGAACGTCAGCCTGTTTCCGAGGTAGGGTCGGTCCGGCCCGACCCGGAATCGGGGGACACGATTGAGAGCGTCAGAACCCTAATATGCGCTCTAAATTTTCTTTCGCGCGATTTGCCCTTGCCGCAACATGTATACGACGCCGTTTCCTCAATCTACCGGCTCGGAGAGGATGGGGGTGACGCCGCTGAAGGTTCCTCTCGTGAGGCGTCAAGGACGGTGGGTT
Source organism: Lindernia subracemosa (assembly GCA_028392965.1). Taxonomy (NCBI): domain Eukaryota; kingdom Viridiplantae; phylum Streptophyta; class Magnoliopsida; order Lamiales; family Linderniaceae; genus Vandellia; species Vandellia subracemosa. Next base: position 985,398 of record JAQPCC010000046.1, read on the forward strand.
GTTTTGAGCATGTTTAGTTCCTTTTTTTTTTTCTACTTATTGGTGCTGTTTTGTCGGTACAGTTGTGTGGGATTATGGTGAGCTTCTTGTCTGTTAGTGCTAAGGGTTATTGGCTCATTTGGTTTAACTTGTTGTTTGTAATAGAAAGATTACGTTTTGGGTTAAAAGGATGTTTTTTTTTTCTTTTTTCGGGTTTTTAAGTGTTGTGAAAGCTCTAATTAGGTATGAGAACTGCAGCTTTAGTTGAAATCACTGTTGAAGTTTAATCTTTCGGTGTTAGAATATTTGGATATGAGGCAGGTTCTTTTTTCGGTGGGACATCTACTTTCTGCTTTCGAACCATCGTCGATGTTTTGAGTATGATAAATGCAATGTTTGATTCAGTTATATGCTTTATTGTTGGATTAGGTTAAGTGGACAGAGCTGATTTGAATATTGGTTTCTTTAGTGTGATTGTAGTATTAACATCAATAAGTCGGTATGGTCAACTGGAAATGTGGAGGCATTCTGAGAGAGTGTTGGATTTAATGTAAAGTTAATATAATTATACAATTGGAGGAAAGGACATGGCTGAAACATCTGTTCAGCTCTCATTTCAACTTTCTTTACATATATAGTTGGGTTTCACACTTTCACTTATGTTCAGGAGAAGAGATAAAGCATGTTGAAATTCTTAATCGCTCTTTCAGTTTCTGATACCCTGCCAAATTTGTGATTATAGATTCATTTATACAATTAGGCTAAGTTCTAGCCACTCTTTCACCGAGCTGTCCGTCTTTTAGCAGTGTAAATAATTCAATTTTGAAACAAATGTTGTTACATTTTCCCCTTATATCTCCATGGAAGTCCACTTTTGTTTCTTTGGGAGTATTAATCTCTTAATGTACAGGATAATATCTGTGATTCAAGTTATGAGGAATTGATGCTGGACTTCGAGGATGCTGTGAGAGAGCAGAGATCTCTTTGTTTGCCTGGTTCTAGATTGGACGACTTGAAGGAGAAGAGGGTTCAGATTCGAGTCCAACATCGATTATCTGAGCTGCAGGGTAATCGTTGAATATATTCCAATGATAATTTCATTTGTGCAGTTAGTATGGGCCCATTTTCCATTTATGCTTACTACATGATGGAAAAGGATTTCCTTATGCGGCAGAGATTATTCTTCTCACTTCGCTTTTGTCTGTTGCCACTTGCAACATGTTCTTATGGGTGATTTTCTATGCTACTTACTTTTTCCCACAGAATTGCCATCGGACCGAGGTGAAGACCTGCAGTCAAGATGTCTGCTAGAACTATATGGGCTCAAGGTAAAGTTGGTTATAACTTATAGATCATCAGAAACTATTTAGTAACCTTTTTGTGAGTCTTTGCTAGGATGAAGCTTTTTTTTTTTTTTCAATTTAATTCTAGTTAATTTCAATAGTTTCTTCTTCTCATCAGTTGGCAGAACTTCAGAGCAAAGTTCGCGCTGAGGTGAGTGGTGAATATTGGCTTCGCCTTCATTGCGCAAATCCTGACAAGCAGTTATTTGATTGGGGTATGATGCGCTTACGCCGTCCGTTATATGGTATTGGTGATGCTTTTGCTACGGAAGCTGATGATCCACTAAGGAAAAAACGAGATGCAGAGGTGAGGGAATTCCTATAATACTCACTTCTATTGATTTGCCGTCCCTTAGTTTTTTTTTTTCATTATCAATAGCCTTTATGGCAGGGTTTTATTCTATCAGAATTATATGTTGATTGATTGATTTGCAACAGAGATTGTCAAGATATGAGGAAGAAGAACGGAATCGCATTGAGACCAGAAAAAGGAAGTTCTTTGCAGACTTGCTTAATGGTGCACGTGAACTCCAATTGCAAGTACAGGCTGTTCAGAAAAGAAGGAAACAGAGAAATGATGGTGTTCAGGCATGTCCTGTTTCTTGCGTATAAGTTTCTTGTTTTTCTTTATTTAGCAGAACCACATTTATATAATGATATGTGGAGGCACAGATCATGCAAAGCAATAAGTGTTGAAAGTTATTGATGTCATGTAGTGTTAGCTGTTTTTTCTTGCTTCAGATGTGAATTTTAATCTACTTGTATGTGACTCTAATTGTCCTCTTGACCATATTGATTCTGCTTCCATGACTTGGGGGAAAAAGAAACTTTTTCAAGTCTATAAATGGACCTCACCATTTCGTCTCTTAGGGGCCTTCTTCATGATTCTCCCTTACATTTCTGTTAAGCCTCGACTAGGAAATTGTGTCCTAAGTCTCTATAGAATCAAAGAAGTTGCGTCTAAGTAAATCGTGTTGTAGCTTAGTCAAGACTAAATCAAAATCTTATGCAGGCTTGGCATGGAAGGCTAAGGCAAAGAGCTACTCGAGCCGAAAAGATGAGGGTCCAAGCTCTTAAAGCAGATGATCAAGAAGCATACATGAAAATGGTAGAGGAAAGCAAGAACGAAAGGTTGACCATGCTGCTAGGGAAAACAAATGATCTACTTGTTCGATTGGGAGCGGCCGTTCAACGCCAAAAAGATGCAGCAGTTGACAGCATCGAGCCCCTCCCAGGCTCCGACATTGATGACTTGCCCGAGTTATCGGTCTCAGGGGCTGGTACGCCAGCACAATCAGTTCCAGAAGAAGATGAAGACGTTGATGCTGGTAATGATGGTAACACAAAGGCCACTGATTTACTAGAAGGGCAGAGGAAATATAATTCTGTCGTACACTCAATTGAGGAGAAGGTACCACATGGAACCCTATCTCCATTTGTTTCCTTTGAATCCTTGCCTGCAGATTTTTCTTTTTGGACCATATTTTTGGGAACGTCTGGATATTTTATTTCGGTGGTAGATGCCTGTGTCTCAGTTTTTTGGTTTTTACTGTCCAGCACATGAAATTCTTACAAATCAGCTTAACCTATGTCCTAGTTTATACTCTGTTTCCCTTTGTATTGCTCATGGAGATAACGGCTGATATGACTAAACTGTGCATTTTTTTTATATGGATTTGATCTAACTTACAAGAACTACTATAGGTTACCGAGCAACCAGCTACGCTTCAAGGAGGGGAGTTAAGACCTTATCAGTTAGAGGGACTTCAGTGGATGCTATCGCTCTTCAACAATAATCTAAATGGAATTCTAGCGGATGAGATGGGGTTGGGGAAAACAATCCAGACCATTTCTTTGATAGCTTATCTCATTGAAAACAAGGGTGTGAATGGGCCCCACTTGATTGTGGCCCCTAAAGCTGTACTGCCAAATTGGATCAACGAGTTCCGAACTTGGGCACCTAGGTATGCACGAAGGTTTAGCGATTGCCATTTCTTGTTTTTTTGGCCTTCACGAGACAATGTTTAAGGGTCTTCCTTGTTTTACATTTCAGCATTTCTGCTGTTCTCTATGATGGGCGCCAAGATGAAAGAAAGGTTTTGAGGGAAGAGTACTCTGGAGAAGGGAAGTTCAATGTTTTGATAACTCATTACGATCTTATCATTAGAGACAAAGCATTCCTGAGAAAAATTAACTGGAATTACCTGATTGTTGATGAAGGACATCGGCTTAAAAACTATGACTGTGTTCTTGCCCGGACCTTGGTGTCAGGGTAATGGCTCTCATTTCTCACCATGGATTTGCAGCGGCTAGTATTTTAACACATAGTTGATTCTAATATTATTTCCCTTGTTTATTTATTTCGGCAGTTATCGAATACGGCGACGACTTCTTTTGACTGGCACTCCCATACAGAACAGCTTACAGGAGTTATGGTCCCTACTCAATTTTCTCCTCCCTAATATCTTCAATTCAGTCCAAAACTTTGAGGATTGGTTCAATGCCCCATTTGCTGACAAATGTGATGCCAGCTTAACAGAGGAAGAACAGCTTTTAGTCATTCGCCGTTTGCACCATGTATGGCCCATCCGTCACATATCCACATGCTTGCCCGAATGTGTCTTCTTGGTCCTTTTTTTTTTTTATCTTCGTACATTTAATTCTATTTGTTTTCCCAGGTTATAAGGCCGTTCATATTAAGGAGGAAGAAAGACGAGGTTGAGAAGTACCTGCCAAGTAAAACGCAGGTCATACTTAAATGTGACATGTCCGCATGGCAGAAAGTATATTACCAGCAAGTTACTGAAATGGGGCGGGTTGGTCTCGCTCAAGGTGGAGGACTTTCTTCTGTTTACCACTTATTATTGTCTTAGAAATTGTGAAATTGTCAATCATCCATGTTCTTGGAAGGTTTAATTCTTCGTATTTACATCAATCTGCAGGAAGTGGGAGGTCAAGAAGTTTGAACAACTTAACTGTCCAACTTAGGAAATGCTGTAACCATCCATACCTATTTCTTGGGGATTACTTCATGCAACGGGATGAGAACATGATAAGGGCATCGGGGAAGTTCGAGCTTCTCGATCGTTTACTCCCGAAACTTCACAGAGCTGGGCACAGAGTTCTCCTTTTCTCTCAGATGACTAGACTCATGACAATACTTGGAGAATATCTGAGGTTTAAAGGCTTTCAGTTTCTTAGACTCGATGGCACAACCAGCACAGGAGATAGAGGCGAATTACTTAAAAAATTTAATGCGCCAGATTCTCCGTACTTCATATTTCTTCTAAGCACACGGGCTGGTGGGCTTGGTCTGAATTTACAGACGGCAGACACTGTAATAATTTTTGACAGCGATTGGAACCCACAAATGGATCAGCAGGCTGAAGACAGGGCTCATCGGATTGGCCAGAAAAAGGAGGTTAGGGTTTTTGTTCTTGTCAGTGTCGGATCTATCGAAGAGGTTATCTTAGAAAGGGCGAAGCAGAAAATGGGCATAGATGCAAAGGTTATCCAAGCTGGGCTCTTCAATAATACTTCAACAGGTTTCGTCTCTTCAGAAAATCAATTTCAAATCATCATCTGCACTTTTAGTTACCCTGCTAATAATAACCTTAATTGCTCTTTTTTTACAATCTTGTTAGAAGAAAGAAAATAGTTGACTAGTTTTATTTGCTCAATGTGTACAGCTAAGGACAGGAAAGAAATGCTAGAGGAAATCATGCGCAAAGGTTCGAGCACGCTGGGAGCAGATGTTCCTAGCGAAAGAGAGATCAATCGTTTGGCTGCACGGTCAGATGAGGAGTTTTGGTTGTTTGAGAAAATGGATGAGGAGAGAAGACAAAGGGAAAATTACCGATCCCGTCTTATGGAAGAAACTGAGGTACCTGATTGGGTCTACGATGTTCCCGAATTAAAAGATGGGAAGAAGAAAGGCTCTCTGCAAGATGACACGATAATTACTGGGAAAAGACGCAGGAAAGAAGTAAACCATGCAGACAACATTAGTGACTTGCAATGGCTAAAAGCTGTGGAGAATGGAGAAGACTTGTCCAAGCTTGCTTCTTCCAGGAGGAGACAGAACCAACCAGTCGGTGAATCTTCCCAAAACAATGAAACTCCTAAGAGACTCATGAACAATGAATCTTCTCGAAACGTTCATACCAACGATGAGGACGACGATGATGATGAGAGCACAAAGAAAGCTGCAGAGTTAAAGAGTGAAACTGTTTCAGCTGCAAGTGAGGCGAAGAGTGAAGACACTTTTGGCTGGACCTCACGGAGGACGAAATCCGAAGCAGAGAGTTCTCAAAGAAGCGGAGTAGATGGTTTGGAAAGTGAATTGAATGGCGTCACTTGGAGAGCATACAAGAGGAGGAGGTCAAACATGACCTGATATTCTGTTTACTTATGTTAACTTGCGCTTAGGAATTTCGAAATAAGCTTAGAAAGCGACAATTGAACGCATGTTTGCAAATTTGTTCGAAGACGAACGAGCTTAGATCTTGTAATATTTTGTCTTATCTTTGTGAAACATATTTCTGTGACATTAATCTCAGGCATGTAACATTACCTCTGCTGTATTGGGCAATTCTATAATTGAAGCCAGAGATAGCTGCTAATCAAAGCAGGCAATATATAAGGAAGAAAGGGCAATACAACTAAAACTGTCCCAATGCAAGCATGGTTGAATTGAAATGTCGAATGCGAGGTTCAGTGATAAAATACCTAAGGCAGCTAATGCATTCAGTCAACAAAAGCCAACCAATGCAGAGATTGATGACCCTGAAAATCGAAAACAATTTCAATCATCTTCTTTGACACTGAGATTTTGGAGTTGAGCTTCGAGTTCATCTTGGCTGCCTCCATCTTCATCCCCAGAGTCCTTGTCGTTGAAATCTTCGCCGTCAGGGTCGTTCTCATCCAATGGCCCGAGTTTCTCTGGGCACCCTTTAAAGATACCTCTCAACTCATCAATCCCTTCGTCTGAAACATAGTTTCCATTAACATTCAAGAGCTTGAAAGTGGGCAGATGGACTAAAGCCCGAGCCAACGTTCTCGCACCAGATTTTGTAAGAGAATTTTGGCTCATATCTACTTCAAGCAATTGGTCATGGTCTTCCCCCAGCGCGTTGCTTATTTTAATCGCACCCTCGTCCTTCAGTTCATTTTCGGAGAGGTTCAACTTAATGAGAGACTTCTTGCTAGAAATAAGAGTGACTAAGCTCGGAGCAGCTTCTGCAGTTATGTCATTTCCGGCCATTTCCAACACCTGAAGTGGGGAAGCTGAGTTGCTAAGAGCGTCTGAAATCGCAACAGCTCCGCCGTCTTCAAGGTTTAGGTAGCTTAGATAAATCTCGGTCAGATGCTTGAGACGTGAGATGACCTCACCAATTTTGACACCAGCCTCTGGACCACACATGTTGTCTCGAAGATCGATCTTCTTGAGATTCCTACACTGTTTAAGTGATTCAGCAAGGGCAAGGCAACCCTCGGATGCAACTCGGGTAGATGAGCATCGAAAATCTTCCAACAAAGGACAACGCCCAACGATCTCAGAAATGAAAGCAGCTCCTTCGTCTCCAGTCATGTTGTTGTGAAAGTGAACAACTTTCAGCTTTTCCGTGGAAGGAACCAACTCAGAAACGGCTTGAGCTGCTTCTTTTGATATCCCGTCGTTCATCAGATACAATTCCTCCAAGCTACTCTGAGACTTCAACAGCTTCCCAAAAGCCCTGACCCCCTTTTCACCCAAGGCGTTGTCAGAGATGTTCAGGCACTTTAGTTCACAGCTTTCTAGTGCTTCAGAGAAGATAGACATGACCTCAAGAGCTTCTGCTTCTGGTCTACCAGCAACAAAATCTGACAAATCGACTTCCTTGAGTTGGCGTTTGATGGATGCTAATATAGGGCCAGCAACCTTTGCTGCGCTGAGGCCAAAGCTTCGGTTGCTGAAGCATATCTTAGTGTAAGAATTTCCAGGCTCTTTTAAGGGGCCCAAAAGTGTTAGAGCCTCGTCTTCTTCTACGAATGCTCTCTGACCTTTTGAGATGTCGAAAAAGGTTTCTTTAGGAGCAGAAGCTTCAACCTGGGAGCTCACTGCCTTTTCCACCGTTATTGATTCTCCCTTCAAAACATCCAAAATTAGCTTGCTGCACTCCCTTGCATACAACTGCACAGCTGAAATTCCATCGCCATCAGGTTCTTGTTCATAATGATTATTTGCATTGGTAAATGCCAACTCTTCGATTTCTTTGGAGTGATTGAAAGCCTCTGCTTCGGTGAGAGTTCCATACTTGCGTGTGAAGATCGTTGGAGTCGAGAGATTATTCTTCATCCGTTCAACAAGCATGTTGCGTGTGTTCTCACTCGGTGGCCAGAGTTTGATGCTGAGGTGCCTGCGCTCTCCGTTAGGTGCTTCCGTGTCCATCTTAGCAAAACCCTGACGAATACACAACGAATTATTAACAATACAGAAGTAATTCAGTTTTTTTCACAGATTCATAGCTGTGCATCATCCAATCCAAGATAGCCTCAACATTCATACTACAAATGTAGTAATTTAGTTTTTTCACAGATTCATTTAAAGAATAACATCATGCCGTTTCCATATTTCCTTCATTACAATGTAGCCACGCATAAAATTCATAAAAAAACTGGACAATGTCTTCTCTCTCTGGCCAATATTCATAAAATTCGTTTCATCTTTTCCACTTTCCTAACATAAAACCAAAACAAAAACCCCAAAATACGACAGATCCGCAATAAAAATCCAACCTTTGCACAGAAGTGACACTTATTTAATTCACTAACACGTTAAAGAAAAACCACCAATGCTAAAAAAGAAATAACAAAAGAATAAAACCCATAAATTCGTTGCCAAACATACATTAAAGAAGGTAACCAAAACCCTAAACCCCACAAATATGCCACAAAAAAAAGGTATCTTTTTTTCAAGAAAATGAGCAAACAGAAACGATATACAGAAAGGGAACATCGAACTACATACCTTCTGCTGTAGTTATGTCAATGTTGTTGATGGGGTTGTCTTGATGGGTGCGTGTAGGGGTGGCAATGGGCGGGTTCGGGGCTGGTATTGGACATACCATCCCGTACCAAATCTTCATATCAAATACCGTCTCCGCTAATTCACCATTTATGAAGAATCAGGGATCGGGTTCTCCGTGGGGGATTCGGGTTCCCCATTTTCATATATATCCAACATTTTTTTTTTTGCAGCAAATAAATAAATTAAGTAACATCGACAAAACCGACAATAAAAATAACGAAACATTCACGATAAAAGAAATTACGATAAACTACGACTATATATATATATTTTTTAGGGTTGAGTTTTGTTTTAATTTTTTTTTTTTAAATAATCGATCATTACAGTAAATGATTGTGTATTTGTTATGTTTAATTTAGAGTTACTTTTTGTTTTAGTTTTATTTTTTAAAAAAACGATATGAAAATTTAAAAGAAAAATACTAATCGTTAAAATTATTTGTTGAAATATATTATTTTATATTATTTTTTAATAAATATAATTGGAGAACGGGAAATCACCATTTGACTCAAACGGGGTCGAGTTCGGGGTCGGGGATGGGTGGGGAACATCAATACCATCCCCGTCCCATCCCCGCATTTTCACCGATGGGGAATCACCGTCAACTCCCCGTCCCAATAACCTCGGGTCCCGACGGGGATGGTTCTCCGCGGGGAATTTGCCACTCTAGGTGCGTGAAGATTCAGCTAACGATGAGCTTACAGTGATATTTGAAATTCAACGATGTTGGGCCGAAATGAAAATACATAGATTTACGAGCTCAAGTATTAAAATTCTAGTGTTTATTAAAACAAAAATAGAAATAAAAATTTAATTTATAACAACCTAAGTATAGGAACGTCTAGCTATTACCCATAAGGTGGAACGTACGAACTCTTCTTAAATAATATATTTTCATTTTTCAGGATTCCGAAAAAAATCATAGTAATTCTAATCTATTACCTATATTATATCATTTCGATAATATTATATTCCTACTCCCATAGTTCGTAAAATCAAATAGTTCAATGGTTTAAAATCTTTAATTTCATTGGATGCAATTTTTAGTTACATGGAACGGAAATAGATGTCGTAATGATGAAATAGTAATAAAACTACAAATATTTTCATAATAATAAAGTATCAAGAAATACAAAACTTTAACAAACACAATCAACTTTGAAGATGAAATAACGATTACACCTCATCCTCTAATAATAATAATAATAATAAAAAAAAAAAAGACACACATCAAACCTAAATATAATAGAAAGACCAAATAGCGACTTATAACACCACAAACCACGCCTTTGTTTCAAGCCATCTGCACGCTCTTGCCATTGTCGTCGGTGAAGAACTTCTTCCACACTGGGTGGGTCTTCCACACCCTCTCCTCGATGAGATCGATCGGAACTCCCTTCGTCTCCGGCAAGAGGAACACCACGAAGAGTCCCATCACCAAAATCCACGCCGAGAAGAAGAAGAATATTCCGGCCTGGAGGTGGCACAGCATGGAGAGGAAAGCCTGGGCGATGATGAAGGTGAAGATCATATTCGTGCTCACGGCTATGGCGAAGCCAGAGGTACGAGTCTCGATGGGGTAGATCTCGCTGGGAATCAGCCACCCCATCGGGCCCCAAGACCAGGCGAACGACATCACGAAGGTGCACACGAGGATGACCACCACGGCCGCCAGCACCTTGTCGAGTGAGCCCGTGGCGCTGAGGTGCGTCTGCAAGATGATGCCGATGGCAACCTGCGAGATGAACATCTGAACCGAAGCCTGGAGAAGAAGCTTCCTCCTTCCGACCTTATCGACGGCGTAGATGGAGACGAAGGTGGACCCCACGTTGACCAGGCCAGTGATCACAGAGGACAAGAGCGAGGCGTCCGTCTTAAACCCTAACGTCTGGAAAAGGACTGGCGCGTAGAACATGATGGCGTTGATCCCTGTAAACTGCTGGAAGACTTGGATGGAGTTGGAGATGATCAGAGGAGGGATGCCCGAGCGGGAGAAGAGCTTCTTGAATGGCTTCTTGACCGTCTTGGCGTGCTCGCAGGCGGCCACGATCTGGTCGAACTCGGCGTCCACCTCGTCCACGCCTCTGATCTTCTTGAGAGCTGCTTTGCCCTCGTCGATCTTTCCCCTCTCCACGAGACTCGGCGGGGACTCCGTGATGATCAGCGAGCCCACGAGCAGGACCAGCCCAGGGACCGCGGCGAGCCCAAGGGACACGCGCCAGCCGTATGGGTGCATCGTGGAGGTGGCGTAGTTCACGAGGTTGGCGATGAAGATACCGATGGTGACAAACAGTTGGAAGAGGATGTTCACCGCTCCTCTGTGCTGCACCGGCGCGATTTCCGTCAAGAACACTGGCACCGCCTGCAGAAAAGTTTCATAGGTCAGCGTTGGAATATAAGAAAGTTAATTTGGGATCAATATCAAAACTTTGGTAATATATATATATATATATATATATATGAACATATATGTATAATGCTTACTTCGTTGCCAAACCCTACTCCAATGCCGAATAGAATCCTACCGAGGATGAGGACCATCTTGACCTCAGCAAAGGCACTGAAGCCGGCGCCAGAAATGAAGAAAAATGAGGCCATGAAGATGGTGGGGCGGCGCCCCATAACTCTGCAGGCTTTGGAGGCGAAGAAGCTGGACACAAGGGCAGCAATGTACAGCGAAGAGGTGAACAGTTGAAGCAACTGATCATCGTATTTACAGTAGTTGTTCTCTTGGGCATGAAGCTTCCTCTCGTGGACTTTAGGGAAGAATTTTATCAAGAAATCGTCCATCCCACTCACTCCACCTGATGATATATATATATAATCGTAAGATATAATTGAGATCAAAAGTGGGAAAAAAAAAAAACATCATAGATTATGTGTCTGTGTGTATAAATGTACAAAATCTTACCAGAAATACCGATATCATAACCAAACATGAGGCCACCAAAGGCAGCGAGGATCCAGCAGGCAAAGACATAGACGGTGATCTTGGACTTGTACATAACTATATCGTCGTTCGCCATTATTGTTGTTTCTTTGATACTATAGCCTCTCAAGAAAATCTCAGAAGAATAATGCTTGTTAGGAAACCCTAAGAAGAAGATATATAATATACACAGACTGTGTTGTATTTATATATATCTGTCTTATACAGAGTTTATATATATACACTTGTATGCACAGAGGTGTGAGGTCTCGCGAACAAAGGACTATTATATTATTACACTAATAGATTCTTCGCTCTGAAAACTCTACACCTTCCTTACTTTTTATTCTTCTGAGATTGGATGGCGATAGAGAAAGAAACTGTGGAAGATTGAGTGCGTAATGGTTCCTTTATATAGTTTTTGCTTATTACCTTTTCTTAGATAACATTCTATATCGCACAACGTTGATTCAGTTGTACGGATAAGCGACAGTATCTCTATGACCGTTAGTGTTTATCGGGACTTGGAAAACGAATTTCTGGTTGAAAAAAGACTGCCTTAAAATAGTACTTAATCAAGTAGTTGACTATTTTTCTCCACAAAATAATTTTAAAATATTAGTGTCCATTCACTGGTCTATGATCAAGAATATAAGAATGGATTAATGTCAAGTCAAAAGATAGAATATTAAGAAATTCATATTCGAAGGTTTGTCACCCACTAATTTTGCAACATTATACACCTTAAGAAAACAATGGGAATAAATATTGCCGTTAACGTTGACTGACACCTGAGTCAAAATGTTGAGTGACACCTGATCAAAATGTTGATCAACACCTGAGTCAACATTTGACTCAGACGTGGGTCATCTTTGATTTTGTCTTTCATACCCAAAAACCATTTACCTTATTATTGTGGCTTTATTTTAGTATGTGCAGGAAGGTATTTTCGAGCTGGAATTGTTCAAGGAAAGTGGATTGCATTTACTAAAAATAGAAGATATGAAGGTCATGGGAGAATGAGCAAGTATTTACCAAAAATAGAAGATATGAAGATCATGGGAGATTGAGTCAAGCAATTGCTAAAAATAGAAGATGTGGAGATCAGCAGAAAAGATATGAAGATCATGGGAGATTGAGTCAAACAGTTGCTAAAAATAGGAGGTGCATTTACTAAAAATAGAGAAGAATGAGTATAAGGTGGAACAAACCAAATCGGACCTGTAAAATAGGGGGAGTCACGAATCTATATATTCAGAAGACTCCAATCGAGTTTGAGCATCGAAACATATGAAAGAAAGGTAGATAGAAAGACGCGCGCGTGCAAGGAGCAAGAAGAAAGGGAAGCTTTCCATCATCTATCTGTTTCGATCTCTTTGTGCCTAGTTTTTTATCTTCACACTTTTGTATACGACTTATGATCTATACGTGAGTTTTCGTGTGAAGATTGGTAGAGTTGTTTTACTCTTTTCTAGGCTGCTTTTACTATCTTTGATAGTTGCGTTTTTGTAATCCATTCTCGTAGTGGAATTTTGTCCTAAAGGCACGCAGCAAGTTTTATAACTTGCTGCATATTTTTAAACTCTGTGTCCAACGTGTGCTTGCATCTTTTTACAACTAAGTTTATTTTTCCGCTGTGCAAAAACGTTATGATCCCGAATGTTGTTTCAACATTAGGGTCAACATCTTAGTTTTTCTGATAACTTAGTTTGCATCCGTATTTGGGAGACCCCACCCCAACAAGTGGTATCAGAGCCTCCGCTTGATACACTAAGCGTTCTGATCTTTTTGATATGGATGCCTTAAGCTCAAATTATTTTGGTAAAGTTCCTGTTTTAGATGGCTCTAATTATGCTTATTGGAAAATTCGTATGCGTCAATGCATAAAGTCGATTGACTCACGTGCATGGGACTCTGTTCTCACTGGTTATACCACTCCTAAAAATCCTCCAGATGCTGATGGGGAAGTCGTAGACAAACCCATAGCTGAATGGACTCCTCATGAAAGAGCCACGGCTGATTTTAATGAAAAAGCTTTACCTGCTATATTTTCTTCTGTGGATATTTTCATGTTTAAGATCATTCAAAACTGTACTAGTGCTCAACTTGCTTGGGATATGCTTCAAAGGTACTGTGAGGGTGATGCGAGTGTGAAAGACACAAAACTTCGACTTCTACATAGTCAACTTGAAAATCTGCGCATGAGTGATGATGAAGATATTACTACTTATTTTGGAAAACTCTTGAATATTTCTAGTGAATGTCATAGCTTGGGTGAACCGATTTCGAATAAAGTGTTAAATTCTAAAGCTATTCGATCACTGACTGAAAAGTTTAATGTGAAGGTTGCAGCGGTCGAGGAAGCTCACAATCTGGCCACCCTGGATTTCAATACCCTGATGAATATCATGAAGAACTACGAGACCAATCTCGAGGTCCAGAGAAATGTATCCAAGGGTAAAAGCATTGCACTAGTCACTCAATCTTTTGTTCCTGAACAAGAGGTTGATTCTGACGATGATGTGGATATGGCTATGCTGGTTAGAAACTTTAAGAAGTTCATGAACAATAAGAAAGAGTTGAATGTTGGTCCAACATTCAAGAACGTTGTTAATACTAAAGAGTCTTCATCTATGCCTAACCGCCCTATCAACAGAATAAATTCTGCTGAGAAAGCGAAAAATGATAAGTTTGACAGGGATTCGGTTCAGTGCCATGCGTGCAAAGGCTGGGGACATTACGCAAATGAATGTGCCAATACTCTTCGTAGGTATGGAAAGGTGAATTGGGTGAGTCTTTCAGAAGATGAAGCTGATGAGACTGCTGAAGACACTGAGGAGGTTGCTAAGTGGACGAACATGCGGAAATCAACCTTTTCTGACAATGAAGAAGAAGAACATCATATCGGATTTACTGCGGTACCAGATGTTGATTCAACATTGGATTCAACATCTGAACAATATATTTATTTCGATTATGATGATTCGAACTGTTTTGATGGGTCTTTGAGTTTTGATGATACATGAAAGGAAATTGAGAATCCATAAAAAGATGCTGAGAACACTGAAGGAACTTACAAACTTCTTTTCGCTGAATGCTCAAAAGAAAAGGAGATGAACGTGAAGTTGAAGGAAACCATACAGCGTCTGATCGAGGAGAAGGCTAACACTGAAAAGGTAATCCAAGAATTGCGGGATGGAGTTAGCAGAATGGAAGTTCTTTTAACTCGAAAAGATATGGAACTCGATAGCATGCAAAAGCAAGTCAAAAAGCCTGAAGATACTTTTTCAAAACTGAATAAAGGTACATCAACTCTTGACGAGGTACTGTCCTTAACAGTTTCTGATAAACATGGTCTAGGATATAAATCTCGTGTTGCTTTTGATAAAGAACCTAAGCATGCTGTAGGAAAGTCCAGAAATAGAAGTTTCAAATGTCATTTTTGTTTTGAATCTGGACATATCAAACCATATTGCTGGAAGTTGAAAGATGATTTTACCAAAAAGGTTTTGTTGACTGAAAAGTCATCCAGCATTCGATCCAACATTGAGGAATCAGTGTTGAAAAGGGTGTCTGGGGACGTTTCAGACGACTTGTGTTCTAATTCTTTCTATCATAAGAATGAGACAGCTGGATTCCGAAAAAGAAAGTTCTTGCTGATGAGTCTTTGCTTCAATGTAATGTCGTATATACATCTTTGAAAGCTAAAGTTTCAGGATCTTGGTACTTTGATAGTGGTTGTTCACGCCACATGACGGGTACTAAAGATTATCTTATTGAGTACACACCTTTAAGTAGTGGTACAGTGACGTTTGGCGGTGGAGCAAAAGGCAGAATACTTGGTCGCGGGAAACTTAATGTCACCGGTTTTCCAGCCTTAAGGAACGTTCTACATGTTGAAGGACTTGTAGCTAACTTGATTAGCATAAGTCAGCTATGCGATGATGAACTCGAGGTAAGGTTTAACAAAGAATGTTGCGAAGTGTTTAACGACAAAAATCTTTGTGTTATGGCAGGAAAAAGATCAAGTGACAACTGTTACCAAGTGGGTGATAAAAATGGCAGCAAGGATCTGTGTCAACTTTCCAAGGCCGAGGATGATGTTGTTCTATGGAACTATAAGTTGGGTCATTTCAATTACAGAACCCTGGAACAGTTGATTCGGCATGAAGCTATAAGAGGAATTCCAAATCTGAAGGAGTTTGGTAAGGTTATCTGTGAATAGTGTATGAGAGGTAAACAGACGCATGTTAGTCATAATGTTGATCAACATTTTGTGCAACATTTTAAAACTGCTCACTGTTTTCAGCTTATTCATATGGATCTTATGGGTCCTATGGAAGTAGACAGCCTAGGTGGTAGAAAGTATGCTTATGTGCTCGTTGATGACTTTTCGAGATTTTCATGGATATTTTTTCTCAAGGAAAAATCCGAAACTTTTGAGTTTTTCAAAACTTTTTGTGCTATGGTAAAAAATAATTTATGTGCTCTTATCTTTCGTATTAGATCTGATCATGGCAGAGAGTTTGAAAACAAATTTTTTACAGAGTTTTGTGATAAAAAGGGTATTATCCATGAGTTTTCTTCTCCTAAGACACCTCAACAAAATGGGGTAGCCGAAAGGAAGAATAGGACTTTACAGGAAATGACTCGTGTCATGTTATAGTCCAAGAGTCTTTCTAAGAGGTTCTGGGCAGAGACATTGAATACTGCATGTCATATTTCGAATAGAGTCTATTTTCATCAAGGTACTAAGAAGACGTCATATGAGATTTTGAAGGGGATTAAGCCAACTGTTAAATACTTTCATGTGTTTGGATGTACTTGTTATATGCTTAATGATCGTGAGTATTTGACTAAGTTTGATTCTAAAAGTGATAAATGCATTTTCTTGGGTTATTCGACTAACAGCCGAGCTTATCAAGTGTACAACTTAAGGTTGAGAACGATTCAGGAATCTGTGAATATTGTATTTGATGATGCTTCTGATCTTAGCAGGAATATTCCACAGGTTGATATTTCAGATATAGTTCCTGCAGTTGGACAAACTGAGGATGCTGATGCGTCAAATGTTGAACCAACACCTGATTCAACATCATCAACTGAACAGGGCAGTGAAGATGATTCCATGAATGTTCGTAGAGATCCTCCTCCCAGAATTCAAAAAGACCATCCTTCTGATCAGATCATTGCAACATTGGATGAAGGGCGCAGAAGAAGGGACAAACCACGAAAAGACTACAGATCTATGGTAAAGAATGTGTGTATGACTTCCGTATACAGCGACGTAAGGTTTAACTGCTATGTGTCTGAGATTGAACCGAAAAACGTTCTTGAAGCACTCAATGACAGTTTTTGGATCAATGCTATGCAAGAAGAGCTTTTACAGTTCGATAAAAATTAGGTTTGGACTTTGGTTCCTCGACCGAGTGACATTAATGTCATAGGTACGAAGTGGATTTTCAAGAACAAATCTGATGAACATGGTAACGTGATTAGAAATAAAGCCCGTTTAGTTGCGCAAGGTTATACTCAGGTTGAGGGTATTGACTTCGATGAAACCTTTGCCCCCGTAGCTAGGCTAGAGTCTATTAGGTTACTGCTTGCTATTGCATGTTGGCTCAACATTACCTTACACAAGATGGATGTAAAGGGTGCGTTTTTAAATGGCTATATTGATAAAGAAATTTACGTTGAGCAACCTAAAGGTTTCGAAGATCCTTATCATTCTGATCATGTTTTTAAATTGCAAAAAGCTCTTTATGGTCTTAAGCAGGCTCCTCGTGCGTGGTATTGTAGACTTACTTCATTTCTTTTGGATTTTGGATTTGTTAGAGGCGAAGCCGATAAGACTCTTTTTGTAAAAAGGGTTGGTAATGATGTGTTGATTTCACAGATTTATATGGATGATATTGTTTTCAGTTCGACCTCTCAATCTATGTCTGATCAGTTTGTTCATGCTATGAATTCCACATTCGAGATGAGTATGATTGGCGAACTAATGTTTTTCCTAGGACTGCAGGTTAAGCAAAGTAAAGATGTCATCTTTATGTCCCAGGAGAAGTATGCTAAGAACACTGTGAAGAAGTTCGGGTTAGATACTGCAAAGGTAATGAAAACTCCTATGGGATCTACGCAGAAGGTAAGTAAAGATAATGCTGGGGTAAATATTGATCCAACATTGTACCGTTCTATGATTGATAGCTTACTATATCTTTCTACGAGTAGACCTGATATAATGTATAGTGTTTTTGTATGTGCGAGATATCAGACTGAGCCAAAAGTTTCTCATTTAAATTCAGTCAAAAGAATTTTGAAGTATGTTAGTGGTTCGTACAATCTCGGTTTATGGTTTTCTAAGGATACTAACACGAATCTAGTTGGTTTCAGTGATGATGACTGGGCAGGTGACGAAGATGATCGCAAGAGCACGAGTGGTGGCTGTTTCTTCCTAGGTAACAATCTTGTGTCTTGGTATAGTAAAAAACAGAATTGAGTGTCTCTTTCTACGGCCGAGTCTGAGTATGTGGCGGCGGGCAGCTACTGTACACAACTCATTTGGTTGAAAAGTATGTTATGTGATTATGGTGTAGAGAGTCAGTCTGTTCTTATGTTCTGTGATAACTTGAGTGTTATAAATATATCGAAAAATCCTATTCAGCATTCTAGGACCAAGCATATAGATATTAGGCATCATTTCTTGAGAGATATGGTCGAAAAAGAGTTTGTTAAGATATAGCATATAGATACTAAGAGTCAGTTAGCTGATATTTTCACTAAAGCCTTAGACTTTGAAAGGTCCTCGAGCCTGAAGAAGTCGATAGGTTTGTGTCAATGTCAGTAAAAATGTTGGTCTAGTATCTTGATCAACATTAGCATATGTCTTATATGGTTGTTACTCGTTTGATATTTGCTTCGACATGCTCTGTGATGATTTCCTGAAATGATTTGACTCACATGGACCATTTTCTGAAATGACTCTATTCTTTTGCACACGATTGCTCATGACCTTTTCAAGATACAGGTTCAAGAAAAGTTGAAAAACTTTCAAGGGTACACGGCATTCGCGGTGACGATGTATTCTCTGGAAAAAAAAAAAAAACTTCTTGAACCTTGATGGAAAAGCAATCAAGAAAGAGCAGTGCACCGGAAATAAAAGGTAAGAAAGAGTAGAAAATGAAAGAAAAATGAGTCTAGGGTGTTCGAACAGAAAATGAAGGAAAAAGTCTTTGAGGATGTTGGGTCAAATATTGGGCAATATTTGTGACTAACCTATTTGATGATGCTATATTTTACGTTTATGTGTATGTGTCTTATGTCTTATCTATACATATATTTAGTCTGTCGTGTCTAGTATCCATATCTCTCATTTAGAGTTAACAGAAGAACAACTATCTCCACTTGGTTCATGTGCTCATCAAAGTCCCTAAACGGTTAGTATCATTTGTTCTCGACCTGATTTATGTTACCTCCTTATGTGCACGATTTTTACTCCACAATTGCACGATTTTTTTTTACCATTATTGCATACCTATTACTGCGCCTTTTACCGTTAAAATCACGATTTGATAGGTATTTGAAAAAGGAAATTTTTTTTTACCGTTACACTGCACGCTCATTATTTTTTTATTGGTGAAAAATTTCTTTTTTCTGTTTTGGTCCATTTATTGACTCAGTCTTGGCCGGATATCTCTCCATTGCACAAATCTATCCTATAATATCTGCGCTTATCTCTGCAAATCTTCAAAGCTTTCTTTGTTTTTCCTCTTTCAATTTAACCTAGCTTTTACCAGTTCTCTTAATTTTTATGGCGCACTCACCCAATTATGAGTCGCAGAATGTTGGTTCCTCATCTGCCTCAACATCGAACCTGGAGAAAGCAATTAAGTGTCTGGACGACACCATAGCCTTTCTGATTTCTCAGAGGGAGGTCCTTCGGGGTTTCTTCCCAAAAAGGGGGAGATAGTGGTGCAGATCAGGGATTTGCTGAGGAGGAAACTTCTGCAGGGGGAGCTGAACAATAACAAGAAATAGTAGAGGAAGCTTCATGCGACTCGCTTGAGAGTCTAACTTTTTAGATTCTCTGGTTTTTATTGCGTGCCTTACTTTTGTGTTTGCTTGCAGATGCTTGCAGATTTGATCTTCTGTTTTTGCTTGCAGCTGTGCTTGAGACTGGTTATATACTAACATCTTTATGATATCCATTTTTCTTTGTTCTGACTATCTTGATGCTTTCAGGGGGAGTTTTTGGATTTATCTCTGCACGGGTTTTGGAAAGAAAGACAAAAAGGGGGAGATTGTTAATGTTGATTGACACCTGAGCCAAAATGTTGAGTGACATCTGATCAAAATGTTGATCAACACCTGAGTCAACATTTGACTCAGACGTGGGTCATCTTTGATTTTGTCTTTCATACCCAAAAACCATTTACCCTATTATTGTGGCTTTATTTTAGTATGTGCAGGAAGGTATTTTCGAGCTGGAATTGTTCAAGGAAAGTGGATTGCATTTACTAAAAATAGAAGATATGAAGATCATGGGAGAATGAGCAAGTATTTACCAAAAATAGAAGATATGAAGATCATGGGAGATTGAGTCAAGCAATTGCTAAAAATAGAAGATATGAAGATCAGCAGAGAAGATATGAAGATCATGGGAGATTGAGTCAAGCAGTTGCTAAAAATAGGAGGTGCATTTACTAAAAATAGAGAAGAAGGAGTATAAAGTGGAACAAACCAAATCGGACCTGTAAAATAGGGGGAGTCACGAATCTATATATTCAGAAGACTCCAATCGAGTTTGAGCATCGAAACATATGAAAGAAAGGTAGATAGAAAGACGCGCGCGTGCAAGGAGCAAGAAGAAAGGGAAGCTTTCCATCATCTATCTGTTTCGATCTCTTTGTGCCTAGCTTTTTATCTTCACACTTTTGTATACGACTTAGGATCTATACGTGAGTTTTCGTGTGAAGATTGGTAGAGTAGTTTTACTCTTTTCTAGGCTGCTTTTACTATCTTTGATAGTTGCGTTTTTGTAATCCATTCTCGTAGTGGAATTTTGCCCTAAAGGCACGCGCAGCAAGTTTTATAACTTGCTGCATATTTTTAAACTCTGTGTCCAACGTGTGCTTGCATCTTTTTACAACTAAGTTTATTTTTCCGCTGTGCAAAAACGTTCTGATCCCGAATGTTGTTTCAACATTAGGATCAACATCTTAGTTTTTCTGATAACTTAGTTTGCATCCGTATTTGGGAGACCCCACCCCAACAATTGCAATTACATATATTTATTGGATAGACGACAAGTAGAACTACATTATTAAGATCACTATTATCAATGTAATAATACTAATATATGAAATTCGTTCGAAGAAAATCTTGTATTAAAAAAAAATCTCCGTAAAGAGTTAAGGTTGCAAGGAAAACAAACATCATGAGTTTATTTGCTAAGGAATATGCAGAATTCATGATTCAACTTCAAGGAAGACAGTTACACTTGAAGAGAAACATAAACAATGATCTGCAGAAACAGCAAGACCCATTCGAGGTTCATTACAGACACACCGAGGGCTGCGATGCTAGGAGAAACTGCAGGGACGGTATGCGAAGGAACTGTAGGGGGCAGCAACGAGACGCCGGGAGAAGGCGCCGCACGGAGAACGTTGATGTCGACCTTCTGTCCCGACTGGCAGTGGCCAGGCACCCCACATACGAAGAAGTGATGACCGTGAGTCTCGATGGTAATGGAGTCGTTCCCCGTCGTGTGCGTGGAGATCGGAGAGGAAGCGTTGCACGACTGGTAATGAACGTGGACGACTTGCATTACGTTGTGGAATTGAGGGTTGTACTCAAAAACTGAAAAAAAGATGATAAAAATATGGCTAAATAAACTTATACGAAGTTTAAAATATCATCTTTTTCATGCATACAAATTAATGCATGGTACTACTAAGATCTTTAAGACAACCATGATGGTATCAACAAAGAGAATCTTAATTTGCATCAATTATTACATCAAATGACACTGAAATTCAACGAAGTACTATATTGGCCGTTGTAATAATTTGAGGCGTGAGTTGAAGACCTTTTTATTTGAGTGGGGTTGGTAAGTAAGTACCTATGTGCGAACACAACATTACAACATAAACTACTAATCCTTATCATAAAGTTGCAAGTGGGATCTATTTTATGCTTGGCAATAAACATATTGGTGAATCATTACATTAAGAAAAGTGACGTAGAAAGCATGCTAAAAGGGAGAAAGAGATAGGAGACACCATGAGTGATGGGGTTTCGTAAAGCATAAACAAACCCAAGAAAGAAAAGGAAGAAAAACAGTGGAAAAAGGCCCAAGCTTTAATTTTGCTTGATGAAATATTCAAGAAAATGAAATGAATAACATAGAGTATCAGTATAATTGGGAATTAAAGAGAATTGAAAAGGTACTTCTGCTAAGGATCTATCTTGATTTCAACCTCATTACAGCAGAATTATACTGCAATCAGTCATGCAGAGAATGCGAAGAAAAGGCAACTTTTTTTCTAACAGATAGTTTCAACGATTCCTTTTTGCCTTGAGACTATAGGCATAAGCCAAATAAACTTCCAAGACAGTTGCTTACATGCTCCTTTTCGTCTATGCCATGTTATAAACATATAATAAACACTCAGATTTATGGAGTCTTTAGAAAGAAAGAGAACATACCTATAACATCGCCGACTTGAAACTTCTTGGCAACAGCCCACTGCTTGTAATCAACGTTCCCTATCGTGGTCCAACCAGCTGAATCGCCCACCTTGTAAACCGCCGCACTTGAGGAAGCAGAGAAGAAGATCACCAGGCATAAAGCTGACGCAATCAATGTGCTTGCTAGAATTGAAGGTGGTGGTTGTGAGGCTGACATTTTCTTCCGCTGTGTAAGAAAGAATACACTGTCGATCTTACTTTCAAGCTGAGGTGAGAAGAGAACTCAACGAGACGTTTTTTCTGTATCTTCGTTACTTTATTATTCGCTGTCGTGTGTTTGTGTAATGATGGCAATGAGGCTTTTTATACTTCGCTAGCCCAATATTGCATAATTTTATCGGCATGGTTTATTGTAAGCCACATATGATATTTCCGTTAAAATTGATGTTTATTGTGACGAAAGGATCAAATTGGTCCAAAATCGACATTATCG
Source organism: Lindernia subracemosa (assembly GCA_028392965.1). Classification (NCBI taxonomy): domain Eukaryota; kingdom Viridiplantae; phylum Streptophyta; class Magnoliopsida; order Lamiales; family Linderniaceae; genus Vandellia; species Vandellia subracemosa. Next base: position 1,007,897 of record JAQPCC010000046.1, read on the forward strand.
GGGACTAAATTATTTCAAACAAAACATGAACGACTAAATTGATCCACATGGTAAACATTGGGGACCATTTCCAGTTTTATTTCGATTCTTATAGTTCATTCATGGGTTAAGTTGTTTGAGTTTTGGCCCACCAATTTCTACCTCCCATTTCTATATAAAGTCTTTCAAGGTGGTTTTAAACATGAGACTGAGACACTATCGAGCATCTTACCTTTTAATTCAATTTGTTTGACACAATAAAAACAAATTCTTTTTGTTTGTGTCACAATATAGAAGGAGTTGGGTTATTCTTATTATCCACTTAAATAGGATAGAGTAGAGTAGAACAAATAGGAATAGTATTCATATCTAACCTCTATATATATATACAAAATCGCCACATCTTATATTTACGTATAGCTCCAATATAAACCATATACAATAGTAGAAAAGAAAATATTGCTAGATGGAAAGAATATACGTGCAATTATTAGATAACAATGTCTTTGTCAAAGCAAGAACTTACAAAGATACAAACAACAAACTTTTCTTTTTCAATATAAAGCCAACTTCTACTGTCACTCGAGATAAAAAATAAATAAATAAATAAAATGAAAATGTGTGATATTTGACGTAACCCTCTCCTACTTAATAAAGGATAATGGGTTTTAACTATCAAAATTATCGTCAACTATATAGTTGCTATTCTAATACCAATTTAATCTTCAATATATTTATATTTATATTATAATTATATTCACACAGAATAATTTTTTTCCTTTTTATACATTTAAAAATAATTATGAATAATAGTGTAGTAACCCTTCAATCTCAACCGTCGACCAAACCTGCCTGCTTCTATGTGGCCACTTGGGATCATTTCTAACTCCACAATCGCCATGTCGATCCAACGGTCCAAACAAGCACGGAGTATACGCCGAACGAATCGCAGCCGTTCGATTATCTGTGGCCCACATACTAACGATTCTTCGAAAAGAATAGAGTTAATTTGCTTTCAGGCCCTTGCTTTAAATTTAATAATGAGAAACTTAGCAATTAATTATTACGTTGCCAGCTATACATCTGATTAAAAAAATAATACTTCCACCTTCGTTTGAATATAATGACGAGAGCAATTTATAATAATTTAATAATTACTACATGTTTGGTTAAACTGATACATTGCTATGTACGTATTATTCCAAACAAAAATTTAATATTAAATATTACATCATCAGCCTCCGTCTCTATCTGTAGACGATATAAAAGCAAGCCACCTCCTCCACACATAACATGCAATTAATTAATTATTTAATAAAGTGGATACATCAAGAATAATATAGAAAGGAAGGCCAACTAAGCTAAACCCATAAATTAATATAGAAAATATATGCAAAAAAAAGATTATTTTATTTCATAAAGTGGGCATTATGTGGAGATCACATCCCACCCAGGCACCCACATTAAGCCATTTACAAGCCACTAGAATACCCATAAGTTTTACAATTTATAAATATGTCAAATTTACAAATTGTACAAAGATAGCCACGAAATATATTATATATATATATATATATATATAAGTTAGTGCTCACGCGCCGACAGAAGTTATTGCAAGGATTGATGTATCCACTCCACTTGTAGTAACTCCATCACCTTCCTCTTCTCCTGCTTCTTCGCAGAGCCAAATCTCTGAAATCACTTTCCCCATATCAGTTATTTTCTCCACAGCATAGTCTGCTTCCCTGCTTTTCATTGATTTCCCAACCTGTAAATTCAATATATATATATATATATATATATACATAAATTTCGAGAATATATGTGTACATACATACATGTATAAATAAGAAAAATGAACTCGCCAGAACTGTCCTAAGCCCCAAAAGCTTCGCAGCTGCAACGTTCTTCACATTGTCGTCGAAAAATAACTGCAGGCAATGTATATATATTTAGAAACTTCGAGAATGGCGCCCTCATTTTTTTTTAATTATTTATTATTATAGAAATTAATATGTGGTGAATATACGTCTTTGATTTATTACCGTGCGATGTGGGTGAACCTCGGCTGCATCGAAGCCGACCTTCATCGCTTCCATCGAAGGTTTTAAGACCACGGGGAATTCATCAGGACGAGCATATTTATTATTATTATTTTTATTATTGTTATTAAATAAATTTGGATTAATTGTCTCGAAACTAATTATTTTCTCGAAACAGTCTTTGATTCCTAGGCGACCCAACACTTTCATTGCGTGGACCTTGTCCGAGTTTGTGAAAATCTGAAAATAAAAATAAAAATAATAATAAATATAATATTTTCCATATAATAATAATAATAATAATTAAAATGGTCTCACCATTTTTCTTTGCTTGATGGATAACAATATGTTACGCAACTGAGTGTCTGGTTCGATCAAGTCATAAGGCAATCTTCCGTGCACGAAACTGTTTTAGAAATATTTTAAAAAAATAGAAATTTAAGATTTAATAATTATTAATCATTAAAATTGCCGAATTAAAGATCATTTACTACAGTCTAGAGATATAACGTCGAACCGTTTACCTATGATATTCATCGGGATTAATATAATAGCCTAACGCCTGTAAAATAAAATAAAAATTAATTAATTAATTACATACTCATAAGTCATAAGTAATTAATAAATAAATTATATATTAATCAATTAATTACCCGAAGACCAGCTAATGAACTGCCATAAGTTCCGAAAAGCTCTCTATTCACGCGTGGTGCTTCTGCTTCTGAGAATCCACATTTTTCAACAAGAAAATCTGCCAAAAATAAATAAATAAATCTATTATTTGTCCAAATGATGAAAACAACAATCAAAGATATTTCCTTTTTTTTTTCACCTTCAACGTTACGCTTCAGAGCCCTTCCAATCCCCGTCTTAGATGAATACAAAGTGTCATCCAAATCTGCGAATCATTATTAGAATTATCAAGAATTCTCTCAATATTATTTAATTAAACCTCGGAATATATATATATATATATATATATGATAAAGACGACACAAATAATTTTCAAGAAAAAAATGAGCCAAAGAGCCCATGGACTGATTGATGTTGAAGATTATTTCCGATAGCCCAGAAAAGAAGACTTTGTCATCATCATCTTCATTAATTACATACCAAAGACGAGGCAATCGAATGGAGAAGCAAACGACAAAAGCTCGCAAGAACCCATTGATGATGATAAAGCTCTAAGGTTTCATTGTATTGTATTGTATTGTATGTAATAAGAGAAGATGCAAAGGAAAGGAAAGGAAAAGGCAAGGGCTTTGAGGACTTGGGGTTCGAGGCGTATTTATATTATATTATTAGCAGAAAGAGAGAGAAAAGAAAGGGTTTGGTAGTAAGCGGTGAGAAAATGAAATTTGGATTTGACATCTGACTCATCATCTGGGCCCCACGCGTCTGACATCAATATCCAAATGAAGACAAAAATGTTGATGGGAATGGAATCCTTCTTATCTAATCACATTTAATGTACTCTCCTATGTTTTGTCTTGAACCATCGTCACATTTACTATTCTTTTTTTTTTCTTCGCCAAGCAAATATGAGGTCCGACCATGGCAATTGGCATTATTAGATGTTGTGAATTGAATTTAGTAATATGATGAAAATGTTAATGAGAGAGAGAGAGAGACAGCAAATACTTCATATAGTCTTGTTATCTAGCCTGCAAAAAAAAAATTTCAAACGTTAATAATTAGTACATAATTACCAATGTAGATAAATTACAAATTTACGGTTGGCGGGCTAACGATTTTTCTAACGGCTTTGGTCGAAATCGATGACGAAATGATTGTCGTTCCATCGAGGTATCAGTTCTCCCCTTAGATTCGCTGCTTTTATCCGCTCGTCTGATTGGTCGGCGTTGATACGATGGCGAGTCCGAGGCCTGTCGTTATCGTAAAATACAAATCGAACTCATTATTCGAATCTCCTATATTTCAAGTGTCTACCATAGGAAGGGATATGAGCACATAAAATGTCTTATTATTATCCAAAAAAAAAAATTCCATAAAAAAAAAAAAAATAAACCCAAAGTAATTGGTCCATCAAAAGATATCTACTTCAATTAATTCACTAATCGGCCTGAAATTTACGGTTAGAAAGTGGCCCAGAGCCCAACTAATCGGAATAAATTCGTAGCGGATAAATGAAAAATATGATTTTTTTTTTAATAAAAAGCATTAGGCGGTGGGTATATGTAGATGCATATCTGTACATAAAAATATTTGGTTTTCTTGATAGATTCCACCAAAGTTCCACAAAGGTATATATATTTCAAGAAAATTCTATAATAGTAAGATTTAAATGCTCTCTGTTTCTCTAGGAATCTCTAGAAGAAAGAAGCCAGCCAGCCAGCTGCTTTCTATAAGGTTCAACAACTTTCCACTGCGCATTTTACTTCTGTCATCATCGCAAGCAATCGAGCTTGGCCGACGATACTTCTTGTCAATCATCACTTTACTGCTATACAACGAAGAGATACAGAAGCCCTTTTCATCTCTATCAAGGAAATGGCAGAACAGGCGTACACCGTGGCGTCGGACAGCGAAACTGCCGGAGAAGAAAGATCCTCCGCTCCCTTCCCGGAAATCGCGATCGGAATCGACGTAGGCACGTCGCAGTGCAGCGTGGCGTTTTGGAGCGGTTCCCAAGTGCAGCTGATAAGAAACACTCGGAACCAAAAGCTTATGCGCTCATACGTCACCTTCAAGGACGAAATCCCGGCGGGAGGCGTGAGCAACCAGCTGGCCCACGAGCACGAAATGCTATCGGGGGCAGCGATCTTCAACATGAAGCGATTGATCGGGCGGGTCGACACCGACCCGCTCGTCCACCGCAGCAAAACCCTCCCCTTTCTCGTCCAAACACTAAACATCGGCGTGAGGCCCTTCATCGCAGCTCTGGTCAACAACGTGTGGAGATCGACCACCCCCGAGGAAGTCCTTGCGATCTTCTTGGTTGAGCTTAGGGTTCTGGCCGAAGCCCAGCTGAAGCGGCCCGTTCGAAACGTGGTCCTGACCATACCCGTTTCGTTCAGCCGGTTTCAGCTGACCCGTATTGATCGGGCCTGTGCCATGGCTGGTCTCCAGGTGATGAGGCTGATGCCCGAACCAACGGCTGTGGCCTTGCTGTACGCCCAGCAGCAGCAGCAGCAGCAGCAGGGCGGTGGTGGTGAGAGTATGGGAGGAAGTGGGAGCGAAAAGAACGTGCTGATCTTCAATATGGGGGCCGGGTTTTGTGATGTGGCGGTTTCGGCGACTGCCGGCGGGGTTTCTCAGATACGGGCTTTGGCAGGAGCTGCTTTGGGAGGAGAAGACATTCTCCTCAATGTAATGAGGCACCTCTTGCCCGAAATGGACAGCCACTTCTCGACCCGCGGGTTGGAAGAGATTCGAAAGATGGGTCTTCTTCGGGTGGCTGCCCAGGATGCTATTCACAGGCTCTCGGCTGAATCTAATGTTCAGATCGATGTCGATGGCATGATCAACAAGGTTATCGACAGGGAAGAGTTTGAAAAGGTGAACAGAGACATCTTCGAGAAGTGCGAAAGCCTAATAATACAATGCCTCCACGATGCGAAGATACAGGCTGAGGATCTAGCCGACGTGATCCTAGTCGGTGGTTGTTCGAAGATCCCAAAGCTGCAAGAAATAGTCAAAAGGGTCTGCAAGAAAGAGAAGCTTTACACAGAGATCAACCCTATGGAGGCTGCGGTTCGTGGGGCTGCTTTGGAGGGCGCGGTAGCTTCGGGAATCAACGATCCCTTCGGGACTTTAGACCTTCTTACCATTCAAGCAACGCCGATGAACATTGGGATTCGAGCAGATGGGAATACATTCGTTCCTATCATACATAAGAACACTACCATACCTGTTCGAAGAGATCTTATCTTTACCACCGTGCACGATGACCAAGTCGAAGCCCTCATAGTTGTCTACGAGGGCGATGAGGAAGATTTGAAAAAGAACCATCTTTTGGGGTATTTTAAGATCACGGGCATACCTCGTGCACCGAAAGGGGTACCCGAGATTAATGTGTGCGTGGACGTTGATGCTTCGAACGGTTTGAGGGTATTTGCTGGCGTTTTGATGCCTGGCGACCAAAACCCAGCGGCTCCTTATATGGAAGTGAGAATGCCCACCGTCGATGATGGGCATGGCTGGTGTGCCGAGGCTTTGAATATGACTTACGGGTCCACCTTAGATGTCGTCGCCCTGCCGAAGAGGAAGTGAAACAGAGGAGAAATGACAAATAGTATGGTGTCTGCTATGGAGTCTTGCTTGTCTGTTAATAGGGTATAATGATCTATGTAAGAGTGATACTACCCTTGTAATAGAATAGTCTTGGCTGAATAAAGATTGTGCCTTTTACCAAAATAAAAAGCATTTTGTGCAGCAGAATCACATTACTATTCGTTCTTCCATGCATACAAAAACAGAGTAAATCCGAGAGCTGATGAACCGTGCAATGGCGACGGGCTAGTCCATAGCTTCTCAGCTCGTAAATTAGTCCGAAGCATGAAAACAGAGCTTGTCATACCTGAACAGAACAACCAGTCGTGCACGTCCCAGAACACTTCGACCGGCAAACCATCGACCAAAACGGTGTGATTCCCGCGGAATTTCCACTGAAGATGCTCGACTTGCATTACGGTTTTAGCATCGATACGAACGATGAAATACGGGCCATCGCCACCGCAATTCGCGCCGCATTCTATTTCGAGGTCGTGGACGGGGCCATTGTCGTAAAACTGCGCTTTTGTTCCATAAATCTTCTTACCATAGACATGTTCCTTCTTAGAAATGAGCACTGCATTAGACAGGGAATAAGCGTTTGCTTCAGTTTTCTTGATTGCTTCCCTCCTTAGATCTCCGATCAGTAGAACCATCGCCTTCTTAAACACGACGGCTACGTAATAACCCTCTAAAGGCTCGGGCCCATGTCCGAATTTCGCCGAGGAAAGATCCCAGAATACTTCAATCAGACTTGAATTCAACACTTCCAAGGACTTTGAGCCCTTTCTCTTTGAGAAGAGAGAAGGCTTCACCTCTACTTTAGAGACGAACCGGCGAGATGCATCGTCTACTTCGACGCCAAGGCATTGGCCCATCATAGCTTTGGTCCATACAACGCTGATGAAATGAGATTCGCCGTTTAATCTGCACTTATACACGCAAGTAACAGAGTTTTGAGAGGCTTCAGTCACGCCTGAGCTTGAGCATGGAGGAGCATCTGCCACTTGAACTCCACTTTCCCCAAAACAAGATGGGAAGTCTCTCATATTCTCAAAGCACTCAGCACAGCACAGCCCCAAGATTTGGTTTTTCAGACCACTCACTACCTTAACTCAGCTGCAATGAAAATCGATGGGGGGGAATAAAAAATCCCACCTTTATGCAATGATAACATTAACAGCAAAACATAAGAAACACAGCTAGTCCCACCAGCTGATCTGTTGCCCTGAGCTGATTTTAATGCCTGGGCAAGAACTAGGAGTAGGACAAACAAAAGTCCTCTAGATGATGTAAGAAGTTTGTTTCGGTATTAATTGAGGTGAGCCCATGGCGCATTGAAGTGAGGAGAGGGGCACCAAGTGTTTGCTCTAGATTAGGGGCAGAATTTGCGGTATTTGTTTGTTTTTCTTTTCTTTTCCTTTTTTTGTTTTCTTTCTTACATAATAAACGCAGATGAATGGATTTTCACCATCAACTCTTTTCTTACCCTTTTGAAATTGCAGCAACTCGCCATAAATGGGCTGCATGCTATGTAGAGAGAACTGTACTGTAACTGCTTGACTAATAGTTGTGCACTGCAGGCAACACTTTTCGAAGCTTTTAATGATTATATTACAATGAAGGAATCAATTTTAGTTCACTAATCATAGTCCATTAAGAATCTCTTGAGCCCGAAATGAAATGATAATCTACAGTCGTTTAGGCCCAGCCCGAATGATGAAATGTCAACGTTTGAAAGGAATCACTATGAGCAAATTTGGCATCACTTTGGTTTGAAGGGTGGGTTTATCTCTAACCGAAAATATAATAAATAAATAAAATATGCAAATGTACATGCATTTGAACGTTGCATTGTGGACCAAAAGCAAGAAAAAGAGAGCACTAACGAAGATTCACATCCTTACACAGCATATTTGATTAGGTCGTTTGTCAATCATATATATATAGAGAGCCTTTTCTATCTTTTATCTTTTTTATCTCAACTTTTTTTTTCCTCCTTTAAAAGGAGGATCAAGCAAGCCATTTTTCTTTTAATCAAACTTATCGCATTCCACATGTTTTTATTAGGAAACATTTGCAAAATGTAAAACAAAAAAATAAGAAATAAAGAAAAAAAATAGATATGCCATAGTAGGATCATATTCGAAGCTTAAAAGAATGAAAAGCTTCATTTCATTACAGATTTAATTGCAGTTAGCTAACGGTCATAAGAACATGGACGAATCCATTACAATTCTAGAAGACTGACGTTGTTTTTTATTAAATATTAAAAAAAATCATATAAAACAAAAGAAAACCCTAATCTCTTTTGCGTCTCCTTTGCCCTTCATGTGGTCCCCTTTTGTGCATGCATGTGCTTCGTTATTTATGCATAAAACACATCGTAATATTGAATATTTGATGTAATTAATTAAGATAATTAATATATTATATATATATCCTTTTAGGTTAACCTAATTAAGATATACAACGTAACACGGCATCCATCAATTCAATACCATCCTCAAACCAATAAGAAAAATAAAGCACAAGAATTTAATGAAAAAGGGGTATGGAAAAAAAAAAGGACATTTATTTCTTGATTAGTTACGAAAACAAGAAAATTAAAAGTAGTTTGGTTAGCTCACACCTAAAACTTTAGTTCCTCTAAACCACATGTAAGACCACAATGGCCAAGAAAACATATTCATGTCTCTTACCATCCCAACCTTATTACAACAATTGCATGTGAAGCAAAGAAAGACGTGTCCGTTTACTCACGGATTGTAATTAATCTGCCTCATTCATTCTTAGTGGCCGAGCACATAATATCTCCATATCGCTTTCATCTCACTTTGGCTCTTTGATGGCATGGGACGATACTTAGGACATAAAAGATTAATCCCGCTGAAAATCGTAACCCTTCAAAGCAGACGTTGAGGTTGAGATTCACTTCAATATGAACTTAATGTGATAATTAGAGAGGAATAGTTATGAATGTATAAATAAATATTAGGCGTATAATATTAAAATACTCATAAAAGATAGATGATGGTGGGGGTGATGAATTGTACGTCAAAGTACGAAGCTTTTCATAATTTGTAAAGGGTGGAGATTTTAATATTTGATGAAAATGAATATTAATAATATGTTATGGTCAGCATTATTGAAGTGGGGTAGGTAAAGCTATTAAATTAAATGTAGAGTTTTAATATATCTGGCCGGATGGTCGTTACATATCCATATATAATTTATTTATGTATTTTTTTGGAATATGGCCATATACTCAAAATTATTATCTATCTTTAATTAGTGACACTTCTGGTCAATCCAAGTAAAGCGGGCTGCTTTTTATACCATAGATAGAATTATTATCATTACGATGATGTGTTGGACAGACTTTGATGTAAAACTCACACATATATTCAATCATACAATAATGGATGTCCAATTCATTATTTTTTTTTCTCCCCTTGTGATTATCTTATAAACATATAAAAAAATATATCAATAGTTTACTTTCTGATTTTAATTGCACAGTACACGTCAATAAATGCTACAATTAAACATCTTCGACTAATAATTGCAGTTTATTAACTGCACATTAATTATGTATTTTAAGTTTCAAAAACCTTTTGCTTGTTACGTTGAGAGAGAGAGACTTCTACTACAACAGCCTTTTTTCTTGAAATAAAAGTTAATAAATACAAAAAAAAAATCCCACAATTATATCTCCCTAAATTTCCTAAACACACCATGTCTGTACCAAAAAGTTAATAAATACAAAAAAAAAAAAAACCCACAATTATATCTCCCTAAATTTCCTAAACACACCATGTATGTACCACAATTCGTACTAATCTTTTGAAATCCACTTGTGACACGCCACATACAACAAGAAGAAAGGAGAATAATAAATAAATAAATAAATAAAACAAAGCAAATAGACATTATTTTATTAGTTCTATTCAAGGTTGTCCATGGCCCCATTATCTCGTGCGAGCTGTTTGAGGGACTGTCTATCTCTCTCTCTCCCTTAGAAAATAAAATCTTTATTACAGCAGGCACACATGTGGACCTGTGACTACAACGCACATGTCCCTCTATCTTCTTTGAAACCGTGTGTGGACTCCTCAATCAATGTGTGTTCTCTGTTTAGGGTCCCTTTTTTTTTTTTTTGCCTCTGAGTTTTCATTTTTACAGCTTGTGAAGGGATAAAAAAATGTCGATTGGAAAAAGAAAAGCTTGGAAAGTGAGAGGTGTTTTGTCAGGACTTGAACTCTCGTGAGGTTAAGAAGAGGCATAGTGGTCTACTATGAGTTGTTGTTGGTTTACAAAAAATACAATATTTTATTTTTTTTCCTCCATTTGAATATTTGATGGAGTCTCCTAGGCATCGTCTTCTTTCTCACAAATCATGCTTTTAGCATTTCTTGAAATTTGTTAGCTTAGAAAAAAAGGCCATCTTTGTTATCTGTTTATTCACAGAAAGTAGGTAAGAGGTAGATTGTGAGGAAGTTTAAGGTTATTGTTGAAGTCATAAAGAATGAATGGTGTGGTTGAATCTGATTCAGATGATTCCGAGTTTGTAGAAGTTGATCCAACTGGGAGATATGGAAGGGTATGTTTGGCATTTTCACCCCAGATTGCAGATTCTTTAAATCTTGATTTTTATTGCAAAAAGATTCGATTTTTTTTTGGCCCTGATCTGTAATAAGATTTGAGTTTGATTTATGTTGGCTTTTTCTGCTGTTTTTCAGTATAATGAGATTCTTGGTAAAGGGGCTTCTAAGACAGTGTATGAGTTCTTTATCCTTAATCTGATTTGATCTTTTGTTTCCCTAACACTATATCTTAGGAAGTGACGCTGGAAAATTTGGATTTTCTTACACCATTTAGTTTCTTTGCAGCTATAGAGCTTTTGATGAGTATGAAGGCATTGAAGTGGCATGGAACCAAGTAAAACTCTATGATTTTCTTCAGAGCCCTGAAGATCTTGAGAGGTTATATTGTGAGATTCATCTCCTCAAGACATTAAAACACAGCAACATCATGAAGTTTTACACTTCTTGGGTTGATACAGCCAATAGGAACATCAATTTTGTGACAGAGATGTTCACTTCAGGCACTCTCAGACAGTAAGTGCATTCTCAGTTCTGAGATTTTAAGGATTCTCTTTGCATTTATTTCTCGAAATTGACCTTCGATTGGGTTCGTAAAAGGTATAGGCTGAAGCATAAAAGGACCAACATCAGGGCTATCAAGCAATGGTGCAGACAGATCTTGCAAGGCCTGCTCTACCTCCATAGCCACGATCCGCCGGTTATTCACAGGGATTTGAAGTGCGACAACATATTCATAAATGGGAATCAAGGGGAAGTCAAGATCGGCGACCTCGGCCTTGCTGCAATACTTCGAAAGTCTCATGCTGCTCACTGTGTAGGTGAGTTCGTAGGACTTGCGTTGTTCGATGCTCTTATCGTGCCAAGACGAGACTTTTGCATGTACTAGGTTCTTGATATGCGTGTTCGATTGTTGTTTCGATCTCGCCAGGAACGCCTGAGTTCATGGCTCCCGAGGTATACAAAGAGGAATACAATGAGCTCGTAGATATATATTCCTTCGGGATGTGCATTTTGGAAATGGTAACCTTCGAATATCCATACAGCGAATGCACACATCCTGCTCAAATATACAACAAAGTCATAACGGTAAGAAATCTGCGGGATTTGTTTATCCATTACAACATCTAGAGAAAGTAGCTTTAGTTCGTTGGGTGTGTATTTTATTACCGTTTTTGAATTATTTCAGGGGAAGAAACCCGACGCCCTTTACAAAGTGAAGGACCCCGAGGTGCGTAAGTTCGTCGAGAAATGCCTAGCGACTGTTTCCGATCGGTCATCAGCTTGGCAACTCCTCAACGATCCTTTCCTCCAAATCGATGACTACTACGGTTGTGATTTAAGGCCATTGGATTATCACAGAGATTATGATGAGATAGGCCCCGTTTTAAGACAGCCTCTTCTGAGTGCTCATGCTAGTACACAAAGTTCCTTAGTCAACGCTTACCCTAACTACATACTCTACGAGCAAGAACACGATTTGGATTACTGCCACTCGTTTGACTACGACGTGGCTGACATTGATCTGTTCGCGGGTCCCGAGGACGATGACTCGGAGAACGTCGACGTGTCGATCAAAGGGAGGCGTGGAGATGATGGTAATATCTTCTTAAGGCTCAGAATCTCCGATAAAGATGGTATGCTTTTCATTTCATTTCATTACAAAGGCATAAAATAGTTTGTATGCTATGCAATACTGATTCCAAATATGTATGTTCTTACAGGCCGGGTAAGGAATATTTACTTCCCATTCGATATAGAAACGGACACAGCTCTAAGTGTTGCAACTGAGATGGTGGCCGAGCTGGATATTACGGACCAAGACGTGACTAAAATAGCAGAAATGATTGACGATGAGATCGCCTCGTTAGTCCCCGAATGGAAACGAGGGTTTTCCGTAGAAGAAAGCCCGATGCACAAAACGAATAGCTTTTGTCAGAACTGTACTGTTTCGGAGGATTCTCCTTCTTTCTCGGACCTCATGTCATCATCTTCCTCGCATAGACAGAATAAAACCAGGCACGTTCGTCAGTGTTCTAAGCATGGATTCCACGGCCGGTTCGAAGAGATCACCTATCAGTTCGAAGGGTCGTCGTCTGAGCAGTGCATCACGGATGATTCTGCCCCCGTTATTGGCTCGAGCCAAACCGACGAACACCCAGCAAACTCCCAGGTTTCTGACGACGACGACGTCGACGGCGATCATCTATCCATCGTTGAAAATGAAACGAATAGGCGTCCTATGAACACTGCACTGCAAGAAAACAAGCCGTCGAGCGAAGAAGGGACTGAGCTTGGGAGTTCGTTGAAATCGTTTGCTAAAGGGAAGCATTTTTCTTGCAGTCCCATGCACAATATGGCCACGGCCAAGGGTTTCTATTCTACTTCTTCTTCTTTGCATAGTATTCTTCCACGGGCGTCTGTAATTCATCGAACTGCTTCATTGCCAGTTGATGACGTGGATTTCTGAGACCAATTGTTATACACTTGAATGTAATGAATGGCATATAATCGATCAAAGTTGGCTTAGAATAGATAGATATGCTTTGTTGTGTCTCTTTTTAATGTCTTTACTCAATCTATGGAATCTCATATCAGATGGTCAAAGTAAACTAACGTATCAATTCATGAACTAGTTGAGGGGCCACGCCTAGACAAACCTAACGTAAAGTGAAGTAAGTTCAATGCATTTCACGAGAAAATAAAAAATATTAAATGATTATTTTGAGTGCTCGAATGATGAGAAAAATGAGATGTAAAAAGGTGATGGCAACTTGGCTTATGTTTTCTTTTTCTTTTCTTTTTTTTTCTTCGTAATAACACTTGTTTGATGTATGATGGGATTCAGCCTTTTCTTTTTCTAAGACTATGAATTAGAAAACAAAATAAGGGAAATTTCGGTTGGTAGGTTAGTTAGTTTGTGGAAAGATGCCATTAACTCTTCAAGAGATTTTAATCTTTTAGACTAAAAAAAAACCAAATTACATGAATACCAATTGAAATTTTCCGAAAATAAATAATAAGTTTTTTTTTTATATAAAATTACAAATGGGCTAACAATGACTGAGCCCATTAGGCCTAAATAAATTGGATGGATAACGGTTTTGTAAGCGGACTATATGGTTTGAAAAGATCATAAAGAAAAGCCAAAAAAAATAAATAAATAAATAAATAGATGCATGCACACTCTCGTACAAAACCATGCAATCAAAATAGTAGATACTCTTCAATAGTAGAAACTAAAATTCAATTATTGAATACAGAAAAATAAAATAAATAAAATAAAAATTAAATGAGGATTGGACAAATAGGAAATGATATATATAGAAAGAGATTTGTTATTTGAAGGTGGGCGGCAGAGGTGACGATAGAGTAGAGATGGACGACGAATGTGATGTCATCGTCGGAGAGGGACGTAAAGCACCATACGTAGGAGATTTGCTAGGTGAGCACCATAGCAAATTTCTTATATAGAAATTTTAAAAAATTAAAAAAAAAACCTTTGGCATTTTATTAAACTCATTCCATTCAACAGAGTAACTCTAATTAAATGACCATTTATTTAAGTACTAATTAAACCTTTCAGTGATAAAATCTATGATAGTAATGAAGATCTCATCTCTTAGTAATGTTTTCAGCCGAAATAATATTTGAACTAAATTGAGCTTGTGATGTAATAAAAGAATCAGACACAGAAAACTTCGAAGGTAATTTTAATTTTTTTTTTGTAATTAATAAAAATCTCATTTTTACGTAGATTTCTGGAAAGGAGCATAGAATACAATACAAACAGAGCTCTCTGAGAAAGACGCCCAAACACGCATACACAAAGCCAACACACATTCGCTTTGTGAATCCCTCCCATCAATTGATTTATTTATTTTTGATAATTTTATTCGTCTCTGTTCAAATGTGCTGTCCCAGAAACCAATTCTAGAACAGTTTTTGATCTGATTTATAACGTGAACTAACAACGATTTCGCGGAAGGTAAAAAGGGTTCAGTTTCTGCTAAAATTCTGCGGCTGTTGTCGAGTGATTTCGTTGGGTTTTTAATGTTGCGTTAGATCTGTTAACGCGGTTCGGTTAAATCGAGAGTCCATGTCGAGATGTTTGATCTCGGCGACGCAATTGTAAAATTTTGTTGAATTGGGCTCTAATCAAATTGGAATTTGAAGGGTTTAAATGTGGTTTGGTTTGTGAATATGGAACGAAGTATCGGGTCGGGTGGTGTTGTAAAGAAGAAGACTTCATCGGGTTGTTTGATTATAAAGAATAAAGGAGATAACAAGAATTTGAGAGGAGGGGTTGGGGGTTTGGCCATTGATAGTAATGAAAGAAAGGGACGTAGATTGGTTGTGAACGATTCGAGCACAAGCGAAGAAGATGAGCCGTTGGAGTTTACGGGAAGAAAAAGGAACGACAAGAGATTGGGGAATGATAGTAGGAGGAGTGAGATTGAGAATAGAGGGTTTGTCCGGTGCAATGTAGGATTAGAGATTGGTGGTGAGAGGAAAAGAAATAGGTTGGATTTGTATGATTTTGGTGAGTATGGCGAGATTGATGAGAAAAATATGAGCAACGAACACGTTAAGGATCCGTATAGGATAGTCGGGAGTGATAATTCTGTTGGGAACTTGAATGGCTTTGGTGTTGGATCGTCGAACAGGGATTCTTTTGTGAATAAGCAAAAGAAGTTTCCGTTTGGTGATAGTTCTAGCAGTGGGAGGATTAAGGCAGTTGATTATAGTGGTTTAAGGAATAAAAGGTTTAAATTTGAAGACGATGAGAGACACAGACCCATTTCATCGTCACGGTTCCAGTATCAAGAGGCGACTGATGAGCCAATAAGAGTGCAGGGGAAGAATGGTGTTTTGAAGGTTCTGGTGAATAAGAAGAAAATGCCATCTTACTACACCAAGTATGATCCTATGGAAGTTGAAAAGAGAGAAGGCTCTAGTTCAGAGAAAATTGCCAAGAAAGTCCCAATGGCACAGTTTCCTGTTTGTACTGATTCAATGCCACCTGAGAACTGTGGTTTCCTCGTTGCTAAAAGTAAGAAGGTTGAAGAAGAGGAACATGAGGTGAAAGCAAAAAATTTGAAACCATCTTTAAGTAGGTGCATCAACGATAAAGAGTTGGACAATGTAGGTGCTGATACGGTGCATAAGCTGGCAACACTGAATGGACAATCTTTTACCTCAATGAAAAGTATTGAGAAGGAAGAAGAATCGCCTCCTCATGCGAAAATTTTCCCTGTCAAAGGCAAAGATACTAGTGAAAGCAAGGCTAAGCGTGGTTGTAGTACTGAAAAGCAAATGCTGCGTGAGAAGATAAGAGAAATGCTAATTGATGCAGGGTGGACTATAGATCGCAGGCCTAGAAGGAACCGAGACTACGCAGATGCTGTGTACATAAACCCTAGTGGTACTTCCTTTTGGTCGATTATTAATGCTTATGATGACCTCAAGAAGCAACTGGGAGAAGATTGTAGAAAACGTCAATCCGATGTTGGCTCTCCCTCATTTGCACCAATTTCTGAAGATCTGATAAGTAAACTCACAAGACCGACTAAAAAGAAGATTGAGGGTGGAAAAAGGAAGAAGACAAAAGATGGCTTGACCAACAGTTGTAAAAAATCCGCTGCTAGATATGATGCTGAGAACTCTGATATTGACAGAAATAAGGAAAATTCTTGCGGAAAAGAGAACTCTAAGTCACAGAGAGGTGATTGTCAAGAATTGTATGAAGAAGGTGAAGGTGATTTTAGTGACGATTCATCTAAGAGGAAATTGAGGAAAGTTGCTTCGAGTTCTAACATGTTACAAGAACGAACTAGTAAAAAAATTGGGAGGTGCACGCTCCTAGTTCGTAGTTTTGACCGAGGAGAAAACTCAGATTCTCATGGATACATTCCATATAATGGGAAAAGAACCTTATTAGCCTGGTTAATCGACTCTGGAGCGGTAAACTTAAATGAAAGGGTGCATTATATGAACCGAAAAAGAACTCGAGTGATGCTAGAAGGTTGGATCACGAGGGATGGAATCCACTGCGGTTGTTGTAGTAAAATTCTTCCAGTTTCAAAGTTCGAGCTGCATGCTGGTAGCAAATTACGACAGCCTTTTCAGAATATATTCCTGGAATCTGGACAATCTTTATTACAGTGTCAAGTTGATGCATGGAACAGACAGCCAGCGTCCGCTCGTAGGGATTTTTACAGTGTTGATGTGGATGGTGGTGAATCAGATGACGATGCCTGTGGAATTTGCGGCGATTGAGGTGCTTTGATCTGCTGTGATAGTTGTCCTTCAACTTTTCACCAAGTTTGTTTGGATATACAGGTACTTGTTTGGGTGGTTTGTGTCACAAATTCATGGTAGCATGCAAATATATATCTTTTTGAGTGTCTTTCTAACCATTATGAAATTGCTATGTCTGATGGGTCCCTGGAAAAACATGAAACTGTTAATACATGTTTTCTTTTCGATGAAGTGCACTTTGTATATATTTACTCTCCGTGTGTGATCAACTTCTTCCATACTCATGTTAGAGTTACTTTCCATTTTCTGCAGATGCTTCCGTCAGATGCTTCTGTACCTGCAAGTATTGTGGGGCCAGGGCTGGGACGTTCAATGATAATAATGATGAGGCTGATGAACTGATAAAATGCGTGTACTGTGAGAGAAGATGTAAATCAATTTTATATGGCTCGTCAATTTCTCAAACTCGTAGGTATGTATAAATTACGGAAAATTTGACTTCTCCATTTCTTTGCAGATCATGAATCATGCTGCGAGAAGGTTTTGTGCATATGAGTTCAAGTGTTTCATCTTTCTGTGGGATAACTTGCCAAGAGGTATTTGTTCTCAAACTTCTCCATATCTGTCTGCAGGGCTGGCCCAAGGGCTGCCCAGGTGGTCCAAACACACAGGGCACTCGCGATAAAAGGGCCCGGCAAAAAGAAATGTTCATTTTTTTTTAAAACCTACAACAGGAGATAGATACATTCTTTATTTTTGTTATTATTTTTCCGTTTGGTTCCTGCATCTTACTGTAGAAATATTTGGTTCTGCAGCTCTATAATCACTTACGAAAGATGATTGGTGTCACACGTGAATTGGAAGGGGGATTCTCATGGTCTCTTATTCAACGATCACACATTTCTGACGCCTCACATCATGGATATCCTCGGATGGTTGAATGCAATTCCAAGTTAGCTGTTGCATTGTCTGTTATGGACGAGCGTTTCTTGCCAATTATTGACAGGAGGAGCAGGATTAACACCATTCATAACGTCGTCTATAACTGTGGGTAAGTAACTGTGTTATACATAGCACAAGAGCCTGCAGATCTCTCCTTCTGAACATGCTCAGGTGGCCTATATCTGAACTGTAGATCCAATTTCAATCGGCTGAATTATTGAGGATTCTATACAGCAATCTTAGAGCGCGAAGATGAAATAGTTGCTGCAGCATCCATAAGGTAATAACATAATGCTTAACTAACAATTATGGGCCATGTGTTGATGGTTTTGGCTGTTTCTTTTGTTGACGTGAGTTAATTATGGGAGTAATTGTAGGGATAATTATCTCGTAATTAATTCGATATCCCTTGATCATAGCTGTAGTTATTATGCTAGTTCCATCTCCTTCTTTTTCACTGTCAAATACGTTGCTTGTTCCATCACTGTCGAACAAGTTATTATCTGTTGGGCAAGTCACAGAAGAACTAAATTGTTGTGCTTTGATGTACCCAGCTTTTTGTTTATTTCAGGATATTCTCACCAAGGAGATTATTGGTCGTGGTACTAAAAGGGGAGGGCTGTATTACGTGGATGCTTTCAGTCTCGGCAGAGCAAATACAATGCATTCTACCGAGGACAAGAAAAGGCAGATATGGTTGTGGCATAATCGATTAGGGCATCCTTCTTTCGGCTATTTGAAGTATTTATTTCCTGATTTATTTTCGAAGCTTGATGATTCAGACTTTAAGTGTGAAACATGTAGTCAAGCTAAGGGTCATCGTATACCGTATCCGATCAGTTTGAATAAATGTGATACCCCATTTCAAATTGTTCATTCAGATGTTTGGGGTCCTGCGCCTATACTGTATCTTCTGGAGTGAGATGGTTCGTGACCTTTGTTGACGATTGCACCAGAATGACATGGCTCTATGTGCTGAAATATAAACATGAAGTGTTTGAAATATTTCGATCATTTCATAGGATGATTCAAACTCAGTTCTCTGCGAAGCTTAAGATCTTTCGATCTGACAATGGTGGGGAGTATGATAATATACAATTCCGATGATACTTTCAGGAACATGGTCTGCGTCATGAAACTTCGTGTTCTCAAACACCGCAGCAGAATGGTATTGCCGAACGCAGGAATAGACGTATCTTGGAAATCACGCGTGCTCTTTTAGGTGAAGGGAACGTACCTAAACGCTTCTGGCCAGATGCGGTTACTACTGCTGTATATTTAATCAATCGATTGCCATCATGAGTTTTGAAGTACCAAACTCCTCTCCAAATTCTCGCACAACACGTAACCTTACCTTCGGTTCTCATGCTTCCTCCAAAGAGATTTGGTTGCGTTGTGTATGTATATTTACACAAGAATCAGAGAACTAAGTTGGATCCTTGCGCTGTCCGTTGCGTCTTTCTTGGCTATGGAGGTCAAAAGAAATGATATCGATGCTACGATCCTTTGACAAGGCGGCTATACACTGCATGGACGTTATTTTTATTGAATCAGAAAATTTTTTCACTTCCCACTCTTCTCTTCAGGGGGAGATGACGAGTGAAAATCAGAATTGGGAAAACTGGCCGGGCTACGACGATGTTCAACCAATGATTTCACTAACTGGCCAAAGGAAGGAGAATATTGAGGTTGAAGAACCACAGAATTCAGACCAAGGTCTGGAGACTCTAGACGATGAAAATCAAGATAGAGAGGCTGCGGAGATTAGAAATGAACAGCCCTCCCAAGAATCAATGGTACCACAAACGGACCAAAATCGGGAGAATATCTCTGAGGTACAAATACTAAACTCTCCTGAAAATTCTCCTCAGAATATGTCTATGGCCTACAAACTACCTTTCAGGCATAATCGTGGCCAACCACCAAATCGTTATTCGCCTGATCATGGGACAAGCAAGTCCATGTACCCAATTGCAAATCATATGTCAACTCGGAAATTTTCTGAGCGCTTCAAGGCATGGGTTCACAATCTATCTTCATATGTTGTACCTCGTACAGTAGGTGAGGCCATGAACGATCCCAAATGGGTCCAAGCGATCAAGGAAGAGATGCGAGCACTACACCAGAATGATACTTGGTTACTTGTACCATTGCCCGAGGGAAAGAAGACTGTTGGATGTAGATGGGTGTTCAACATTAAGCACAACACAAATGGGGAAGTTGAAAGATTCAAAGCAAGACTCGTTGCAAAGGGATATACTCAGACGTATGGCATTTAGAGCTGTCAAACGGGTCAGCCCGCCCCGCCCCGCCATGACCCGCCATTAAACGGGGCGGGGCGGGCCAGCCCGCCAACATAACGGTCTACTAAACCAGTAGCCCACCCCGCCTCACAGCGGGTGGCGGGCTAGCGGGCCAACCCGCGAAACTTGAAAATTAAAAAAAAAAGCCTATATTTTATTAAATATATTACACATTCAAAATAATTCATATAAAAAATATATTTTATGTAATATATTAATTACTATTAAATATTATTTATTCATATTTTTTAATAGCGGGCCAACCCGCCTCAAACCGCCCCGCCCCGCTTCAACCCGCGACCCAAACGGGCTGGCCCATGTAGGCCCGCTTTTAAACGGGCCTTTAATATATCAACTCACCCCGCCTATTTTTCATGGCGGGGCGGGCTAACTCGATGGGCTCGACCCATTTTGACAGCTCTAATGACATTGATTATCAAGAAACCTTCTCACCCGTGGCAAAATTAAATACTGTGCGAGTACTAATCTCTCTCGCTGTAAACTTAGATTGGCCATTGCATCAGTTTGACGTAAGAAATGCTTTTCTCCATGGGGACCTTGACGAGGAAGTGTACATGGATATTCCACCTGGTTTTTCTTCTTCAACAAAAGAAAAGGTAGTTTGCAAGTTGCAGAAATCATTATACGGATTGAAACAGTCCCCTCGAGCATGGTTTGGACGATTTAGCCTTGCCATGAAAAGATATGGATTCAAGCAAAGTAATTCAGATCATACCCTCTTCTTGAAGCATCGACAAGAGAAGGTAACAGCATTAATAATATATGTTGACGATATGATTATTACAGGAGACGACGGCGAAGAAATTTCCAGATTACAAGAGTATTTAGCATCTGAATTTGAGATGAAAAACCTTGGGGGCTTGAAGTATTTTTTGGGAATTGAGGTTGCTCGATCAAAACAGGGCATATTTCTTTCTCAAAGAAAATATGTTCTCGACTTGTTGGCTGAAACAGGACTGCTGGAGTGCAAACCCGTTGATACGCCACTCGTTCAAAACCATGCATTACGGGAATTTTCGGATCAGGTCCCAACCGACAAAGAGAGGTATCAACGTTTAGTAGGAAAATTAGTCTACTTGTCCCACACACGGCCTGACATTGCTTATGCGGTGAGCTTGGTTAGTCAATTCATGCATTGTCCGAGCAAGGACCATATGAATGCGGTGATTCGTATTTTACAGTACTTGAAATCTTCTCCGGGACGAGGACTAATGTTTAAAAACCATAAACACTTGCGCATTGATGGATTTACGGATGCAGATTGGGCCGGAAACATTACCGATAGAAAGTCGACCTCAGGCTATTTCACATTTGTCGGAGGAAATTTAGTCACTTGGAGAAGTAAAAAACAAAAGGTGGTTGCTTTATCTAGTGCGGAAGCTGAGTTTAGAGGTATGGCTAAAGGATTATGTGAATTACTTTGGTTAAAAGGATTATTGGAGGAACTTGGGTATAAGCTTGCTACAATGAACTTGTTCTGTGATAACAAATCAGCGATAGCTATAGCACATAATCCGGTTCAACATGGTCGCACTAAACATGTTGAAGTTGATCGGCATTTCATCAAACAGAAGCTTGAAGACAAGGTAATTCAATTCCCGTTTGTGAAGTCCGAAGACCAGCTAGCAAATATTCTTACAAAGGCCGTCTCTAGCAAAGTATTTAACAACTCACTTGGCAAGCTGGGCATCGAAGATATCCATGCACCAACTTGGGGGGAGTGTTGATGTGAGTTAATTATGGGAGTAATTGTAGGGATAATTATCTCGTAATTAATTCGATGCTAGATTTATTGTTTGCTTGATGTATAGGATATATATGTGTATCTCCTCCATTGTAAAGATAGTGAGGTATATACAAATGTTTTTCTTCTCTTCTACATCTTTAACTTTATTCAAACTAATGTAGAAAACCACTCACATCATTATTTTCAATATCTTACGTAGGATCCACGGAGGACTCCTCGCTGAGATGCCATTCATTGGGACTCGAGAAATGTACAGGCGTCAGGGAATGTGCCGGCGCCTTCTATCTTCGATTGAAACGGTAAGAATGTTGTGAGCTTGGCCTTGACTCAACATTTTAGACAGTAATCTTACGTTGTTGAAATCATGCACAATATAACAGGAGCTTGGTTCTCTCAACGTTGGCCATTTGATAATTCCTGCCATATCAGAGCATACAAACACATGGACTACAGCTTTCGGTTTCAGTCCACTTGAAGATGCATTAAGGAAGGAGATCAAATCCACCAATATGTTGGTTTTCCCAGGGACGGATATGCTGCAGAAACAGTTGCCCAACCATGACACCGTGAGTCTAGACAGAGTTGATTCTTTTGGTGTTAGTTCACCAGAGGCAG
Organism: Lindernia subracemosa; assembly: GCA_028392965.1. Taxonomy (NCBI): domain Eukaryota; kingdom Viridiplantae; phylum Streptophyta; class Magnoliopsida; order Lamiales; family Linderniaceae; genus Vandellia; species Vandellia subracemosa. The sequence continues at coordinate 1,030,644 of JAQPCC010000046.1, forward strand.
ATACTCGTATAAATGGTAATGCGAAAGCGAGTGCTTCAGATTCTGCTTGTATGATTAATACTGATGTTGAAGCCAAGCAAGAAAAACTCTCTCTTGGCTCAGAAGGCGAGTGTACTGTTCCTGCTAAAGATGATCTCTCTACTAAGCCAAATGGATTGTTAGAAAACATTAACAATGCAATGCCTTTTCTGTCAAGTGAAGCTGAAGCAAATGCAGAATCTGGACAAATTACTGATGATCGAGCTGATGATGTCCCGATGAAGATGCTTCGTCTGAAGGAGTACTAAGGAAGGGTGATTCTTTTGAAACTCCTACCGATTCGACTGTGGGAACACCCAGACAGGGTTTAGAAGATGAAGTTTCCGAAGAACCAATTGCTCCAACTCTTACAACAGTTGTCAGCACGGAGGGGATTGTGGTAATGGACCCCAATCTTAACCATCCTATGCAAATGCAAGGATCTTCCCTCAATCCCGAAGTTGCTATTGGAGACAATGAAGTACTCAATTTCGATGATCGACGAAGTACTCAAGAATCTTCCCTCAGTTTCAATGATTGTTAAAACAATCATGTCAGAAAGTTTCTTGGTTAAACTCATCGACTAAGGTGTAAGTTAGAACAATGGAGCTTGGGTGATTGTTATCTTCATGCTCTAGGCGTTAAATTTTTGTGAATGCTCCCCCATAGTATTTAGACTCTGTACATAAAAGAAAACCCAATATTGTTGCTTGAATCATCATTTGACATTGTAGTGTAGTAACTCTTTATGGATGATCAAAATTTTGTTGATAGAGTTAATTATGTTTCGCAGTTACGTAATATGATTTTCCGCAAACGTCTTTTTCTCGACGCAGTTATACAATGAAGATGTCGAAAGATCTCCAAGACGCACAATACTCTTGCTATTATATCGAAACTCAAGAAAGATCAATTACAGTTACAAAAGTGTAAAAATCTGAGCCTTAAGTTGGAATCTGTATGTTCCCTCCTTCAAAATACGAAAGCCCGTCGACAATAAACGACGGGAACCGAAATTCGCGCTTCATCTTCTCTAATTCCTTGCCCCACCTGAACTTCAAGAACTCAGCTGCAGCTGTAATAAGTCCCATGTTGTCAGTTAAAAATCCAGGCTTGTACTCCAAGATCCATGTCCCAGGGTCAAGATGCACGATCGACGAACTCCATTTCTCTAGCGTCCACCAATCACTCGCCCTCCTAGCGAAAAACTCGCCTTCCTTGCTCGACCACTGCACGAACTTACAGTCAGTTCAACCAAAATCCAACTACTTATCACATCCTTAATCTACGTCGTTGCCTTACCTCCGTTAATCTTCCTGACAAAATCGTGAACGATCGAGATGAAAATTCCGAACTAATCAGACCAGAAGTCTGCAGAGGCCATCCCCAGACGCTAACTTCCTCGAGCACGGAATGGTACAGCACACGCCTAGTGTTGAGCAGAGACTTCTCCTGCAAATTTCAGTCCACAGATCAGTTCATGTAGTAAGATTAAAGTGTAATTAAAGCTAAGGTTGTCAGAAGATTTAACTGAAAAAAAACCTGATTGATTTTCCATATAGAGCCAACTGAGCTGCAATTGGAAACACTTGATTTGCCCACAAATCTCTCCAACTCATCTTTTATGAACACAATCTTGCCGTTCAACCCCTCAATTTCCACTGACCTCTCCCCCAATGTCTTCACTACATCTAGCGACAGAACCCTACCGTTAATCACAGCCCAATAGACGCCGTACTCCACGCCCAAAACCGAAAGCAAAACAAGAACCAACTTCAGCAAAACCCCACCACTAAAAAACTCGAATTTCGAACTTGAACCACCGTTTACACGCCGAGAACTCGGATTTCCCACGATTCTAACCCGATCGGCCGATTCATCGGAAGCTGTCGAAACATCGGAGGTGAAAGAAACTGGGCTTCTCGGGACTTTGGGCCTCGAAGATGTGACCTTTACGCGCGAGCTTCGGCGAAGAGAATCGAGGACTGCGTTCATGCTTTCCACGCATATGTCGCATCTGCAGTTAGTGTCCTTTCTGCAGCCTGGAAAATAAGATGCGTCCCTCGTCTCGACGGTGGTTGTCGATCTGACGGAGGAGTGTGGGCTCAGCGTGAGCGTTCTCATGGCGTTTTCTGGCGTTTTCAGTTTTTCAGCGTTCATCTTTTATTGCCCCTTGAAAATTTGTGAAGTCGAAGTGTGGTCTACTCTTAGGGTTGGTTTGAAAATTTGAATGCAACGGCATATTTTTCGATGTAATAGAGAGAGTTTGAATTTTTCAATGGAAGTGATTGGGCCAGATGCAAAAGGCCCATTATAAAATGGGCCTTTCTAATGGAAAATGGATTTGTGGCCCATAATAACTATTGGACTTAAATGTCTGAAATCCTTAAACACTCCAAAGGAGTAAAGTAATCCGATCTTTATTACGGGATAAAACTCAAAATGATCCGCGGTGTTTACCCTATGGACTAATTTAGTACTCGATATTTATCCTGAACCAATTTAGTCCTCGATGTTGTCGATTTTATACCAATTTGGTCATTTCATCACGATAAACATCAATTTTAGCGGGAATTTCGCGTGCGTACCACACTAAATCATGTCTATATCGATAAAATTGAAATGATACTGAAATTAGGGAACGAAACTAAAATTTTTCTCCTCCAAAATCGAACATGAGCGCTAGATCATCTGATTCGCCAAGCTTCATTGATAGTAGAAAAAAACAGTACAACCCCCCTAAATCTTGCAAATATTACAAAATTCGATCCATACATGATTTAGTACGGGGCACGTTCGAAATTTTCACTAAAATTGACGTTACTCATGACGGAAGGACCAAATTGGTTCAAAATCGACAACATCGGGGACTAAATTGGTTCAGACGAAACATCGAGGACTAAATTAATCAATATGGTAAACACCGATGATCATTTTAGATTTTATCCCTTTATTACAACATCTATCAAGCTACAAAAGCTCACTAAGTATGTTTGTTTTCGTTTTTGGGTCACTATGTTTGATAATTGCAAAAGTAGGTCACTAACTTTGTATGTCAAAATAATTTTGGGTTATGTTTTCAATTTTGGGTCACTAAATATATATTTTTCAATTTTGGGTCACTAAGTATTAATTTTTCAATTTTGGGTCACTCATTTGGCTTATTAAAAATTGACCCAAAATTAAAAAATTGATACTTAGTGGCCCAAAATCGAAAAATATATACTTAGTGACCCAAAATTGAAAACATAACCCAAAATTATTTTGACATACAAAGTTAGTGACCTATTTTTGCAATTATCAAACATGGTGACCCAAAAATGAAAACATGTATACTTAGTGACCCAATTTCATAAGTTTTTCAAAGCTCTCCTCGATATCAACATGATACAATACAATACAATACTCGGACACCGAAGAAATGGGTTCATGCTATCCTACTCACTTGGGTATAATCCAAGTGAGTTGGGATTGTGACATGTGTCTCATCCTAAAGATGGTGCTGAGATCAACACCTTGGATTGGGAAGGTGTGACACATGTCACAATCTTAACCCACTTCGGTTATACCCAAGTGGGTAGGTTAGAAAAAACCGAAGAAATGATACATGCCAACAAGATGAGACCCAAAGAATGATATTGATAACCAACTAAGGCCATATACTATACACTACTGTTTCATTGTGAAAGTAGAGCAAACATAGTTTCACTAAAGGGGGAAAGGATTAGGCCGTGTGGAAAGCCGACCCCGCGAAAAGAATAACGGAAAATAGCAAAGCCAACGCTGCCAACTTATTGGAAGTGGCATCCAATGAGTTATTGTCGGAAGATGGCACGGCTTTCGATCCACCGCCTACATGGCATCAGATGATCACAGATTTTAAAGGGAAAAAAAAGGTCCAAACTTTATCTAGTGGTGGAATAATGAGAGGAATACGAAATCGTTACCCGCGTTTGCGTTGGGCGTATTTGGTGATAACCCGGCAGGAGACGCGGTCGGTGAAGCAGCTGCAATCGAAAACGCAAGAAAACGACTTTATACGATGTTGTTATATGACACATGCAATGCATATATGATTGTCTTATTAAACTAAGTTGATATAGACAGGTATATGTCTAGCTTAGACTTCGCCTTCTTACCGTTGCATCTGCTGACAGGTGGTGTTTGGACCTTGCAAGCCTTAGGCAACTCCATGGCCTGAGTTTGGTTAATGTTCAAGCCCAAGCTCGACCCCCCGCCATTGAGCACTTGGCACAAGCATTGGGGCTGAGACTGAACAACCGAGCCCAACTGCGTGCAGCACGACGTAGACGGGTTCGAAGAATTTCCGGAGATATAATTCAAGCATGGCGACAAGCTTAGGAGAACATTTGTGCAATCGTTGTTCGACTGAGCCATCGCACCATCCCAAAACATGGTGGCAAGAATTAGCAAAGATGTAATGATCTTCTTTGGAGTAGCATAAGAATAAGAAGAACTAATCTGATGAGCCATTGTTTGGTGATATTACTATTGTTTTTGTAATAAGTGGAAAAGGTTTTGGCTTCTGATGGGGATATTGGTTGTGTTTTTGGGGTATAAATAGGGATAGTTTTGAGTTTGTTATTGTGTTGTTTACTAACTTCCCTCTACTATAGCCTTCTTTGACCATTTATGTGTTTTAAATGTATTTAAGGAAATAGAGTCTGCGTACATTAAAATGGTTAGTTATGTAGCTAACGAACTCCTCACTTGCCCAATATACTACAATTCGTACTAGATTATTTCCTAAAGTCTATAATTTAAAAAACAAAGTTTACCTCTAAGTATGAAGATGAAACCTGGCAATTTAGTTTAAGGTAGTTGATCAAAACAAGAACATCATCAGCATCAACAGTTACAAAAAATTTCTCGACTGTAAGTATCATACTGGCGCATCGATTAAGCGACTCACCGGCTTACAAGAATATTTAGACAGATTAGGCAAAATAGTTTCCAAATTATCAGTTATCTGCTATAACTAGGTTCATTCCCATGGCTTGTCGGAAGGCTGAAAGTGCTCTTCTTCATTGGACTACACATCCCATGGCTTGTCGGAAGGCTGAAAGTGCTCTTCTTCATTGGATTTCACATCCCATGGAATTTTGGAGGGTTCCCAGCTATCTTTTTTATCACCTTTTCTATCAGCAGTATCTCCTTTTTCATCACTCCATTTGTAATCAGATTGATTCCAATCATTTGTCTTGTGCCTATTGCGATCTCCATTACCACCCCATTGATTCTCAGAAGGCTGCGGCCATGAATCTCCTTTCCCACCCCCACTCCATTGCTTCTCAGAAGGCTGCGGCCATGAATTTCCATTTCCACCCCATTGCTTCTCAGAAGGCTGCGGCCATGAATTTCCATTTCCACCCCATTGCTTCTCAGAAGGCTGAGGCCATGAATCTCCATTCCCACCCCATGGCTTCTCGGAAGGCTGTGGCCATGAATCTCCATTCCCACCCCATGGCTTCTCAGAAGGCTGCGGCCATGAATCTCCATTCCCACCCCATGGCTTCTCAGAAGGCTGCGGCCATGAATCTCCATTCCCACCCCATGGCTTCTCAGAAGGCTGCGGCCATGAATCTCCATTCCCACCCCATGGCTTCTCAGAAGGCTGTGGCCATGAATCTCCATTCCCACCCCATGGCTTCTCAGAAGGCTGCGGCCATGAATCTCCATTCCCACCCCATGGCTTCTCAGAAGGCTGTGGCCATGAATCTCCATTCCCACCCCATGGCTTCTCAGAAGGCTGTGGCCATGAATCTCCATTCCCACCCGATGGCTTCTCAGAAGGCTGCGGCCATGAATCTCCATTCCCACCCCATGGCTTCTCAGAAGGCTGTGGCCATGAATCTCCATTCCCACCCCATGGCTTCTCAGAAGGCTGTGGCCATGAATCTCCATTCCCACCCCATGGCTTCTCAGAAGGCTGTGGCCATGAATCTCCATTCCCACCCGATGGCTTCTCAGAAGGCTGCGGCCATGAATCTCCATTCCCACCCCATGGCTTCTCAGAAGGCTGCGGCCATGAATCTCCATTCCCATCCCACGGCTTCTCAGAAGGCTGCGGCCATGAATCTCCATTCCCACCCCATGGCTTCTCAGAAGGCTGCGGCCATGAATCTCCATTCCCACCCCATGGCTTCTCAGAAGGCTGCGGCCATGAATCTCCATTCCCACCCCATGGCTTCTCAGAAGGCTGCGGCCATGAATCTCCATTCCCACCCTCACCCCATTGCCCTTCGGATTGCTGAAAATTATTTGTATCTCCATCACCTGAGTAGTGTTGTGGATCAGAACTGATATCTTCCTTTATAGGGAGAAAACAACCTTTATAGGCCCCATTCTCGACACAGTACCACAAGAGTTTGTTCCAATTCGGGTCCTGCAGAAAAAAAAGAAAGGAAATATCAGCGAAGACATACAATATTAGGGAAGTCACACAATTAAAATCATAGGCTTTACCTTGCATAGGATGTGAGGATTGCCAATAAGTACGAGCAGAGATCTTGCTCGGGTAATGGCCACATTAAACCTTCTTGGGTTGCTCAGAAATCCCAGGTAATGAACTCGATCGAATTCATCATATTTGATTGTTGACCGGACAGTGGAGATGATGATGACTTCCCTCTCTTGTCCCTGGAACTGCTCTACACTTCCAACTGTAACGTTGCACCCTCCGAGGTTTTCCAATGCACCTCTTATTTTGCAGGCTTGTTGCTTGTAAGGTGTAATAACCCCAATATCACCAGGTTTCGTTCCCTTTTCCTCTGTTAAGACTCTGATCATCTCAACAACCTTGCTCGCCTCAATCCTATTGAACCATGAAGGATTACTTCCTTCCCTTTCATCACAACCTTGGACGCCCATAAAAAGCAAAGGGAAATCCTTGTTGGGAATGAGATCTTCCCAAATCTTTGATAAAGCTGTGTTTTCCTCTCTGCTCGGGATCAATGCCCCATCATAAAACAAATCAGAAGGAAGACGTAAAATTTCAGGGTGACTTCTGTAGTTTCGAACTAATTTGACGATAAAGTCCTTGTTTCCACCAGCATACGAATTACAGTAGAAAAGTCTCTCCATGTACGATGTACCGAGTCCAAAGTTTTCAGCATCTTTTGAAAATACTACAGGACCTAATTGCATGGGATCGCCAGCAAGAACAACAACTGAACCCCTTGAATAGAGGTGTGATATTGGAATCATTGTCTCTGGTTCAGAAGCTTGACCTGCCTCATCCAAGAAAAAATACGAGAAATGGCCTCTCCTAATGCCTTCTGCATAAAGATGTGATGCACTTGCGTATGTTGATATGATTATCCTAAACTGAGCAAGTTCCCTAAACGAAGGACACTTGAAAAACGAGTCCTCATGGTGACAATAGTTAAGAAAATCAGGATTTACATCATCAAAAGGACGCGTGAAGGCATTGAGTCTAAAGATATGTTTCTGACAAATGTACACCGAGGTGTTACCAAGGAGTCTTTCCAGTATATGGTCAGCTGCATTATTTGAAGGTGCACAAACTAGAATCCGGGAATCCCTTTTTGAGCAGTACACCTGAAGAATAGCTTCGATGAGGGTCACCGTTTTGCCTGTACCTGGTGGCCCATGTATTATGTATGGAGAATCTCCTTTATGGGCTAAGATAATCTCAACTGCACGGATTTGTTCCTCATTTAGAGCACGAGAAATGGGCTGTAATGGTCTGCATTGCACAGGCCCAGTGATGGACGATGTAGATGGAAAAAGAAAGTTCTTGTCAAGCTTTTTAGCAGCTTCAATAGCTTGATACAGCTTACGCATATTCATTCTGTTGTAGGCAAATTGAACGTTGTAAAGGTAACTACTTGTGTGCTGCCTATGGAACTTCTGATCAAACTTTAGGAATATTTCTTCTGCCTCAACTCGGTAAATGAACCCCTATCCAGTGACAAGAACACAAAATATTGGTTACTTAGCAATAAACAAACTTTAAAGCAGCCAGGTATCGGTATACTTGTGTGCTTTGAATGATGCAATATAAAGAAACCACGAGCAATTTTGGAATTCTATAGAAAAATACGATAGAAGGAGAAATCCCTTAGTAAGCAAATCTCTTGTATAAATTTATCATGTTAAATATCGAATTCTTTTTTTAGGAGAACTTTAAATGCAGAAAACGGTAAATTTGTCGTTTACCTTTAATGCATTCAGTCACCTAGTTCCCTCATGCATTAATGTAATTCTAAAAACCAAAACACGAGCAGATAAGTTCAAGAAAAACCTGATATGGAACAATTTCAGCTTCATCCTCATTAGCAAGCTTCACAAATATATAGTCCCCACTGACAAGTGATGGTCGTTTCTCGGCCAATCCTGGGACCTCAAGAGACAGGAACTGATGTCTAGTCTTCAAGGAAACACGCTCCATGTTATAATCTCTCATGTCCTCCTGAATACGATTTATGCCATTTTAGTTCCATTTAATATGGTGTGACAAAGACTAATTCAATTTAATATGGTGCGACAAAGACTTGATCAGTTGACAGGCGGATTGCTCATGTAAATAAAGGAAAAAAACCAAATAAAATGATTCATTGCTAGTTATGCAAACTAAAATGGAGTTAATGCACATTAGAAAGATATCTAAGCCTTTTACATATTTTCTATAAAAAAAAAGAACAATCTTTTCAAGAAAGATCGATACACACCTCGAGCTTTATCTCTTCCATGGCCAACAAAGTCTTAAAGAATGCGCAATAATTTCCCTCAGTCAGACCATCATTGACTACACCAGGAATCTGTTTGCTAATTACCGTTTCCTTAATATCTCCTGGGATAGGATACTCGGGTAAACGATACCTAAACCCAAGACTCTGACCCTGACCCTGACCCTTTGAAGGACGAGGGCCAACAACGAACCTTGCCTCTGGTTCGCGGAAGTTAACAACTTGCTGTTTCTTTCTCCTTGATCTGTTATATGGTTTAGCAGAAGCTAACGATTTGGATATTACATCTTCTGCCATCACAAAAATCATTCGTTCCATAACTTCATCCCCAGCCGAGAAGTAAATGGATGCAGTGTGCAAACCGATTTCTTTAGGTTTGCACGAAATCCATATAGTAAGAGCTTGATTAGCTGTTAAAATTCGATCATCCATGGTAGATGATTCCCTGAACCTGGAAATATATTCAACATCGGAATTTGCATTCGGAGGCTCTATTAAAGATATGGTAAAACAGTCCTCCGGTTTTGAGTCATAGACTCGAACCTCCCAAAGATCTAACGGCTCATCGGTAATATTTTTTATAGTTACAGTATCATAGATAGTTTCGCCTACTAATCCCGAATGAGGCTTTCCATCAACCAAAGGAAATGGAATTGATATGTTCACGACAGCACTCTCCTCGTCAGGTTTGTAGTTAAAATCTGACTTGCTAAATTCATAGTCGACGTGTCCTATGTCGCCTTTATCTCCGATATACGAGTATTTCTCGTCTGACTCCTCATAAGTTGCAGCCATTTGAAACTACAAAGAACTGTATAAGGAAAAAGAAACACTAGCGTGAGCTGCACATTACAGAAAAAAGTAAATCAAGTCAATAACGTCACAACAAGATTAGTTATGAAGAATAGACAAAGACATTACAGACATTAAATATATCACTTTAAGGACCGCAAACTCAACGAGCAGATTGAAATGAAGCTGTGCAGAAAACGTTGGCTTTCTTGATTGTTATAGAGACAAACAATCGAAGAAAGAAATGACAGAATCGACGGAAAATACGAAAAGAGGTGACTTGTCCCACAAAACAAAGCAACAAAGCTAACATGTAATAAGATCGCATCGTCGTAAAAACCCAGAGACCTAAAATAGCGAGAAAGAAAGAGTAAACGCAGGACGAAAAACCCAAAAGGCTATCCATCTTCTTCAGAAACAGTAAACGCAGAATCGATTCACAAGATTCAGTAAATCAAGGGCTCATCAAATGCAAAAAGGCTTAATCTTCCATAGGCAAACAAACATAGGAAACGAAAATGGCCGCAGGGATCTTTACCAGAGAAAATGAGCTGAAACTCTCCCCTTTCCCAACAAGCTATGCGGCTTGGCTTCTACAAATCAGCCGCTTCGAATTCGCCTCTAAGAGGAGTGCATATGATATGGAGTGAGGGAGCGAGTGAGGTGGCGAGAATATTCCTTGTGGGGACCACTTTGTGTCTGCTTTCACTGAGCAGATGGGTCGGGCCTCTTTGAGCCCGATAATCCGGCCCATGAGCCCAAATGATATTCTTAAAATTAATAGATTTTCAATATATCCTTAAAAACACTTAATAATACATCGTTTTGTTCAAATTAGGAAATTCGGAGAATGAAGTTATATAAAATATAAAATCGTGATTGGACATCCCTAGCTAAATAATATCAAGTTCGGTATATGGGAAATGCAAATATGGCGAAGGAAATGGTCTTGAATTGAATGCTTTAATAAATACTACATTGGATTAATTATGAAATTTTGTTTTATGATAATATAACTAAAAATTATAAAAGGTAAAATTATAATTAATACTTGACAAATCAAATTAATTGATAATGATTACTATGGTGATTCGACTTTTATATTAGTATATACTAGTTTTTTTTTTCGTGCAATACACGAGTCTTAATTATGAATCTTAACAATATTTTCGGATAGTATGTATTGCTAAGAATAGTTTTTTTTTCTATTAGTGCAATAGTTAGTAGTTTTTTTTTGTTTTTTATTTATTTGTTTTTTATTCATATATTACAATTAAAAATCAGGAACCAAATTATAAGTGAAAATTTGAGAGTGGATAATTTTTTATAATAATATTAATTTATTTTTTAATTAATTAAATTAATAAAAAAAATTGGACGACTTATTTATAAAAACATATATCTATTAATATATAAGATAGAGGGAACACCCAATTAAATAACATCCGCCTAAAAAATTAATTGCTAAGTCTTTTGATATAAATATTTTATGGATATTTGATGCATGTGTACTAATATATTAATATATATAATATTTCTTTATAATTGAGTTATTTATATTTAAAAATATTTAATAAATGAAGGGATAATGTATTATTTTTAAGCATGTAAAAAAAAATTGTACAAGGGGATAAAATAATATAATTTGATATATTATACTTGTAAACGAAATTAAATGTCGCGTTGTCCAATGAAAACATAAAACATGACGAATGAAAAAATAGGACTTTAAGATCTGACACGAATAGGACGAAGAAAAGAACGACGCTTTTAAACCATCTGCGAACTCTTTTCGCCGCCGCCGCCGCCATTGCCGTCGGTGAAGAACTTTCTCCAGACGGGATGAGTCTTCCACATCCTCTCCTCTATGAGATCGATCGGAACTCCCTTCGTCTCCGGCAAGAAGAACACCACGAAGAGTCCCATCACCAAAATCCACGCCGAGAAGAAGAAGAATATTCCGGCCTGGAGGTGGCACAGCATGGAGAGGAAAGCCTGGGCGATGATGAAGGTGAAGATCATATTCGTGCTCACAGCTATGGCGAAGCCCGATGTTCGCGTCTCAATGGGGTAGATCTCGCTGGGAATCAGCCACCCCATCGGCCCCCACGACCAGGCGAACGACATCACGAAGGTACACACGAATACAACCACGACGGCCGCCAGCACCTTGTCCAGGGAGCCCGCGGCGCTGAGATGCGTCTGCAAGATGATGCCGATGGCAACCTGAGAGATGAACATCAGCACTGACGCCGATAGAAGAAGCTTCCTCCTCCCCACCTTATCGACGAAGTAGATGGCGACGAAGGTGGAGCCCACATTGACCAAGCCAGTGATCACAGACGACAAAAGCGAGGCGTCCGTCTTAAACCCTAACGTCTGAAACAAGACAGGCGCGTAGAACATGATGGCGTTGATGCCCGTAAACTGCTGGAAGACTTGAATGGAGATGGAGATGACCAGCGGCGGAATCCCCGACCGAGTGAAGATTTTCTTGAACGGCCTTTTGATCGTCTTTGCATGGGCGCAGGCAGCTTCGATCTGATCGAACTCAGCGTCCACCTCGTCAACTCCTCTGATCTTCTTGAGAGCTGCTTTCCCCTCTTCAACCTTTCCCCTCTCCACCAGACTCGGCGGGGACTCGGTGATGATAAGCGAGCCCAGGAGGAGTACGAGCCCTGGAACCGCGGCGAGCCCCAGGGAGACGCGCCACCCATATGGGTGCAGTGTGGAGGTTCCGTAGTTCACTAGGTTGGCGATGAATATACCGATGGTGACGAACAGTTGGAAGAGGATGTTCACCGCTCCTCTGTGCTGCACCGGCGCTATTTCCGTCAAGAAAACTGGCACCGCCTGCACAAAATTTCATGGGTCAATCTGGGATATAAGAAAGTTTTGGGATCAAATATTATATTGAACATATTAGTGCTTACTTCGTTGCCAAACCCTACTCCAATGCCGAAGAGGATTCGACCGAGTATGAGGACCCACTTGTGCTGGGCAGAGGCGCTGAAGATGGCGCCGGCGATGAAGAAAAGGGAGGCCATGGAAATGGTGGGGCGACGGCCCAAAACCCTGCAGGCTTTTGACGCGAAGAAGCTGGACACTAAAGCCGCTATGTACAGGGAAGAGGTGAACAGTTGAAGCAACTGATCATCGTATTTACAGTAATTGTTCTCATGGGCATGAAGCTTCCTCTCGTGGACCTTAGGGAAGAATTTGATCAAGAAATCGTCCATCCCACTCACTCCACCTGATGATATATATCATCGTAAGAAGATTGAGATCAAAAGTGGAAGAAAAAAACATCATAGATTATGTGTTTGTGTGCATAGATGTACAAAATCTTACCAGAAATTCCGATATCATAACCAAACATGAGGCCACCAAAGGCTGCGAGGATCCAACAGGCAAACACGTAGATGGTAATCTTGGACTTGTAAGGAATCTCCATGTTCGATTATTATTAAACCTTAGAAGAAAAGTCTTTGGATAAAACCCTAGATGGAAGATCAAAGACGAAGTTCTTTTTTCGCTCTAAGATCAATTAGTTGATGAAGGAACGAAGGGTTCCCTTTATATAGAATTCGTCTGCCGCCTTTGTTCATAACAGAATCCAAGGATTCTATGGATTCGATCCTCCGATTTATACGGCTTTCAGAAGTTTCGAAAAAAGATATTTAAAATTTAGCAAAAATCGTTTCTCTTCAAAGTTGCTTTTAAAATTTATCATTATAATCGACGGAAAATTAATTAAATACTAAGTTTACGCTAATAAATTAATTAGGCGCATTGGGTTGGATATTTATGCAATATTCATTCAAATTTTGGCGAATTTATAACAAATATAAAGTTCTTTAATACAGGCATGTTTATCATATATACGTTATATATTATATTTTTTAGATGTTATTATACACTACGTATAAGTTCTTTGGGAGTGTTAATGAATATAAAACTATTTAATCATATTATATCAATCTTCATAACCACAAAACGTGGAGATATATCCGAGCGCATTTTTTTTTTAATGGATTGATTTTGAAAAATAAAAAATTAATTGATGGCCCGACGTTATGTTAACTAGATTTAATTGCATTGGCTCAAGATATCTATCTGCATCTATATATTAAAAATTTTATCAAATTTTTTTTCTATATACTCAAATTTGAAAATTTCATTCTGTTGAGCAAACGCCGAGGCGCTCTGTGTTATTTCTCTTCACCCTTGTTTTATTTGTTTATTTTTCTGTTTTTCTATGTTTTATTTCCCTATTATTATTAATATTATTATTATTATTATTATTTAAAAACTGCAATGGATAGCAAGTTGACATCTAATACTCTCAAACCAGGCGCGGGCTTTTGTCTCAATTAAATAATCGTATTAAAGTTTAGATTCACTTCAGAACTTAGTGAGCATGTTGAGACTTACAGCCGCATTGTCAAGCCAAAATAGATATATATATATATATATATATATAGTCTAACAACTAGATGTTATTTTATATGTCAGAACTTTCCAATTTGCTATGTTTGAATACAAAAAACATTATTTATGCACCATATTACAGTCACATATGGTCATAAGGGTTGTGTTATAGTAACTAATAATTGAATGGTAACTCTATAATGGGCTAAAAAAATTCGTCATGAAATTTAGTCTCGCTAAAAAAATATGTTAAGGTTTAGATTCACTTCATACTGAACTTAGTCAGCATGTCGATCGCATTGTCAAGCAAAAAAAAAAAAGAAAAAACTATTCTAACAACTAGATGTTATTTTATATGTCAAGAACATGTAATTAAATGCACAACAAAAGCATGACATCACAAAGAAACTCCAAACATTATATATATAATAGTGCAAATGGATCAGACAGCAATCTTTAGGGACATAAAAGTCTTTTTTTTTCCTCACGGACCGCGCGTGGGAGCGAAGCAGAAGCATCCCCCGGCTTGGTCGTCGGGTATCATCCCGCCCCCTTTCGTCGTGTCGATCGATTCCAGCAACCTTACAACCTCGTCCATCTCCGGCCTCTTCTCGGGATTCACGTCCCAGCACTTCCTCATCACGCTCCCCAGAGAACTCGGGCAGCACCGAGGTATTTCCGGGCGCAAATTCTAAATAAAAAAATAGACGTGCTTTCATCATCTCGACAATAGTATGACGTCACCTCTATTTTAAAGCAGCTCAAATCGATTTATTTATCACTCACATGTCTAACGACAGCAGACGAAACTTCAGCAAAGCTAAGGTCGACGTACGGAAGATCACAACAATATATTTCCCACAAGCATATCCCGAAGCTATACACGTCGCATTTTCGGTTATAGGGTTTCCCGTCGAGCACCTTACCCAATCAAGAACGCCATTCACTTCTTTGTTCATAAATATAAAATGATACATATATATCTCTATCATGGCTTGCAATGAGAAGATATACATATATATATATATATATACTACCTCGGGCGCCATGTAGCCAAGTGTCCCCGTTTCGCCGGTCATGTCTTTGGGATTCTGAGCCTCGACCCGAGCGACGCCAAAATCCGCTATTTTCAAGTTCCTCTGAGTATCCAATAGCATGTTCTCAGCTTTGACGTCACGGTGGACGATTTTCTTGGAATGAAGATAGCTTAATCTGATATATGCCGCGAATCAGTAAAAAAAGTATATACGGAGATTTATATAAAAAAAAAAAGAAAAAAAAAATCACCCTCTAGCAAGGTCCAAAGCGAGCTGAATCACGATTTTAAAGGCGAGCTTCTTCTTTCTGTTCTTGAATAAGTACTGCTTCAAAGTCCCTCCGCCTAGAAATTCGACGACGACGCAGCAAGCCCTAGAGGGAAGGGTGGTGTAGCCCTCGTTGGGCTTTTTTCCCGGGATTTTGAACTGCGAAGTTCCCATCGAAGCGCCTATGAACTGTGGAGAAGAGAAGACAAGTTATGGAGACAAAGTTGTGGCTTTTACATAAGATGAAAAGACAGTGTTTTCTGAGGTTCTTACACTCGTGACATTAGGATGGTCGAGCTTCTGCCAGACGGCAACTTCCTGCTTGAACGAAGCGCGAAGAGCCGCTGTTTCAGATGCAGTCGCCATGCCATCTTCTCCCCAATCTAATAGCTTAACTGTGTATGTATGTATATATAACAAGCATATGTGTAACAAGAATTCTGACCGAACTGATAAATGCAATGGTTGTAATGACAGAGCTGTAGTAGACGAATCTATGCTTGCCTGCAACGTCCTGAGAATCGTAAGTGCCCCGATAAACGGTCCCATAAGTCCCCTGAGCCAAGAAATAGCGAATCTCGAGCTTCGAAGGGTCGATCTCCCACACTTCCTTCGGCTTCTGACTGTCTTGTTTCTCCACGTTTCTCGACCAAACCCTGCTTAAGTGCTTCTCGAGCTGCACGTCCAAGCTCTTGAGGTCGATTTTATCAGCACGGAAAATCATATCTCTGCTGCTTATGCTATTGGGGCTTTTCTCCGCCATGGTTCCATTGCTAGCAGAGCCCTTCATTTTCTTGTCCTCTTGATCTCCACAGTTCTCCGTGGGCCTCGAATTCTCCTCGACATCCATCTTTACGGCGAAATTCAGACAACGAACTTTCCAAGACCGAAAGAGCAATCCCAATACAAACAATCGAGAGGGTATGGCAGATATGTTTTGTTAGAGAAGGAAAGTTTTCTTCACCATCGTCGTCCCAATCGTCAAGCCTGCAGATAAAGAAGGAATACACAATGAATTCAAACCCTTAAAAATAAAAATCTGAAAATAGGTTTTCAGAGGTAGATTTCTTGCACAAACTCGGTTTCTAACACGCAGTTCTAACAGCCCAGGACAAGAAATCAGCTGAAATTCGCAAGAACATCAATTCCCAGCAATAAAGATCTAATCTTTTGCCCTTTTGCAATATGTATAATCAATCAAGGAATAAAAAAGTAGCAATAATTCAAGAAAAATTATAATAACATAAAGGATTGACTTTCCCAAAATGTAAAAGCCTAATAGTTCGCCATCACCAACCTGCCCAAATAAATAAGAACACCCTCAAAGACGAATGTAAACCACAAGAAAACAACCCTTCTAATTCCCAAAAGCGAATAAAGGAATATATATATAATATAAATGAATAGTCTCCGAGAATTTTATTTATTTAACAAGACGGAAAGAAAAAAGGGGGCAGGCGTAGAACAGAGAGACGCAAGTATTGACCTAATCCACCCTTTAGAGAGCATTAACCCTTTTGAGAATCGACTCTTCTTAAAAGGGTTGATGAACGTCAAAAGAATAATTTGAAAGCAAAACGAAATATGGTCAACGCTCAATAAGTCTCTTGCCTTGAAGAAAACTCGTCAGAAAAATATGTGGAGGAGGAAGATCTATATCAAGAAAATGCCCGGTGGCTTGCCTGAAATTAAGGTGGTCCTTTTTTCTTCTTTCCACCTTTTTATCTTTTTTCCTAATTTTCTTATATATATATATATTATGAAATATTAAAAATATTAAAAATAAAGATGTGGATGTATATTATTTAGAATGGTGGTTCAGTAAAAGGATTGGTTGTTAAGTTAAGAATGGAGGTTGAGAAAGTTAGATTTGATTATTTTATTGAGTAGAATGGTAGATGTGATTTTTGTGTGGTTGATGTAATATTTTATTTTGTGGATGTAATTTGAAAGATTTGTGTATAAATAGGTGATTTGGGATGTGTAAAAATATATTGAAAGTATTGAATAAAAGAAGTTATTTATCTCTCTAGTTATCTCTCTAATACTTATATAACCATCGTTAGTAAAATACTTAATAGTTATAATATTTTATAACACGTTATCAGCACGAGCGCTCTCCGTCATCAATTTCAACCTCCGTCGAAGATCTTATACAGGTTTAGTTGAGGTTCGGTAATTTTTACTTTATATCTATACTAATCGTACCAAGTTTCGTTTAAGTTAATATATATATATATATATATATATTATAAGCGTATAACTAAACGCCTTAGCCCGAGTGGTTTCGCGGAATATCGTTCATTATAAGTGACGAGATGCCCATATTTCGATTCCCGGTGGTGGCGTGTGAAATTTCTTTTTACGAGATTTACGAAAAAGATATTAAAATAATTTTTATTTATAGTATTATATATATTTCATAATATATTATTTTTCTAAATTAATATATTACGACTTTTGATTTTATAGAAACATGTCATTTTATGCAAAAATGGATCTCCTTATTCTTACTCTATTTACGGTGATCCTTATCGCTATGTGGATAGTATTTTTACCAATGTTTTTAAAATATAATTATTAATTGTAATATTTCTTTAATATTATAATTACTTTTATATATTTTATTTTGAAGGATGACGCTTTGTCCGATGTTTGATCTATTGCTTATGATTATTATTACGGCGACACTTATCTGGATGTGGATATCATTTTTCATAAGAACTTTTTCAAAAGAAGATATCAAAGAAGATTAATTATAAGTTTTTTTTTCCTAATATGTTTTAAAGTTTTAATTGTTATAACATGTTTTTATATTTTATGATATTAATATTTGAGTATAAAAAAACTAAAATTTGTGGCTATCGAGATTTTTGATACACTGGCTTGAGAATTGTTCATATGTTATATGAGTCGTCATGTTTCATCCATACGACCAAATGCCGTGAAAAAGAAGAAGCGAAAGATATTATGATATATCTTGAAAATCAAGAAAAAGGCATAAATTTCGACCGAATGATCATATTGCATTCCCTGAAGTGAATGCATTCGCAAATAATAAAAGTGGTCGTGGAAATTATATTTACTGTGGTTATTATTTCCCCCGAAGTGGAAAATTAATGAGTGAGCGAAAAAAAAAAAATATTGAGCAATATAAAGATCATTATAATATTATTGTTGGTTATTATTCGCACCAGAAGATCCCGTTGATCTTTCTAAAGAGCAATTAAAAGTGAAGTGGCGTTGAAATTAAATTTTGCTCATGTTTGCAATATTACAGAAAATTGGTGCCGGATCTGATAAAATACTCAGTCGGATATTGTAAATTTTCGTAAAGATCCGAATAAAGAAAATTGATTCCAACGGACTGATATTTTATTTACGCGTTATTTATATTTTCTGTTTATTGTTATATATATATTTTTTTTATTTACGCGTTATTTATATTTTCTGTTTATTGTTATATATATATATATATAATTTTATTGTTTTGTTTTATTCATCAATAATATTATTTTATATTTATTTATTAAGGATATTGATACAATGGATACGAGTATGTGCAATGGGGAGTTATGTCTTGCAAATTGTGCAACGACTAATACGATTCTAAGAAATAAGAAATATTTCTCTCATCTTGAAATGAAAGAAACAAGTGTTATCACTATATCGGGTAGCACAAATATAATTGAAGGCCCCGGAAGAGCTAATGTTTTATTACCCAGAGGAACAAGGCTGATAATTGAAAATGTCTTATATTCTCCCAAGTCTCAAAGAAATTTATTAAGCTTTAAAGCTATTCGATATAATGGATATCACGTTGAGACTGCAGAAAAAGAAAAGATTGAATATTTGCACATAACAAAAGTGGTTTCGAATGATAAAAGAGTTGTTGAAATATTACTTTATTTTGATTCTGGGTTGTATTACACCTATATTAAAACAATTGAATCACATGTTATCGTAAACCAGAAGTTTACTGATGATAATATATTTGTTATTTGGCATGACCGGTTGGGCCATCCCGGTTCAGTTATGATGCGAAAAATAATTCAAAATTCACGTGGGCACTTAATGAGGAACCAGAAGATTCTTCAATATAATGAATTATCATGTGCTGCTTGCTCTAAAGGGAAGTTAATTATTCGACCATCACCAGTAAAAATAAAGAATGAATCCATAAGATTTTTGGAGCGTATACATGATGATATTTGTGGACCGATACATCCATCATGTGGTCCATTTAGATATTTTATGGTATTAATTGATGCATCGACTAAATGGTCTCATGTATGTTTGTTATCAACGCGCAATGTGGCGTTTGCGAGATTGCTTGCTCAATTGATTCGATTACGAGCATATTTCCCGGATTATCCGATAAAGAAAATACGTCTTGATAATGCTGGTGAATTTACTTCCAAGGTATTTAATGATTATTGTATGTCTATTGGAATTGATGTTGAGCATCCTGTGCCACGTGTTCATACGCAAAATGGTCTAGCAGAATCATTGATAAAACGATTACAGTTAATTGCAAGACCATTATAAATGAAGTCGAAACTTCCCTCGTCCGGTTGGGGACATGCTATATTACATGCAGCGGCACTAATCCGCATCAGGCCAACAAGTTATCATGATGTCTCCCCGATACAAATGGTTTATGGTCAGGAACCAGATATTTCCCATCTAAGAATATTTGGATGTGCAGTATATGTTCCAATTGCTCCACCACAACGAACTAAGATGGGACCTCAAAGGAGGTTGGGAATATATGTCGGATTTGAATCCTCATCGATAATAAAAATTTTAGAACCTTTAACTGGAGATTTGTTTACGGCTAGATTTGCCGACTGTCATTTCGATGAATCGAATTTTCCGACATTAGGGGGAGAAAAGAAACAGCTGGAGAAAAATATTAGTTGGAATGAATTATCGCTAAATCATTATGATCCTCGAACGAAAGAATGTGAACTTGAAGTTCAAAAGATAATTCATTTACAAAGTTTAGCGAATCAACTGCCAGATAGTTTTACTGACCTTAAAAGAGTGACTAAGTCATATATACCAGCTGTTAATGCTCCTATAAAATTGATGTTCCTGCAGAACATACAAGGATTGAAACTAAGCCACAATTAAAGCGTGGTAGGCCATCGGGTTCCAAAGATAAAAATCCTCGAAAAAGAAAAGGAGCAAATACTAAGAATGGTCCACTCGAGGATTTATCGACTCCCGAAGAGTCAGCGGGCATAAATGATTATGAAAATAAAATTCAGGTACCTGAAAATATTGAAAATAATGAAAATGAAGAGATCTCGATAAACTATGCCCAAAATGGAATCAGATGGAACCGAGACAAAGTCAACGTTGACGATAAATTCTCATTTAACGTAGCGCTACATGAAATGAATGAGATGAATGAGAATGAGGATCATGAACCAAGGTCTGTACAAGAATGCAGACAAAGAAATGATTGGCCAAAATAGAAAGATGCAATCGAAGCAGAACTAAAATCACTTGAGAAACGAAAAGTTTTCGGACATGTAGTCCACATAGCAGAAAATGTAAAGCCAGTTGGATATTAATGGGTTTTCATTAGAAAGAGAAATGAAAACGGTGAAATTGTGAGATATAAAGCATGGCTTGTTGCACAAGGCTTTTCACAACGACCTGGTATTGATTATGAGGAGACGTATTCTCCTGTGGTGGATGCAACTACTTTTCGTTATATAATTAGTCTGGCAGTACGTGAAAGACTCGATATGCATCTTATGGATGTTGTCACTGCTTATTTATATGGATTCTCGAGGGATTTAAGTTATATGAAAGACTCGTAGTCTTGACAGTGACATATATATGAGACTTCTCGATGGATTTAAGTTACCCGAAAATTCAGGGCCCCGAAATGAGTACTCAATCAAGTTAAACAAATCGTTTTATGGATTAAAGCAATCTGGGCGTATGTGGTATAATCGCCTAAGTGAATATTTATCGAAATAGGGGTATAAAAATGTTCAAACTTGCCCGTGCATATTTATGAAAATGTCTGGAAGTGAATTTGTTATCATTGCAGTTTATGTTGATGATATCAACATAATTGGAACTCCTGAAGAGTTATCAAATGCTGTTAATTGTTTGAAAAAGAAGTTTGAAATGAAAGATCTTGGAAAGACAAAATTTTGTCTTGGACTTCAAATTGAATATTTGAAGAATGGAATATTTGTACATCAAGAGACATATACGAAAAGGGTATTGAAAAGATTTTACATGGATCAAGCTCATCCATTGGATACACCGATGATTGTGCGATCTTTAGACGTGAATAAAGATCCATTTAGACCTCGTGAAAATGATGAGGAACTACTTGGTCCTGAAGTACCATATCTCAGTGCTATTGGAGCACTAATGTATCTTACGAGTCATACGCGATCTGATATTGCGTCCGCTGTAAATTTATTGGCGAGATATAGTTCGTCACCGACTCGTAGACATTGGAACTGGGTTAAACGAATATTTCGATACCTTCAAGGAACAACTGATATGGGTTTGTTCTATTCAAATGAATCGAAAATAAATTTAATTGGGTATGCAGATGCTGAATTTCTATCTGACTCACATAATGCTAGATCACAAACGAGTTATTTATTTACTTATGGCGGAACTGCTATTTCATGGCGGTCAGTTAAACAAAGTTTAACCGCCACGTCATCTAATCATGCGGAAATTCTAGCTATTCATGAAGCTAGTAGAGAATGTATTTGGTTGCGATCAATAATTCAGAATATACAACAAACTTGTGGGCTAGTATCTGAGAAACTACTTCCAACAATTTTATATGAAGATAATGTGGCATGTATTGCCCAATTAAAGGAAGGATATATTAAAGGGATAGAACAAAACATATTTCACCGAAATTTTTCTTTACACATGATTTGGAGAAAAATGGTGATATTGATGTACAACAAGTGCGATCAAGCAAAAATCTTGCAGATTTATTTACAAAAGCACTTCCTCCTATTATTTTTAGAAAATTGGTATATTCAATTGGAGTTCGAAGACTTCGAGATCTAAAGTGATATTATCATCAGGGGGAGTAAATACGCGTTGCACTCTTTTTCCCTTCACTGTGGTTTTTCCCATGAGGTTTTCCCAGTAAGGTTTTTAATGAGGCAACAAGAAAAGCGTATCAAGGAAATTATGTACTCTTTTTCCTTAACTAGGTTTTTATCCCACTGGGTTTTTCCTAGGAAGGTTTTAAAGAGGCATATTCCTTAATATACATCCAAGGGGAGTATTATGAAATATTAAAAATATTAAAAATAAAGATGTGGATGTATATTATTTAGAATGGTGGTTAAGTAAAATGATTGGTTGTTAAGTTAAGAATGGATGTTGAGAAAGTTAGATTTGATTATTTTATTGAGTAGAATGGTAGATGTGATTTTTGTGTGGTTGATGTAATATTTTATTTTGTGGATGTAATTTGAAAGATTTGTGTATAAATAGGTGATTTGGGATGGGTAAAAATATATTGAAAGTATTGAATAAAAGAAGTTATTTATCTCTCTAGTTATCTCTCTAATACTTATATAACCATCGTTAGTAAAATACTTAATAGTTATAATATTTTATAACAATATATATATATATATATAAATATATATATATATATAGTCGAAAAGAGAGAGAGAACGATGTGATGTAATATAAATAGCGTGGAAAAGCATTTAAAGCTTGGATAGCATATAAGGAAGAAATGTACCATTCCGTGCATGTACTTCAAACAACTAAATTACGTGTAATGTTCATCAATAATAACAAATGTACGAAAATACCCCTTATGATGTGTCGATATTGTTGTGCATTATATCTATTCTCATTTTTCATTCGATTTTATTGCATATTGAACTTTTGTATTTCGTAGCTCTTATCCACTCACTTTCCGTACGAAAGAGGGCAGTAATTCACAATCTTGGATTCTTCTTGGTGAAAAAATAAGTAAAAAAGAAATACCTATTGTTCTTATTTATTTTTTTCTAGTAGGTCTAAAAATATGATTCTTTTATTGGTTAGAAAATTCAAAGGAGATGATGCATAAGTATTGTGCTATTTTTTCTAAAAGAAGCTTCAAGCCGACGGGTTAAGACATTTAATTTGACCCAATATATATAGAATATGATTAAATTCAGAAATGAAGTGGAGTACATTTTTTGTATGGGATTGATAAGTTTTACAAGCGAAAATTATTCGATTCTAGATAGTACGGAAATAGTCTTGACTATATATATATATATATATATTATATTTTTAAATAACATATAAAATGAGATCAGATTGCTCATAATAAATGCCTGCCTGCTCTGTGAAGGTACCCATAAGGCTAAGCATGGGGATCACCTTCTTGGTTTTCTCAACGGAGTAAAAAATATATTGTAAATAGTTTATGTAATATTTTATATCTTCATTACCATCCATTTATATAAACTATGAACAAAAGCATAGCTTGATGAACCCTAAGATTACAGTACAATTCGAGGATACAGTTCCACATTTGAAACACACAACAGCAAACATCAACAGAGTTTGTCATTACAGTGACAATATGAGACAAAGGGGATAAACGAACTAAATAGGGACAAACTATAAACTTAGTTTCTTTGATCCTTCTAATTTAAAAACAGGGACGATTAGGACATACCTCGGATACTCCTCAACGTTGTTATCCCTTCGTCCTAAGAATTGTAATGCTGCCTTCTCCGCCTTCTGTGCGGATCCTAGTTTTTCCGACGACGGGTTTTCCAGAAAAGGGAGATTTTTGTAATGATCCATTAGGGTCTTGCTCGTCAGGCTTAGGACCCAGCGGAGTTAGTATTCTTCGGTTTATGTCTTTCAAAGTCATGACTCCTTGTGTAGCACACGGCTTGATGAACGTAAATGGATAGGCCACGGATGACGCTCGTTTGGGGGGTGCGTGCATGTAAGTTTTCTTACCTGGATTGTCGACGAATGAATAAGAACTAATATTCCACCAAAACTCCACGCACAATTTTTAATTTGATAACGAATAAAGATTAGTGCCGACTCGAACTGATCATGCGAGCTTTCATGCATCGTAAGCAGTGGAAAAAAAGGAAGAGACAAAAAATAGAGTTGTTAGTGATACCTCTGAGAACTACATTTTGATGAGTACGAACGGGGAGTTTTTGTTCTGGATTAGCCTTGGGTTGCGGAGGGGTGTTGCAAACCTCTGCAATGGCAAAAATGTACATATTGAATTTGTCATAATATGTCCGTGTAATAAAGAAGACAAATGTAAACCTCGAATTTAACAAAAGAACATGCTGTGTTAACCTGCAATTTCAACTTGGGCATCGGGTTGTCCAGATGCACTGCGGGAAATAAGTCGTCTTATGTAAGTTGTTTTGGTGAGCTTACGACTATTTTTAAGAAAAAATAAAAAGGGTTGAAACAAAACATACATATCTTGATTAACAAACTGCTGATCGGGATCACTAAAGCAATCTGAGATCCACACTTCTGGGTCCAAGTCGTCATTACCAGATGAAGGTGTGTCGTCTACAAAACAAAAGGGAGAAACATCACTATGGTATAATTTAAAATCATAATATCTTTTATGATTGAAGAAGTTTGTAGAGTTAAAAAACCTGCAAAACCTGCAACCCACTTTGACAAATCAGATATAGCATCTTCGAGATCATCCGATGTCTCCTGAACATGAAGAAGAAACAGATTGTAGAGAAGCCGAAAGTTGATTTTACTAAAGAACGATATCGAATGTCTAACTTAAAGAATGAAGTATGTTAGCTTAAGTTTGACGTCTAGATATATCCAAACAATTTGAGATTGCTTGGGCACTGACAAGGAATAATATTGGTGCAGCAAACAGAACAATGTTGTCCTAATGAAATGAAAAAGTGTCGACATTAAGGCAACATTCTTCTTGCAGCACCATATCAACGACTATAATACAGAAATTTGAATGAAAGGATCGTGAGTTAGCTAAGAATAAACCTCAGATCTCAAGAAAATTTCGTCGCTGAAAAGAGAAGCATCCATGGTTTCAGTCTCAAAGTGAAGCATACGACGCCTTTTGACCTGGGACAACGGCTCGCTGCAATGCTCCAAATCCTTTGAGCTAACTTCTGCATTTCGATGAATGCACGTGAGTTACAATTCATACCAGATAGATGTGGTTTTAGCTGTATAGACTCATTCTATATGACACTTGAAATGCATACACCATTTTGAACATTGCCTTAGCACATACATATTGAGCATACCATTGGCTTAGGGATCACATGTCTCAATCGTGAACCATACCACTTTAAACATTGCATTGGCACATCGATTTTGGTGAAGCAACATGTACATGTAGAAATTTTTGTTTACCTTACCTTCATAGTTCATACAACCATAAGCGATGGAAATTTGTATCAACCAGAAAGAAGCTATATACTCATGTCTATACGTATACATCTGCCATGTCATTGCAAGGAAGGTAAATGCTTCAACATGTAAAACAGCAAAAGTAAACAGAAGTTGAGACCACATAGAGATAGTGCGGAAAAATAAAAAGTAGTAAAGAGGGTGAACTACCACCATTGTTCGTTGCCTGATAAGCCAAGTTCCCGCAAGCCCTGATCGGTGTAGTTGTATCATCAAACTCAAAAGATTGATGGCCTCCATTTTTGCTTCCTCCTTTTAAAATACCATTGGACATTTCTAAGGACCATTTCAAGGGAAGGAAGATTAATAACAAATGAGATACAATTCAAGCAAACATATCATTACAAGAAGAATGAAACTTGCGAGAAAACAAGCTCACCCGTCTTGGAATTGCCTCCAATGCTATAATCCTGATCTTGCCAATCCCAGACGTTGCTGTTATCAGTCGAAAAATAACTCATTACATCAACGTGCTTATAGTAATAACATGCTACACAAAATTAGTCAAAAGAAAATAGCCTTAATGTGGATCATTCAGCAGATTAAGTATACTATTTGACCAAAAACATGAAGGTAAACCAATACAAAATGAACAAAATTCGCAAATAGTCATGCCATCACCCTCAGATCAATACAGTAGTAAGCTCATACCCTGCAACACAGAACTCAAGAACTAAAATCAACAAAAATCATAAAAACATATTTAACCAAGCAAAATCCTACACCAAATACTAGTTTATAGACAAACAAGACAACAAAACAAAAAACAAAACCCGAAAACTTTGTTCAATGAAGCTATAAACACAGAAAGGACAAATCAAACCTACTTGTCATCGTTGGTACTCATCGTCTTCCTCCGAGCCGCCGAAAAACTAACAGTAGAAAGCTCGACCTTCAGATCACATAAAAATGTAGCCGTTGTATCGTAGATTAGTAATCGAATCTGCGCCTCACTACGAGATATTAATTACACATAGCAAAGCAGAGCACAGTCTCAGAGAACCCATCTATTCATAACTTTTTATACAGCTCTGAACAAAGGAATATAATAAATTAATTAAAAAAAGAAAAAAAAAAAGACATTTTCTCTAAAAATCTGGAAGTAGTTGAATTAGTGGGGTGGTAGTGGAGTGGACACTCCTCGTTGACCGGTTCTTGACCGTATTCCGGTTCACAAAACCGGTTTTTGAATTATTGTATTTATTGGTGACTCGGTTATTGCAAACGAGCGGTTTATTGTATGAAATAATGTCGATTATTGTATATATCTTTTTGGTGGATGAATGTATTGAATGTGAGATTTTTTAGTCAGAAAAATATAAAGACGTGACCAAATTCAAAGAAAAGAATCTAAATTATTAATTCATAATAACCTTAAGATGGTAAAGATTCATGAACCCATATATATGTTTATTATGCTAATAATTATTGGGATTCGATTATTTGTTTGGACTTCGTCTTCAACAACGACGATAATATCGTAGTTCGTTCCGATACCGATAATATATTCATACCTAACATAACAACCTAAATCATTATAACCTTTTATGGCATTTTAACCACGTGATATTTTTCTCTGTACAACACTATTCCATTTATTTATTTATTGGACCGCAACTTTTTGAAAGTTCATTAAAATTTTGGATAATATATATCATACACACACATATATATATATATATATATATATATATAATCTCATCGCTCACTAAAACTCGTTTTTCTATAGCCGAGTGGATCATGTCATAAAAAATATATACAAGCTTCATTAAAAACGTACTTACTTATTATATAATATAATCGATCATGTCATAAATAATATATACAAGTTTCATAAAAACGTACTTACTTATTATATAATATAATAAACTTTACTCAAAAAAAAAAGTTTCATAAAAACAATCGATGTATGTGCTAATATATAAATATATATAAGATTTAATTTTTTAAATTATATTTAATATATATAAAATTATAATTTATTTTTAATGATTTATTATTTTAAAAAATTATTTATGAGGATGTAATTGAAATAAATAATAAAATATAGGATTAAATTATAGATTTACATTCAAATTGATACACCAAAACTGACAGTTTTTAAGAGGTGCTCTCTTTTAATAAAATATATATACTAGTATTTTATTGCACACTCGTTGCGTGTGATTAAAATAATATAAGTCTATAATATTAGTTTATATTTGAGATATTTATAATTTATAATATATAATAAATGAAAGAATATTTAAATTTTTTTGTAAGGGTATAATTATAATAAATAAAAAAATGAGAAGTACAATAGTAATTATCCATGTTAAATGAAAGAATATTAAATTTTTTTTTAGGGGTATAATTATCAAAAATAAAAAATTGATGTACAATAGTAATTACCCATGTTAAATAAATTATAAAAAGAATGAGTGAATTGTAATAAATTTTACAAACCAATTGATAGTTTTTATCCAACCCTCATAATTAATATATAGTATAGATATAGAATAAAAATAGATGTATCCATTTGAGTCTTTATTGAATCAATAAAAAAATTAGCAAACATTAATCCAAGGCTAATTGGAGTCATTAATCTTTACAAATGAGAAAAGGACACATTGTCGCCTACAAATTTTGTCTTTTTTATTAGTTTCTTATGTTTGGACAAACCTTTTAAAATAAAATAAGCTCAACTGATAATGAACTTCAAACACTTAATAAAAAAATCATTTTAGTTTTACATATTATACTATATTTGGTTTATTTTGTTCAATTGCAGTTAGTCAACTACAACAGTATTGATGATTATAAATATAGCAAAACATGGAATCTGTTCTTAACAAGTCTTCGAGAGTGAATACAATTTTCAATTTATGGATCAGATCTTAATCAGTGTATAAATAATTGCTTAATCCATAAATCAAAGAACATATTTTTTGTCGCTTTATTTTATTCTAATCATACTTTAAAAAAAGAAGATATATTCTTACTTTAATTTATAATATAGTTGATGAGACTAAATGGCTAGGCTACGCATTGATAGACATTATGATTCTTACAAATAGA
The DNA here is from genome assembly GCA_028392965.1 of Lindernia subracemosa. NCBI lineage: Eukaryota > Viridiplantae > Streptophyta > Magnoliopsida > Lamiales > Linderniaceae > Vandellia > Vandellia subracemosa. The sequence continues at coordinate 1,059,442 of JAQPCC010000046.1, forward strand.
TGTTATCTTTTTTCCATATATACTATACTACGGAAAGTTGAGAAAGTAGTTATCCCATCCCACGTTATTCTAGTCCTCAAATTTAGTCTGAGTTGAATATATCATTGTTTTAAATAGCATAAAATAGCGCGTTTCGTAGCGCGCTATAGCGCATTTTACCTGAAAAATGCATCAAATATAGCGTTTTGTCCTCAATAGCGTGGGTATTTTGAGCAATAACGTAAATTTCGTGTTAAATTGCATAAATAGCACGCTGAATTGCTCATATAGCGCAATTTTTCTTTTTTGAGAAAAAAAGTTTATGAATTTTTTATTTGGTAAAAATAATCTACTACTACGGGTGAAAATTCACACGTTAGTAGTATTGCCGATGATAGTAAAATACAAGTGGATGATACCGATTTTTAGATTTTGAGTCTATGATTTGGATATATTCTTTGAGTTCTTTGTGACAAATTGTCACTAACAATTAACATCCGAATGTTATTTCATATATTTGATGTACTTTCTTGATTGAATATTATTTCAAATTGATTTTTTTGCTTCCGTTGTTATATATTATCTTTTTTGGCATTAAAAGTGTCTTGCTCGAAAAACTCACGCAATACGCTACGCTATTTACACTACGCAATATCGAAACTAAAATGCGACGCATTGCGCAATAAAATCACATCTTTTGCAATCGGATTTGATTTTGTATTTTTAAAATCGCAAAAAACCGCATTCAACCGTATTTAATTATATAATAATTATACTATGTTTTATTAAATATGTCACAAAAATGGATATCAGTCGTAACTCGTAATAGTTGGGAAGACCATAATCGTCAATGTAATAATACAAATTGGAAACGTCCAAATAGATGAAAATACTAGTAGTGATTCATAGTATTAATATGTTTTTCGTTCTTGATAGAAGGAACGCGATCTTATCCGCGTTAACTTTTTATTATTCGTTACTATTTTTTTATTATTATTATGATGTTTTTCTATATAAAATTTAATTTTTGTAAACAAGTTTATTAAGAATATTAACTTTTTTTATTCTATAAAATTTAACTTTTGACACTATCGATACTTAAGAATGTTAGGAATATTTTATTGTGTTCAATTAATTATAATTATCTTTGTTGTGTATTTATAAAGATTATCATTATAACAGGCTTAGTGTAATTGGGCTTTGTTAGAGGCCCAAGTATTATATACCAACTTGTGGTATAAATACCAAAATCCTAACACATAATAAAGTGTGTTTTGTGTGAAAATCTTCTAGAGAGAGAATTTTAGAGAGAGAACCCCCCAACTTCTCAAGAACACACACATACCACGTTCGAGTTTAATTCTTCCCATCATAAACATGGTTTAATCGTCCCTAGTTAGATTGTTAGGATAGAAAGGGCTACCAACAAGTGGTATCAGAGCCAAACGCGTTCGGATTTGAGCGATCATTCTGAACATTTTTGGGATTTTTCATATGTTTGAGTTCGAAAACTTTTGCTTTTGTTCTTGAGATTTTGAGTCTATTTAATTGATTTTGCTTGCTCAAGACCAATATAGGTTGTTTTCGAGTTATTTGAAGTGTTTACCCAACATTTTTCAGTTGATTTGAGTGAGATTTAGGTAGAAAATCGCATAGAAAACTCGTCATTTTTTCTCCAGATTTGATATTCGGGTAGATGAATGCAACAGTACCTTGAAATTCGGATAGTTTTCACCCGAATTTTACCCGAATTTCTTAAACTCGGCGAATTTTAATTCTACCCGAAATTGTACCCGAAATTCCTGTTTTCGGCGAAAATCTCTGTCTGAGAACACCCGAATTTTAAGGTTTAGGGGCAAATTTTTTAATTCTACCCGAATTTCTTTCTCGGCGAAAATTAGTACTTATCCGATTTCCATCACCCGAATTTTCGCTTAAAATTCTCGGCGATTTTCTAGTTTTCGGGCAGACCCGAATTCGGGCATACGTACCCGAATTTGCTCACTCTCGGCGATTGTCTGATTTTCGGACTGAATTATCCGAATTCGGGCAAATCATCCGAATCAAGTTACCCGAATTTCTACATACCCGAAAATTCTTAGTACCCGAATTTTCAATCATACTTCTTAAGATTTTCGGGCAAAGTCTTCACCCGAGATTTCACTGTTCTCATTCGAAAATAGTGACTTCAAATTCGCTTACTCACTCTTCAAAAATTACACTTAAACATTTTCGATCACCCAAAATTTTTCGGCCCCCCTCGAAAAAGGCTTTAAAAAAAAGTCTTTTGGAGGAAAATTTTTTATACATCATTTGATAGAGAAAAATTTTCTGAGTCCAATAGGCATAGTCTATTTTACACTTTTTCGAAAATTTTCAAAATAAATTTTCCGGGCCCAAAATTTTCGGTATAGAAAACTTTTTTCGTCAGTTTTTGAAGGCAAATCCACTATACGCGTCAACGATCACGTATCCAACAATCAACTTAGGTCGTAATTGGCACATTATAGAAAAAGTTTTGGTAATTTTCCCGAAGTTTTCGAAATCATTCTAAAATTTTTAGGTACACCAAAAATTTTCGACACTTATTATCTTCGATACTGCACTATACTTTTTGATAAAACCAAAATTTTTCGGAACTGAATTTCCAAAAGCCAAAATTTTAATTTTTAAATTAAAAAAAAATGGATGCTCAAGCTAGAAAAATTGAGGAATTAGAAGCAAGATTTGCTAATAATTACTCTGTGTTGATTAAGCAACAGGAAGATCTAGCTTTCGCTAATGAAGATTTGGCTAACGCAAGGTCAAAGGTCATTAGCTTAGAAACTAAGTTAGATACTAGTGAAAAGAATGTCTGCGATATGACTAAAAGATTACGTTCTTGCGAAGATGAGCGAAATCGTGTCTCAACTAAATATGAGATAATCTTAGAGGAACATCGTATGCTTTACTCTAAGATTGAACTTTTAGAGAACGCTGTTGCAAAAAGAAGTCAAGCAGATAAAAATTCATCTTCTAACTTAGTGTCTTTAGGGGAAAATAATTTACATTCTAATAAACCTACTTCTTGTTGGGAAATTCCTGAGGTTGCTAGTAAAATTGCAGAATTGAACACAACCTTGAAATCAGAAAGAGTAGGTTTCCGAGTGGAAAAGAAAAAGCTTTTAGAGGAGATTTTATATCTCAAAAATTCCCAATCTTTACCTGTTTCCAATGATCTTTCAAAAGATGCATCTTCCTCGAAACAGGTGAAGGAAACAAAGAAAAGCATCCTTGTTTCTAAAACTGAGAAAGTTTTTACTAATAATTCTAAGTCAACTTTGACTGGCGCAGAAACGAAAAGTAAGAGCAATGCGCGTAAAAATGCTAAGGAACAAAAGAATATTAGGAAGGAGAAAGGAAAATCGACATTATTTTCAAAAATCAAAAGAATTTCAAAAGCAAGCCACCTTGTACTTTCAAAGTAAGAAACACACACTTTCACATACACTCAAGGTGTAGCTCGAGTTTTAGGTTTAATCCTTTCTTTTGATCCTTGTTTGGTATCAAGAGGACCAACAAGTGGTATCAAGGTCGAGGTCGAACATGTTCAAGATTTTCCCTCCCCTATTCCTCTTCAAAGGAAAGCGTGTAAAGAAGAAGTTCCAAGCTTAAGCAAGCGAACTTCCACGCTTATTCTCCATCATTATAGAGTGAATGATGTGAATTCTTGTAGGCAATACGACTCATCATCTGATGACGCATATAGTGCGATAAGCTCGTATTCATACTTAAAATACCCGGTCCAGATTAAGTCTGAAAGACACCTTCTGCGACTGGCTAGGGAGAAAATCTTCAGATCTTCTAAACCTAGACACACATTCACCGGCGCTGAATTGTCATTTCCCTCTAAGGTTCACCAAACTTGGATTCCTAAATCAGAAATCAAATTAAATTTTCCTTTAAAGGATGATTTAGGATGTATATCTGAACCAAATGTGCTTAACTTGTTTTCTGCTAATATGGGAGGACCCATCCAAAAATGGGTACCAAAGTCCCGATATTGTTTTGCAGGAGCCCAATCACGTGTGGTAATTCGACGATGGTTGCTCCACACGCGTGATTGGTATAAGACGAGAGCAACCACAACAATCCCAGCATGGTTGGTATTCCGGAAGTTGCTCCACAACCATGACTGGTATGCAGCATGAGCGACTTCAAACATCCCTCATGTATGTCAATTTGACGTAGTGACTCCACATACTTGATAAAGGGAAATGACGTGAGCAACTACGACTATATGTGGTACATTCTATCTTTTGAACTGAATTGCATAATACCACATTCATACATATTTTTAAAGTAGGTAAATTCTATATATGCATTCCATAGTAAATTTTGGCATGCATATAGAGCTGAAAAGACAATATACCTACTTTGAAAACAATAGGGTACAATATAGCTATGCATGCTTCAAAAAGACTTTTAGTTTCAAATTTTTGCATGCATGCATACTTGAGCCGAAATGCGAAATACTCTATTTTATAGGTACATTTTCATTATGCATACAATTTTAAAAATTTCGAGCTTAAACTTTCAAGTATGCATATAAGCAGAATCGCAAAAAATTACCTATTTTCTGTAAGAGCGACAAAGGTAGAAAACGTACATTTTAATATGCTTAGTTTAAAGAGAATTACTTCTTTAAGTATGCATCTGAACTGAAAGGAAAAATACGTTATTTTCATCACGCTCATTTTTTTGGGAGAAAATCTACATTTTAAACGTGCATGCATTAAGGGGGAGTATCACTCCATATTTTCGAGGGGAGTACATTTTAAAGGGGAGAAAAACTCTTAGAGTGGTGCACGATTTGAGGGGGAGGAACAAAAAAAAAAAAAATAAATAAAATATATATATATATATAGATATATAGCTATATAATATAATATAATATAATATAATATAATATAATATATAGTATATTATTCTATTATTAATACAATAAATATATATATATATATATGTATTTATAAAAAACAAATAATAATAAAAAAAAAAATCCTCTCATCATCAAGCTATTCCACCTCCCAAGACGGACTTCAACAAAAAACTCAACCCTTAAGAGTTCAAGAATCCTCAAAAGGCAAGGTGACTTCATTGTGCTCATATAACGATGCACTCTACCGACCTGCTCCAACTTGCTGATCAAGCAGCACTCATCACCATTGACGGATGCATGAATTCTAGTTCCTATGGTTCAGTCAGGCCAAACTGAACCTATCCCCGTAACGCAACCGAGTGATAGTGACGATTCATGCGCTTAAAAGACACCCCTATTTGGCGGTTCTTGACAAGACCACAGAGCCGATGATACAAAAATCCCTTACCTCACACAACATTCGGACCATCCCACATAGGTGCATGTGCTGATTTTTATCAGCTCCCGGGTAGAAGTCGCCCCATTTGGTCCAATGGCGCATGCACAACCGAGTCTTACCCACTCATCGATCTCCCAATAGACCGATGTTTCATTAAATCACGGGGAGCCATGTAAGCTATCACCGCTTCACTTGGAAGCGGGAGATATTGAACTAAGTGGTAGTCAGCCCCACACCACTGAACTTTCTTGAACACATCGAGTCTAGGTGTCCTCACTATCTAAATGTTTTATAATTTTCTAGGACACATACACCTTTTTCTAATCTGGACTTCATGACCAGATCAGAACTTCCATAGACACATCTCCTGTAGATGTGATTCCAGGATTGGAAGGAAGTCATGCCGTTGCAACATCAATACAACAACGGAATCAGGCCATCGTCTCGAGCTAGTCTCTAGAACGATGTAAACGGGACGCCTATGTGGCCCCGGTTCTTCAAGCCCTGTCCTCATAGGCCACGTCTCGAAGTTTGTCTCTGAAATCGTGTCGACGGATTGCCTTAGTGGCTCTGTCTGGTTATTACCATCACCGACCTGTCGTTTGTATCCTTCTAATCTTCCTATACAAGCATGCCGATCTCGTTAACTCGAATCGCCATGAGGGGGAGAAGGGGACACGCATAAACAAACAGGTCGTACCACCCACCAATTTCCGCCGAGCGTACCATTCTGAAGCCGGGCTCTCCTGCACTTGAATGAAACATTCCAAAGGAGCCTCGACACATTTTACAACACCCCACGTGTATCTTCTTCCGGAGCCAGACAAGCTTCCTCGAGGCCGAACCAGACAACTTCCTTCGAAGAAGACGAATCCGGCGCCGAGAAGAAGAAGATTAAAGGAGACTTGACGAATTCAAACTACGAAGAAAGACCAGGACAAGATGCGAACAAAGTGCAAGATCCGCGACATCATCAAATTCAATATCAGGGCGTGGATCACTATCTACATTCGGTCTACAGAATATAGCGTCAAGTCAAGAGAGTCCTAGCCGAAGAGCACTCAAAGCCTCCGCAAGAAGAGGAGATAGCCCTTGTAGGGGGAGAGTGTTAGGACTCAAGATTTTAACGGGAAGTCTTTGTGACCCCGGTTTCTTATACGACGGATTGCCTTTGTGGCTCCGTCGGGTAATTACCGAACATGAGCTCCTACAAGCCTACCAATGCCATTTCCTTGTCCCGACGGCGTGATCAACATGCCAAATCATCAAGCGTCGTCAAATCAAGCAAGCACCGCCGACTTTCAAAGACTGAAGTTGTCGCCTCGTGTATGTCTCTCCAAACTTCAAAGAGAACTTCCCAATACCAACACAAGGTTGACCAAAAAGTAGGGGAAGTTGCGTCATTATCGAAAGGAGAGATCGAACACAAAAAGAAGAAAATTCTTCAAGATCCGGCAAGCAACTTCAAACATCTTCCGGCATTTACGAATCGAGCTTCAAAAGAAGATTAAGAAGATCTAGTGCCGAGAAGCGAAGATCAAGACACGGTGAGCTTGAAGATCTCCAAAAGAAGAGGTCAAAAGACAAGACAAGGAGGAAATTCCTTTAGGACTCAGGCAAATGCACTAAAGCCCCACAAAGATAATCCATGCCGAATTGAAGATTGAACACAAAGGGGGAGATTGTTAGGAATATTTTATTGTGTTCAATTAATTATAATTATCTTTGTTGTGTATTTATAAAGATTATCATTATAAGAGGCTTAGTGTAATTGAGCTTTGTTAGGGGCCCAAATATTATATACCAACTTGTGGTATAAATACCAAAACCCTAACACATAATAAAGTGTGTTTTGTGTGAAAATCTTCTAGAGAGAGAATTTTAGAGAGAGAACCCCCCAACTTCTCAAGAACACACACACCCCACGTTCGAGTTTAATTCTTCCCATCATAAACGTGGTTTAATCGTCCCTAGTTAGATTGTTAGGATAGAAAGGGCTACCAACAAAGAATATTAACTATACTAGTACTGATTTTTCGTTATGATAAAAAATATGTAAAACCCCGCAAAAATATCCCTAACCCAACTCAATCCAAGCAAACCAGTGTACCGGGTTAAAATTTTTATGATCGGATTTGAGGTATATCATTAAAAATCGCAATACACCAAGTCAGGTTAAAATTTGAATAAAAATTGACCTAATTGCACGGTAAACCGTAATCACGCTTACTTATTGTTATAGTGTGCCTCTTTTTAATGTCGGGTTTTTATTTTTTGAGTGGAAAGTTAAAAATCAAACATGATTAAGATACTATAAATGGGCTTAACGTGAACATAAAGCAAATTGAAAATATCTAAACAAATGAGAAAATCCAATAATATCGCATTTACTATTTAAAATTTAAAATATCTAAAATATAGAAGAAAAAAAAAAAGGTCCGTTGTGGAGAGATGAACGTAACGACAGAAGGGGTGGGAGAGGGAGCGAAGAGTGAAGATGTGATGAAGACGCCGGAGAAGAGTAAGAGTGTCCTGACGGCTGCTTCTGCGAACAAATTTGAGGTGTGATTTGGGTTATCGCTCGAGCGTAAAGTTTGATCTTTTCTTGTTTTTGGTCGAATTCTTTCGTGATGGGTTGTCCTAATGACTTTGTCAATTGATATTTCTTTTGTTGGGATTTAGTGGGTGGTTAAGAATTGCGAATATGTGATTTAATTTGCATGCGTGTTCGAAAGAAGAAAAATTATTTTGTGCTGCTAACTGTGTTTCTTGAGGAGCCAGATTTTATTGTAATTGACGGCAAACCATTTTCAGCGCTGCATATTTTAGAAATTATCATCGAAAGATTCTCGTTTATCAAACTTATTTTGTTCTTGATTCTTATCTTGCATCTATGGGTTGAAGCGAAATATTCGGGCGAGTTTTGTCGTATTTGATTCTTGGCTTTAAATTATATATGGTTTTCATCGAGTTTTGTTGCTGTGGTTGATACATTGTTGTCTAAAAGTGATGTCTTTTTTTGCTTTTTCTATGGATGAAGGACTCCCCCGTCTTCAGCTTTCTATGCAATCTTTCCCCCATAAAGCCCATCAAGTCCAGGCATATATATCAGTCGATCACTCCTCTTCATTTCTCTTTGCTTTCGATGTTCTCTTCGGATGAATCTACATCTCCTCAAAGGTAATGGTATCCTTTCGCCTGAATGTTTTATGTCATGTTCTTGCACGACGACGTTCATTCGTCTTACAGATATGTGTTCGCTTATTTCCAGGCATGAGTTTCCTTCTGTTGAAGAAAGTAAAGATGGTGGAGATGAGATGATTGCAGACGCTAGTGAGGAACTGGACGGTGAAAATCTTCATCCAAGGATGCCTGACGGTGATATGGCTGCTGACCCATCCATTGTTGAGTCGGCAAAATACAGCCCAATTCGTTCTTTGAACGATTCGATGGCACTTGCTCCATTACAACGGATATCTCATGGAAGTGAGGCGAACATGGACAGTGCATACCACGATGATCGAGACGAAGAAGTCCCCCAATGCGATTGGGACAGTTTAAGCGATACATCGGATCTGTTTCCATTTCAATCGCCAAATAGCATTGATTCTCGCAAGAAATCTGAAGCGGCCTTCTATGCGAGTCTCGAAAAGGATATGATTCAGATGCAATCTCAATGTGTTGAGCAGCAAGTTGAAAGCAATGAATGTTACACTGGTCCTTCGACGAACAATCCAGTAGAAAAGATGGACAATGAGGTAAAAAAAAAAAATCAGTTCAAGTTTATTCTTAATTACATGCAGTTGTCCCGTGTCTTAACGAATCAAGCAATCCACTTTGCATTCTCTGCTTTATGCAGCATTTGCCTGGCTTTTACCGTGGTCCCAGAAGACGATGCCTCGTGTTTGAGACGAACAGAACACTCGCGAAGCATTCGAACGAGGAGATGGATTCAAAAGCTGAATCTTCTGCGTTGTCACAATCTCAAGGCAGTGGTGGTAGTTCCATCAACGAACCTCGACTAGTTTTGATGGATCAAGGAAATGAACCACCGCGAAGTGTGTTTCCTGGCATTGGCTTGCATTTGAATGCTATTGCGGCAAAATCTAACGACTATAAAATCGTCGATCAAGATTCTTCAGCTTCCGGAAGGTTATTGATCGGGCCAAATTTGTCTGTCAACTTTCGAACTTTAGAAAGAGACAGTGCCGAAAATGGTGTAGTTACCACTGAAGATGCTCAGCAAGCACCTGGATATCTGGCAAAGGAAGAGGCCAATTCTCATAGTCCAAAGAAGAAAAGGTCCTTCAACTTTACTTTCTGCTATGATTTTTATTTTTTTTTTATTTTTTTGCTTACGGTATAAATCGGTTTGAATCTTACAATTGATTTGGTTGTATAGGCGCCGTGAACAAGCTGGAGAGGTTGTGGCATATAAGAGATGCAACTGCAAGAAGTCAAAGTGCCTTAAACTGTGAGCTTTCTACTTTCTCCAAGTTGAATCTCTTCACTATCTGATGTGATTGATATTCATGTGATTTTTCTATATATCCCATCTGCATTATGTTACATTTCGATTGTTTAACTTGTTTTTTTTTTTTCTAATTCGATAAATATATATAGTTACTGCGAGTGCTTTGCTGCTGGCATATACTGTGTTGAACCATGTGCATGCATAGATTGCTTCAACAAGCCCATCCATGAAGACAATGTCCTTGCAGCCCGCAAGAAAATCGAATCTAGAAACCCGCTTGCTTTCGCCCCGAAAGTGATTCGAGAATCCAACCCGTTATCAGAAATCGCGGTTAGAAAATAGATCTATAAATACATCTTCACTTGCAGTTTTCAATATTAGTCATTTGCAGAATTGAAATCCTTTGTATTCATTTTCTTACAGGACGACTTTGCTGGAACTCCCGCTTCTGCAAGACACAAAAGAGGATGCAACTGTAAGAAATCAAGCTGCCTCAAGAAATACTGCGAATGTTATCAGGTTTTTTTTTTTTTTCCTTCGTTCTTTACATTTAAGTATATATTCATCTTCGGATCACCGTCAGCTGATTATAAATTATCTGGTTATAAAGGCTGGCGTCGGTTGCTCCATTAACTGCCGGTGCGAAGGTTGTAAGAATTCCTTCGGCAGAAAAGATGGCCATGGTGTGGAACTTGAACTCGAAGAAGAAGAAGAAGAAGAAGATGAAAAACACATGGATTCTGAAATACCACCAACTCATCATCCTGGACGGCAATCTATTATTCCACAACCATTTTCATCAAAGGAGAATGAGCCTCCAAGATCTTCTTCGTCTATGGTCCCATCGACGATGTGTTCGTCAGCTTCAGCTTTATCGTCTGCTGCTTATAACTCCTATTATACTACCAATAATAATGCAGGCTGCTACTTCCAACTGCCACCACCACCAAAGTTCAGTAAGCATTTCAACGCCATAGGAAAAGCAGCCGATGAGATCCCAGATATCCTTCTGGAGAATTCGTCGATCCGCGTGTTTAAATCTCCTTCTCCTAACGGAAAAAGGGTTTCGCCGCCTCACATTGGCGGCGTGCCTCGGGGTGGTTTGAGGAGTAGCCGGAAATTGACTCTTGAGCCTTCTATCCCGTCGTTTCCTTCTCTTACACCGAACCAGCAGTGATTTTTTGTTCTGGTCTGATGATGATGATGATGATGGAGGTTTATCTTTGTTAGGGGTAGGGTAGTATTTTCTTGGTATTTACTTTCGTGGTAGTTATTCAAATATTTGGACCGTTAGGTTAGGTACATTCTTTTCTTCCTTCCTTTATTTATTTCTTTATTTTGCAGTGATCATATTTCTTTTTTCCTGTTTCATGAATAGAGAGTTTTGTGCTCTACATAAATATATATTTTGGGATAAAATTCAAAATGGTTCCTAATATTTATCATGTTGTCCAATTTAGTCCTCGATGTTTCGCGTGAACCAATTTAGTTCTCGATGTTGTCGATTTTGGACCAGTTTGGTCCTTCCGTCACGATAAACGTCAATTTTAACGGAAATTTTACACGTGACTCACAATAAATTTCTCCTTCAAAATTCAAATATCAGTTGTAGATCGTCTGCTTCATCACGCTTTATTAACAATAGAATAAAACAGTATGAATCCTCAAATTCTGCAAATATTCCAAAATTCGATTCAGACATTGACGTTAATCATGACAGAAGGATCAAACGTGCGAAATTCCTGCTAAAATGGACGTTAATTGTGACGGAATGACCAAATTGGTCCAAAATCGACAACATCGGGACTAAATTGATTCACATGATAAACATCAAAGACAATTTTGGATTTTCTCCCTATATATTTTCTACATATGTATGTAATAATGTTGGTTGAAGAGTCAGACCGGGCCATCCAAGGGCTTTGGCCTATAATTCAGCCCATACGAAATAATATTATTTAGATTCTTCGACGTATTCATGAATACACATATTAGAAGGATTAGTTTCGTTAAAAGTAGGAGTAATATAGAGACTTAGGGTGACGTTATCTTCAGATACCTTCTATTTGACAAAAAAAGATGAAAAAAAAAACAAGTAACATGCTATTACTAGGAAATAAAAACAAAATTGGGATCTTAATATTGTGCAATTAGGTCCCATTATATAAAAAAAAATTTGCTTTTGATCTTTAATTTGTCTTTTTATTGGCTTCCTTCGGACATACAAGACAAGTTGTCTTTATATCTCGTGCAAGAGTCCAAATTGTACAAAGGCCCCATATGAAGTTGTCTTCTGATCCCATCCATTAATATTTGTTCCTTCAATAATATTATTATTGGTAGGAGAAAATTAAATGATACAAAAAAAAAGTGTGTTACACTACGTCGGTGGGGTGAATATCAACATCAGTGACAGCAAGATTTGCTTTAGGATGAAGATGAAATCAAAATGGCTAAAAAGATATATAAATATGTATGTCTTAACTCTTCATCAAATCGGCAAGTGATGTAACACACAAATTAACTATTTTTTTAAACATTCCATGAATGCACCTTTAATGTTCTTTATTAACGCTATAAAGTAGCTTACACCCAAAGAAATCAAACCAATATAAAATTCAATCAATCAATTAATAATTAAACATAAACCACATCCAATGAGGGCCTACGTAGCCATTTACAAAGTGCCTCCTTCCATGTGCAAAATTGGTCCTTTCTGCGTTTTATTACATTTAGACTACATAGGTTGTATTATGCAATTTCTACTAAATCTTCTATGCAAAGTTTCTTTTTTCTTTTTTTTCATGGAGGCAAATTATTGAGAGGGATGTATAGTGGCGGGGGCGGCAGCCCATGTTGTATTGTTCTTGTTTGTATGCTTCTTTAATACATTTTATTTTCCCTAACAAAAAGTGTCTCACCACCGATTAATTTATTTAGTTTGTATGTATATATATTCATTTAGGCCCCTTGTATTATGTCCATGATTGTTTGTTAAAGAATACAATAATGTCACTTTGAATTGTCTTGTTTCTATCTACAAGTATCTTTCTCTACTTACAAATTGCATGGCATTAGTCAATGAATACCTTACCTACCTTCCACATGTTGTATCACATATATATTCTATAGTTTCATTTCAACTATTGATTAAAACCCTTGTCGTAATTGCGAGCACATGTAATGACGACTAGGGCCCCGTGGCTAAAAGACTTACTTAATATGAAACCAGCCACGCAATATAACTCATATATAGTGAAAATTTAATGTGCCATTAATTACGATCATTTATTGATATCTTTTGACATTTTTCATCAACTTTCGGTGAGCATGGAATAACATAGAATTTAGAAAAAGAAGTCTTAAGAAACAATGAAGATCAAATTTGTACATCCATCGCTAGTTATTCTTTACATTCGCAGGTTGTTCTTTCTCAATGGAATTGTGGAACATTCCTTTTCGAAGTTTTGTGTATATACTGTTGGAATTTGGTTTAATAAGTTGGTTCAAAACTTTGACCAAAATTTCAGTAATATCTGTATAGCAAATATGGATATAAACTAGATCTTTGTGATCTTTGTTATGAGAGGATGAAAACGGTATATTACACTCATTAAACCGATTAAGGGTGAATGAGAAATTAATTACCGTAAAATAGGTTGTAAATGTTTAATTTATAATTAATTTTTTAATTTTATAAATTAATTAATTAATTATTTATTATTATTTTTTGAAAGGGTTTAAAAAGAAAAGGTAAAAGACATGACTTTGGGCATAATTACATTTTAGTCCCAAAGTTTGAAAAGTTTACTTTTTGACCCTTTAACTTTTGAAAGGTCATATCTTTTGACCCAAAAAACCTTTCCAAAAGTTGTTTCTTTTCATAAACAACTCTACAGATCCTATATAAGTTCATATTCATTCATTCAGCATCCAAGCATTTAGTGTGGTTAAAGCATAATCATTCTAGTTATTAAGAAGTGCAAGAAAATCCCGAGTCTTGAGTAGATTCGCCGATAGTTTTGTTTCGTGGTGCATCAATACAAAATTCTGAAGTCGTTGTATCTTCGGGACGAATTGCAATAACCCGAGGCACTGAAATACGGGGCAATAACGTCTTACGGACAGCGTACGTAGTACGTGCCTCGACTTCACTCTAACGAAATTTTATTCGAGTTTCTGCAGCCACCGACCAGACAACATACACCGGAACCAACAATCGTAAGACGTTATTCTGTCTGATCGATGGCCAATATTCCAGTTGCACTACCGCTGCCCACCGGCTCCAGCCATGCCAAAAGACCGGCGAAATTCAACGGAACCGAGTTCAAAAGGTGGCAACAGAAGATGCTGTTTTACCTGACGACTTTGAATCTGGTTCGATTCCTGAAGGAGCTTCCGCCAAAGGTGACGAAACCCGCTGCTAACGTCGGAAATGCCGACGATGGGGACGATGCACCCGAAGTAAACGAGCAGTACGAGCAGGAAAAAGTTGTACTGGACGATGGAAGCATAACGACTTCATGTGTCGTAACTACATTCTGAACGCCATCGACGACTCCCTATACAACGTCTATGCAGTGGCTACGACTGCGAAAGAGTTGTGGGACTCGTTGGACAAAAAGTACAAGACCGATGATGCCGGACTGAAGAAATTCATAGTCGGTCGGTTCTTGGACTACAAAATGACGGACTCCAAACCAGGTTTGGATCAAGTCCGTGATCTGCAGCTGATCATCCACGATATACACGCGGAGAATATGCAGATCAACGAATCCTTCCAGGTAGTTGCTATAATAGAGAAGCTACCGCCTCTGTGGAAGGACTTCAAGAACTACCTCAAGCACAAGCGAAAGGAAATGGGGCTTGAGGACCTGATTGTGAGGCTTCGGATCGAGGAAGATAACCGGAGAATCGAGGCCAAGAACAAGAGGGGCAACATGGAGGCACGACGAACTTGGCCGAGTCAGGCACGGGCAAGAAACGCAAGCGGGCGAATACGTCACAGAACCAGCAGAAGCCGAACTCTAACAAGATAAGATGCAACTGCTACAATTGTGACAAACCCGGACACATGGCGAAAGACTGCCGACAGAAGAAAAGGATCAAAAGGAACCAGACCCACTTGTCCGAGGCAAAGCTGGCATCAGATCTGTCGGAGATAGACCTGGCCGCAGTCGTATATGAAGCCAATGTGGTGGAAAACCCAAGGTCTTGGTACATCGACACCGGAGCGACGCGTCATATCTGCTCCGATAAATATATGTTCTCCGACTACATCCCGATCTCCGGAAGAACGCTATACATGGGGAACGCGGCAACTTCACCAATTATAGGATTGGGAAGAGTGATCCTCAAGATGACCTCGAGCAAGGAGATAACACTGGTGGATGTGCTGCATGTCCCGGACATCCGCAAAAATCTAGTCTCCGGATCCCTCCTGTGCAAAGCCGGATTTAGACAAGTGTTTGAGGCCGATAAGTATGTACTGACCAAGAATGGTCATTTCATAGGCAAGAGCTACTTTGAAAAAGGGCTCTTTAAATTAAGTGTAATGCCTGTAAAACGCGAGATTAAGCTCGCTAGTAATAAAACAAGTTCTTCTTACTTGGTTGAGTCTTCTAGTTTGTGGCATGACAGATTAGGACATGTTGGTTTAAACAAACTTAAAAGGTTAATAAGTTTAAACATGATTCCTTAAATGGAAATATACTCACAACAAAAGTGTGAGGTCTGCGTTGAGGCGAAGATGGCGAAAGCACCATCCTTCTCCGTCGAAAGAAGCAGTTCACCTCTAGAACTGATCCATACAGACATATGTGATCTAAAGTTCGTGCAGACTAGGGGTGGGAAAAAGTACTTTATTACTTTTATTGATGACTGCACAAGATTCTGTTACGTTTATCTCTTAAGTGGCAAAGACGAAGCTCTTGAAACCTTTACGAGATATAAGAGTGAAGTTGAGAATCAACTCAACTCAAAAATTAAAATAATTCGGAGTGACAGAGGAGGGGAATACGTGGCGCCGTTCGAGGAATTTTGCAAAGAACATGGCATTATTCATCAAACAACCGCGCCATATTCACCTCAATCAAACGGCATTGTTGAACGCAAAAATAGATCTCTGAAGGAGATGATGAATGCTATGCTGATCAGCTCAGGGCTACCACAAAACCTGTGGGGGGAAGCCATCCTGTCAGCAAATCGCATTCTAAATATGTTGCCACACAAGAAGAGAGACCAAACTCCATACGAGTTATGGAAAGGTAGGAAGCCGACCTACAATTATCTTAAAGTGTGGGGGTGCCTAGCAAAGGTCGAAGTACCTAAATCGAAACAGGTTAAAATAGGACCTAAAACTGTTGATTGCATTTTCATTGGATATGCTAATAACAGTAGTGCATACAGATTTCTGGTGCAAAAGTCAGAAATCCCTGATATGAACGCAGGGATGATAATAGAATCGAGGAATGCAATATTCTTCAAAAATATCTTTCCAAATAAGGAAAGAAAGGAGATAAGTTCTGGGAAAAGAACTCACGATGCCGTTGAAAGTTCACCTCAAGAAAATGGGGAACTAAGGCAAAGTAAGAGAAAGAAAGTGGCTAAATCATTTGGACCCGACTTTCTGACGTATATGATGGACGATGAACCCCGGACATTGCAAGAAGCCTTGTCCAGTCCAGAAGCTCCGTTCTGGAAAGAAGCTATCAATAGCGAAATTGAGTCTATCATGCAAAATCATACTTGGGAGCTGGTAGATCTCCCGAATGGGTGCCAACCTCTAGGGTGCAAGTGGATCCTTAAAAGGAAACTTAAAACCGATGGGTCGATCGAGAAATATAAAGTTCGACTAGTCGCTAAGGGGTTCAATCAAAAGGAAGGTTATGACTTCTTCGATACCTATTCGCCTGTAACAAGGATAACGTCCATCGGGTTCTCGTGGCTATTGCAGCATTGTATGACCTCGAGATACACCAAATGGACGTGAAGACAGCATTCCTGAACGGGAAATTAGAGAAAGAAATTTACATGAAACAACTCGAAGGGTTTGTAGCTCCCGGGCAAGAGAATAAAGTGTGTCGTCTCGTGAAATCACTTTACGGGCTTAAACAAGCACCGAAACAGTGGCATGAGAAATTCGATATGACTATGTTATCGAATGGATTTAAGATAAATGAGTGTGACAAATGTGTTTACATTAAAGGCACACCCGAAGAATTTGTGATTGTATGTCTTTATGTAGACGACATGCTGATCATGGGAAACAGTCACAAAATAATCGTGAACACAAAGAATATGTTGAAAAATTATTTCAGCATGAAGGATATGGGTTTGGCCGATGTCATATTAGGGATAAACATCTCTAAAGTACCCGAAGGAGTTGTACTAACACAATCTCACTATGTCGAGAGCGTGTTAAAGAAATTTAAAGCCTTCGATGATCCTCCGGCAAAGACACATGTGGACGTAAATCAGCATTTGGTCAAAAATAAAGAAAAGCCTATATCGCAACTCGAATATGCTCGGGTGATTGGCAGTTTGATGTATCTGTCTAACTGCACTCGACCTGATATAGTATATTCAGTCAGTAAACTCAGCAGGTTTACTAATAACCCAGGTAATAGCCACTGGATAGCACTAAAGAGAGTGCTAAGATATCTAAAGTACACCATTAATTATGGCATACTCTATTCAAGATATCCCGCAGTTCTAGAAGGATACTGCGATGCAAATTGGATATCTGATAGTAAAGACTCCAAATTCACGAGTGGTTACGTATTTACCATCGGTGGATGAGCAATTTCCTGGAAATCCTCCAAACAAACGTGCATAGCTCGATCCACGATGGAATCGGAGTTCATTGCATTGGACAAAGCCGGCGAAGAAGCTGAATGGCTTCGAAATTTTCTGGAGGACATTCCTTGCTGGAACAAACCTGTGCCAGCAATAATGATACACTGTGATAGCATGGCTGCTATCGGCAGAGCACAGAGTTGCATGTATAACGGTAAGTCTCGACACATACGTCGGAGACATAACACCATAAGACAACTAATCTCTAGTGGAATAATCTCCATTGACTATGTGAAGTCAAAAGAGAACATAGCAGATCCTTTGACGAAAGGCATCGCTAGAGAACAGTTAAACACCGCAGTAAGGGGAATGGGACTAAAAATCCACACACCAAAGAAAGGGCACAGTGGTAACTCAACCATGGAGAGTGGAGGTCCCACAAACTTGGTTCAATGAGACAACTAAGCTGTGGCCGGTTCAGTTGTATACTTGGAAAATCTAAAAAGTCCATTCTCGAGAGCTGCCCAAGTAATCTCTCGATGACGTGTGGTTAGGGTAAGCGTTATGCTTTTAATGATGAATATATCAAATTGGTGGAGTATTTCGAGCTACTGCAGGATAAGGCCCTAATAGTCGGTCACCTATATAAGTGAGAAGTGGGGCCGCTTCAAAAGAAACACTTATGAATGAAGATACGGTCCAAGGCCGAAACGGACACAACGTGAGAATCAAAAAGAGATCAGATTCATCTTTGTGTGTATGCTGTTGTCTTGGTTTACACAAAAAGCCGCCAGTTCAAGACATCATGTTCACTGAGCAGCGAGTAAATCCGATAGCATTTCACTAGGGAAGGTTCAAAGCCACAAGCTACCTATCTCGATGCAATGATGGATCGTCAGGACTTTCTTGCAAGAGTCAGCATGCATTTGCATTAATTTCATTCATGTGGGGGATTGTTGGAATTTGGTTTAATAAGTTGGTTCAAAACTTTGACCAAAATTTCAGTAATATCTGTATAACAAATATGGATATAAACTAGATCTTTGTGATCTTTGTTATGAGAGGATGAAAACGGTATATTACACTCATTAAACCGATTAAGGGTGAATGAGAAATTAATTACCGTAAAATAGGAAGGTTTAATTTATAATTAATTTTTTAATTTTATAAATTAATTAATTAATTATTTATTATTATTTTTTGAAAGGGATTTAAAAAGAAAAGGTAAAATACATCACTTTGGGCATAATTACATTTTAGTCCCAAAGTTTGAAAAGTTTACTTTTTGACCCTTTAACTTTTGAAAGGTCATATTTTTGACCCAAAAAACCTTTCCAAAAGTTGTTTCCTTTCATAAACAACTCTACAGATCCTATAAATAGACCCCCCCATAAGTTCATATTCATTCATTCAGCATCGAAGCATTTAGTGTGATTAAAGCATAATCATTCTAGTTATTAAGAAGTGCAAGAAAATCCCGAGTCTTGAGTAGATTCGCCGATAGTTTTGTTTCGTGGTGCAGCGATACAAAATTCTGAAGTCGTTGAATCTTCGGGACGAATTGCAATAACCCGAGGCACTGAAATACGGGGCAATAACGTCTTACGGACAGCGTACGTAGTACGTGCCTCGACTTCACTCTAACGAAATTTTATTCGAGTTTCTGCAGCCACCGACCAGACAACATACACCGGAACCAACATATACAATACAAATTAAATATAATAAACCATTTTCAATAAATAATAAAAAAGAAATACTCGGAGCAATCATGCGATGCACTGTGGAAAAGAAAGCCCATACGTACATATACCCTATGATTAAGTGAAGGCAAATTGTCATCAATATCCACGGAGAAAATTTTCCCGTTATAAGATTTCGCCATCACCAATTAATAAATGAGAAATCTTCCTAAAGTTTATTTTAGCAATTTGCTCTAATCTTTCATCCACGTTCTTACGGTACAGTAAAGTTGTGTGAATAATGGAGATGTTGTGAGAAAGAAAAGGGTCTAAAAGATGAGAGTATTTCTGTAGTGTGCTTTTACAGTTTGTCACAGCTGACAGAGCACAAACTCATCATACGTACATATGCTATGAGACACAAGACCACCACTAAAACTTAACCAAAGAGCTGCTGCAGAAGAGTTTTTTCTGATAATCAGCTTTGAGAGAGAGATGAGATGGGTTGAAAGAGGAATTTCTTGCAGTTTTGTAAGTGGTGTTTATTACAATAGCAGCCGATTAAGGTTCTGATTTTCCATTCTCCAGTTTAACTTGTAAGTTCAGTTCTTGTGTAAAGATTTGATTTTTTATTTTTTTTTCCCTATGTAACGATTCAGCCTTTCTTCGGTTTTATTCTTCACAGTGTGAGTACTGCATCTGTATATTTTGAGTTTTCTGATGGGCCCATTTGCATTGCTTTTACTTCGTATTATAGTTCATTTCGCTTGTTGACACTGAGTTTTCCTAGAATGTTGGAAATACTACTTGAAATGGCTAGGTGTGTCTTGGTTCGTCTTATTGTGTTTTTTGGTGGTTTAAGTAGCTTAGTGGATTGCTGAGATTCTGCCTTTTTGTATGGTTTTAGCTTATTACCTCCATATAATCAACAGATTTGGAC
Organism: Lindernia subracemosa; assembly: GCA_028392965.1. NCBI lineage: Eukaryota > Viridiplantae > Streptophyta > Magnoliopsida > Lamiales > Linderniaceae > Vandellia > Vandellia subracemosa. Next base: position 1,079,674 of record JAQPCC010000046.1, read on the forward strand.
AAGGTTGAACGAAATTACATTTCTGTTCTTCAAGTCGATTTAATGGCGGCCATTTCTCAGCCCGACTCAAGGCGAGCATACTCTTGGTTATGGGACAGCCACATTTGTCCCAAGAACTCAAAATGGCTCCAAGAAAATCTTACAGGTTGGTTAATTTCCCCCCTTTCACTTGCGAAGACAAACCGATGTTTTCTTACCATGATCGGCCTGGTTTTCACCTGCAATGAAACATAATTGCAGGTTGACTTACGAATGAAAATTTTATTTCTGCTAACTTTTCTGTGCTTATAACGTTATGTCAGACATGGATGCCAAGGTTAAATCTATGATCAAGCTGATCGAGGAAGATGCCGATTCGTTCGCCCGGAGGGCTGAGATGTACTACAAGAAACGTCCCGAGTTGATGAAATTAGTGGAGGAGTTTTACAGAGCATATCGTGCGTTGGCTGAAAGATATAACCATGCAACTGGCGAACTCCACCACGCCCATAGAACGATAGCAAAGGCATTTCCTGACCAAGACTTTCCTTTTGAACTCATCAGTGATGATTTTCCATCGAAGAAACTCGAGGATCCCAATGCCCCGGGTGTTAAGCTCCCTAAATCTTACCAAGAGAACTCTGAAGAAGATGAAATGATACAACTTTCAAATGAAAATCGATATCTGAAAGACAAGTGTTTTCAAGAGAGTGAGAAAGTGGGACGAGCTGAGAGCGAAATTCAAGGATTGAAGAAGGTTCTTTCCGAAACAAAAACTGCAAAGGAGGACGTGCTTGTACAGTATCATCAGTGTCTGGAGAAGCTATCGAATGCAGAGGAACAGCTTGATAGTGCACGGAAAGATTCAACGAGGCTCCACGAAAATGCTGAAAGAGCTGAGATTGAAGTTCATGTGTTGAAGGAAGCCCTTGCACAGCTGGAGACTGAGAAGAACGCTGGACTGGTCAAACAAAGGATTTATTTGGAGAAGATTTCTGATCTCGAGGCGAAGCTTTTCCAAATCCAAGAAGAGACAAAAGGGCTTAATGAAAGAGCAATGTTGTCTGAAAGTGAAGCTCGAAATCTGCAAGATGAAATATCGAGCCTACATCTTGAAAAGGAAGACGTGTCCCAAAAGTACGAACAGTGCCTTCAAAGATTAATGGTTCGTGAGAACTTAACTTCTCCTGCTGAAAAGAACGTGGAAGAGTTCAAGATGCGAGCAGAAAAGGCTGAAGATGAAGTCTGTAGACTTAAACTGTCTCTTGCTGATATGAAAAAAGAGAGAGACGATTTGGCCCTCAGGTATAAGCACGGTGTGGAGGCGATTTCCAAACTGGAAGAAGATCTCTCAAAGGAAAGAGGGGATTTGAAGCTTCTCAAAAGTGATGCATTGATTCGAGACTTAAAGCTCAAGAATGCTGAAGATAGATGTACCCTTTTGGAGGATTCGAATTTTTCACTGAGAACCGAGGCAGATCAATTGGCTAAAAAGATTGCTGCGAAGGATCAAGAGCTTTCACAGAAGCAGGAAGAGTTGGAAAGTCTTCAGAAGAACTTATCAGACGAGCAGACTCACCATGCACACGTCGAAGCCACTCTCGAAAGTCTGCAAAATCTGCATTCTCAGTCACAAGATGATCAAAAAGTGCTGACAGTAGAGCTCCAGAATGTGCTTTGTATGCTAAACGAATTAGAAGTGAACAAATGTGCCTTGGAAGAAGAAATTAAGCAGGTTAGAGACGAAAATCTGAGCTTGAGCCAGACAAATCGGTCTTCAGCTGCTTCAATCGAAGACATAAGAAATGAAATGCTAAGCTTAAGGGACGTTAAGGATAGGCTCGTGAGGGAAGTCTCATACCACACGGAACTGAGCGATTCCCTTCAGATGGAGATCTCTTCTTTGAAAGATGAACTAGAAAGCTTGAATGCGAGATACAGAGCTCTAATGAAACAAGTAGAAGCATCGGGTTTAAGCCCGAGTTGCTTGGGAACTTCAGTGAAGGAGTTAAGGGATGAGAACGAAATGCTGAGGCAAGCATGTAAGCAAGGAAGTTCCGAAAAAGAACTCATGTCAGAGAAGATACAGAACATGGAGGGCCTGTTGAAGGAAAAGGCTGTTGCAGAAAGTTCTCTCTTTGATTTAAATAATGAGCTGGAGATCTCACGAGAGAGAATAAAAGCACTGCAAGAATCGTATGATCTTCTCGATGGAGAAAAAGCCGCACTTGTTGCTGAAAAGGCATCTCTTCTCTCTCAGTTACAGGCAATAACCGAGAGCATGCACAATCTGTTGGGAAAAAACGCTGTGTTAGAGAACTCTCTGTCTGCTGCAAAAGTTGAACTCGAAGGTTTGAGGCAGAAGTCTAAAGGGTTAGAAGATATCTGCAAGATGCTAAAGGACGAAAAGTCTCACATTTTGGCTGAAAGAGGGGCTTTTGTTTCGAAGTTGGAGGATATCGAGAGAAGACTTGAAAATATGGAGAGAAAATGCACCAGCCTCGAAGCAAAATATGGCGATTTACACAAGGAGAAGGAAGCTATGCGTTGCAAAGCCGAAGAGCTCGCGGTTTCCTTGAACTTGGAGAAGCGAGAGCGAACAAACTTTGGGATGATGAACGAGACCAAGCTGTCTGGATTAGAACGCCAGATTCAGATCCTGCAAGAAGAAGATAAGTGGAAAAGGAAAGAATTTGAGGATGAGCATGACAGATCATTGATATCCCAGTTCGAGATATCCATATTGCAGAGGTTCATGAAAGATATGGAAGAGAAGAACCGTTCGCTTGTCGTTGAGTGCCAGAAACAAGTAGAAGCATCTAAATTGGCTGATAAAGTCATATCTGAGCTGGAATGTGAAAGTCTTGACCAACAAGTGGAAACCGGGCTATTGTTGGATGAGATCGAGAGACTAAGGTTGTCTATATACAACCTTTTCGGGGCCATTGAGACTTGTCCAGATGAGAAGATGGAAGATGAGCAAACTGTTGTGAATCATATTCTAGCATTTATCGATACTATGAAGTGTTCTGTCCTAAGACACAAAGATGATAAGCAGATGCTTTTAGTTGAGAATTCGGTTCTCTTAACTCTTCTTGAGCAGTTGGAGTCCAAAGCTATGGACGTCGAGACTCAAAAGGCGTGCTTGCAACGCGAATTCGAAATCATGGCTGAGAAGCTTGCTCTGGCCAAGAATGAAAAAGATCAGCTTTTGGATATGAATGCAAGGCTGAACTCTGATGTGGGGAAAAGCCATCTGCACAACGATCTGCTCGAAGCTGAAATAGATTGCCTCCATGTTAGAGAAACGGATTTGAGTCGAGCTTACAGTGCATTAAAAGAAGCTTACTCGCATATCAATCAGGACAATAAGAAGTTATTGCGGGCAGTTTCTGATCTGAAGGATGAGAAATACCAGGTTGAGGAGCATGTAGACAAGGTCCTCATGGAGTGTATGGCAAAGGGTAATGAATCTGTATTCTTACAGGGTTTTGCAGAGGACAAAGTCAAACAGTTAAGTTCACTTCTTCGGGATTTGAACAGACAGCACGAGATGAACGATGGTCTTCGAAAGGAGACGAGGGCATTGATGGAGAAGCTGGATTTGCAGAGAGCAGAGAATTCGATCCTTAAAGAAACTGTTCGAAAGCTGGAAATAGAGACGAAAGGGCTTAAAGAGTACAGTGCTCAGATGAAGAAAGACATTGTAAGTGGTACAGAAACTCTGCTTCAAACGCAGGGAAAGCTAATCGTTAAAGAACTGAAGCTCGAAGCTGCAGAAAATATGAGCTTCAAACTCTGCAGAAGGATAGAAGAGTTAGAATCAGAGTTTAAAGGCTCTCTTCAGATAAGAAATGATCTGGAAAAGAATGTGTTTGAGTTGTCTGATGTTAATTCCGCCCAAAGAAAGGAAATCGAAGGACTTCATACAGCGAAGAAAGACTTGGAGTCTAAACTAGGTGTGCTCCGTGAAGAATTCGAGGAGAAAACAATCAGCAAAAAGGCCCTTCTCTCAGAGTTGGAGAAGAAGAAAAACGAGTTTGAACTTTGGGAAGCAGAAGCTGTCCCGTTCTATTTCGATCTTCAGTTCCTTTCCATCAATGAAATTCTGATTAAAGATAAAGTTCATCAGCTTACTGAGGTGTCTCAAGCTCTTAAGGATGAAAATAATTCGAAAGCGTCAGAGATTGTACATCTCAGAGGTAAGATTCGGTCGATGGAGAGTGAAGTCAGCAGCTTAAAGTGCCAGCTAGACGCGTATGGTCCCGCCGTTGCTGCCCTGAATGACGATATAACATTCCTCGAGCACAATGCATTACTTCAGAAAAACATTCAAGCTGCTAATCGTCAAGAGCAAGAGGTAATCCAAACTTCCTCTGTTTATTACATGGAAACTGATGTCTAAGGACAACTGCACTGTAATGAGATTTGCAGACTAACAAACCTCTCTGTTTTTTCAGTTCTCGGAAGGGGCAACTGATCCAAGTCGAAGCTCAACTGAAATATTTCTAGAAGATCAAACACTTCTCAGCTTGCAGGACTTAGTGATCAGAATCAAGGCAGTATCGAAGTCAATGGAAGATTCTAACAAACACGTAAGTCATAAAACAATGAGCATCAATGGCAAACAAGAAACCAAATCTGAGACCGAGCAGTTGAAAGTCAGCCGTCTGGTGGGAAGAGACAAGAACGAACCAAGTGGTAGAAGAAGAAGAGGATACACAATAGAGCTAAGTGACACTCCCAAGTTGCACAAGATAAAGACCAAATCATCCTCCGAAGTCCGCAGCAGAACGTTAGTGAAAGATATTCATCAGCTCTCGGAGAGCTCACCTCATAGAACAAGCAAGAACATCTTGGAAGACGATAAGGTTCATGAAGTTTCTGATGTTAGAAGAGACCAGACGATCGGCGAGTCACTAAAGATGTCTTATAGAATGATAGAAAGGGACTCAACACATAATGGGGTCAGAGATTCAAAGAGCAAATCCAAGAATCCTTCAACCGCTTTAGACATGGAAAGAGATTTAGGAGTTGATGATAGCTTGGACCTATCGACGAGAAGCAGAAAGTCAACCAGAGAAACAAACCGGGCAAGGATTGTGGAAAGGCTTACATGTGATGCCGAGGAGCTGCAAATTCTTCAGACAACGGTCGAAACCTTGAGGAAGAAGGTGGAAGTTCATAAGAAGAGCCGAAAGGCCAAGAAAATGGACTTCGATTCTATTTACGAACAGTTGCTGGAATCTGAGGAAACTGTGGTTAGTTTAATGGATATGAACGATCATTTGACAAAGAGCATAGAAGAGTGCCCATCTCCGAATGAGAACACATCGGAGAGTCAGAAAGATCGTATGAAAACACGCAGAAGAAGACTCTCAGAGCAAGCACGAAAAGTGTCTGAGAAGATCTTCAGGTTACAGCTAGAGATTCAGAAAATACAGTGCATGCTTTTGGAATTTGAAGGCGAAAAAGGTAAGAATAAGAAGCTATTCAAGAGTAAAGCTATTGTTCTGAGGGACTTGATCTACAATGGAGTTACCAAGAGGAACAAGAAGAACCAACTCTGTGGCTGTATCAGACCAATGGCTACTCCTAGTAGTATCCCAGTGAAAAGGATTGTACATTAGAAGACTGGTAAGTAGTAGGTCTTGTCTGAACCAATTCTGTTGCTCATAATCCTTTGTTATTTCACCTTGCTCTAAATTATATGTTTAAAAGTTTGCTTAGCAATGGTGTAGCATCTCATCTTTATTAACATTATTTGCTAATACTACCCCAACATATAAAAAATAAAATCACGAAAAGCGAATGCTAAATTTATTATATAGAAAGCAAAATCGTACAAATATGTTGATCTTACGAATGCAGTATCACATAAAATAGGGGGGAAACTCCATCAAAAACAAAAATTGCAGTTAAATATCTCAAGTATGTTTATCTTAAGCAGTTCAAGGGCAGAGAAGAATAGGGAGGGTGTTTTGATTCAGGCGCCGACAACTTCAGTTGCCTCAGTTGTCTCCTCAGCTGGTCGCTCTATTTTCATGCCGACGTCTTCGCTATAGTCACCATGAACCTGCACAAACAAATACAAAAGCTACAAATTCAGGAGGGAGTCTGCGAAAGTTCCATGTCCGGGTTCATCTCTCTATGCAATAGCCAATAATCAGTGATCGCTACGTTAAAAAAGAATCAATTATCAAGATGGATCAGATGAAACAGAGAAGGGGAGACGAGGAACTTGCCTCCATCAACCTGCCAAGATCGAACTTGGGAGCTTTCAAGATCTTAACCTTTCTGACAAACACGTTCTGCAGGGGGTAGATGCCCGAGGTTGCTTTCTCAATCTCTTTGCCGATTGCTTCAGGAATGAATTTCTGAACCAATTCCTTGAGGTCGCAAGATTGCGCCTGGTTGACCATTATCTCCCTCATCTTTCTCCGTATCTAAAGAAAAGAAGAGGAAAAAAAAAAGTGTAAGTTGGTCATTTAACAGAGGGAATTTATGGAATAAGAACTCAGAACTATCAAGTGTAAGCCTTCATGAATGACGAGCTTTGAACTTTTGCAGAGCAGAGCTTACCTGACGTTTTTGGCTAGACTGAGCATAGCAAGTCTTTTTCTGCTGGTTGGCACGCTTCTTGGTGAAGGCAATGCAAAACAGCCTCAGGGTATAGCTGTCGGTTGTCTTCACGTCAACATGAGCCTCGATCAGCGACTGCCACTTCTTAACTAGCGACCTTAGCTTATCAGTGGTGAAGTCCATGCCCTAAAGTTCAATTTTCAAATAAGTCACGAAACCATTCAAACAAAACTAATAAGGGACCTCAAAATTTTTTCATACCCAGAAGTTAGTAAGAACATTTTTGCCCTGAACATCCTCAGCTCTGAGGCGGATCTTCCTGAAGGCGTGATCCTCATCTCCCTGAAGGTCAGCCAACGACACTTCGAACACTCTATGCTTCAGCCCCTCTGAGGCAATCTGAATGAAAACAAAATGAGTTTTTTAAATCCACAAATTGATAGACATAGAATGCAATTAGTGATACTCCAGCAATCTCACAGCAGAAATAGAAAACCCAACAAATTAAAAAAAAAAAAAGGCATCAGCCCACTATCTCATAGAAATGCATCGACAAAGCCCACCACATCACTTTGCAGCAAAGAACGACATATGGATGATAACACATTGCCTACGCAAAAAAGATCGAATCTTTACACAAAAAAGTAACGAGATTTTACACACACTTTACCTTAGTACCCTGAGTACGTGACACAAGGGTTTTGCCGATGTTCCTCGTGCTGAAAACTGAAGGAGCTTTAACATCATACCAGTCCTTCTTAGCAAATGGATCAACACTACAAAAAACAACGAATACATCAAATCATTTCTTACCTCTCAAAAAGTAGAACGAGGTTGAATTAAACGTAACAGAATCATAAAAAACTCCAGCTTACGCTTTCTTCTTGCCTCCCTTCTTTCCCTTCGAAATCCTCTTGTTCTTTCTGGATCAAATAAAATAAAAGCAATTACAGAAAGACCCAAGACAAAATGACCTCATCAAAATGCATTCATTCTTGCATTATAGTATCGTACCCGACGGCCATGGTGGATAAATTGAGGAGACTGATTCAGCTGTTTTGTTTCTCGATGGCGAGACCGCCGCCAGCACGTGTTATTTTCTGACTATGTTTAGGGCACGATGTTGTAACCTTTACGGAACTATATTGCAATGACAATGGGCTTAATTACATAGTCGGGCTTACAATACAAATTGTATTGTTAAACAAAACGTCTTTGCTGGCAGCGAGTTCTCTCAATATGAAATATTTCTCTCGCCAAAGCAAATCAAGAAATAAACAACAAAAACCTCAGGGCAGAAACCCTATCTGGAGAATCTTCAGATCAAACAACTGAGAAGCAGGATTGTAGATCGGAAATATGGGAGAATCGATTCAAGACGCAGCGAAGAAGACGTTGAAAGATCAAGGGAATGAGTTTTTTAAAGCTGGAAATTATCTAAAAGCTGCAGCTTTGTACACTCAAGCAATCAAACAAGACCCTTCTAACCCTGCCCTGTATAGGTACTCTCTTGTATAACCCATTTTAGATTCTGTTAGTTTCCCATTTAATAATGTGTGTTTTATCGTCATTGGGATTCTAATGTTTGATTGAGCTGAAGATTGATTATTTTTAGCTCAAATATGTTCAGTGTTATGTTTTCAGTTTCTATTGCTACATAGATTTACTGTAACTTCTGATGTTTTTTAACTAACATGATAAATATGGCCGCTTCTCAGCAACCGAGCTGCAGCATTTCTGAATCTGATGAAACTTAACAAAGCACTTGCTGATGCAGAAACAACTATTAGTTTGAAACCAGACTGGGAAAAGGTAATGTCTTTAAACCGTTAGATTGTTTTATTTGTATCTGCCGGAGTTAAAGAACATGAACCGATCACTGTGTGCTTTGTGCAGGGTTATTTCAGGAAAGGATGTGTTCTCGAGGCTATGGAGCGATACGATGATGTGTGTTATTCATTCACTTTGGTTGTAAGCTTCTTTGTTAATTAAAAGTGGATTCTGCCGTTTTCATTTGTTTTTTTTTTTGTTTCTCCATGTGTAGGCCTTGGATGCATTCAAAGTTGCTTTGAAGTTTAATCCACAAAGTTCTGAGGTTTCTAAAAAGATGAAGAGGCTCACACAGTTAGCAAAAGATAAACAACGAGCCCAAGAAGTGGAAGCCATGAGGTCGAACGTTGATATGGCTAAGCATTTGGAGTCTGTGAAAGCGGAATTGGTGTGTGTCTAAAACTCATTTGTAACAAAGATGAATTCACTTTATTTTCGGGTCAGGGGTAAATGTCGTAAACAGGGACACAACATAAATACGGAAAATCTTATTAACTGTAGCTATGAGTTTCGTTCATGTAATTCCCATTTATGGGTTTTATCTCTTGTGCAATTGTGAATCCATATTTTTATCTTTTTGCAGTCTGGAACAAATGGAGCTGGGGAGGGTTATGAGGAGGTGTTCTCTTTCCTTGTGGAAACGTTGGAGAAAGCAGTAAAATCATGGCATGAAACTTCTAATTTGGATCCTAGGGTGTACTTTCTTCTTGATAAGGACAAAACAGATTCTGAAAAATATGCGCCAGCTGTTAATATTGACAAGGTATATAAACTCGTGCTCATCCGAGATGTTTTTCGTCCATCTCATTTTCATCTAGATTCTTGACTAAATTATCTGATGATGCTTAAATGATGAATGAATGATTTCTCGAACTATCAAGGCATTTGAGTCGCCACATACACATAGCAGTTGTTTTTCATTCCTCCGGCAATATGCTGAAGATTCCTTTTCTCATGCTGCATGTTTGGTGGCTCCCAAAAGCATAATTTCTTATCCCCAGGTAATATTTGACCCCCATGTACATGTACTGGTTATCACTAAATTACTCAAGAATTTGTATGTTCGGACATTATTTGCTGTCAAATATCAAACATGGGATGCCCTGTATTATTCGGTCGAGTTTTTGTGGTGTGTTGGAAACTTCGAATCCATGTGAGAAGTCTTTTTTTTTTTGCTGTATGAACATCTCTTTAAATCAAAATTATGCGTTTCTTTGTTTTTTTTATTATTCCAGGTATGGAAAGGGCAAGGATCGAGAAAATGGAAGCACGGACAAAGTGATGGGTTCTTCATCCAATTTGAATCGCGCCCTTTAAGGAAGATATGGTTTATTCCGAGCTCAAATGAGAAAGGCCAAACCTTATGCAGGTCTCTCTCTCTCTCTCTCTCTCTCTCTCTCTCTCTCTCCAGCTATGGCCCAAGAAACTCGACCCTGACTTTCCTTACTTTTCTCAGGGACCCTGTTGCTCTAGACATTGGCGTGCATGAGCTCTTACCTCGCTTGTTCAAGCAGGCTTAACTACATGAACTGCTCTTTTGGTACTGCGTTGAATTTTATCCAGAGACACAAAACTAAATCATGGAAAGTCTTGCCAGAAGTACACGAGCTGTTCTTGAAGCTACTAATGCGACGTATTATGTGATTATATATTGTGCTGGCCTGCATATTTTTCCATACTGAGACGCCTCTCTGCGTACTTGAACCGAGTGTTTGAATACCTTTGTGTTGTAATAACAAAAAAGAGTCGGCCCTTCTTGGCCTTTGTTGCTTGCTACGGTGATTCGTTCTGTTAAGTACATAATCTCTTTTCCTTCATCTGATGGTGCTCGAATGCAGTTTCCTTCTGTTATGATTCTCTCTATGTGGAAGTTTATTATAACAGGCAATTGACAAGGCAGTTAGAACAATGCATATGATTTACGGACATACTGCCTGAAACCTTTCCTCTGATGAACTATCTTTCTTCTCAAGACATTTTCAGACTTTCACGCTATATAGAACTAATTTCCTCAATTAACTTGGTTGAGGAAACTTCTTGTCTTACTGTATGAGTTAGCTCAAACTCAAACTTTATCGCATGCCGTCTTGCCCTCGAGCTGCTTGGACTCGACCACGAGCATGGTGCTGCAAGCATCGACTGCTTCCGCCACCGTTAAGTAGATCAAATCCTGCCCTGTTTTCTCTATGAACTCCGATTTCTCCAACTTCATCATCACTTCTTCTCCAGGATTAGCCAGCAGAAGCTGAAAGTTAACCGTGGATGCCCATATTTAACTGTAAGTCTAACTATATCTGTCAGCAGAGTGGATAATTTGACTGTTTTACCTTGATGCATGCTCGGTCCAGGCTTTTCTTGACTTCTAGAAGCATACCAATCCCGCTCGTATCGATGCTTCCAACAGCTGTTCGTTTGTTTGGACACGTTCGTCAGTTGAAAATTCCCGACAAGTGAGTTATCGCATGCTTTCTAATCAGATTCTTACCTGTCATGTCCAACACGACATACTGCAAATCGGGCTTTGTCGAGCATTTAAGCTTCTCTTCTTCTTCCTCTACCCACCTCGAGATTCTGTGGACCCCACCATGGACAAAAATCAAGAAAAAAAATAGAGAACTGCCAAGATTTTTATGACCATTAAACCTACTTGCCTTTCTCTCAAGTAACCAGCATTGGTAAAGAAGATCGGGGCGTTAATCTGTACGATGAGTACTCCGGGAATACGATTTGCTTCAGGATACTGTTCGACGCTTCTATAGGCCGTGGAATTAGCTATATTCCCCATTATCGAAGTTTTTGGCCTCGCCAAGAACAGCAGCAAACGAATCAGAGATATTACAACCTATCGTAAGTACAAAAAAACGTACATGTCAAGATTAGTGAATCATCAATTTCATGCATGTTTTTTTTTTTTTTCAGACAAATATGTGATTCGTTTTTTTCTTTCGTATCTTTGATTTACCGCAATAACCAGTCCAGCTTCTACGCTCCCGAATATGACTCCTACAAAAGCACTCATGCACACCACGAAGTCGAATTTGTCAGCTTCCCACAAGTGTAGGACGGCTTTGTAGTCTACGACGCCGACCATCGCTACTATTATTATCGCAGATAGGACGACGATGGGCGTGTAATAGAACAACGGCGTCAGGAACAGTAAGGTCATCATCACCGCCGTCGCCATGACGACGTTCGAAACCGACGTCTTGCAGCCCGCGTGGAAATTCACCGCCGTTCTCGAGAATGGGCCTTTTACAGACAAAAACGAAATTCGTAAGAGATAAATAAGATGCAAAATGTTAGAATTTGGACAGTGGAAGTAGTATGCCTGTAGTTATGTAGCAAGATGTGCATGAGCCTGCTATGTTCATCACTCCTATGGCAATCATCTCCTTGTTTCCATCTATGTGATAGCTTTTGAATACTGCAAAGCTTCTTCCCACTGCTATTCCTTCCTGGGATTTTATCAGACTCACATAATCTATTCTTCTTGATTGCAAGCAAGTGAAGTACAAATAGAAAAAAAGAGAAGCAAAGGATATGTTTTTCCATTTACTTACGGCGAGAGCAATGATCCCTGTAATAATCCCAGTTTTGACCGCCATTCCGAGATGTGTCGATCCAAAAGTCACCTCAAGCTCGGACAAGGACGAAGGGTTCAGGCCTTTCCTTAAGGGTCCGATCTGCGGCATAATACGTTATCATAATTAAAACAAAGGGACGACTGGAGGGTGTTTTGCTAGAGAAGATTAGAAGTAGGCTTACGATTTCAACTCCGTGTTCTTCTGCATGTGTGAGATAGACAAACAGAGTTCCCATAATAACGGATGCAAGAGGTGCCAAAGCGTTTATCCAGAAGAATGCTGGCCTCTTCTTGCTCTGTGCAGTTGTAGGCAATAAGCTTTGATTTGATCTATTACACAAATGAGTTTTCTCTGTTTACTTACAAAGTATCGAGTTGTGAGGAGAACGAACAAGAAACCGCAGCCTAACACTCCGCTTTGCCATCTCCACTGTATCGAATCATTGACAGAAAGAAGACAGCATTAAGGGTTAAGTCGTCGATCTGAGCTCGAACCATATCAGAAAAAGACACAGAAAGGAAAGGGACTACAGATGGGATTAGTACTACCATATGTCTCTGCTTGAAAACTGATATCATAACTTGGATGAGGTCAGATTTCTGAGTGAAGTGGACAAGTCCGAGGAGGCCCTTTAACTGCTGCAAGCAAACCACCGTGGCTGCACCAGCCATGAATCCAACTATGGTTGCATGTGACAGAAAGTCCACTATAAATCCAAGCCTTCGCCATAAAAAACAAAACTTTGGTGGTTAACAAAAACCATTATTGGAAGTTCATGTAATAAATACCCTAACCACCACACTGTAATTAACCTTACTTTGGCCCAACACCAGCAGGTAATCTCTTACATCATGAACTTTAATAAGATTCAAGAGAATGAGCATACCTTAAAAAGCCTAGAGAAGCTTGAAAAACCCCAGCAAAGAAAGTTGCAGACCTTAAAAAGCCTAGAGAAGCTTGAAAAACCCCAGCAAAGAAAGTTGCAGTTAGAACCAACTGCACATAGAGCGCAGTGTTCTCGCGAGGATTAACTTCCTTCCCCAGCATTGTAGTGAGCAGCAAGGAAGGTACGGCCACCGTGCCGACAGCTAAGTCCCTTGATGTCCCCATCATTGCATATATAAGAGGCGGCACAAAACTCGAATCTGCAGACACACAAACAAACAAACAAACACCTCATAATCACTAATCAGTATGTAATAGAGCACAATTTTAGCTCAAACATGTAACTATAGCCTGTCGAATGACTGCATATCTTACATAAGCCAATCACTGGTGGTAGGCTAGCTAAGCCGGCGTAGCTAATCCCTTGCGGGACGGCGAGGCTAGCCATGGTGATCCCGGCTATAACATCGGCTTTGAAGTACTCGAAGGTGTAGCGCGGGGCCCATTCGAAGATGGGCACGAAGTAACGCAGCCCTAGTATGAATTTCCTCGAAGCTGGCTGGTTCTTGAACTGCTTGAAGGGATCATCAGGGAAGAACGTTTCTTTTAAGGACGATTTCAAGGTCTGGAGAAAGGGCTTCGGCGGCGGCGTGCGAACCCTTCGGTGCTTCGCCACACGGCCGTCGTCTGTGCTTCCCATCCAACTCTTCTTCGGCGATGATGGAGTTATTTCTGCCGTATGGCGGTTTTAGAAGGTGGTGGCTGTATATGTATTACTTCGTAGTGAAGAGAGTTGGTGCATGGGATTGTTGGCTGGTGCAGTCAGTGTGCTAGAATTCGGACAAGCGTCGCATATTTATATGCCACGATGATGTGAGGGGCATTTGTGTAATTATATACTTGCATGTAATTGTTGGAGAATACTCTTATCATATATTAAGGGAAAAATCAATAAATACACTGATTCATAGAAGTTTGTCTATTTCTTTTATATTTATAACTGTGACGAAAGCCAAAACGCCGACTGACGTCATGAGTCAACGTTCCAAAACTAACTAGTTTATATTTTTTTGCCCATCATCATCGTTGCTTACGATATTTGTTTAATTAAGAAGAATCAGAAATTTCCCACTATGTCCGAATTTCATGGGGGAAAAAGATTGCTTCTATATTGCTAATTTTGTATTATATTAATTGTTCTGCTAAGTTATTGGAAAAATATTCGACCCTATACACTTATTAAAGGTAAGAAACAGTACATTCTCAGATCCACCGAGTGATAAAAAGTAAATATATTATTTTACCTAATGCTTCTCATTATCACTTTTAAATATCCTCAGTGAGTGACGCTATCATTTAGCATATATATATATATATATATAGACATTCGTAGACAGGGGCATATAATATCAGAGATTTCGTGATATTTATAATAGTTAATTCTTTGATTTCAATCTAGAACATATTCGATATTTCACTTATATAAATCCATAAAATCAATTCGATATACCAAAAATAAAGGTGATAAAATTGTACCAATATCATCGAATGACGTGTCCAAAACTTCTCAAGTCAATTGTCAAATCGTGGCCTTCTCATGGGCCTTATTTGGGCCTGTGCAGAAAACATATTCAGCCCAAATAAGGCTCAATCAACTATCACATTGAGCATGTATATTGATTGATTGATATAACTGGCGCGCGCAATAGGACCATACACACACGTTTGGCATCCCTGGAAATTTCTATAGATAGGCTTTAGAATTTGGATAAGAATTTTATTTATTCAAGTAAAGTAAGGAGTGCCATTAAATTATTCTTTAAACTTAACACATATGATATATATATATATATATATATACATAAAGATATAAATTTAAGAGAGAAGTATTAAATCCTTGATCTTGAACGAAACAAGACGATGTTCCACATCTCAACTGCCAACCGTACCACAATAATAATAACCTTTGACTTGCGGTCATTAGTAGTAACACATCTATCTATGCCACGTCAACACAACATTAAACAAAGTACGAAAAAGCTCACGGGCCAAAAGAAAATCCAGTTTACAAGTCAAGCTTAAGCTACTTGAGAGAGAGAGAGAGAGAGAGAGAGAGAGGGCACATATTGACGACTTCTTCTTCTACACCTTTTAATGGTTTTGCCTAACGCTCATCCCTTTTTCAAGTCGTTTGGTTGCCTTTATGATCTATAAAAGAGCCGTTTATAAATTCCCTTCACTACAAGTCAAGAATACCATTCCAAGAACCTTTCTTTCAAGATCATATTTCTTTTGTTTTTTTTTCCCAATAATTCTTACAGAAGATGGGCCGCGGCAAGAACTGTGTTGTTTTCCTTGCAGTCATACTCTTTCACCAATCTAGCTCAGCTGCTTACAGCTTTTCCTTTCAATTTGGTCAGTCCCTTTTTGAGATTTTCATACTAACTTAGCGCATATGCTTTCTTTTTAATCTGTTTCTTGAATGAAATGGATAGGAGGAAACCCTTGCAAGGAAGATGTTTGTGGAAAGGGCAAGTGCTTGACTTCGAACAGCAGCACCTTCGGCTTCGAATGCCAGTGCGAACATGGCTGGAAACAAGCTCGTCTTAAAGACGATGATTCTTTGAGCTTCATGCCTTGCGTTATTCCAAACTGTGAGTTAAATTCCTATTCCCCCCTAACTTTGCTTCTATCCAAAAGCAGCTATTCGACTCGACCATCATGTTTTCGAGGGTTATTCGTGGTGAAAATTTGCAGGCACGCTCGACCACAACTGCGCGAAAACTCCGGCCGCTCCGCCGGACAACAGCAAGAAAGATAACTCGTCGATCTTCGACCGTAACTTTCCTTCTTTCTCCGCCTCGACTGATCAATCCGTTGTCCTTACGATCGGTCTTAATTATTACCGATGTTTTTGTTTTTTTTCGATAGCTTGCTTCTGGACCGACTGCGGCGGAGGTTCGTGCAATAAGGAATCCATGTTTACCCATTCGTGCCGATGCCAGGAGGGATACTATAACTTGTTCAATAGCACTTCTTTCCCATGTTTCAAAGATTGTAAGAGGCCAAAGGCCATATCTTTTATGTTATAACATAGTTCATTTTTTGTTTCTTAAACTAAATCGAAGAATACGACGATCATAGGTTCGCTCGGAGGAGACTGCGGAGGACTTGGAATAAATATTGGGAACAACACTTTGACCCCTCCCGACGGCCAGCAACGCCCAGGTTCGGCCGACCAAAGCAGCGGCCATGGTGAGAAAGAGATGCATCTCTCGGGTTTTATATTGCTTTTACATTTCCGCTAGCATGGATTTTTCTGACGTTTTTTTGTATTTTGTTTTCGTTCGTTATTGTTAGCGCTGGCCTCGGGACGAAGAGGGTTCGTTATTGCGGCGACGACGGCGACGACGTTGGCTCTAGTTTGGAAGTACGTCTAGGGAGTTGAATTCTTTCGACTTGGTTGGTTATGGGATGGCCTTTTAAACTTCTTCATGCATTTCAGTTAGATATGTATATATGGTTATGTAATGTAATAGAATTCCTTTATTATAGGATGATGATGATGATGATTTGAACTTTCGACTTGGTTGGTTATGGGATGGCCTTTTACACTTCTTCATGCATTTCAGTTAGATATGGATATGGTTATGTGATGTAATAGAATTCCTTTATTATAGGATGATGATGATGATGATGATGATGATGATGATGATGATGATGATGATGATTTGAACATTCTTATGCTGAGACAGAGAGAGGCTTAGTTTTATGGATATAAATAAAGGTTCTTTATTATAAGTGTGTCTGATGGTGTACAAGTTTTCTGAAGGAGATCATAACATATAGTGTAGATCAAATGTATAGCTGAGAAAAAATCAGAATACTCCATAAAAAATTAAGGGTTCGATGACCCGGCCCGACCCGACAGGAAAGTAAGAGCCATGGGTTTTGGGCTGGTCTTGTGGCCCATATAAAGAAAGCCCAGCCCAGCATGGTTTGATGAACTGTTGGTTTCTTTAAGGGTTATATATATAAATAAGCTTATATATTTTTTTATTCCTATAATTTAGGGGTTTAAGCATTATCCAGACATCAAATTTCGGGGTTGAGATTATAGGAAATATAACTTTTAGAATTAAGCAATTTAGAGACATTATATGTCGGAACCCTAGATTTTGCCCTAAATTCTCGGGTTCCGATAAATAATTTAGGGTTTCGGCGAAATTTAGGGGTAGTGTTATACGGAAAATAACTTTCAGAATTAAGCAATTTTGGAACATTAAACGCCAGATAATGTTCCAAAATTGCTTAATTCTGAAAGTTATTGTCCGTATAATGTCAACTCAAAATTCGATATCCCTATAACGCCATCCTTCCTAGATTATTGGACTAAAAGTAATTAACCCAATATATATATATATATATAATATATATTTTTTGCTCTGGGATTTTTGGTCTTGATGTATTGTTATTTGTTAGATCTTTGCAAGATATTAAATATACTATTAGGTTCAGCTATGAAACTACTATTAGTTCGAAAATGGTGTACGGATTGGAAATGACTGTGTTTGGGAAAGGAAAGGTGTATAGAGTTATTACAAGGGGAGGTGGTTTTAATCAAATGTCCCATTATTATCGTTACATTACATCACGGAAAAAAAAAAATAAATAAATAAAAAAAACTTCTGATGGATTTTCATTTCTTCCACACATTTGTTCAAAGCTACGTATTTTCGGCCAAGCAAGTTTTAGTTGGCGCATCTGAGTCTTCCGACATCATTAGTATCCCATAATTATTATTTAATTGAATTAATGATCAATTAAATAATAGCACACTATAAATTTTCTTCATTTTGTAATATCGACTTCTGATTTGTCAGGAAACATGCATATATTGGTCGGGGTAAGTATTAGCCTGAGGTATTTTTTGGGTAAATAAATAATAAATATATGATTTATTATTTATTTTCTGTTTTTGGGGTCAACAAATCCTAAGATTTGAAATTCTATGACCTGCGTTTTCGTCTCATTAGCTATATTTCAATTGTACGGACGGACCCACTCATTAAATAAATTGAATAAAATAATTTTACATTGCCATAAATACAAACATTATTATTATACATTATTGAGTGAAGTGAGGTCTTTTGCTTAGATTACATTTATTTTATTTTCTTTTTAACTCTCTCTCTCTCTCTCTCTCTCTCTCTCTCACACACACACACACACTAACGGTCTCTATAAAGAACCAGCGCACCCCTCCATAACCCAACTCTCACTATCTCTTTCAATTCTTACAACTAAAATTGCCTCACTCCATTACTGCAATAAACTGTTAAAAAATCGAACTTTTTCTTCCCACCCATGGAGAGGACGAACTTGCATCCCATGTTTTCCGCGCCTGAGATACCGAAGGAGCCAATGGAGTTTCTGTCGCGTTCTTGGAGTCTCTCAGCGTCCGAAATCTCCAAAGCCTTAGCATCGCAGAAAGAGAAAACCCCCCAGAATGCTTGTATCGGCCCGCACGACGGCGTCGTTTCCGGCGAAGGAGCTTCCAGCGAGGCGGATCACGGAGCTGGTCTGAACGGAGGAACTGTTTCTTCGAACCCTTTTGGTTTTGCTTCTTCGGAGGCTTCTCAGATTGTCATGGAACGCATTATGTCTCACTCTGTGAGTAAAGATTCGAGCTTTTTCCTCTTCTTCGATTTCTGTTTTTTTTTTGGGTTTTTTTTTTCTGTGTGTTGATGTTTGTAGAACTCTGTTTCTTGAAATGTTTTTCAGCAGGAGGTATCGCCACGCACTTCAGGTAGGCTATCGCATAGCAGTGGGCCTGGACAAAGCTGTGGCTCTCTGACTGATAGCTCGCCAGTCTCACCTTCTGAGATGGATGACCCTAAGGTAAGCCCTTCTCATAAACCCTTCTCATAAATTTCATGGCTTCATAAAGCTTTTTTTTTTATGCTCTGTTGATGATTTGTGAAGGAAGGCAGCGCTCTGTTCTTTCAATATTGGGCCTGGACAAAGCTGTGGCTCTTGTGATCATGCTATTTCTCATGGCTTCATAAAGCTTTTTTTTTTATGCTCTGTTGATGATTTGTGAAGGAAGGCAGCGCTCTGTCTTTTTTCAAATATTGTTTATTGGTTTGTCTTGTGTCATGCTGCTTTCCTCCAACCAAGTAGAGAGAGAGAGAGAGAGAGAGAGAGGCATCTTCCTCAGCTTTCTCTTTAACCAAAAACCACCTCAAAATACTATACTGAATTACTGATGATACCTTTCCTTGTCTTGTACTTGAAGATGGCATCAAATGCTGATGAAATTTTCAGTTTCCATCAATATTTTCAGTCTCCAATACCAATGTTGCGTTTAATGTGTTGTCCTTAACTTTATTTCCCTTCGTTTTTATAAATTGCCATAAACGTCACAGAAGTTCCTTTCAATCTGCCTGGAAATTAATGTATAAATGCTGCAGTTGTGGCTCACGCTAATGATTCTATAAATATGGGCCTAGCAAGCTGTTCTTGCTTGTGGGGTATCATCGATTGAATCATGGACTTGACAGTTAGATAATCTTAAACCTGCAAAAATTGCAGTAAAAATCTGTCTACTTAGTACTTCCCTTCCCTCATGAATAACATTGCAGTATAATGCCGCCAACAATCTCACCACCACCACCACCACTCAGTACAAGCCGTCCATCCCTACAAACAACGGAGGCAAGACCGTCGGAAGGTGGTTGAAAGACCGAAGGGAGAAGAAGAAAGAAGAGGCAAGAGCCCACAACGCTCAGCTACACGCAGCAGTCTCCGTCGCCGGAGTTGCCTCCGCTGTGGCGGCGATCGCCGCCAGAACAGACATGGCCTTGGCATCCGCCGCCACCTTGGTGGCAGCCCAGTGCGTGGAGGCCGCAGAAGCCATGGGCGCAGAGCGGGAACACCTTGCCACCGTGGTCGGCTCGGCTGTGAATGTGAGGTCCGCTAGTGACATCATGACCCTAACCGCCGCTGCGGCCACTGGTAATTAACATAAACTGATAAAGTTTGTCTTTTTAGTACATAACATTGTATGAAAATTTGCTGATCTTTTTTTCTTTTCTTTTTTAGCATTGCGTGGAGCTGCTACTTTGAAGGTCAGGACACTCAAGGACGTTCGGAATGTAGCCGCCGTAATTCCCGTCGATAAAGGGGCGGGAATTATTGCGGGAAATCGGGAGAGTAATGGGAGTTCGAACTCGAGTCACAGTGGAGAATTCCCGCCGGAGGAGAATTTTCTCGGGATTTGCAGCCGGGAATTGCTCGCTAGAGGATGCGAACTCCTTAAGAAAACACGAAATGGTATGATATTCATCGTCCCAGATTACTATTTTGTTCTAAAAGAAAAGAAAAGAAAAAAAAAACAGTTCTTGACGGTTGAAAATCAACGGTTGAGATTCGCAGGTGATCTTCACTGGAAGATCGTATCAGTTTACATCAACAGAATGGGTCAGGTTAGTCTTTTGGTTTACTGATTGAGCACTTAATCTTCTTTCTTTCTTTCATTCTTTCTTTCAATACATTCAATTGAAAGAGAAGAGTTAAAAGTAAAAGCAAAAGAAAAGCTATCAATTCCCAATAATGCCAAACGATATGAGCCCACCATTCCCTTTTTGATCCGATCGAATAAACCTTTTTGCATTTCCCAGGTGATGCTGAAGATGAAGAGCAGACATGTAGCTGGGACAGTGACGAAAAAGAAAAAGAGTGAGTCTCTCTCTCTCTCTTTCTCTTCTCTCTCAGTCTTATTACATTATTTTACCACTTTTGTCCCATGATGAGAACAGAATTTAAGGTGGGGTTTGCGAGCATCCCTTTTCTTGTCCTTGGGATTCGAGAAAGGAAAACAAAAGAAAAGAAAGTAAAAGTGAATGTAATGAAACTATTCGTTCTTTTTTCTTTATCAGACGTGGTGCTTGAGGTGATAAGGGATATTCCGGCATGGCCCGGCCGGCACTTGTTAGAGGGCGGGGAAGATCGGAGGTATTTCGGGCTTAAGACGGTGGGCCGGGGGATCGTAGAATTTGAATGCAAGGATCAAAGGGAGTGTGATATGTGGATTCATGGTGTTTCAAGATTGCTCTCAAGGACTAGTAGTTGATATGGTTTTTATGTGTTTCAAGATTGATTTGCTTATTTTTAATTTCTTTTTTAGTGTAAAAAGGGGTGCAATTATATATATATATATATATATATATATATATTACTTTGGGGCATGTGGATTTGTATTTTGTAATGTTTTTATGTGTTAAAAAGTGAAAGTAGGGTTAGATCTTCTTAGGATTTGGTTTCGTTTCTTTTATTGTGGGACTTAAACTAAAGTTGGATTTTGGACTATGGTTTGGTCAAAAAGAGGGAGCACACAAGACAACTTTGGATGTGGGAAATGGGAATTAGACTATTGGGGACTTTTTTTTTTAATATTAAATAATTATAACTCTGAAAAACTGAATAATTATCTTATTATTAATATTTGATTGTCCTATACAATGAAGTGAATCTAAAACCAAGTGATATGACCTCATCGCATCATTACAAATTCACTATCTAACTAAATCAAAATTACCGATTATTGAACGCTCTCGACTTCTAGTGAAATTAATCCTCTTAATTTATGTGTATTGTCCTAAGTCCGCACAATAACGAATCCTCTTAATTAGAATATTATTTTATATGCTAACCTTCTAGGAGTCGAGCTCTATATAGATGGGCCTAATATACGAAGTTCAAAGCCCAACTAAATGGGCTTTTCGTCACCGCTATATTAAAGCCCAATTACTGTCCCTTTTGAATGAAACACACGCGGGGGTCCCATGACAACAGGCGGCGTCAAATCAAACATCGCCTCAAATTAATACAACTTTTAAATTATTGATTTATTTATTTATTTTGATAATCATTTTTTAAATAAATTGCGTAAATTTTAATATAGACATATACATATATAGGTGGAATGGGAATCTGACTTGACATTTGTGTTTGTTTGATAAATAGGTGACTGCTAAGCCTAAGTCACGTGTGATATAGCCTACCTTGTCTCAACTCAATCTAATTTCAGAAAACTATTTTCATCACTTTATATTATGTACAATGATTTAATTGGTTGATAATTAATAGCATTTACTAGTGGTCTAACCTTTGTCGAAACTAATATTGTCAATATTATAAAACACATTCAATTACAAACATAGTTAAATATAATATCAAATGACATTTAATAAAAATAACATATAGATATTACAAAAAAAGCTGCTTGGTCCATCGTCAATCGTCATGTTTGTTGCTCAGAATAATTCTTTTCCTATTCGAGAAATTACCATATCACCTCGGATCAGTAGTTTACTGATATGAATTTATTTATTTATTTTCTAATATTAAATCTTATGATCTATGCAAAGTAGTTGGTCGTCAGTAAAAAACCCTATTTCTACACAGTATATATTGCCTTTAAATAGTCCGCATTTCACTGTTGTTATTACAGCTTTATATCATCTTACAAGAACTCTATGATCATAGTTCAATTATTCTCTACTTGCTTATATCCACCAAATTAAATAAATAAATGCAGATTGGTGCCAAATAAATATATGCATAGATAAGCTTGAAAAATCGGTCCTACAATGATTAAAATCTTTAAAAAAAAAAAAAAAAAAAAAAAACTAAGGCATATATAGTGTGTCTCCACATTTGCACCTCCAAGCCTCAGGATAGTACTCTAATGGCATCTCTAGGCCGGGCTGGATCGGCACGTGGACAGGAATACACGGCGAGCACCAGCCGCACTTGGACCGGCACGACGGCGGCCACGAACCCAGCCCGCCAAGTCTCCGCCGGAGTACAGCTCGGTCAAGCGTGCTGTCCGTCGGATTCTCTTCGTCTGAAAGTGGAAAGACAATAAAACATATCAAGTTAATTGTATTTAGCCTTAATCCTGCCACCCTTTAATAGTTTAGACAATATTATTTGGCAATTTCGTTAGGAATCACTTACAAGATTTGCGAGCTGGGCTGAGCTTGAATCCTAGGGCAGACGCGGAGGAGAGTACGAGGAAGGCCACGGCGGCGAGAGGAAGTGCCACGTGGCGGCGGCGGCGGCGGCGGGGGCGCAATACACCCATCAAACGCTGAATGAAGAAGATATAAGAGGGGGAGTGCTTTGTGAAAAACGAAGATCAGAAGAAGGGATAATAATTATTGATGAGTGATAATATTTCATGTGTCTAAGTCAAGTAGACATCTTTCTAACATGTTGAATCAAACATCGACACTGTAGGAAATGTAATCTCTATATATAGATTTGAATTTGACCAAACATAAATATAATAGGTCAATATATATAGTGTTGTCTTGTCATTATTTTGTGATGTGTTTTGAGGAATTAAATGCGATCCACTGCTTGTATATCTAATAAATTGTGACATTGTCTCTTCAAATATATTTATATATGTATGTATGTATATTTGAATACATTATGTACCGACAAGTTATAAGAAGTTGGCGTTACATTATTTATTTGAATGATAGCATACAAAATCATTTTTATTGCTTCTATCAAAATTAACATGTTGGAAATAAATGCAACTCAATTTTACAATCTTTAAGAAAAAAGACATTAGAAAATTTGTAAAGATAATTGGTCCCCGACCAAAGTATTTCACCTGAATGGCCATGTTTGAATTTGTTTTAAAATAAGAAAAACCTAATTATTTCACACCCTATATTTTTTGGGTTTGTTTCCTTTTATTGATTTATTTACATTTTTATATCGTTTCAAATGATTTTGTATGTAGATAGACTAAGACATTAATTCTTTGCTTGATGTGCTATTGACTTGCTTCAATCGTTTTGCAATTTCGGGAATATGACTTCCATTAAAATACATTTTTGACTGTGAAAAAATAACATAAAAAAAAATTGAGGTGTGACCATAAACTGGAAAAAAAAACATCAAAATAATTGAAATAACTGTTTGCAGAAAGGAAAATTGATGTTGAAATTTATCAGTCACTGCAAGCAAAGAAAAGGATTGAACTTTGTTGTACCCAAAAAAAGGCGATTACGATAGGATTTTTGTTTTGTTAGATTTTGTTTTCCATCTATGTCAATCTATGAAGGTTAAGGGACCCTTTAAATAAGATTTTCGATTATATTTACATTAAATAAAAATTATTACCATAGACAGAGCCCATGCATATATAAGTAGTACCCATTTTTTTACTCGCATAAATATCATTAGCCTATTAATTGAACGAAATATAAATATTTTTAATTTCTCTCCTAAACACCTATGAATTTTGAGAATTTGAAATTTCTTTAAAAAACTGCCCAATAGAATAGTTTTGGCGTTTTATGTTCCGTTGTTGAAATTATGAGAGCTGTAAGATTGCGCCTTGAATTGCCCGTGTTCATGCGTCGGAATAATATCCGAGCAGATGCGTCGGTATTTGTTATCGATTTTCAATCCATGTGATGGTCAAAAAAATGTTTAGATGAAATGTAAGAAATACGAGACGAGGATAATAATTGACAGGTGAAAAAAGGCCATTAAATTAAAAAATAAATATATATTTTGGTAATTTCTTGCAAGATAATTTAAATTAATTACAAGGACTGCCAGCAAATGTGTGGGGAGGATATGGGCAGAGACCGAAGTACGCAGGTAGGTACATGCATGATACAATACACCCTCTGATTAGCCCACTATGTATATCCATCCATTCGCAGTTTAATAATAACTATATAATTCATTACCCATTTTTTTGTGCTCTATATTTTAATTCATTACCAATTTTTTTGTGCTCTATATTTTAAAATTTCATCGGCCCATTATTGATAAAATCTATTAGTCCAATGTCTGATATTACACCGCCAGAGATAATAAATCGTGTCAATATCTCCAGGAAATTAAATTAATTAAATATAATAATAAAATAATGTCCATTAAAATAGGCAAAAAAATCATGGGCCATTCAATTCAACTAATCATCTATTACCGTGTAGAATTTTGATATTCTTTCGTTGAATGGACGATAATACCCTCGTCGGCTCGCAATGTATCATGATGTAAGAGTAGGGGTAAAGAGGTCTTTTTAGGTCTTCCATCGGAGTAGACATTCCTGAATTAAAGCTCACACCTTTTAGGGAGACTTTCTGAGCTAGAAAAGCATATTTGCAGAGGAGAAGAAAATGGGTTCTCTTGGCAAGGTATTATGGGATTTCAGGCCTTTTGATTACCGAGGGTTTTGCAATTTCTTTCGATTGCGTAGTTTATTAGGTTCTTGTTTGCGATATTTGTTTGCTCTAGGTTTTCGCCTAATTTTAGCTGGATGTGTCGTTGTATGTATCTTAACTAACTGGGTAGTTGATTTTGCTTTGATTGTTTCCTAGCCGTGATATTTCTTTGAAAGGTCAGGTGATTATGTCCTGAATTCATCTTAATTTTCTGAGATGAATCATTGTAGTGAAGCTAGAAGATATATTTCGATTCTAGTGGGATCATTTGATTTTTTGAGATTAGATTGATTCATAACACAGGCGTGGCTGTTTATGTTTCCATCTAACTCAACTTTTGCTCCTTAGGTTTAGTTCTTATCTTTGATTTCCTTGTGTTTTTTTGCTGGTTGTTTTTTTCTATCCGTCGGAGTTCCCCATATAGAGGACGTTGATATACTCAACACTTTTGCTACAAATGTCAATGAATTATTGCGTAAACCTTGAAGAAATCGTGGCTTTGTGCAGGACGACAGGGATGAAGTTATTCAAGCATGGTACATGGATGGCAGTGATGAGGATCAAAGGCTCCCTCATCACCGCAATCCAAAAGAATTCGTTTCGTTTAAGAAACTCGACGGTACGCCATGCTATTCCTTGCCACTCTATCGAATGAATTCCCTCTTTTTCCGTCGTATAATAATTGTATGCGACTTATTCATTCATCCATGTGAGTGAACTTGCACTCGGGATATTGTTTTCTTCCATTTCGCTTTGTGTAAAGTTATTGTTATACGATGATGATATGACGCTGATTGTAACTTCTTGGCTCTGTGGGTTGACCATCTCATGATTTATTTCCTTGATAACAAGTTAACATTTTGTGATTTGTCAGAGCTTGGAGTCCTTAGCTGGAAGTTAGACGCTGACAACTATGAAACAGATCCAGCGCTGAAAAAAATTCGCGAAGATCGTGGTTATTCTTACATGGTATGCAGCTTTGTAAAAATAATAATGTCATTGAAGTTAGGCCGTTATTGAAATCTTACAAAACCTTCCAAACTGTTGTTTCAGGACTTCTGTGAGGTTTGCCCCGAAAAATTGCCAAACTACGAAGAAAAGATCAAGAATTTCTACGAAGAGCATCTTCACATCGACGAGGAGATTCGCTATTGCATTGCTGGGAGTGGTATGTTCATATTAGAACAAAACCTCACAAGGGCTAATCATGATAATCTTTACGACAATTCTAAGAGAGATATATTTTGATTGAAAGGTTATTTCGACGTGCGGGACCACGACGAGTCTTGGATTCGCATCTGGGTTAAGAAAGGAGCACTCATCGTTCTCCCCGCTGGAATTTACCACCGTTTCACTCTCGATTCAGACAACTACATAAAGGTGAAGAATTTATCAGAAGTTTATGACCAAGAATCTTGTCTCCTTCATTACAAACTTTCTTAAGAGAAAAAAGAGAAGCACGCAATTGCCTAGGAAAACTGTCGCCAATGATGCAAATACGTTTTGCAGGTTATTCGGCTCTTTGTTGGCGAGCCCGTTTGGACTCCATATAATCGCCCACATGACCATCTTCCAGCAAGGTTCTTCGCCTCTTCCCAAAACGGTGTATTGAATAACTTCGTATTCTAACCCTTGATCTCTATACATGACGCGCAGGAAGCACTACGTTGAGAACTTTGCAAACAAGGAAGGTTCTGGTCAAGCGGTCGACGCCACGGCCTAACCTAAAACCTGCATCCGTTTAAGATTGCGAGCTTGCCGATAATAATGAATGTGTTATATAATATCTATCGTATCAATACAGATATATGGAAAGGCTTGTAATAATATTCTACATACGTGTATGCCTATGATTTAATGTGGCTCTGTTTGTTTGGATAATATCTCATTTTCATGTCCGTCCAACTGATAATAGAAATTCTATTGCAAGTAGAATTAAATATATCTTTGAAAATTGGAAATTTCTATTTAAAGGACTATATTAATATATAAAAGGTAAATGCGTGCGAGACTTGAAAGCAGTTTTTGACTTTGGCCTACTTCGTAATTAAGGCCCATCATAACATTAATTTTCAAATTCAAACTCATTTTCATACGGTCGTTAAACTCATTCTCAAACTCAAAATTTTCATACGGTCGTTAAACTCATTCTCAAACTCAAAAGTATATTATCGTAATATTCACTTTCACACTAATTTTTGTAACTTTTCAATTCTACCTACATATTTAATAACTTTATAAAATAATATTTAATTTTTGTATTATATATAAATAAAATATAAAAAATAAATAATAAGATATAATATATCTTAATTATTAATAAATAACTAAGTAATATATTTTTAATTATTATTTTATTTTTATTTATGGTTAATTTAGTAATTAAAAATAAATAAATGTCTCTAAAGTAATTATAAAGTATAAACTAAAAAAATGAGTTCAAATGCAAAAATGAATTTATATAGGAGAGAGAAAGTCAAAAAACTCATTTTGAGTTTGAGTTTCAAGTACGATTGAGATCATTTTACCCCATTTTTTCAGTTTTGGATTACAGTTGGAAATGGTCCAACGGGGCCTTCCAGCCCTTGGATCAGAACACGCGTGGGAAGGGTCGCGCGTGTCTCACGCTCGGCGGTATCACGTGGATTTCACGCGAAGAGAAAATACCATCTACACTGACACGTGTTAGTGATGTGTGTGAAGGGCCGTTGCCACGTCAGCTCGATCCTTAAAGATTGACAGTAAAAGAATATTTCCACATAAGGACGCGCCGTATGACCATATTACCCTTTAATTTCATAAAATGACGAACTTTCTAGCGTAGTATGACAGCTAAGACGAGGGTGATTTCGTCAATTGATGGTGTCGTCGCCTACTATACTAAGTCTCCCTCCATTTCCTTCATCAAATCAGAAACAAACAAAGCCAGAGAGGAGAGGAGTCGTTGTCACGCTCTCTCTTAAACCTTTGTGTGTATGTAGATCCAAGAACCATTTGTAAAGCGTTGAGCTCACAAAAGCAAACCATCTGATGGGAGGCATTCCTTCTAGGGCGCGCCTCCGCGGAGGATCTCGGACGCAGGAGACAGCGGAGTATCTAATCGGAGAGTTTATCGGTGGAAAATCGTTTCCTCTTGCTTCCGATTACTGGAAGAAGCTTCTGGAGCTTCCAATTGACCTTCAGTGGCCTTCGAATCGTGTAATTGATGCTTGTCGTCTCTTTTGTAAGTGCATTGCTGGTTCTTTGTCGAGATTGCAACGCTTTTTTGTGTATTTTATATCTATATTAAAGATTTTATTCGTGGGTTGATGGTCTGGCATCAGTTCACTTTTAATTCGATTAAACTAAGAAGGTAGTCAATGTTTTTTTTTGGGTAAAACATCTCAAAGCTCTTTTTTTTTTTTACAATTAGTTTGAGCCGGCGATCGCCATTGATCTGTTTGACTTTGTTTTTGTTGAGATTCTGATTGTGACTTTTTGTTTGTTAAATGATCGTATTAATTGTTTGAATTGAGTTGTTGTTTGGATTTTTTTGTGCAGTAAATCGATTGTAAATGTTCGATTACTGATAGGCGAAATCTGTTGTGCAATGTTGTTTGTGAAATTGACTATTTGATCGTTACCTATGGTCTTCTCATAGTTTTATTTTCGATTATACTATGCCATGGATTAAGAACTGATTGAGAGACCGTTGGAATCAATATGGAAAGATTCTGCCGGCAAACATAATTTGATGTTGTTATCGCTGTTTTAGTTTAGGATTGATAGGTAAATTTTGCTAAGTTGAGGAAACTGCGCTTGATCACCGATAAACTAACTGTATGATTTAGGCAATCCAAAAAATCAAAAGAAAGCAAGCTCCTTTTTATGATGCGATAAGTCGTTGTTAGTTATCATTAGTGTCCAATTAGTATAAGTGGTCATGGTTTTTCCATTCTGATTTTTCTATAGTACTAGTTGCTCGTGTGGCTGTTTAACCCGTTGTTTTCTACACTTGTTGAAAAACAAATAAAGCTTGCCACATTGACATCTAATATCGACATTTACAATGACAATTTTGTTGAAATTTCCCTTTGATGCTGCTAGCGAGCATTTTTCCTTTAGCCATCAAGCTTGGCCGCTGAATATTCGTGTATTTGGTTTTCATAGACTAATTCTTGTCTGGTTTTACTCTCATGCAGCTACAAACAATTGTAGGACGAGACACCTTGCCAAGATTTTGATTCACCTAGCGTGGTGCTTGCAAGCGTGTGTATCTACTTCAGATGTTGCATCATCTGTTTTCTTTAAAGCTCTCAATGCACTGTCTTTGTCATCTGTTTTTCTGAAGTATATCATTGAGAATTCAAAGAGTGACGACTTTAGAGAACTGTACCTGTCACTGCTTGAGGGGGAGCCTCTTCCTAATAATATGTCCAGAGGTTCGGATTTTTTAGCTTTGAGCTCCTTTGACAGCTGTCATGACAAGATCTTTGATTTTGAGTTCACATTCCTTTTGTGTTATAAATGGTGGCTTGTATCTGTGTAATTGAATTGTTTGGATACGATTTTGCAACCATTCTATTCTCATTTGGTTTAGGTTTTGCGCTCATCTATGTCATTTCTCCTATATTTGCTATTTTGTGAAATATTTACTGAGTCTGTTGCTATTCTAAAACAGATCAAAATATCGTGAACCTCGTCATGCACAGTGTGCTTAACTTTATCGCCAAAGTTGATGTAAGGTATGCTATCATCATGGTGTAATTTTGTTTATCTCGGCTGCACATCTGCACTGTTATAATCCTTTCTTTGTTCCCTAAAGCAGCGGAACGTACCTTGTGCTTTATGAGCTGCTTAATTTCATGCTGATCACCACGTCTACTCAACTTCTCTCGGGACCATCACCCGGGCCAAGTGATGTACACCCTTTTCTAGATTCTATAATGACTCAGGTGAACTGAAATAATATTTCTTTAATTCTACATGCAAAATTGCGTTCCCTGATCGTCTGTTGCTTGGCAGGAGAGCTCTTTGGTCAATGCAGTTGTGCGCAAGTTATTGTTCATGTACATTACGCGCCCACGGCTCCCTTATAACAGTTCTTATGACATATTTTCTGGAGGAAATCAACGTGGTGTGCTAAGAAGAGTTGGTTCTGCCGCTGGTATGACAATTCCAAGTGCTCTCTCTCTCTCACCATTTGTTGGTTTTCTTTATTTTAGTAGAGGAACATCACTGGAAAGTGAAAACGACATTGTTGCATCGTTCTTATATTTCACCCCAAAGATTCCAGTCCGTGTTGAATTTATGCGCTATCTGCTTTACTGAACAATCCTTCTATGTTGGCAATCTATCTTCAATCTTTAATTATCAAAACTTCCAGCTTCTTCGAAAGCATCATGCTGTCGCATCCTCCCGGTGAAGAGGTCGCCACTTCTGGCTTTCCACATTGACACGTGCATGTGGTTTCTTGTTCTAGTTCTAAGGCATATACATCTTCTGAATGTTACACTTTACGCATGTGGTTCCTTGTTCTATAATTCCTGCTGAAATTCAACTTGTTTTGACAGCAAACTTGATGTTATTGCCCTTCAATTTCCTCGGCAGCCCAAATGATGAAGTCCCAAGAAGTCCATTGGCTGAAGGGAGTCTTAATATTTTACTTATTCTTACCAATTACCATAAGCGTCCTTCTCTAGACAATGTGGAAGGTGAACATAGTGGCGCCGACACTCTGCGTAAGCAAGAACCACATTTTTTTGAAAACCCTTTCCGCAAAGCATTGGAAAGTGTCCGGGATACCGAGTGTAAGATCCTTCTCCATGTTATTGTGTAGTTTCATCTGTGCTTTTATAGAATTTATCATCTAGGGTGTGCTCAAGTCTCTGACTGGTCTTTCTGCAGTTGATCGCACCGATATTGAGGGGAATGCACACAGTGCCCCATCTGTGAGACTTCCTTTCGCTTCTCTTTATGATGCTCTTAGCATGTGAGTTGTTCTACTTCTATCAGCTCCACAAGAAATTTAATATGCAAATGCTAATTTATGTTTAATTGAATCAGTATAGAATACCAATCAAACCTTGTGAGATTCCATATTCTGAACCCAGAACTAGCTTTGGTTTGATGTAGAATGAATGCAATCTGACAGTGTGGTGGATATGGATACTACTAAGTTAGACGAAATGTTGACCCAAATGTTGTACCAACTTTCGGGATCAGAAAACTTTGCACAGCGGAAACTTAGTAAAAAGATTTGACACGGGGTTTCAAAACTTGCAGCAGGTCCAATAACCTGCTACGTGCCTTCAGGGCAAAATATCACTATTAAAAGTGATTTACAAAAACATTCCGTAATTGTCAAACGACAATAAACCTAAGTCGTCACACGACCATAAACCTAGTTGTCACACAACTATAAACCCAGCCTAGACAAGAGTGAAAACACTCCAAAACTTCACACCAAGACTCACGTACAGAACGTTAATTCTATACTCTAGTGTAAAGGGTAAACTCTAGGCAAACTGACTGAAAAACAAACGTGAAGAGAAACGTCTTCTAGTAAGCACTCGATCCTTGAGACTCTCGTTGCAATGCTCTGTGATCTTTTCTCCTTCTCCTCTCGGTTTTCAGTAAATGAAACGTAAGTGTGGAGGCTTCAATATATTCACTTGAAACTGCTCTCCAACCTTACACTTGTATAACCGCTCCACTACTCTAATGTGAAATAGTGGGTTGGTAGTTACTTCTTTACTTAGCCAACTTCTTCTTCCAAGCTTGGCTCCAACGTCCGTTACTTCTAGAATATTTCCTGCACGAAACATAAATAAAAACCATAATAATATGTCAACGGTTTTAGGGTAAGAAAGTCAAATTCTGGGCAGATAAACCAAGTCAACAGATGTTGACTCCACAGTTGACTCAACATCGTCAACCAAAACTCTAACAATCTCCCCCTATTTGGCTTTCTTCCCAAAACCTGTGTAGTAAATATTCGACATAACTCCCCCTGAAATTATCAACACATATAAGAGCACCAGGGAGTAATAAACAAGTAATAGTAATAAGGAAATACTAAACAAGCATTAGTAGCATAACCATATTAGTACAGACCAATTAAGTCCAAAAAACAGAATAACAAAAACAAGCAAATCCAGCCAGCACGCGCATGCCAAGCTTCAGTTCCAGCACGCGCACTCCAAGTACTTCCAGCACTCCAAGCTTCAGTCAGCATCCTCATCTTCTGCACCTTCTCCCCCTTTTTGGGAAGAAAGAAATTGACGAAGGCTTTCTCTCTCAGTAGTAAGCGAAGCGATCGTGTTATCCAGATATCTGATGTGATGTTCCAAGATAGTCCACTGTGTTGACCCAACATTAGACTCCACATTAGCTTCATCGATCCAGGGTAGGTCAATCACCTTGTCGATTCCAGAGATATGAGTTGCAGCCACGACAAACGGGATCTTCCTGTGTACAACGTTATCACCCTTCGACGGCTTGAACCCTCCTCGGATCCGCAGGGACCAGATGATCGAAGGAAAAGGAAGAATCTCTTTTCCAACTCTCTCGGCCTGATAAGCTATCTGGTTGAGAATGAAGTTTCCCCAGTTGATTGGAAGATTCTTGCCTAAAGCATAGAGGAGCTGAGCCATGGGTTCAGTGACCCTACTATCATTGGATGTAGGAAGCCAATTGAAGATGTCCACTTTGAACAACACTGAGTAGAGGGACGTGAGGTATGTAGCACTAAAATTATTTGCCCACTTAATAATTCTACCCCCAGTAATGAACATAACCGCCTCATCAATATCATTCTCAACAAAATCATCAACCTCAGGGGTTTCTAACAGCTCATTAATAAGATGGGAAGTAAACTCATAAAGCTTATCTCGCAAATAAACTTTCCCAAACTTCCTAGATGTTGGCTCATTCAAATGCGGGGAAAGGTTAGCATATACCTCACAGACCACTCGTTCGGAGTAAGTCCCTAAACACCTCACGGCCTTCCCCAAGTGCCTCGACTCTAGGAACTGAAGAACGCCATACTTTCTGAAACTGGGGAGGTCGACAATCCTCTCTACACGAACGACTCTGTCCTGGAGTGAGGACCACAACTCGGCATGCGTGGGTGAGTAGAACTTACCAGGAGAATGTGAAATCTCCCAGTCTGACCCAGCATCCATCTCAACATCAGAATTCTCAGAACGCTGTTCTGAAGTTGGATCAGCTCTTGACTTCTTCGAGGGACGCGAGTCATCATCCACTACCCGTTTTCCTTTTCTCTTCTTCAACACATTGAACATGTGGCCCAGCGTAGTAGACAAGGGAAACTCGTCTTCATCAGAGGTGTTCTTCTCACCATCCGAGGCCACCACCTCCACCTCAGTGTCCGAGCTCGATGAAACTCCCCCTGGAGCAGTGAAATCTTCATCGGAGCTGTCGTCAAACTCCGAGCTTTCGCTTTCAGTTGAGGGAGAACCCATGGTTGCTTGGGACGGTGTTGGTTCAACATCTCCTGCTTGCTCCTCAACCACTGGCTCTTCATTCTGAGTAGGTGCAACGTTCACAGGAGCTTCATCGCGGCGAGGTGAATGTACTTCAATCGGGATCGGGGCGCCGTACACCACCATTGCGAGCAACATCGGAGACGGAATAGGTGAGCTCGATGTTGCTCCAGCATTCTGAGACTTAGAATCGGGTGATTTTGCCATGGAGAGTAAAAGAGATGATAGAGAAAAGCTTGAACTCGAAGGAGGGAAAAACAGAGAGAGGCACAAAATGCAGCGATTCAGAACCCTAATTTAGCGAGTGATGAACAGTTAAAGGAGAGAGAGAGGGATTTAAAGGATAGAAGTTATTTTCTTTCATAATGCCCACTAAGAACGTGCATACTAAGTGTATGAACAGCAGTTATCAAGTAGATCATGGATAGAACCAGACAAAGCAAGTTGAAAACAGAGATACTAACCGTTCAGAGACTTGATGAACACTCGAGCCAAGTGGAATAACCGTTCTTCCATGAACACTAACTGAGTGATATGCAGACTAGACACAACTGACAACTAATAAACACAAAAGTAACACAGACATATGCAGACAAAACGTAAAATATAGAATCATCAAACAGGTTAGTCACAAATGTTGTCCAACATTTGACCCAACATTTTCAAAGAACTATTCCCTTCATTTTCTGTTCGAACACCCTAGACTCACATTTCTTCATTTTCTGCTCTTTTCTCACCTTTATTTGCGGTGCACTGCTCTTTTCTGATTGCTTTTCCATCAAGATTCAAGAGTTTTTTTTTTTTTTTTCAAAGAGTACATCGTCACCGTGAATGCCGTGTACCTATGAAAGTTTTTCAGCTTTTCTCGAACCTGTATCTTGAAAAAGATCATGAGCAATCGTGTGCAAGAGAATCAAGTCATTTCAGAAACTGGCCTAGTTGAGTCAAATCATTTCAGGAAATTTATCATAGAGCATGTCAAGGCAAATATCAAATGAGTAACAACCTTATTTGACAAATGCGACACATATGTTGATCCAAATACTGGACCAACATTATTAACACTGATACAGACCTAAGGACTTTTTAAGGTCCAAAAACCTCTCCGAGTCCAATGCTTTAGTGAATATGTCTGCTAACTGGTTCTTAGTATCTATATGCTCTATTCTCACTAACTCTTTTTCAGTCATGTCTCTCAGAAAATGATGCCTTATGTCTATATGCTTCGTTCTAGAATGTTGCACTGGATTTTTCGAGATGCTTATAGCACTCAAATTATCACAGTACATAAGAACAGTATCACACTCTAGACCATAGTCACACAACATACTCTTAAGCCATAGGAGTTGAGAACAGCAGATACCTGCTGCTACATACTCGGACTCGGCTGTAGACAAAGAGACACAGTTCTGCTTTTTGCTATACCAAGACACCAAGTTATTGCCTAGGAAGAAGCAGCCACCACTCGTGCCCTTGCGGTCATCTTCGTCACCTGCCCAATCTGCATCGCTGAATCCAACGAGACTTGTATTAGTATCTTTTGAAAACAACAAACCATGATTACTCGAACCACTAACATACCTCAGAATCCTTTTAACAGCATTCAAATGTGAGATCTTAGGCTCAGACTGATAACGCGCACAAACACAGACACTATACATTATATCTGGCCTACTAGCAGTAAGATATAAGAGACTACCAATAATAGACCGATACAATGTTGGATCAACCTTTTCTCCAACATTGTCCTTTGTTACCTTCTGTGATGATCCCATCGGTGTCTTCATAATTTTGGCATTCTGTAACCCAAATTTCTTAACAACATTTTTAGCATACTTTTCTTGGGAAATAAAAATACCTTCTCTGGATTGTTTTACCTCATTGTACACCGAAGACATGCATAGATTATTGACCATCAACCTGTAGTCCCTTCGTGGTTTGTCTCTTGTCCTTCGTCCTTCATCCAGCCTTCCAATTATTTGATCAGTAGGATGATCTTTTTGAATTCTCAGTGGGGGGTCTCTCCGTACCTCCATATGTTCATCTCCTGAAGCCTGTTCACCAGTTGATGTTGAATCCAATGTGGGTTCAACATTAGTAGTCTCAACATCCTCAGTTGGACCTGTTGTTGGAACAATATCTGAAATAACAACTTGAGGGTTATCAGCATTCCTGTTAATATCATCAAAAACAATATTAACCGATTCCTGAACAGATCTCAATCTCAAGTTATATACACGATATGCTCGACTATTTGAAGAATATCCTAAGAAGATGCATTTATCACTCTTTGAATCGAATTTTGTCAAATATTCACGATCATTTAACATGTAACAAGTGCAACCAAACACATGAAAATATTTGACAGTCGGTTCGTAGGCTATTTTCTTAGTACCTTGGCGAAAATAGACTCGATTTGAAATATGACAAGCCGTGTTCAATGTCTCAGCCCAGAATCTTTTAGAAAGACTCTTAGATTGGAGCATGACTCGAGCCATTTCCTGAAGAGTTCTATTCTTCCTTTCGGCAACCCCATTTTGTTGAGGTGTCTTAGGAGAAGAAAACTCATGGATTATGCCTTTCTTTTCACAGAAATCTTTGAAAAACTGATTTTCAAACTCTCTGCCATGATCAGACCTTATACGAAAAATGGGAGCACAAAAGTTATTTTTGATCATGACACAAAACGTTTTGAAAACATTAAACGTTTCAGATTTTTCCTTGAGAAACAATATCCATGAAAACCTAGAGAAGTCATCAACTAAGACAAATGCATATCTTTTACAACCTAAACTTTCCACTTCCATAGGACCCATAAGATCCATATGTATAAGTTGAAAGCAATGAGCAGTTCTAAAATGTTGAACGATATACGGATCAACATTATGACTCACATGCTTCTGCTTACCTCTTAGACACTCTTCACACACAATCTTACCAGACTTCTTTAAATTGGGGATTCCTCTTATGGCCTCATACTGAATCAATTGTTCCAGCGTTCTGTAATTCACATGACCTAGCTTTTTATGCCAAAGAACAATTTCTTCATCTGCTTTTGATAGTTGACATAGCTCTTTGTTCCCGTCCTTGTCATCAACTTGATAGCAATTATCGCTTGACCGTTTTCCTGCCATGACACAAAGTGTTTTGTCATTAAAAACTTCACAGCATTCTTTATTGAACCTTACCTCGAGTTCATCATCACTTAATTGACTTATGCTAATTAGATTAGCTACAAGCCCTTCAACGTGTAGAACGTTTCTTAAGGCAGGAAAACCAGGAACGTTAAGCTTGCCACGTCCAAGAATTTTGCCCTTAGCTCCACCACCAAACGTAACTGTGCCATTACTCAAAGGAGTATAATCTACAAGAAATTCTTTAGTACCAGTCATATGACGTGAGCAACCACTGTCAAAGTACCAAGAACCTGTGACATTAGCTTTTAACGAAGTATACACAACATTACATTGGTGAGAAGACTCGTTAATGTTGGACTGAATGTTGAAAGAATTTTTAGTCAACATTAACTTTTTGGACATTTCAAGTTTAAAATCAGTGCAGAAAGGTTTTATATGTCCAGGTTTATGACAATAATGACATTGAAACTTTCTACCTCTAGACTTACCAGCAGAATGACATGAATTTCTATCACTATTTTGCTCTGGTTTAAAACCTAAACCAAACTTAATATGATTACCGATAGAGAGTACCTCATCCAGAGTTTGTTTTCCTTTGTTGAACTTTGAAAAGATGTCATCAGCTTTGTTCACTTGCTTTTGCAGGTTGTCTAGTTCCATGTCCTTCCGAGTCAGAAGCACCTCCATCCTGCTCAGTCCATTACGCAAGTCTTCAATCACCTTTTCATTGTTCTCCTTTTCCTCAATCAGGC
The DNA here is from genome assembly GCA_028392965.1 of Lindernia subracemosa. Classification (NCBI taxonomy): domain Eukaryota; kingdom Viridiplantae; phylum Streptophyta; class Magnoliopsida; order Lamiales; family Linderniaceae; genus Vandellia; species Vandellia subracemosa. Next base: position 1,117,172 of record JAQPCC010000046.1, read on the forward strand.
ATTGAATGGTTTCCTTCAGCTTAGCATTTGTCTTCTTTTCTTTTGACCATTCAACACGCAGAAGTCGGTAAGTATCTTTAATATTTTCATTTTCCTTGTCAAGCTCTTCTTGTTCCTTTCCTGTATCCTCAAAAATCACAGACCCTTCAAAAGTATTTGAATCATCATAATCAAAATAAATACATTGTTCAGATGTTGAAGCCAAAGTTGGATCAACATCTGCTACCGCAGTAAGTCCGATATGATGCTCTTCATCTTCAAGCTCAGAAACGATTGGATTCCGTACGTTCTTCCATTGTGCGACTTGGGCTGTATTCTGTTCTGGTACGTCATCTTCATCATCAGAAAGGCTAACCCAGTAAGTTTTTCCGTACTTACGAAGTGTATTTGCACATTCATTTGCAAAATGTCCCCATCCCTTGCACGCATGACATTGGACAGAGTCCAAAACACGCTTCGCCTTCTCTGCAGAATTTCTTCTGTTGATAGAACGATTAGTAGCAGAAGAAGACTCATTAGAATTGAGAACATTTTTAAATGTAGGACCCACATTCAACTCCTTTTTGTTTTTCAGAAACTTTCTAAATTTCCTAACAATCATAGCAAAATCCTCATTATCGTCTGACTCAACATCAGGTTCAACAACTAGAGGTTGAGTGACTAGAGCTATACTTTTACCCTTAGATGAACTTTTCTGAACTTCGAGATTAATCTCATAGTTCTTCATGATGTTCATCAAGGTGTTAAAGTCCAGTGTGGCCAGATTGTGAGCTTCCTCGACAGCTGCCACTTTCACATTGATCTTTTCTGTCAAAGAACGAATAGCTTTAGAATTTAAACTTTTGTTTGAAATCGGCTCTCCTAAGCTATGACACTCACTGGAAATGTTCAAAAGTTTTCCAAAATACGAAGTTCTGTCCTCATCATCACTCATACGAAGATTTTCAAATTGGTTATTTAAAAGTCTAAGCTTAGTATCTTTCACGCTAGCATCACCTTCACAGTACCTTTGCAACATGTCCTACGCATTTTGTGCACTGGTACAGTTTTGGATGATCTTAAACATGAAGATGTCAACAGACGAAAAAATCGCATTTAAAGCTTTTTCGTTAAAATCGGCGGCTGCTCTTTCAAGAGCAGACCACTCAGCAATTGGTCTGTCAAACACTTCTCCATCTGCATCAGGAGCAGTTTTAGGAGTAGTATAGCCATTAAGAACAGCTTCCCATGCACGTGAATCGATTGACTTAATGCATTGCCGCATACGGATTTTCCAATAAGCATAATTGGATCCATCCAAAACAGGAATTTTTCCAAAATAGTTTGAGCTTAACGTATCCATAATACCAAGATCCAGCGCTTAGTATATCAAGCGGAGGCTCTGATACCACTTGACAGTGTGGTGGATATGGATACTACTAAGTTAGACGAAATGTTGACCCAAATGTTGTACCAACTTTCGGGATCAGAAAACTTTGCACAGCGGAAACTTAGTAAAAAGATTTGACAAGGGGTTTCAAAACTTGCAGCAGGTCCAATAACCTGCTACGTGCCTTCAGGGCAAAATATCACTATTAAAAGTGATTTACAAAAACATTCCGTAATTGTCAAACAACAATAACTTAAGTCGTCACACGACCATAAACCTAGTTGTCACACAACTATAAACCCAGCCTAGACAAGAGTGAAAACACTCCAAAACTTCACACCAAGACTCACGTACAGAACGTTAATTCTATACTCTAGTGTAAAGGGTAAACTCTAGGCAAACTGACTGAAAAACAAACGTGAAGAGAAACGTCTTCTAGTAAGCACTCGATCCTTGAGACTCTCGTTGCAATGCTCTGTGATCTTTTCTCCTTCTCCTCTCGGTTTTCAGTAAATGAAACGTAAGTGTGGAGGCTTCAATATATTCACTTGAAACTGCTCTCCAACCTTACACTTGTATAACCGCTCCACTACTCTAATGTGAAATAGTGGGTTGGTAGTTACTTCTTTACTTAGCCAACTTCTTCTTCCAAGCTTGGCTCCAACCTCCGTTACTTCTAGAATATTTCCTGCACGAAACATAAATAAAAACCATAATAATATGTCAACGGTTTTAGGGTAAGAAAGTCAAATTCCGGGCAGATAAACCAAGTCAACAGATGTTGACTCCACAGTTGACTCAACATCGTCAACCAAAACTCTAACACAATCCTTTTCAATATAGCTTAAATTTATCAAATAGATTAATCACCCTATGGATTATTTGCCCAGGCTCATCTGTAATATATGATTAAAGGAATGTTTAGTTCCTTAATTTTTTTTACCAATTATTTATGGTTTCTTGGGTGCCTTTGTGCTATGTTTAGGTGTGTGGCTGATGAAGCATCAGTCTTGTTGCTATATTCACTGGTTCATGGAAATTCTGACTTTTTGGAATATGTTTTGGTGCGAACTGACCTAGACACACTGGTATGACCGGAATATTTTTGCACTTCTATTCTTATGGGAGGATTTCATTTTTATTCTTGTTCTTGGCTATGGCGTTTCCTGTCATATTCTTAGCTCAAATTCTTGAATCACATTATATTATATTTTTGTGACTTGACAGTTGATGCCAATGTTGGAAACTTTGTACAATGCGCCAAGAAGGTCATCTAATCATATTTACATGGTGCTTGTTATTTTCCTGATACTAAGTCAGGATTCTTCTTTCAATGCCAGCATTCACAAACTGGTAAGCAAGTTTTGATTGCCCGTTTTACTTATCAACCAATCTCAGTTAAATCTCTTTGTTACAGATTCTTCCGGATGTTTCATGGTATCAAGAGCGTCTTATCCATCAAACTTCTCTGGGTTCCCTTATAGTAATAATCTTGATTAGCATCGTGAAATACAATCTCTTCAAGCTAAAAGTAAGATCGCGAAATCTCTTCAATATGCTGTAGTTTGATTTTTTTCATAGAAAATTTTCATCCTTTGACTGATGCAGATATCACAAATTTACCGTTGGATTGGATTTGATAATCTTAAGTAATTAAGAACGAAATAAAACTATATGTTTGTTTTGTTCAATGTTCTGACTTTTTTACTGCTCAGGATATCTATCTACATACCAACTGTTTGGCAACTTTGGCAAATATGGCACCGCATGCTCACCGGCTGAGTGCATATGCATCACAGCGGCTGGTTATCCTTTTTGAGATGCTTTTGCGCAAGTATGTCCGTCTTATTATCATTATCGCCTTCCATATTTTATAATTTAATTTGGTAAAGCTCTTGATAATTTTGACTCTCATGCTTGTTCTTTGATGGATTTCATTCTTTAGGTACAATAAATTAGCAGAGATGAGAAATGACAAAATGCAAATGGAAGATCGTGATCGGCCAGACAGTCTTCAAGACGATTCTGTACTGATTTAATTGTTATTTAGAACTGCAAATACTATTTAATATCTAGTCGGGTAATTTTTTCGTTCTTCATTGTGCAGCAGTTAGTTGAACTGAATATATATACAGACCTTTTTAGGGTCGTGCTGGAAATAATAAATGCAATCCTAACTTATGCATTGCCGCACAATCCAGAGGTATGATGAAAATGCGTTAAAACAAGGCAAGAGATGATAGACTTATTTTGTTCCACATAGCTAATTGTGGTCGTAATGTTTCAGGTCGTTTATGCAATTATGCATAGGCAGGAGCTTTTTCTACCTTTCAGAAACCATCCACGCTTCTCTGAGCTATTCGACAACATATATGCTGTATGTATTCAACATATGAAGATTTGTCATCTCATGTAAATTCATTTTTTTTTTTCTAAAGAAATATTCTGGCATTTAACTACTTTACTATTAATTTTTCTCTATGTCAGGTCTTGGATTTCTTTAACCGAAGAATGGATGATGCCCAGAACTCGAATGGGGAATTGTCGGTGGAGAAAGTGCTTCAAATCATAGTCGACACCTGCCGTTCTTGGAGGGGTGAAGGCATAGAGGTAGATAGATAGATGCTCATAAATTCTTCTACTCCAATTTTTCTTTTACTTTCCCTTATAAACTTTTTTTTTATGGTTTTTTTAAGATGTATTCTCAACTGCGCTTCACCTACGAAGAAGAGAGTAATCCCGAGGAATTCTTCATTCCATATGTTTGGCAGCTGGTTTTATCTCGCAGGTATGCACAAGTGCTTCACATTTCGCAAATCTGTGTTTGTTCTTTAAATGGCATTTCGAGAATCTGATTCGTGACATCGTTGCATGTCTTCATGCAGTGATTTCACTTTCAATCCCAGCAGCATACATTTATTTCCAGTACCTTTAGAGGTAAGTATTCATCACCCATTCGCTTAGCACAGTGATTTTATCTTCGAAATCTGACCGTATTTGGAAGAAAAACCGTAAGTGTTCTATAATTAACATACTGATGATACGAAACCTTTTTGAACGCAGGCGATTGAAGTCGAAGACGAATCAGACCAGGAGTTTGAGAAGCTCGAAAATGGCGGTGCCAAAGAGCATGCACTTGAAGGTGAGAGCCTTGTATAGAAACATAAACCGAACAATACATATTTCATACAAATGTGGCAGTCGAAATTGTTCATTCGTTTCTTCTGTTGTAGATATTTATAGAGGTCCGTTGTTTTGTTCTATCCTTCAAAAGCGATATAAATTCTGTCGTTGGAGTTGTTTTTCAGTATAACATTGGACAGAATTTAACAATATTACATTCATCGTCTCCCTATAAATAAAGAGGATGATATTTTCTTTTTTTCCCTTTTTTTTTTTATATTTCTGCTATGTCATTGGATTGTGGTGGACATACTCCTGGAAACTAATTTATGACATTTCATAGGCATGATCCAATCGATCATTTTAGTAACACTCAAGAAAATAAATAGAATTAAATGTTATGAAAGTGAACAACTTGAATTATATTGAATTGAATATATGTACGTTGGAACAGACTACAATTAATTAGCCCAAGATTTGAACAATAATGACGACGACGACATATCTATATAGATTCATGATATGTTGTTTAGATTCGATATTGAACTATATCCTTTATTCCAACCTTAATGTCCGTCACACCACATTGCTGTCTGTGTTTGCAGGACTGTATTACTGTAATAAAGAAAAGACAGAAAATTTAGTGGTCTGCCCAATGCTGAAATGTGTTTCTCACTAAATGCATGCAGCATTACTGTAAATGCTAACTCATTACCTTCCTAGCTAGCAGACTGATATTATAAGTTTACTTAGAGGCTATATATCAATCACATGATGTGAGAGGACCCCTCTAGATAGCTAGGTCAGCTAACGCACTTTGTATATAGCTATGTATATACCTTACAAAGCTCTTTATGAGCCCTTGTCTAATTCTCTCAACTTGTGAATGGACCAAAGTAGGGTTTCTTGGCTTAAAAAAACATCCCATTTCTTTGTAGGTGGCCCTTCATTTTCTTTATTGTATGCATCAGACCACATAATTCAGAAATCTCTAGATTATAATCCCTATTCAAGTACCCAGCTGGGCTCCAATAAGTTGTATACATATTGATTAGCAAGTGATAAACAACTCAATAGTGGAATATGAACGTTGATGTTGATTTACAGGTAGAAGGATGGGATAGTGATTCACATATTTTTGGTGTGCAATTCGTTGTGCATATAAACAAATGAAACCCTGGAAAAATATGGTCCCCTATGGCCTCAAGCATGTTCTTTTGGTCCATATATATAAGATACCTTTTTTGCATATGCCATAGGAAAGAAGTTAGGTTGAAATTTTTTATTGCATTGAACTCAGTTAAATTTAAATTAGACATTAATCCGAAGAGCAGAATATATATGACCTGCATTGATTATCAAATAAGTATTAAATTACGATATTTAAATCTTGAATACATTTCAACTTCACCTCGAAATAAACATGCTTACAATACAAAGACGCGAATTTGTATTTAGATCGGGCAAATGGAATGCTTATTATGCATGTATATATAACAAATTAATAATTTAAATTAAATGGGTTTCTCTTTTTATATGCGTGTAGTAGAGAAAATATTAAAGCAAAAAAAAGTAGAGAAAATATAAGGGCCCCCCACCCACATTCGCAACCCTAAAGTTGATAATTTTGCCTCCATTTAATATTTCTTGCATGGTGGAGACTGTGGCGTGACATTGTTTTATAATTTGCATTAATAATTACAGCAAGGACCACACAAACAAACGTCTAGTCTATCAAATGCTCTCTTATTTTTTACTCTTTTTTTTTTGTGAACTAAATAATAATTTCATATAGCTTCTCTTCAAGAATTATATTCATCTAACCAAATTTAATATTCTCTTGGGAGGGATAACCTCTATTTATATCCTCACATCCACACCCCTTCTTCAGTCCCCCAAACACTCTATTCCTCCAACCTTTCTTCTCATCTTATCTCTTTTTTTTTTCTTCAGTTTTCTTACTGAACGTGCAATAGGATGTGCTGAAGCTGCCAGCATGATCTAAATTTTCCTGGGTTTTTTTTTTTTGAAGGAAAGAACAGATCATGTGATAGTTTCATCATATGCGAGTTGCACGACAAACCCTAATTGATAATCTTTCACTACCTCCATTGTTTCTTATTAATATGCTCCCCAAAAGCAGGCAAGTACTATTTCTTTTTTTGGTTGATGATGAAGTTCACTGGAGCTAAATCTTTCAAATCTGTATTATATTTGTCTGCGACCGTTTGTCTTGCTAGAATCTTACCCTAAAAAAATTCAGTTCTTTTGTCTTGTTAGAAGCCTTTATTTTATTACATTTGTAGCTTACAAGTTTCTGTCTTAATTAATTCTTTACATATTTGAAAGAAGAGACCCTTTCGTTTTTCTTTGGCCAGTTTCGAGTATGAATTGAAGTTTTCTGATTTACAAATTTTATTTCGTTTTCTCTTTTTAGAAATATCAGGATAAACCCTATATGTAATAATAATTTATGGTTATTCTTATGCAAATAATATATGGGTAATTTTATTGGCACTTCCCTTTTTTTCTATTTACACCCCCTAATTAATATCTAAAGTAAACCATTAATTACTTATCAATTTTTATTAGTTATTTTTTCCATTTTCCATATAAAATTCCTTTTTAAAGATTCTCAAACTTTCTATACGCAGACTTATAAATAATTAGAGACATAAATAGTTGGGTTTTTTTTGTTGAGTAGACGTTGCATGTAAAATATTAATATTAAATATTAATTTTAACTTTAATATTTTTAATTTTAATATAAAATCGTAGCGATTAATATAAAGAGTAATACAATGAAAAATAAATTAATTATTGTATCGATGTGTTATTGAGTAAAATAACTTGATTAATATTGTTAAATAATTCATGCAATTAATAATGTTGAATTTTATGAAAAAAAATTAATAAAATAATTATTGTTGAATTCATGTAGTTAGGTAAAATAAATTTACAAATTTTAAGTGTTTGGGGGTGAAAAAGGGGGTGTGAGGTGGGGTGTGAATAATAAGACCCATAATATATTCCGTAATGTAGTGTCTTGCAATATTAATAGGGTTTTTTTGAATCTGGAAAATAGACATGTTATACTCATCCAATATAATATGTAAATTCGACAATGTAAAGAAAACAAATATACAAATGTCATATTCTTAATGTCCATTGCATATTTATTGCCTTTAACCTAGAAGTTTAAATGCTATTTCAGATTACTGTTTTCTGCTGTTTTACTAATAAATGAAAAAAAAAAAAAGTTTTAATTAGCTCTTAACTCCATTGGGATTATTTTATCACCTTTACTATCATATCAACAGTATGGTTTTGTCACATTCACAAACATATGAATTACCCATTGTGCAACTCCTTTGTAAGAGATTGAGGGCACTCTGTCTCAATCCACTTTATTGCAATGAAACCTTTTTCACACTGTATACTAGGAGGAACCCTAAATTGACCCTCTCTTGTCAAAATGCAATCAGAAAAAATGCCCTCGAAAGCATATGTAATTGCCTATTCATATATGATCCGGCCGTATGCAAACAGCAATGACAAGCTCTATATATCTGTCCCATCTTCAGATCATATTAGTTTAAGGGGCATCTTCATTTCATCTCTTGGCTTTATTGTCTATGTAATGTCACTTTTACATGTCTGACATGAGCCATCTCTACCTTCTGATTGATCTCTATCAGCAGCACTCTTTATACCTATTATTACCAAGTAGCTATCTGTTGTCTCAAGAGTTCTTTTCTTTTATTATCATTTATGATTTCAAGGATATATATGTGTAAATGAAACCTATTCTAGATATATCTTACCATGATTAGTCATCTACTAACCAGCTTTATCAGAAAGTGTATGTATACAATATATACACACACACACACACAAACATGTAAATCTCATAGAGAAACGTGTGGACGAGACGGTGGATATGGGATTGTTGTTTGTGGGTTATCTAGGGTTTGCTACATTTTAGTATCTGAGGAAAGAATTTGTGCAAAACATCATATATTTTTTTATTTGAATATTTTCTTCTAATATGAGCCTAACTATGTTTACCTGCCTTCATACCAATTCTTCGACTTGAGATAACTACGCAATGGTTTGTTAGGAACATGTTAATATATATGTATATATATAATATATAAAGTTCTTTTCCTCAAAAAGAATATATATATATATATATATATATATAAAATTAATGGATAATAAGTACGACACTTGTTGAATTAGTATATATCATGTTTGTACAATAATACACATATAATACCTCTCTCAATATGATAAATAGCCCATCCATCTTCTACTAAAACAATCATAATCGTTGATCGCATTTTGGTCCGCCATTATTAAACTAGTGAGCAAGCAATTGGGCTTTAAGCCAATACTTCACATCGGAGGGGGCTATAATGGTCTTTTACAACAATTATCAAGACACATCCACCCCCACCAACATATATAACATAATACTAAACCGACCCGACCCGACCCGACCCGTTTAAGACGATTCGGATGGCTTCTTGACCTCACGGAGCTGAACAGAGTTCTCAAAGCAATGATAGAACCCAAAATGGGGGAACCTCTCATACCAAGTGTCTTGCTGGACATGCGTGTCCCAATGCTCGCCGCTGCTACTCTTACCGTACTTGTGCACCCAACCCGACCCGTTGTGACCCTCGCCCCATGTTCGGTTCCATCGCTCGCCGTACTTCCCCTGCCACCAGCTCTCCCCTTGCTTCACGCCGTGCCCGTCGGGGTTGAAGTTCTCGTCCCATTTGTCTCCCCACTTCGACCACCCATCGCCTTCGCATCGCTCGGCCCATTTGTCCGTGTACTTTATGCTTCCGCCGAAACCGTCGTACTTTTCGCCCCACCTGAAATTGTGAGCATTCATTCAGCTGTTTGGTTAGGTTTAAGGATATGATATGATGTCCACGGTTCTTGCATTGCATCAAATCTTAGACAATGTTTGATTTATAAGTTTTGTAAGAAAAAAAAAAAAGATGGATTTTTTTTTTCTTTTGGGGGTACCTTTCGTGCCAAATGTGCGCATGGCCGGGATCTAAGGGAGTGTTTGGATCGATGGTGCACCACTTATGAGCCCACTTGTCGGTCCCGGAAGGTCCGTAGTATTCGTGCCATTTTTCTTGCCACTCGGTACCATGCGCGTTCTTTCCCCATTTATCTGCAGTTTTCTCTAAACTCACGGCGCCTTGGTCCTACATAGAGTGTAAGAGTGATTAGATTTAAGCAATGACGCAGTTGAGATCGACAACGGCACATTTGTAAGTTCGTTTTACGATGGAATCTTTAAATTTCACGCTAAAATCAACCTTGAGTTTTAACAACTATGTACCTGGGCCATCGACTCTCTCCAGTACTCACGCCATACGTTGCCTGCAGCATCACGGCCAGATTTCTCAGAACCGAGCTCTTTATAGCCAAGCTCGTCCGAAGCTTCCCAATACTTGTTTTCCCATTCAATAGATTTGTCGGCACTAACACCTCTAGTTAGTGTCCATCTACAAACAACCCCATCAGGCCTTTGCTCAATTCCAGTCTCTTTCCACCACACCGACCCATCTTCAAAAACCCCTTGGGATTCGAACTCTTCTTCGTTCGACTTACTCAATGCATCGACTGCTTCTGCTGCTTGGGTTAGAAACTCGACGTTTATTTCGTTTTCCTCGTCCATGCGAAGTGCCTTTTCTTGAGCGGAGTTTAAGGATTGGGGATTTTGGAACTCGATGAGTGACTGAAGGGGCGGTAAGGAAAGATTAACGTTTTGGTTTTGGAGCATTGAGGATTCAAATGGGATCGATAGGGAGTTTGATTCTCGTTCTTTCTCTAAGACGGGGTTGGCTTTCAATGGAGACGGAGATAGTTTCAGTGAAGGGCTTATTTCTACTTCACGAATATTATTTATGTCATCATCTGACGGAGGCGTCCAGGCCCAGAAACTCGGTCCAGGTGTTCCTGTACTGAAGCTGTCTGATTGCATCGATAGAGAGGTTCCCCGATGCATATCTGGCCAAGTTCGACGTATAGTAATCATTTTTCAAGTAAAGAACTGAAGAACATAAATATAAATACTACATGACTGTTCAAGGCAAGATATTACGCACAAATCATAGTATATAACGAGCAATTTCGTTGATTAATCATGTGAAATTCGATATCGTTGAACACAGTTAGAACCATTCGGGCCTTAGGCCTCGAATTTCAAAAGGCAAGTGCAGTACCAAACACCTTAAACACATTATCTCTTGACTTCTAAGGGTAGGTATGATGATCACTAGCTTTATCAAGACTTACTAATACAAAGAATCATGACATACTAATACACAAGACTACACAAAGAAAATTCAACTGAAAAAGACAGCAGAAAACAGCTAAATCAACTTCAACAGCTCAGTAAAACATATTGTTTTAAGGAAAAAAAGTACTCACCTTGGTCACCTTCGGGCTCCTCATCAACTGTCACCTCTTTATTCTCCTCCAATAAAGCTTTGGCCGCAGCTATTGCAGCAGCAGCACGATCAATAACCTGCATTCTCTGAACTTTATCCCTCTCCACAGCAGGGACTTCAAGCATTTTCATAAAGTCGCTATTTTTCTTCGCCAATTCATCACCACTAACACCACCCTCTTCTCTTCTGACCTCAACTCCACTCCCCGCGCTAGACACCATTCGCTCGAACTCCGAAGACTTCCTCTCGCGTTCCTTGGCCTTCTTCCACATGTCCAAGTACGAATCACCTCTCTCACCATCGCCAGCAGCGTAAACCCTCCAACTGCCCGCACTGATTCCGACGTAATTTCTTCGGAATCGGGTGAAACGGAGTACAGGGTTTCTGGGCTTGTATCTGGTGGGCGGCGAGTTGGAGGCGCGTGGGATGGCGCGTGAAGCAGTCAGCTGGGTAGTGGCCATCTTTGGGCTTTCGATTCTCGGGAGTTTCTTGCAAAAAAAGGGGTCTACATATATATGCACCAAGAACGGAAGATTTTGGGCTATATTATTTCAGATTCTCGGAAAAAGGAATAGATTTACGTAGAATCGAAGGAAGGTTTGGGATGCTGTCTCCCTATTGCCGTGTTTAAGTTAACATCTGTCGGCTTGCGGGCGGTGAAAGTGATGCTTGAAAGTGCAAAAAGCTGTGTGGTTTCAGCGGTTTTAAGATTGGGCTGATAAGAAACACGTGAATAGTAGAGTAACGCTTTTTCAGTTGTCGCTACTATGAATTTTGCGACTTTGCTTCAAGAGTTTTTCGGCCGTTCAAAAACATTATCTTAATAAATTTTATTACAAATATATGCCAAGTGATGTGTTCTAACTTCTTCTATGCCATCAAACGGGGTAAATATCCCCAATGTTTATCCTATTAACTAATTTAGTCTTTGATGTTTCGCATGAATCAATTTAGTTCTCGATGTTGTTGATTTTGGACCAATTTGGTCATTCTGTCACGATAAACGTCATTATTAACTGAAATCTCACACGTACATCACAATAAATCATGTCCGAATCGATAAAATTGAAATAGTTACTGAGATTAGGACACAAATTAAAAATTTCTCCTCCAATATTCGAATATGAGCTCTAAATCGTCTGTTTCGTCGAACTTCATTGATAGTAGAAGAAAACAGTAAAAACCCCTCAAATCCTGCAAATATTTCAAAATTCGATTCAGACATGATTTAGTGTGGGATATATGCGAAATTCCCGCTATTGACGTTAATCATGACGGAAGGACCAAATTGGTCCAAAATCGACAACATCGGGGACTAAATTGGTTCGGACGAAACATCGAAAACTAAATTGATCCACGAAGTAAACAATGATGATCATTTTAGATTTTTTCCCCGTCAAAACCTTTTGTTTACAATCGAATAGTTCTATTCGGTTCGGTGTAGTACACTGGGCCGGGTCGAGTTTACGGGCCGTACTATTTGGGTTGAGAAGACCCAAATTCGGCCCTGTCGGTTTAATGTCTGATATTATTATTAATTGGTGCTTAATATTTATTTAACTTCAATATAATCGTTAATTGCTATATAGTAGTATAGGACATGGGAGTGGGACTAGGACTTGGGAGAAGCAACAATAATGAGTACGTAAAAAGTTATATTTAATATATCATTAAAATGGAAATATGGAGCTATTTATATATTTACATTGTGTTTATGCATATGGAGAAGATCAAGAAAGGGAGAAATACAGAAAAAAGAAGAAAAATCAAGCATCGGCCTACCTTCATCATTTGATTCTTTGACGAAATCAACAAAACCCAACAAATCCAAAAGGTTAAAATAGCTCAGAAAAAACCAAAAAAGGTACCTTTTTTTTTTTGTTTTCTCTCTTCTTTTTGAGTCAATCTTTTTGCAAGGACTTTACAGCACTCAGCCGAATAAAACGAAGCCCTTCTAAAGCCTCATATTTTATTTTCTTTTTTTCGTTTTATTGACTCAAATTTTCAATCCCAACATTTGATGCTCGAATCAATGCTCAACAACTTCGGACCTTTCACTAATTTCGTTGCTTTGTTCTGAAGGACGACTCTTTTATTTGCCCTTTTAGTAAAGTCAGCTAAATGAGTTCAGGTGAGGTGAGATCGGTAGCCATAGCAGCTGATACTCGAGGGAAGCATAGGATCTCTGCTGAGTTGAAGAGGCTTGAGCAAGAAATGAGATTCTTGGAGGTTTTTTTACTTGTGTTTAATTGCTTATGTTATGCCCTTTGAATTTGATCGATTTGATTCGCCTGTATTTCTAGTTGGTTTGAGGAACGAATTGCTGCTGCCCTTTGATTGTTTTATTTTTTGATGAAAAAGGTCAGATCTTTACTTGCTATGTGAAAGATAGTTTCACTGCCCTTGTTTATATGTTGTCTATGTGGAAGAATACTTGAAATTGATCTGAAAATAATTCATTCTTCAATGATGGCTGTTGAAGTGGTGATTATGACTGAAAACTTGTAAGAGAAGTGAAGTAATTGGGATCTTTTGATTCACCAAGTATTCATAGTTAGCAAGGATCTGATATAGGCCCTTTGAAAATCATGCTTATTCGACAAGTGATCGAACATAGGATTTGTGCCGATGGAAATTCACTTGTTTGTACTCTTCGATGCTCATTGGATAATGTAAGTTAGGATATACACAAACAGGCAAAGAATCTGCCGTAGACTATTACTAACGAACTTGTTAGAATAAGAAACTATCTTGGATTGTCTTTCTGATTCACGGGTTTTGTCGAGTGCGTTTCTGTCGTTAATTCCGTTATTTTCTTCAAACGGCCATTAAACCGTATGAGGGAAACGAACACAACGATAACCTCTAGCAAATCTTCATGTTCGTTATAACTTTATTACATTGCCTAGTGGACCTCAAATTACTTTTTAACTATAAATTTGTTGATAGGAGGAACTTGAACAGCTCGAGAAAACGGAGAAATCTTCTGCTTCTTGCAAGGAGTGAGTTAGTTTTTCGGTTGCAAAGTTTTCTCTTTTAAATGCTTTACATACTGATAGCCTGATTTTATAACAGGATATTGAACAACATGGAAACAACCCCCGATCCACTTCTCCCCGTGTAAGTAATATAGTTGTATTTGTTTGTAATGAATTGTATTCGTCTCTTAAATATATTTTGTCGATGTTTTCCGTGTAAATACAGAACGACCGGCCCTTTGAATCCTTCGTGGGACAGATGGTTCGAAGGACCGCAAGATTCTTCGAGGTGCAGGTGTTTCATACTATGATGTTTCTCTTCTCTTCTCTTCTTGCCAATACTATTATTCATTTTAGGATGAAAAGTTCTCTTACAACATCAAGAAAAAAAAAAAAAAAAGGAAAGTAGGACATCACTAAAAAGGGTTCTGTTCTGTTGACTGCAATTTCTCTCTTTAGTTGTGAAGAAATGGTCAGTGTTTTGTTGCATTATCTTCTCACTGATCTTCTTCGTCTTCACCATCTCATTACCTCAAAGAGATATGGTCAATGTCGAATGTTATATGTGTGTTTTCTTCCCCCAAATATAACTTCAAATTTGGATTATTTTGATTATTATTATTATTATTTGATTGGCCAAAGCCCAACCCAAAGTAGAATTACAACTCCATTACATATTTGACAAAAACTAAGCATCACTCTGACAGAGGATTTGATTACCTTGAAAATGACTATCATTTGTTTTTTTGAAAATTTACTAAATTCAACGTATATACATCACCCACAAGATTCGTATAAGACTTCACGCACTAGCCATTCATATTTATTGTGGAGTAGATATTGAAATAGAAGATAAAAATGGTCAATTAGTGGAGATATAAGGGTGCAAAAAAATATATATATGAAAAAATAATAAGGTACACAATAATTCTTTTATGATTTTATGTGCAGTGTAGTCTAATCTCACATATTACTTACGTGTTTATGAATACAATAAAACAACGGCGACGATAAGGGGTTTTGGTGAAAAAAAGATGAGATAAAACACCCATAATTAAAAGAAAAAATAAAGTTGCCTTTATGTCATCATCATAAATTGATATCATTTCCATTTTAATCATCGTCTCTTTTCAAATTGTCGTGACACCAAGCCTTTGTGAAATCGATACCTTGGTTAATAGCTAATCCACTCACCATAATATAAAAAATATATATAAAAACAATTATCATAAAAATTAGTGAAAAATACAAAAATTATGCAGAGAAGAACCTCGAATTACCCTAAAAACCCACATTATCCATGGAAGATAATTGAAATCTAGTTTATTCTTTATTATGATGCGATTGTACACTTATTAGCAACTTGCATTTTAATTCAATATTATTTTATTTTATTTTTTAATCATAGAGATAACCAAACATAATGACCCACATATGTTTCTCTGATTAATAACACCTACCACTTCAACTGTTCATAGAAACTTAAGATAGAAAATGACATTGTTTTTAGAGCTACGTCCTAAATCCAAACCCACTCCAATAGGCAAAGTCCCTAGTTACATATGTAAATCAAATGATAAAAAAATATTAAATTTAGTTTATATATATATAAATATTCGTGTGAGAAATTCGTCCACAGGAAGACGATAGAGTGCACGCAATGAATAATCATACACAAGCGTTGATTGCGATGCAAATGAATATTAATTTAATTAATTAATCAGCTTCATATGCATGAACAATAATCAAGGAGAGTCAGTTATAAATGAAACGTACATACATGAATATTCATAAACATTAAACCATTTTCCCATTTTCCATGATAAAAAAATTAAACATTTAATTAAAAATATATATTATATATATCTTTTCCATGATTATCATCAGTTAATCAGAGAGCTTCAACTTCCACGATCACATACGCTTACCGTGCGCGCGTCGCATCAGATCACAGCCCTGTATCCAACGCTAAGTGACGCCACGTGTCGATCTTCTCTTTCCTATATAATTCCCCTTGCAAGGAAGGAACCAAAACATCACTCACAAGAGAGAAGAAAAAGGATAAAACTAAAAAAGAAAAATAGAAAAAAAAAGAGAGAGATAAAAGATCTTTCCGTCGCCGGAAAATGTATATCCCGGCGAAAACTTCACATACCTATCCGAAGTCTCTCTCTCACAATGCTCTCTTCTCTTTGCATCACTGTCACGTCTTCCACGACAAACTGCAGTAGTTAAGCAGAAGCAGAAAGCTAGAGTTAGATTTTCGTTTTACTGTCAAATTAGTTATCTTACATCTTCGGCCATGCCTTTTCCGATGAGGATCCAGCCGATCGACTTCTCTGAAAACGACGTCGTCGCCTGGGTGAAGCACGCCCAGCAGCCTGCGTCGAAATCGCGGCTGAGGCGACTATTTGACCGTCCGTTCAAGAGGGAAAACGAAGCCGCCGTCGTGGTGCCTTCCTCGATCGAGCCAAGCTCACTTTGCTTGGACAAAATGGTGAGGAAGTTCATCGAAGACGGCAATAACAACAGCGACAAAGGTGTGAAATGTGGGAAGAATAGGTGTAATTGCTTCAACGGAAAAAGTAACGGCAGTTCTGACGATGAAGATGAGTTTGATTTCTTCTCCGATTCTGCTACGGCGAACTCGTCGTCTTCGTTTTCTGATTATTCAGATGCTCTCAAGGTAAGTAAAAAGTTTCAAAGGCCTTAAAAAGGAAAAATGAGCTTAGCTAACTCTCTTCGTCCTTACTGAGATTTTTTCATTGATCTAGAGTTTGATACCTTGTGCGACTGTAATGGAGAGAAATCTACTAGCAGATACGTCGGGAATCGTGGAGAAGAACGGTAAAACCTGCAAGAGAAAAGACGATCTGAGAAGGGCAGTCGCCATAGATCTGATTGCTCTGGGCTACGACGCATCAGTTTGTTCGTCAAAGTGGGACAAATCTTCATCTAGTCCAGCTGGTAAGCTCAGTTTCCGATTCATATCGCAGTTCATATGCTTTTGCTTTTGGTTTGACTGCAAATTCGTCCTCGGAAAGGGAAGACGATTGACCGTACAGTTTTTGTTTCTGCTGTTGTGGCTTGTGGGGAATCTGATGAAGCTTTCAAAATCAGTTTGTTTTTTTTTTACTGAAGTCTTGTAAATTGCAGGCGAGTATGAGTACATAGACGTGATGAACGACGGCGGCGACCGCCTGATCGTCGACGTTGACTTCCGGTCAGAGTTCGAGATCGCACGGTCCACGAGCTCATACAGGCAGATCCTCCAATCACTGCCGTCCATCTTCGTGGGCAAATCCGATCGCCTCCTTCAAATCGTTGCCATCGCCTCCGAGGCCGCTAAGCTCAGCCTGAAGAAGAAGGGCATGCACATGGCGCCGTGGCGCAAGGCGGAGTACATGAAGTCGAAGTGGGCCGGTCAGTGCACCCGAATACCGACGAAGTCGTCGGAAGACGACGGCGGGCTTCAGAACGACGCCGTTGTAATTCTGAAGGAGGAGGGCGGTGATGATATCGATAAAGCCTCCTCGCAAAACGACGCCGTGGGTAAGAAGAGGGAGAGTGGCGAATGGGATTTGATCTTGGGGAAGGAGGAGGAGGCCAGAACGACGTCGTCGGCGGAGGTGGTGACGTGGCAACTGCCCGCGGTCAGGGCGAGGAGCTTAGAGAGGGGAGGTAGTAGTAGGTTGGTTGTGACGGGTTTGGCTTCTCTGCTCAAGGAAAGCTCGTGAAGGAGAAAAATAATTAAAAAGGAAAATAATTTTTTTTTTTGGGAAAATTAAATGTATTTTTGGACGAGAAGCTTCTAACTCTTTTTTTTTTTCGTTAGAGAGATATGTAAAGAATATTATTGTTAATTAAAAAAAATGGATTTTGAAAAAAATTAGAGTGATGGTCGATGTGGGGTAGTTTGGGAATATACGCATTATCCATTTGTTGCCTAGACAGGAAACACGAAGGGCAGATATATGCTTTTTTTTTTCTTTGAGTAATAAATATATTTAATTTTATTATATTTTTTTTTTGGGGGAAAGCAATAAACTTGTGATAGAAAAACATATGAAAGCGTGGGCATTGTGTAGTAAAACAATGAGATTGACGCATAGACAGATTCGTGGGATCTAGGACAACGTGAATTTTCTGAGCCAATTTTTTTTATTTATTTATTAATTTGCGTAAATGCATATTTTTTTCTCGGTTTAATTAATTGTTTATTTTTTGGAATTGCCAACTTTTGTATGAAGGGATTTGTAAAAAATCGTAACTTTAGTTAAATGGTAAGTTTACTTTAGTTATATTTAGTACGTATGTAGTGGTTAGATCACAAACCATACATGTACTACTCAATTATATCCCTAAAAATTAAATGAATATGAGCAATAAATATATCCTCGTGAAATCCCCAATTAACTTTACCTTTTACTTTGACCAGACAAGTGGTAATGGGTATTGTAGGAAAATAAATAAAACTAAAGAAAAAGATTGGGTTTTTAATGTGCTTTAACACGTGGTGGTTTTTTCAAAATTTTAAGGTCCCCAAGTAAAGAATATTATTGACTTTCTTGAAGTTGTGTAATTAGAGGTCATTGACTATTCATTCATTTGCCTATCCATTTAGTGGAGAGTATTATATAAAATATAATAAAAGCAATCTGCAATGTAATCTGATAATTTTATAAATTTTTTGCAGGGTTAAAACTGAAAATCTCTGACACTTTTAAAAATCTAGTAGAATTTTTTCAGTTCTAACTGTTAAATAGAAATAAAATTGGAAAATTACCCAATTTAAATGTACTGTCCACTTCTTGGTTTTGGTACAATTATGGACTTAAAAGATAAAGCAGGCATTTCATCATTGGAATATCTGACATATAATTTGATTATTATATTGTAAAATATTTTTTTGTTTTTTGTTTTGTTAAATAAAATATTTTTTTTTCTGATATATCTCACAATCATTGTGGTGGGGGCATCTTTACAGTCTCATTTTCATGTGTAATGTGACACATGCACATAATGCGTAGGGCCAATTCTTTTTCTCGGTAAATAGATTAAATTAAAGAATGTGGACCATATTCAAAATAATAAAATAATAATAACAATAAAAGCTATGGGGGGCCATTTTCAAATTTCTTTTTTTCAACATTTAGTGGGCCCCTTCCTTTCTGAGAAAATAAATAAAGTTTGCCAATGTGTAATAGTAATGTGAAAGCAATCATTCACCTACTATATTACCAGGTAAGCCATCTGCCAAATAAAATATTTGAATATTTATTAATTGAATAATAAGTTTATATTGATGCATTATCCCAAAATTAAATACAACATGTCACATGTACTATTTGAAAGCTTTTTGAATCTATCCGTTAGAAAAATGTGGTCTTGGTGAGGCGGGTGGTCCGTTGTTGTTCACTAGCTTTTTTAATTTTTATCAAATTTAAATTAATTCCATCAATTTTTTAAAATTATGTTGTATATTTTTTTTTAGTTAATTAGTATATTTTAAAATACAAGTTGCTTCTAGTATAAATTTGAGGGTAAGTAATACCTATATTCGACTTAGGCGACTGTCATTTATATTATACCATCTTCAATTACAAGTTGTGACATTATATTTGTAGTTTAAGAATAAGGCATCTTGATGATGATCTAAATAATTTTATTCTAAAATCGTTGAGTCAATTGTAGGAGATTGATTACTTACCTAATGTTATGGAAAACTTGATTTTAATTTGAATAATCAAATTAAATTAATATAACTTATAATCAACACCTCGAGCAAAGCATCTTTAGGTGAAGTAAGGAATAAGTAGTATGTGTCATGTTAATTATTATTACATACTCTATGATAAAGAAAAGAATTGTTAGGAGAATATAAGCTTGTAACGTTCTATAGGGGACACTATGTTAGGTTTGTCTAAATTAAGGCTTTACAATAATCAAGCATCTTGGAGATTCATAAGGAATTATGATATGTGCATGTTCTATAAGGTCGTTGAGAAAACTAGATTAATAAATAAAATAAAATAAAATAATTCACTAACATTTTTCTTGATTGCTTAAATCTTGCAATTAAAAATTAAAAATTTAATAAGTTGTTCCACGATTTGGGCTTATTAGGGTCCAATACAAAATGGGCCCAACAAGTGATTTTTGGACTTGACACTAAAAACTAGTCATTATCATTTTTCATTATACAATGGAAAGAAAATATAAACAATTTTCATCTTAAACATATAAATAATAATGACATACCTTATCCATTACATAATGAGTAACGCATCAAACTCTGCAATTTTCAATCTTCAGGACCA
The DNA here is from genome assembly GCA_028392965.1 of Lindernia subracemosa. NCBI lineage: Eukaryota > Viridiplantae > Streptophyta > Magnoliopsida > Lamiales > Linderniaceae > Vandellia > Vandellia subracemosa. The sequence continues at coordinate 1,137,441 of JAQPCC010000046.1, forward strand.
CCTCGAAAAGCAAAATAACTCTCTATCTTAACATTATACTTTATAGGTTTTAATCTTTCTATATTGAAAAAAAAAATAATTGAAATTGACTTAGCCAGGATATATTGAAAGCAACACAAAAATATATATGGGAAACAATATTAGGGGACTAAATCAGAACGTTGAAGGGTGGGTGCAAAGAATACACCCAAGGGATGAAAACACAGAAAAGTAAGCTAATAATTTAAAAACCTTCAACCACACTTCACATAATCTGCTGCGAAGTTAAAAAAAGAGAGGTTATTTTCAATCTTGCAATAGAGCAAACATAAAGTAGCAGCAGCACAAGTAAACACAACTCGTCGATTTTCCAACTCATTCTTTGCCGTCTGCAGCGCGGAGGGATCCGAGCTGGACCGGCGCTTGTGTTCCCACGACCTTCGAAGAACCGTAGGCAGACAAATCGATGCCCTCAGATTTCTCTTTCTCGAGCTGTTCCTTGATCCAGAAGTATGTGATTCTCAGACCATCCTATAAGCAGACAGTAGGACAAAGATTATCCCTATTCTCGAGCTGACATGTAGTAATGGAACGTCGATGTGGTTAAAGATTTTTCCTTTTTTTTTTTTTTTACCTTGAGTTTCATAGAAGGAGCCCAGCCCAGTTTTTCTTTGATGAGGTTGTTGTCTGAATTACGACCACGAACACCTTCTGGTCCCGGAATGTGATGTATTGGGAGCTTCTTGTTCTCAAAGCTTAGGACAATCTCAGCCATCTCGTTCATGCTCACCATCTCATCGCTTCCAATGTTGACGGGCTCATGGAAATCCGATTTAGTCAGTCTGCATTTAGAAAATTATCAATCAATCTTTCATAGTCCCAAGAGTTGAGTTATAATCAAGAATCTTTCTGGGACTTGAACCCATTAAAAATGATTTCTTTGTGCTTACGTTGATATTGCTACTGATTTGTAATGACATGGATTCTTGTCTTAGGCTAACGTACCTCAGAACACCCTCAACACATTCATCTATGAAGGTGAAAGATCTTGTTTGTTTTCCATCGCCCCACATTTCGAACTTATCGGTAGAAGTAAGGACTTTCCTGCAGAAGGCGGCTGGTGCTTTCTCCCTTCCACCTGTAATTATTGGCAATTAATCAATCAAATTCAATCGATATAATCATTAGCCATTAAAGCTTTTACCTTTCCATGTTCCAAAAGGACCGTATATGTTATGAAACCTTCCTATCCTGCACTCGATTCCAAAGTCCTTGTTGTAGTGTTTGCATAGTTCCTCCGTCGCAAGTTTCTCTAGTCCATAAGCGTCTTGTGGCTAATGAAATTACAACATCCCATAAAAATTAGGGATCGAAAAGAGAAAAATAAATAAAGATCTGAATCAAAAAAGATCTGAATCAAAAACAAGTAAGACGAAGTAAAAAACCTCAGCAGGCCAAGCATCGGATTCTTTCAAGCTCACATTAGTGTCCAACTGCTTAAACTCAGGATATATGCAAGCACTTGAGGCATAGAAGAACCTGAAAGAAATAAAAACTTAGTCTTTCGTCTAGGAGTCAACAATCACAGAGACAGAAAAAAGGCTCAACCTCTTAACTCCATTGATTCTTGCAGCCTCGATCATGTTAAAGCTGATCATGGTATTGTTGTACATAATCACCGAATGATTGGACTGAATGAATCCCATCCCTCCCATGTCGGCGGCGAGATTGAACACGTGATCGACTCCATTCGTCACCTTGAGACAGTTGTCCATCACCCTCAGATCCACGAGATGAAACTCGTTACAGAACATGTCCTCAGTCATGTGTTCGTTCTTTTTCCAGTCCGAAGCAATGATGTAATGACCTTCGCTCTTCAGACGCCTGGCAATGTGAGATGCGATGAATCCACCGGCCCCAGTGATTGATATCCTTAGCTTTTCAGAAGGCCAATAGGGTTCTCTCTCGAGGTTCTCGTACGTGTAGGATCCGTATTTGGTTTCGCCCGCACTTCCCATTTCTGTTCTGCAATAAATACAACAAAAATTAAGTAGAGATGCATAAAAGAACAAAAAGAAAAAGAAAAAAAGAAACGAGATAAGTTCGTTGCTTCGGATAACCGAATTTTCCATATAATCGAATTTCAGAAACGTGTCATAAAGGAAAAAAAAAGCCTAAATTTGATCAATTCAAACCTGTCGAACATAGTCAGATGACGCAAGAAACCGAAATACCGAAACAACGAAAGAAAACACAAATCATAACCAATCACAGTACGGTATTTCAGCTATACTCAAACAAGGAAAATGTTTAAACCTCATTTCAAGCAGGGAAAGCCTGAAAATGAGTATAATCCAACACCTCGAAAACTCAACAAGGCAACGTACAACCAGCCCAACAAACAAGAAAAGACCAAAAATTGAACTCTATTTTCTGAATTGCACGACGGCGAATTGACGAAAATTATCATAAAGCTACCAACCCACGACGCCATAAACAACCCTAATCCAGCTAAATAATCGTAAAATAAAGCATCATCTTTTTACCAAAACCAGGCATCAGCAGAAGGAAGAACACCCAAAATTGAAAACAAGGCGGAACATAGAACAATCAACCAACGAATACCCAAGACTCAATTACCTCTTTCACGATTCTCAACAAGCTCGTCTCAGATTTCGTTTCTTCGCTTGTAATTTTGGATAAATCAATTGAGCTTCCCTGATGATATGATAGCCCTATATATATAGTAGGCAGCGGATGATTTATCCTAAAATAAAAATAAAATAAAATGTGGTACTTTATTACAATTTTGTGAGGTCAGGAAGTTTTATGGGTCCTAAAAGTGGATCGTTCTTATATAAATGTGTGGGGGGAAATTACTACTTGCACTTTTCTTTTGGTTCCTTATGGACGTGTTTTGTTTCTCTTCAAGTATTTTCTTCAATATTAGGACCACTTATACATTTACCAAATAATAATAATAATCATAATTTATACTCTTTTATTTCTGTTCAAGTATTAATCCCCGAGTCCAGATGAATACGTTTCAAACCCACCTCACAACGATAGTCATGGTAGATAAAAATTGTCCAATTTGATATGTACTTTTATATTTCTAATTTTACCCCTCTATTTTGAATTAATACCATTTTACACTAAACTTTTAAATTATTATAATTCATTTTTTTCTTTTTATACACTTATTAATAATATATAATTAAATTTAAATTATAATTTCTATTAAATATTTTAAATTACAATTAACTAATATTATATATATTTATATATTAGAGCATAGTTAAAAAAAATACTAGTAATAATAATATAGACAAATGTTTCATTGCAAAAAGGAAACGAATCACTATAAAAGATTCGTGAGATATTCGTTTAAATAAATGACAATGTAGAAAATCATAGTGTAAAATGTGCAAAATATTGCTTCATAAAGAATTGTTTTTTTTATTATTTTTTGCAGGCTTACAATCGACCCTATTTATACTACTTGCTAGTATATAAAAACAGTAAGTAGCCGTTATGCTAATTTGGTGGTAATTGATTCTAATTTCCTATTTTACATCATTGAGCATTGATGGCTTGGTCTTTTCCTTTTTCAGCGTGGTTCGCATAAGGTAGATACGATCGTTGCCTTGATTTGTTGGGGCCAGATATGGTATGAAATCGATGATGAGAATTTCCTCTGAGATTATTATCTTCAATCTTTTGATCTTCAACACTCCCCCTCAAGTCGGGCTTGAATAAGTCAATTAAGCCCAACTTGGTAAGTATGTTTTCGAATAATCTAGTATCCACCGCTTTGGTAAAGATATCAGCTAGTTGTTCTTTGCTTGTGACGAAAGGAATCTCTATCTCTTGGTTCTACACTTTTCTCGGACAAAATGGCAGTCTACCTCTATGTGTTTTGTTCGCTCATGAAAGACGGGATTCATCGCAATATGTCGTGCAGCTTGGTTGTCACAAAACATGATCATCGGTCGGTTATTCTTGATCTTCAAGTCTTCTAAGAGGTGTCTTATCCACACAAGTTCGCTTGTTGTTGAGGCCATAGCTCTGTATTCTGCTTCAGCACTCGATCTCGCGACAACACTCTGTTTCTTGCTTCTCCACGTGACTAGGTTGCCTCCCACGAATGTGCAATAACCGGTGGTGGATCTTCTGTCGAAGCTTCCAGCCCAATCTGCATCTGAGTAGCCAACCACGTCATGTGTACCATTTCTCCTCATCCAAATCCCTCGGCCTGAGTTGCCCTTGAGGTACTTCAGGATACGCTCAATGGCTTCAAGGTGGCTAGTCCTAGGGGCCTGCATAAACTGACTGATACAACTAACAACAAAAGAAATGTCAGGTCGTGTAACCGTCAGATAAATGAGTTTCCCTACCAGTCTTTGAAATTGTTGTATGTTTTTCTAAGGGTTGTCCATCTTCGGAATTTAGTTTCTTATTGACTTCCATTGGAGTTTTTGAAGGTTTAACTCCGGTTTTGCCGGTTTCCTTTAGGAGATCTAGGACATATTTTCTCTGGGATAGAAAAAGTCCTTTCAGAGAATGAGCGATTTCTATTCCCAAAAAATATCTAATTAGTCCAAGATCTTTGATATCGAATTTACTTTTAAGATAATTTTTTACTTTATTAATCACATCGATGTTGTTTCCTGTTATTATGATATCATCAACATATACAAGTACAACTACAATAGTTTGATTAGTTGTCTTGATAAACATAGATAAGTCTGCTGAGCTTTTTGAAAAATCATAGTTAAGAAGTGCATGACTCAATTTTGAGTACCATACTCTTGGAGATTGTTTTAAACCATATAACCATATATAGATTTTTTTTAATTTGCTTACAAGTTTCTCGTGATGATTCTCAAGTTGATAGCCTGGTGGGAGTGTCATATATATCTCCTCATCCAGGTCACCTTGTAAGAATGCATTTTTTACGTCCATCTGTGAGAGACTCCATCCAGAGTTAACTGCCATAGATAGGAGGATTCTTACGGTGTTCATTTTTGCGACGGGTGCAAAGGTCTCCTGATAGTCTATTCCTTAAGTTTGTGTAAAACCCTTTGCTACCAGTCGTGCTTTGAATCGTTCGATTGTTCCATCGCTGTTGTATTTGATTTTATATACCCATTTGTATCCAACGGGTTTTTTATTATTTGGGAGAGGTGTGATAAACCAAGTTTGGTTTTTTCAAGAGCTTCTAGTTCTTCCCTCATAGCTTTACGCCATTCAGGTTTCCTTTTTGCTTCTTCAAAATTATTAGGTTCAACTTCTTGAGCAATTTTGCTCAGAAATGCGTAATATGGGCGTGAAATCTTATTATAAGATATATAATATTGGATAGGATAAGCGACTTGATTTGTTACAAAATCTCTTAGTCTTTCAGGTGGTCTTAAATTTCTTGCGGATCTTCTCAGGTTTTGGGAATTTTGGGGTTCCATCATGTCTCCCCCTAAATCAGATTCCACTATTGTGTGGGTTTCTTTAGTTTGTCCTTCATCCAATATTATTGGAATTTCTGGAAGGGGTGTAATGTCTTGTTCTTCATGATTGGTGGTACTAATTTCTTGGTGTGAGTAATAGGGCTCGTTTTAGGTGAATATTACGTTTCTGGAAATGTACATTTTTTTGTTCTTTGGGATCATAACACTTATACCCCTTTTTTTGAGACGAATATCCCAAAAATATTGTTTTGATAGAGTTAGTGTCAAGTTTGTCTTGTCGTTTTATATGAACAAAGCAGGTACATCCGAATACCCGAAGGTGTTCAATGTTGGGTTTTCGTTTTAGTATGATTTCTAGTGGACTTTTGTACTCTAGTTGAGCACTTGGAAGTCTATTGATCAGGTAAGTTGCAGTTAGAACTGCATCTGACCAATATCGTTTTGGTACATTTGTTTGAAACAACAAGCACCTCGTCATTTCGAGTAAATGTCGATTTTTTCGTTCTGATACTCCATTTTGTTCTGGAGTATGAATGCATGTCGTTTGGTGTAGGATACCTTTGGATTTTAATAGTTCAAGGAAATTCTTATTAATGTATTCAGTTCCATTATCAGTTCTTAAGATTTTAATTTTTGAGTTATATTGGTTTTCTATAAAGTTTGAAAATTCTTGAAATTTGGAAAAAACTTCAGATTTGTTTGTTAATAAGTAAAGCCAGGTAGTTCGAGAGTAGTAATCAATAAATGTGACAAAATATTTAAAATTATTATAAGAATCGACGGGGGCAGGTCCCCAAACATCTGAGTGTACTAATTCAAATAAAGTTTTCGTTTTATTCGTAGATGAAAGAAAAGGAAATCTAGTTTGTTTTGAAAACTTGCAAATATCACAACTACTCGAATCAGTAGAAATAGATGGAAAAATTCTTTTTAAAATTTTGTCAGGAGGATGCCCCATTCTTCGATGCATAACATTGTTAGCTCTCGAAGAATTAGAGTTCATTTCGACTATATAGAGTCCGTCTTTTAGAAATCCCTCACCAATCAGGTTTCCGATATTCCTATCTTGAAAAGTTACTTTTTTTGGTGAGAAAATCACGTTGCAATTTAGGTCATTTGTGATTTGTCCTACTGATAACAGATTTAGATTTAGATTTGGTAAAAAAAGAGTATTTGGAAGGTTTTTTCCAAATATTCTTGATGTTCCGATTTTTTTAATCGGTATTTTAGCGCCATTGGCAACTGTTACGTTGTGCATAATTTTCGGGTTAATAAGATTTTCGATATTATTTAAATTATATGTCATATGATCAGATGCACCTGAATCTACAACCCAATAATCATGCGAACAATTTAACTGTGTATTAATCATGCCAATGAAATGTTTCGGGAAAAATTTGGGTTTCATACCTGTGCAGTGTTTACCTGAATTTTCCGAATAGTTTGAAAATTGATTAGTAGTCTGCTGGGATGAACCAAGCCCGTTCCAGTTAGCACTTTCAGTCCATTGGGCTCTAGGAAATTCATCAGGCCCGTTTTTCTGCAGGTTGGGCTTGGAATTAGTCTCAGCCCAAAGTTTCTTTTCCCTCCACAAGCGCACGGCCAAGTCTTCATCTCCCTTTTCCAAACTTTTGTTGCGATTGTAAAATCCTTCGTCACTACGCGTGCTTAGGCCGCGGTTGTCCCGGAATCCGCCTTTGCCGTCACGCCTAGGTCGGAGATGAGGGTGGAGGAACCAGCAACCGTCTCTTTCGTGGCCCTCCTTTTTGCAGTTGTCGCAGCGAAGGCGATTTGGGGCTCTCTTTGTCTCCGGCCGCGATCTAGGGTTTTCTCCTTTGGCGTTCATAGCTTGGCTCTCGATTGAGGGGTGTGGGTTCGAGGTCATCGCCTTCCTCTGGGAATCCTCCGACTCGATCATGGCCGCTACAGCTTCGTTGGTTGGTAATTCGGATCCGAGTAGCAGTTGGGTTCGGAGTTGCTCGTACGTTGAATCCAGACTTGCCAAAAGCTGGTAAACCCGATCTTGTTTTCTGTGATCGTTAAGTTGTTTCGCGTATGTGGTTTGGGGTTGATATAAGACGAGATCGTCCCACTTAGCCTTCATTTGTTCGAAGTGTTGGATGAACGATTGGTTAGGTTGTTTGCGGAATTTGGTTTTGGAGCTTCACTGCTTGATACCATGTAGAAAAAATCATAGCGTAAAATGTGCAATATTTGCTTCATAAAGAATTGTTTTTTTATTTTTTATTTTTGCAGGCTTACAATCGACCATATTTATACTACTTGCTAGTATATAAAAACAGTAAGTAGCCATTATGCTAATTTGGTGGTAATTGATTCTAATTTCCTATTTTACATCATTGAGCATTGATGGCTTGGTTTTTTCCTTTTTCAGCGTGGTTCGCATAAGGTAGATACGATCGTTGCCTTGATTTGTCGGGGCCAGATATGGTATGAAATCGATGATGAGAATTTCCTCTGAGATTATTATCTTCAATCTTACAATTCATTCACATTGCCACTTGTGATATGTAATTACAACAAACCGTAGTTGTGTAACGTGAGCATATATATATATATATCATATATAATTTGAATAAAAGTGCATCACGTACGATCTTCCAAATTTATTTTATATTTTGCAAGGAAACAATGAAATCGTCGCGGTCAAGAGCGAATTGGCATGACTTTTGGCATCACGATAGGGAACTGATCAATCTCATCACTCCAAGGGTTTCTCTCCTTGGCCGGGTCAACAGTCTTCAAAGCCTTCCACACACCACTGTTGCACTTAAAACCCGACCCGAATGCAATCTGCCAGACCCGATGGCCCTTCTTGATCCGACCCTTAGCCTCGGCGTACGCCAGCTCGTACCATATCGAGCCGCTCGAAGTGTTCCCGAACCTATATAGGGTCATTCTAGAAGGTTCCATGTGCCACTCGGTGAGCCGTAGGTTCTTCTCCAGCTCGTCGAGAACGCCCCGCCCGCCCGTGTGGATGCAGAAATGGTCGAACGCGAGGGTGAAGTCGGGCACGTAGGGCTTCACCTTCATCTTCAGAAGCTTCCTGGCGATCAATGCGATCAGAAACATGATCTGTTCGGACATGGGGAGCACTAAAGGCCCGAGCGTTGTGATGTTCGCCTGTAATGCTTCTCCCGCGATTGACATGAGTTCTCTGGACAGTGACATGCCGAGGTTACCCTCTCGATCCTCCTCTTGGATGACGCATCCGTACGATTTATCATCCGCTCCTTTGTGCGTGCGTAAGGTGTGTGTTAGTTCATACTTCGAACGCCTTTTGTCCTTAAATCTGTTAGATAAGAGAACTGCAGCTCCTCCCATTCGGAAGAGGCAGTTTGAGAGTTGTTTCGATCGGTCTTTGCCTCTATAGGAGTTCGATGTCATAGATTCCAAGCTCATTATTAAGGCATAGGTGTTTGGCTGCGCCTGCGAAGACATGATCATAGGGTTAACTTAAAAAACTATGTCAGAATATAATCAAGATCTAAAATATGAACAAACAGACAAACTTGTAAGAGCCTTTTTGCAAGATCAACTGCGATTAATCCCGCGCTGCAACCCATGCCGCCAAGATTGCAAGTGACCACATCTCCCCTCAGCTTATAACGATTCACGATCATTGAAGAAAGAGATGGAGTAGGGTTATAAGCTGATATGTTTACGATGACGATCCCTATATCTCTCGGGTTCACACGGGTTTTTAGCAGCAGATCGTCTATACTTCCACATATGATAATCTCCGCTTCGTTTTTCGCACATTCGAATATCCTCTTTGGGGGGCAGTCTTTGATCCCAACTAAGTAGGTCTTGTCTCCAATCCCCGCCTTCTCCATCACTTTCTTGGCGAAGAGGCCACTTTCTTCGTCGACTATCTCTATAATTTTCTCGACGACATCCTCTCTAGTGATTGCGAGAGATGGGTCGGGCTTGTAGCATGAGAAGTCAACAAGGTATACTTTTCTTGGACGGGTGGTGAGGTACACAGTGGACAAGATGGCCATTAGAGAAGTGCATACAACGACGGTTAGGACGTTGTCGTACTTTATGTGATAGCTGCAGAGGCTTAGTAGGATGTAGTGGATTTGAGTTTTCGTGATGTTTGCCGAGGCTGCGATGAGAATGGGGATGGTTATGAGATAGGCGACGTTTGATAATAGGTAGTGCAAGCCGAGTTTGACGTACTTTAGCCTTATCGAGGATCGAAACTCGGGTTTGAGGGTTTTTTCTTCCATGGAAGAGACTGTGATGCCTATTGGTTTCTTGATCTCTTGTCCCATTGTATTTGTGTGTGTGTGTGTGTGTGGATGTTCGAAGTGAGACCTAATGTGGTCTTTTATATAAGGGCATACGATGAAAAGTGTGTTATGTACTAGGTTTTCTTTCATAACTAACCTAGGCTAAGGTTTTTAATTTAGCTGCCAAACCTTTGAATCATTCTTAAGTTTTCATTTGGTGAAGGAAATTAATATAGGTCACTGTTTCGTTGTTCACTGCCTTCATAACTATAAGTATTTGGTTAGAACATCGTAGTGTTTAGATATTTTGGTTTAGGTTAAGAAAATTAAATATTAAAATTGTTTAGGTAATAGTTAATGCGTTTTATATTAATCAATAAATGTTATTTAACTAAATAAAATGTCCAAGCATATCCTTCCTTAATTTAACTAAATAAAATGTTTTGTTTCTTCTTAATATTAATTCTACAAAACTTTACAATAGAATCAATAAACAAAACTGCTGAAGAATATGAAGAAACAACAAAAAAAGATAGATGTATTAGAATCATCAATTGCAATCTCTTCTTCAAAGTATCATTAGTTGAAATTATTTCTTCAAGCACTTTTAACATTATCAAATCAAGATCCATAACTCCATTGTTTGAAATCAACGATGTCAGCACGATGTCCATTTTTCAGATTTATTTTATAATATTATTGCAAACTCTTATTCAGAGAGAAATACTATCATACGAGAGAAAGAAATTAACTCTCATACGATAGAATAAAGAAAATATAAAATAAGAAAGATTGAAATAAATTATGGGTGTTCCAACCCGATCCTCCAGTGAGCATGGTGGCAGTTGATCTGTGGTTGCAGACGGAGGAAAAATAAATTAGGATTTTTTCTATAGAGAGATTTTTTTAGAAAGAAAGATTTTTGGGGAATTTTTTTTCCTATCTCGTATAAATTTTAATTAATTGCAATTATCGTCACGAAACTACGTGAAATTACTGAATATAATTCCACATATGAATAGAGTAAAATGCTCTTAAAAAATGATCTATTCCATAAAATTGTATCATAAATGCATGTCGTTTTTGCCCAAACAAAGGATTTATACAAAAAAAAATTCACTCCCATTTCAACATTTAATCCAAAAAAAAAAAAAAAGAAGAAGAAAAACCTACTGGATTTCATATCAGGAAAAACTAAAAACGTAGCATTAATCGACCCAACATTCATCCACGGTGATAGAAAATTTTATAAAGAAAATATATTTTACTCCTACTATATGGTTTTTACTGTTTTATTCATAATAAACCCTCCTAACATAGATGCATGTATGAAAATGTTAGATCTCTAGAAATAACCGTTATAATAGGCTCAGTAACAACCATTTACTTGTAATAATTTACATTCTTTTATTTTTATTTTGGGATAGGAAACATATAAGAATAGGTCTCACCCCATAAATTGCTATTTTCTTTAGCACTTGATTTACGGCATTGCAATAAACCATGTGGCTGCTATCTGTCTTATTAATTATACATTTCAAAATATACATAGGGAAGGCAGGTAATAATAATAATAATAATAATAATAATAATTAAATAAAAGATACCCAATAAATGCGTTATAGTCTAGAGGTTATGTATGGCTCAGCTCAGGCCGACACTGTGGATTTGGGCATTAATCACGATGATCGATTCTAATTAAGACCATAATCCTTTCCTGGCTGATGACTAACGTGATAGTTGGAATTTGATTATATGGATGCTTCTTGTAGTAACGTTTCTTGATAGGACATTGGCCTTTTTGTATATATAGGGAAAAAAAAAATATGAAGAAGAAGAGAAAACCCTTGCTTTCTTGGCCCAGACCAATATATGATATTCTAACCATCCATATGTTATGGGCTTGCCATATAGAAGCCAGATGTTTGACCTCTTCTCTTTCATCACATTTCCATGAGCCATGCCATTCCTAGGCGGAGCTCTATGATCGTTTATTACAAGAAGATAAAAAAAAAAAAAAAAAGAATATCCCTTGTTTCAAGATTTCCTTGGGGATATGCCTTCGATGCGCTGTAGGATTGTAACTTACGTGTGAGAAAAATAATTATGATTCTATGGGGTATGTAGGCAAAACTTAATTGTTATTGTGTTTTATTTGATTTATTTACTTATTTCCAATAATACTTGGTGAATTTTTGGACAGTCCGCAGAAGATGCATTGCAGCCCCTTATGAAGACTCTTTCATTGCATGTGAGGGTTTCTCTATAAATGGACGGTGGAGACTGTGTATGTTTTGTGAGATCAAAAGTGATGCGTTGGATTGTAAGGGCCGTTTATAAGATGAAAAGGCAGCGAACGTATATTCTAATTATTATGTTTATATCAGACTTTGATCCATTATGAAGATTATATTTCTTATAAATTAAATGAAAAGATTCTAATAATAAAGATACTTTTTTCATGTGTGTGATGTAATATGGGGATGAGATAACATAAGCAGTCCATTTTGATGCCATAAATCCGAGGGCATCGCCGCGCCTATACTCAAGTCTATTGTTTAATATATATATATATATATATATATATATATATTGAAATCAAGGCAAAAGCTAAATAACTAAATAATTTGAAACAATGTGGTTATATACGAAGGCCCACGCTTATTATAGATCCACGGGAAGTTGCATATTCTGATGTGTGTATGTTTTGCCTGGCTTTGGCTGTCAAACAATTAATCAAGATTGTCCCATATATATATATATATCGATATGATATTCAATGTTCGAATTCTTGCCACGTTCAAAGCCTTAACACCATTCAATCTTCATTGGTTTGACCCGGCCATGGCTGTAAGACGAAGAGTATTTAATGCAGTTATATTTTAAATTTTGACCTTTCTCTTCAAATTATACCACGTGCTCTATATTTGGTGTGTTATAAACTTATATATTAATAATTATCCATATTCTATGGACGATTTGTCAATAATTTTCACGAAATTGCGTTTCCATTTGGAAATATAGTTTCTGACGAGATTACATAAGATCGTAATTAATAGTAAAAATACTTCCAAGAAAGTTCCTCTACAAATAAAAATTTGACTATTGTGACTGCAAATCAATCAATCTTCATGGATATTGTCATTAACAATATGGATTTATTACATATAGAGACATCTATCTACTCCTTAGGATATCTTATCAACTCAGTGGCATGCGATGAAAGTGGGATGCTCTCATAATAACAAATATTCCCACGGTATTTAATGTAAAAATAATATCTTCATCATCTGCGGTGCCTATATGGACCATGCATCATCATATATGATCAGCCCTATTAACTCAAGGTAATAACGTTCATAAATGCAAGAAAGATGAGCTGATAGTTGAGAGCAGTTAATGTAATGATGCTTATTTTCTCTCTCTTTTTTTTATTTTTTATTTTCTTACCTGCTCGAATTAAATCTCTAACAAAGGACTGAATGTGATTGGGGAATGAATGTTCTGCCAATAGTAGTTATCTCTGGTGGGTTTGGGATATCTTTATATTAACTGAATTGGATTTCAAAGTTAGGTCCATATTGCAAGATTTTGTGGTAACTAACTTGGACTTCATATTATATTCAATTTAAGGACCACTTCAGTCATTTTCTTGAAAAGGCCCAGAAAATGGTGTTTTAATTTAAGACTATTGATTGTCTGCATATTATAGTTTCAATCTTTCATCTTAGAGTCGCGAATTATTATTATTATTATTATTTTTATTCTTTCCCATGTTTTTTTGGGGAAAATTTTTGAGAACTAAGATCGGTAAAATAAATAAAACCATGTTGCAAAATATATTTAATACTGTATCTATATATGCCTTTGATTTTGAAATACAAAAATGCATTCAAATGATTTGAGTGAAGTTGATATATTTAATTGATGTTGAACTAAGTTGGAAACTGCGTTCATCCATTAAGAATGTATCAACTTCGCTAATTATTATTATTTTTATTATTTTAATAATAATTATTATTAGCATTTAAAGAAAGAAGAAGATATTCAACTCAATGAGTGGGGAATGGATGATGAGCCCCCACAATGAAGGGATCATTGTCCCATCTTCCACCAACATATGGAATAACCATTATTTCCCTCAAAGATTATCATATAATTTCCTGTTATAAAAATATTAATTGTGATTAATATTATATTAAGATTATTTTATTATAATTATACTTATATTAAGATTATAATGATAATATAGCTTATAATAATAAAGAGAGAGATTAGAGATAGATTAAGTATTTCAATACTTGGTGTGATTTACAATGAACTCTAATCACCTATTTATACTACTAATAATTCACTATTACAACTAATCACATTAATTACAATTATACACCTCATACTAAAATACAAACTCTTCAATTAAACACCCCATCCTATCATCTTATCACATCATCATTTAATATAATACTTCCAAATCATCAATAATTTTTAACTAATATTATTATTTAAAACATCCACATTTAATTATTTCATAATACTCCCCATTGGATGTTTTCAAAGAATATGCCTCGTTAAAACCTTATTAGGAAAAACCCAATGGGATAAAAACCTAATGAAGGAAAAAGAGTACATGATTCTTTTAGATACGCTTTCGATTGTTGCCTCATTAAAAACCTTACTGGGAAAACCACATGGGAAAAACCTTAGTGAAGGGAAAAAGAGTGCAACGCGTATTTACTCCCCCTGATGATGACATCATTTAAGATCTCGAAGTTTTCGAACTCCAATTGAATATACCAATCTTTTGAAAATTATTGGGGGAAGTGCTTTCGTGAATAAATCTGCAAGATTTTCACTTGATCGCACTTGTTGTACATCAATATCACCATTTTTCTCTAAATCATGTGTAAAGAAAATTTTTGGTGAAATATGCTTTGTTCTATCTCCCTTAATATATCCTTCCTTTAATTGGGCAATGCATGCAGCATTATCTTCATATAAAATCGTAGGAAGTAACTTTTTCGATACTAACCCACTGGTTTGTTGTATATGCTCAATTATCGATCGCAACCAAACACATTCTCGGCTAGCTTCATGAATAGCTAAAATTTCCGCATGATTAGAAGAAGTAGCCGTTAAACTTTGTTTAACTGACCGCCATGAAATAGCGGTTCCGCCATGTGTAAATAAATAGCCCGTTTGCGATCGAGCATTATGTGGGTCAGATAGAAAACCAGCATCTGCATACCCAATCAAATCTGTTTTTGATTCATTAGAATAGAACAATCCCATATCAGTTGTTCCTTGAAGGTATCGAAAAATCCGCTTAATTCCATTCCAATGTCTACGAGTCGGTGACGAACTATATCTCGCCAATAGATTCACAGCGAACGCTATATCAGGTCGCGTATGACTCGTTAAATACATTAGGGCTCCAATAGCACTGAGATATGGTACTTCAGGACCAAGTAGTTCTTCATCGTTTTCGCAAGGTCTAAACGGATCTTTATTCACATCTAAAGATCGAACAATCATTGGAGTATCCAATGGATGAGCTTTATCCATATAAAATCTTTTCAATACCTTTTTCGTATAAGTCTCTTGATGTACGAATATCCCATTCTTTAAATATTCAATTTGCAGTCAAGACAAAATTTCATTTTACCGAGATCTTTCATTTCAAACTCTTTTTCAAACAATTAACGGCTTTTGATAACTCTTCAGGAGTTCCAATTATGTTAATATCATCAACATAAACTGAAATGATGACAAATTCATTTCCAGATCTTTTCATAAATATGCACGGGCAAGTTTGATCATTTTTATACCCCTCTTTCGATAAATATTCACTTAGGCGATTATACCACATACGCCCAGATTGCTTTAATCCATAAAGCGATTTATTTAGCTTGATTGAGTACTCATTTCGGGGCCCTGAATTTTCAGGTAACTGAAATCCCTCGGGAAGTTTCATATATATATCACTATCAAGTGATCCATATAAATAAGCGGTGACAACATCCATTAGACGCATATCGAGTCCTTCACGTACTGCCAGACTAATTAAATAACGAAAAGTAGTTGCATCCACCACAGGAGAATACGTCTCCTCATAATCAATACAGGTCGTTGTGAAAGCCTTGTGCAACAAGCCGTGCTTTGTATCTCACAATTTCACCTTTTCATTTCTCTTTCTAATGAAAACCCATTTATATCCAACCGGCTTTACATTTTCTGGTATGCGGACTACAGGTCCGAAAACTTTTCGTTTCTCAAGTGATTTTAATTCTGCCTCGATTGCATCTTTCCATTTTGGCCAATCATTTCTTTGTCTGCATTCTTTTACAGACCCTGGTTCATGATCCTCATTCTCATTTATCTCATTCATTTCATGTAGCGCTACGTTAAATGAGAATTTATTGTCAACGTTGACTTTTTCTCGGTTCCATCTAATTCCATTTTGGGCATAATTTATTGAGATCTCTTCATTATCATTATTATCAAAAATTTCAGGTACCTGGTTTCCATTATCATAATCATTAATGCCCATTGACTCTTCTAGAGTCGATAAATCCTCGACTGGACCATTCTTATTATTTGCTCCTTTTTCTTTTTCGAGGATTTTTATCTTTGGAACCCGAGGGCCTACCACGTTTTAGTTGTGGCTTAGGCTCGATCATTATATGTTCTCCAGGAACATTAACTTTTGCAGGAGCATTAACAGCTGGTATATGTGACTTATTCACTCTTTTAAGGTCAGTAAAGCTATCTGGCAGTTGATTAGCTAATCCTTGTAAATGAATTATCTTTTGAACTTCTAGTTCACATTCTTTCGTTCGAAGATCATAATGATTTAGCGATAATTCATTCCAACTAATACTCATTTCCAGCTGTTTCTTTTCTCCCCCTAATGTCGGAAAATTCGATTCATCGAAATGACAATCGGCAAATCTAGCCGTAAATAAATCTCCAGTTAGAGGTTCTAAATATTTTATTATCGATGAAGATTCAAATCCGACATATATTTCCAACCTCCTTTGAGGTCTCATCTTAGTGCGTTGTGGTGGAGCAATTGGAACATATACCGCACATCCAAAAATTCTCAGATGGGAAATATTTGGTTCCTGACCATAAACCATTTGTATCGGGGAGATATCGTTATAACTTGTTGGCCTGATGCGGATTAGTGCCACTGCATGTAATATAGCATGTCCCCAACAAGATGAATGAAGTTTCGACTTCATTAATAATGGTCTTGCAATTAATTGCAGCCTTTTAATCAACGATTCTGCAAGACCGTTTTGCGTATGTACATGTGGCACGGGGTGCTCAACATCAATTCCAATAGACATGCAATATTCATTAAATGCCTTGGAAGTAAATTCACCAGCATTATCAAGGCGTATTTTCTTTATTGGAAAGTCCGGAAAATGTGCTCTTAATCGAATCAACTGAGCAAGCAATCTCGCAAAAGTTACATTTCGTGTTGATAACAAACACACATGAGACCATCTAGTTGATGCATCAATCAATACCATGAAATATCTAAATGGTCCACACGATGGATGTATCGGTCCACAAATATCACCTTGTATACGCTCCAAAAATCTTATGGATTCATTCTTTATTTTTACTGGTGATGGACGAACAATCAACTTCCCTTTAGAGCAAGCAGCACATGATAATTCATTAGATTGAAGAATCTTCTGGTTCTTCATTAAATGTCCACGTGAATTTTGAATTATTATCCGCATCATAATTGAACCGGGATGGCCCAACCGGTCATGCCAAACAACAAATGTATTATCATTAGTAAACTTCTGGTTTACGATAGCATGCGATTCAATTGTTTTAACATACGTATAATATAATCCAGAGTCAAATGAATGCAATATTTCAACAACTCGTTTATCATTCGAAACCACTTTTGTAATGTGCAAATATTCAATATTTCTCTTTTCTGCAGTCTCAATGTGATATCCATTATGTCGAATAGCTTTAAAGCTCAATAAATTTCTTTGAGACTTAGGAGAATATAAGGCATTATCAATTATTAGCCTTGTCCCTCTGGGCAGTATAACATTGGCTCTTCCGGAGCCCTCAATTATATTTGTGCTACCCGATATAGTGATAACACTTGTTTCTTTCATTTCAAGATGGGAGAAATATTTGTTATTTCTTAGAATCGTATTAGTCGTTGCACAATCTGCAAGACATAACTCCCCATTGCACATGCTTGTATCCATTGTATTGATAAATATATAATAACTAGAATTATTAAATAAATAAGCGTCAAAATAAAATTATATATATAAAGATAAAATAATAAATAAATAATGCTCAAATAAAATTTATAACGACACTTCAGTCTCTTTATTTGGATCTTTAACAAAAACCAAAATATTCAAATGAGCATAGGATCTAGCACCAATTTTCTGAAATATCGTAATCTTGAGCAAAATTTAATTTCATCGACACTTCACTTTTAATTGCTCTTTATAAAGATCAACGGGATCTTTGGGTGCGAATAATAACCAACGATAACATATAATAATCTTTATATTGCTCAATACATCTTTCTCAATCATATACTAGTTGTCCACTTCGGGGGAAATATTAATAATAACCACGGTAAATATAATGTTCACGACCACTTTTATTGTTTGCGCATACATTCACTTCAGGGAATGCAACATAATCATTTAGTCGGACTTATGTTTTTCATTCATCCATCATAATATTTTCTGATCATTTTCTTACGATATTTATTCGTATTATATCTGATGGACTGAACGTGGTGAATGCTTTATAATATACCGAAGTAATTGCGTAAATCACTAGCAAGTATAAAATCGAGAGTGATAAATCAAAGTTTGCCAAATTCAATATATTGATATCATAAAAATAAAATCATCATTAAAATATTAAAAGGAAAAATTATAATTAATCTTCTTTTATATCTTCTTCTGTAAAAGTTCTAATGAAAAACGATATCCACATCCAAATAACTGTCGCCGTAATAATAATCATAAGTAATAGATCAAACATCGGACAAAGCGTCATACTTCAAAATAAAATATATTTCAGTAATTATAATATTATAGAAAAATTATAATTAATAATTATATTTTAAAAACATTGGTAAAAACATTATCCACATTGCCGTAAGGATCACCGTAAATAAAGTAAGCAACAGAAGATCCATCTTTGTATAAAACGACATGATTCTATAAGATGAATAAGAACATAATAATCAGATAACATATAAATCAATGATAAAATATATCTATAGTTTCATAAAACACGTTCTTTATTATTTCATAATTATTATCCAAGCTCGGGTAAGATTGTGGTAATAAAATTTGTCCATTGTCCAAAATCTGTTCGATCCAATAATAACTTCAAAATTGCTCAATAAATAAATTAATAATATGCCGCTACTGAGGTGGGGATAACCACAAGACCTCGTGGGCTTTTGGTGTTGTGTACGTGAATATATAAAAAAATAATAAATCGTAAATAAAAATTCCACACACCACCACGGGGTATGGAAATCTGGACCTCTCGTCACTTATAGTGAACGATATTCCGCGAAACCACTCGGGTATTGGCGTTTAGTTATAAAACCTTTAAATAATACTTTTATAATATATATTTTTAAATTAATCACAATTAATATATGATTAGTATAAATTAAAAATTAAATTACCATACCTTGACTAAACTCGTACGAGATCTTCGACGGAGGTTGATCTTGACGACGGAGAGCGGTCGTGCTGATAATGTGTTATAAAAATATTAATTGTGATTAATATTATATTAAGATTATTTTATTATAATTATACTTATATTAAGATTATAATGATAATATAGCTTATAATAATAAAGAGAGAGAGATTAGAGAGAGATTAAGTATTTCAATACTTGGTGTGATTTACAATGAACTCTAATCACCTATTTATACTACTAATAATTCACTATTACAACTAATCACATTAATTACAATTATACACCTCATACTAAAATACAAACTCTTCAATTGAACACCTCATCTTATCATCTTATCACATTATCATCATTTAATATAATACTTCCAAATCATCAATAATTTAACTAATATTATTATTTAAAACATCCACATTTAATTATTTCATAATATTTCCATATTACTATCGATCTTTGAATAGCCGTTTCGCCACCTATTAAATATCAATTTAACTTAAGAACGATCTCTAATTTGGTCTAATAGAAAAAAATTTATATATATATATATATATAGATTTGCTATGGTGCATACCCTATCGTGAGCACCCCGTGAGCACCGCACATGTACTTCGCCTCTTTTCGATCCAAAACGAAATTTTTAGCCCAATGTTAATCATATCCCCCTTATACAACAACATGATGATGTTGTAAAACAGATTCATCTTCATAAAAACACGAAGAAGCATCACACGGATGTGATATTAAATAAATTGTTCTTATCGATCTTTTTCGTGTTTTTTATGAAGATGAATCTGTTTTACAACATCATTATGTTGTTGTGTAAGGGGGATATGATTAACATTGGGCTAAAAATTTCGTTTTGGATCGAAAAGAGGCGAAGTACGTGTGCGGTGCTCACGGGGTGCTCACGATAGGGTATGCACCATAGCAAATCTCTATATATATATATATATTATATATATGTGTTGCATATTAATTAATTCACATGCAATAAATTATGACTGTTGTGGTCCAGCATCAATCGACGTCGATCGTTTGTTATCTATCACACATGTATTTTCTATTTATTTATTTATTTATTTTATTTCGGGAAGGCCTCTTGATAAACCCTAGGGAGGGTTATTAAATTACTAATAATTCAATCTATATATATATATGTATATATATAGAGTATTCCAAAAGTAAACTCAAGCGGGAAGTCCCTTTCTTTACTTAGATAATATCATAGGGAAAAGAAAGACATTCAAAACTCGTCGATTTCGAATAATAATACCAAAAAAAAAAGTATGGCTTGTTTTCTTATGCGATTTCGACTCCACAAAGTTATATAATAACATGAATAAAATAGAAATACAATATATATAATAGGAAGCGAAGGAAGGATGGATGGATAGGTCGTCCTCGGCGACCGCAGACTCAAAGACACATAAAATCGTAAGGGTCGTCGTTAAATTATATTTTTATATTGAACTATATAGTATCTTTAACTAAATAACGAAGACATTAAAAGGTTACCATTTTAGTTATATAAGATTTACCATGACGTAACGAATGCAATTATGATTATTATTAGAACAAAACTCGAATTAACTTGCAAGGTAATGTATTTAGGGTTCGATTATTTAATGAGATAGCGATGGGTCAAGAGCATAGCTTAGCTAGGGTTGGGTTGGGTTGGGTATGTCTCTTTCTATTGAACGATGTGACTTGTCTCAAAGTCACCACCATGCCAATGCCATGCCCTCATAGAATTAATAATATGTGTGCTCAATGGCTTGATGTTCATCTTTCATGCAGGAGAAATATTGACTCTTACCTTCCATGATATACCATTTTCACAGATATATATTAATGTTCTCCTTGGTATTATCCTTTCGAAAAAAATAAATAAATAGATAAAAACATATATATATATATATATATATATATATATATATATATTGTGTGTGTGTGCCCACATAAACATTAATCACTACTGTTCTTGATCATGGGTCGTCCATATAGGGTTTTGGATAAATGGAACCCTAGAAACCAATATATATATATATATATATATATATATATATATGTTAATAGAATTATACAATCTATAATTTTTCTAAATTAAATTGCAAAAAACAGTAGAAGACATCCTAGCAAAGAATGGGTCCTCGAGTGCCAAAGAATGCATAGACACGAAGTATATTGTATGATCATTTTATAAATTCATGGATAACACTATATACATGTCTCTTGTTAATGTCATGCATGACATCATTAATTAGTGGGTGTGTGTTTGTTCGTGTCCAAGCGATCCGTGCAATCTTTTGCCATCGAATATAATACCCAAAACTAATACATACATAGAGATAAGTACATATATACAAGTTTCGATATATATAGAAGTAATGTACTATTTATTGAGGATATTAAATTGCATAGGAGGCTTATATAGTATAGTATATTGTTTCATTGGTGTTCCCAGCTACACCTAACAGGCCCCATTTATGCTATGGATTAATTTTTAAATGTATATATAACTATATATATATGTTACATCCTTCCCAGCCCCCATCGAAGGTAAAAGCAAAGGTAAACGATGCTATATGATTAATCAGTCAAAATCAATCGGAACTACACTGAATATTAAATTTATACAATAAATTTGTGGCCATTTTCTTTAATTCAAAAGAAATAATTATATTATCCAAGACTGCTTTCTGGACCACTTACAATAATCGCATTCCCTAATCATATCACGCGTTTTTTGTAATTAAATATAATCTTTATTTTACTTCATTGTCTACATTAAAGAAATATTCCATTTGGTGCTAACTGAGCTACACTCCATATATGAGATGATGCCCAAAAATTGTGTAAGAAACTCGACCTTAAACTTGGAATGAGATTAGATTCAATGGATATCATTTTATTTCAATGTATATTTCTCGAGTGAATAATGCAAAAAAAAATAAAAAAAAAAAATTATGTGCATCTAGACAAAATGTTGTGTATATAAACTCATGTAAATGTAAGAAAAGGTGTGTAATTAATTCTTATTAATATTAATAGTAACATGGCGATCCCAATATAGGATATATATAATATTATTAAATCCACGTGTCGGCATACAACCTGTCACAAGTTGATAAAACCAATACAACCATTGGTATATATGCACATGAACTCATATATTTCTGCTCCCTCCCTTTAATACCATTATCATAACATATTATTACATACTATATTTTCCTTAGAAAGAGAGAAATAATTCGATTAAGAGACCATCGCCGGAAATATCGAGTCCACGCTGTAAGAAAATGCCTGTAGGGTTGCACGCAGATGAGCACGGCCTAACCGAGCTGTGCCTTGGCCTACCTGGCGGTTGTGGTGGTGGTGGTGAAGTCGACGGTGCTAATAAGATCACTGGAAAAAGAGGGTTTTCTGAGACCGTTGATCTGAAACTCAAACTTCAATCCAACGGCTCGGATTCTCTGGATCTGAAAGAGAACCATGCCAAGGAGAAAGCTGTGGCTACACAGAAGCCACCAGCCAAGTAAGAGTGTGTATTTTATGCAAAGCATCAGCTAGTTTTTCTATGATCTATTTGCTTCTATAAGTGCCTTTGTTCAAGGTGTTTGAACACTTTAGCCTAGTTTCATGGGAAAGTCTTGGTAGGATAACTAATATTTCCCAGAAATATTACACACATAATATGTGTGTGTGTGTGTGTGGTAATTCCTCTTAGTTCCTAGATCTACTCATGACATACAAGTTCTGAGCTTGGTATATGTCATTACACATACATATGATTACACACAGATAACACACGTGTGTGTGTGTGTGCATGTGTGTATGCCATCATTTTAACCACGTGTAATAACTCAAAAGTTTGTATATACGTACAGGGCGCAGGTGGTGGGATGGCCGCCGGTTCGTTCGTTCCGCAAGAGCAACATGACGGCTCACCAGAAAAGCACTGCCGCGGAGGAGGCTGAGAAGGGGGCGGTGGCGGCCACCACCAATTCTGCCGCCGCAGCTTCTTTTGTGAAGGTGTCCATGGACGGAGCACCTTACCTCCGTAAAGTCGACTTGAAGATGTACAACACCTACAAAGAACTCTCTGATGCCTTGGCCAAGATGTTCAGCTCCTTCACCACTGGTAATAATTAATACACTGCTACGAAAACCTTCCAAGAAATGAAAATAAATAATTATCAAGTAATAATAGTTTCTTTGCTTAATCTAATCAGGCAATTATGGGACCCAAGGAGTGATCGATTTCATGAATGAGAGCAAACTGATGGATCTCTTGAACAGTTCTGAGTATGTTCCCACTTACGAAGATAAGGATGGTGACTGGATGCTCGTGGGGGACGTACCATGGCAGTAAGTATATATACATATTTATATATATATATATTCTGTTGAAAACATATGTGTAATAAAACCCTAATTACGCAGATCAATATATATATAAGATCTATATCATTATAACTTAATCATACATCTGCAGGATGTTCGTGGATTCATGCAAGCGCCTTCGCATTATGAAAGGATCTGAAGCCATTGGACTTGGTATGTTATGCTCTTTCCTCTTATTTTCTTACACCCTTTAATTTATCTTTATGCATCTTTTTTCTATTAAATAAATAATTTAATTCAAACCATGTAATAAAAATATATTCTTTTGCAGCGCCAAGGGCAATGGAGAAATGTAAGAGCAGGCGCTAAATCAAGAAGAACCTATATGGGATGGAATATTACGAAAAACCACTTGTGCAACTTGGTGTGAAGGTTGTTTGTATGTGCTTAATTTTCAAGAAAGTGTTTTTTTTTTTAAAATTTATTATTAATGGGTTTTGTGTCTGTATTGTTTTCTATTTAGTATAGATATGAAAAACTGCGTGGACATTATTATGTGTATTTGGACAAGAAGCACAATATGCACTTATATATGTGTTGTCTGGCTTGTTATTATTACTATACCTAATATGAAGTGGCTTGCTTGATTATTGCATTTTGTGTATTATTTTAAATTTAATTGTGAGATAATAATAATAAAAAAAAATAATTGGGTTTTTGGGCAGATTCTCTATGTCTTCGTGTTGGGTTGTTTTATTTCATTAAATTATTGTGAATTACTGTTTCTTGAATATTATATAGTCGTCGGAGGGAACAAGGGCATGTGGGTGTTCATGGACTGTTCCTTTTATTAGAATCATTACTGTTGCCTTTGTCATATATTTAAATATTTCTTGGTCCGATTTGTGTATATTTTATTTTTGTGAAATGATTGAGATTTTATTTAAATATTGGGTCAATTTGGACGGTCATTGATGGGCGGTCATTTATGTATCATGCCTACTAGTTGGGGGCACATGCGATGTTCCTTTGCTCTGCTGATATATTTCATTTAATATATTCATTCATTTTGTTGAACTATACAAAAATCTATAAATTTAAAATTACATTTCACCTTCTGTAAGAGACATCGTTTCTTTTTATTGAAGAAAAGCTCTAAATGGGCCTTGTAAAAGCCTAACATTATCTAGGTTTGGACCGAGTAAGAGGGTCGACGAAATAAATGTAATGAGAATTTATATACAAATAAATATATATTTCTTGAAAAAGAAAATATATTATTAGAGAAACTGCATATCAATATCAAAGGTAACGTGACATTTTTTAGGTGATATTGATCGACACATTTGATGTTAATATGACATGTTGACGTGACTCATATCAATGTCATACAACATGTGCTACATATGACGTTAACATGTCTTATCAGTATGAAATGTGTCGATCAATAGCACCTAGATGGTGTCAAAGTAATGTCACGTCACCTCTAATGTTGATATGACATGTTAATATGTCACGAATTAGTGTCACATCAACAAATATTTATATATATCATAAAATTCTTTGTATATTATTATTCATAGTTTTACTTTTACACAAATAAGCATTTCAACTTTTTTTTTTCGAAACGATAACTTGGATTTCATTAATAAAAGTACACGAGCTAAATAGATCAACGGGTCTCTCCGAAAACATCGATTTCAAAGAGAAACAAAAGCTCACACAAAAGCATGAAAGAACCAACCAAGTAATAAAGAAATAAGCATTTCGAGCTTATCATTTTATTTTTTTCTCATTGTTATTAATTTGATAATAATAATTCTGGCTTCATATCTAATCATACCACGTGGCATAGAATGATTGGCTAAAGCTAAAGGTTTAGAATGGTCTGCACTGCACTGCACTACGGTCCATCTTAGCTTAAGGTATCCATTCCAGAAAAAAATTAACAAGAAAAATCCCAAGAAATCTCAAAAACCCATATTGAAATTTCGATCACGACCCAGCAATTCCTCAGAACCTGATGCAATCGACCTAATTTCCTCATCGGGGGCGTCAATGGATTTCTCAGAGCTCGAAGCGATCGAGGGCTTGCGATGGGCATGGCATTCGTGGCCAGTTACGAAATCCGAAGTCTCATCGTTGGTAATCCCTCTATCGATTATGTGCACTCCATTAATGCCTTTCAATGAGCTTCCTATACTTCCCTACGAGCCGCTAAATTGCCCTCAATGCGATGCCCTTTTAAACCCTTACGCCAGGATTGACTACACCTTAAAGATCTGG
The DNA here is from genome assembly GCA_028392965.1 of Lindernia subracemosa. Taxonomy (NCBI): domain Eukaryota; kingdom Viridiplantae; phylum Streptophyta; class Magnoliopsida; order Lamiales; family Linderniaceae; genus Vandellia; species Vandellia subracemosa. Next base: position 1,163,497 of record JAQPCC010000046.1, read on the forward strand.
GTTTGCCCCTTTTGTTACAAGAAGAATCCATTTCCGAAAGCCTATGCTCACATCAATGATAATAACATCCCAGCTGAGCTTTTTCCCACTTACAGCACAGTGGAGTATCATCTCAGTTCGGGACAGGGTTCGAGCTTGGGTAGGAATGTGAGTGGAACATTGGGTTTGAGGTCTAATAGTAATTCGTTCTCGAGTGTGTCGGCTTATTCAGGCTCGGGGTTGGATTTTGATCGTTCGGGGGTCAGTATAGGAGTTGGGATTGGGCCGGCATTTGTGTTTGTTGTCGACTGTTGTACGCCCGAGGAGGAGTTGGGGGTATTGAAGAGGGAGTTGTTGCACGTGATCGCATGTCTGCCTGAAAATGTTTTGGTGGGGTTGGTGGTCTTTGATTCGATGGCGAGGGTTTATGATTTGGGATTCACGGAGTGTTTGCGGGTCGTGGTTTTTCATGGTGAGCGAGAAGTTTCATCCGACCAGGTATACCGTAAATCAATGGGATTCTGTATTGAAAATGATGGTATTGTGAAAGTATGATTATGACCTATTGATGGACTTTGAATTGGTAGGAGCATGATGTCCCTTCTCTTCTCTGCGTCTTTGCTAATACAAATTCTAACAGCTTTAACTCATTCCTTGTTTGAAGCAAATCTTACTCTGTTAAAAAATGCTCAGAAAACACAAAATGTGCTCCGTATGAGTTTTTTTTTTTATGTTGAACTGTTGAGTTTTTATGAGTTTTTTAGGTTTGTCGTGCCCGTGCGCTATTTTATGTAAGAATTATTTCCATTGTTACTAATGCTCGTGAAAACGTTTAACTTATTGTCAAATTCTGTAAACCTCTAGAGAGTATTAGAATGTTTCATGACGCAACATGAAATCTAGTCATAGATGGAATTTGCTCATTTCAAGACTGATGCAGACGCATTCGTGCTTTATATCAGGCTAAACAGTTTCTTGATCTCCATCGCATGAAACACTCTCTTGGAACAACACCTTTGCCAAACAGACAAGGGTTTCTATCGCCGGTGTCTGAATGTGAGTTCACCATCACGACAGCGATTGAAGACATCTGTTCGTCACCTTTGGTCCCGCAAGGTCATCGCCCACTGCGGTGCACGGGAGCTGCAATAGCTGTGGCAATTGGACTATTAGAAGGAAGTTCCATAGCCACTGGCTCTCGTGTGATGGTTTTCACTAGCGGGCCTGCAACTATTGGCCCGGGAATGATCATTGACTCTGATCTTAGCAATTCCATCAGGACTCACCGCGACCTCGGCAGTGGTCATGCTCCATACTACAGAAAATCTAGTGAATTTTACAAGAAAATATCTCAAAGATTATCCAGTTCGTCCATCGTTCTTGATTTATTCGCCTGCTCTCTGGATCAGGTTGGAGCAGCAGAACTAAAAATCCCAGTGGAAATATCTGGTGGTTTGATGATGTTGGCTGAATCTTTTGAATCCGAGCAATTCAGAAAGTGCTTGAGTCACATTTTTTCTCGAGATAACGACGGAAATTTGAAGATGTTTTTCGACGTAACCATAGAGATAGTAACTACCAAAGATGTGAAAGTACTTGGAGCTCTAGGCCCTTGCGTCTCACTGCAGAAGAAGAACGATATAGTGAGTGACAGAGTGATCGGTGAGGGTGGAACCCATATTTGGAAACTGGGAACACTCACAGACAAAACATGTATTGCTTTCTTTTTCGAACTGGCCAGCGAACAGAAACCTCAGCCCGGCTCTGCATTTCTCATACAGTTTGTAACACGCTATAGATACAGTACCATGGGACTTCGAAAGAGGGTCACCACAGCTGCAAGAAGGTGGGCTGCTAAAAACTCCCAGGAGATTGCTCTGGGATTTGACCAAGAAGCCGCAGCGTCAGTTATGGCTCGATTCGCCATCCACAAGGCAGAGACAAGCCTGGCCCAAGACGTCATCCGATGGCTGGACAAGACTTTAATAACCTTTGCCTCGAAATTTGGGGATTACGTGCAAGAAGATCCTTCTACATTCCGTCTGTCTTCAAACTTTTCTCTCTACCCACAATTTATGTACTACTTGAGGAGGTCTCAGTTCATCGACGTCTTCAACAGCACCCCAGATGAGACGGCTTATTTCTGCTTGATGCTAAACCGTGAAGGAGTGGTCAATTCTCTCATAATGGTTCAGCCTACTCTGTTTCAGTACTCATTCGACGGGCCGCCAGTGCCCGTCCTATTAGACGTATGCTCAATTTCTCCCGACGTGATCCTCCTTTTCGATTCTTTCTTCTACGTTGTGATCCACCACGGTTCCAAGATTGCGCAGTGGAGAAAACTTGGATACGACAAGGACCCGAGCTACGAGAGTTTCAAGAAGCTTCTAGAAGCTACCGAGATCGACGCCGAGCAGTTAGTGGCTGAGAGGATTCCAGTCCCAAAGCTCGTCAAATGCGATCAGCATAGCAGCCAAGCAAGGTTTCTTCTTGCCAAGCTAAATCCATCTGTCACTCAGAACTCGAATTATGCCGAAGGTTCTGAAATTATACTCACCGACGATGTGAGCTTGCAAGTTTTTATCGAGCATTTGCAAGCCTTGGCTGTCCAGGGCTGACACGGCGACCTCTTGGGCTGTGTGATTGTTGTATTATTACAGTTTGGATTTGTAGAGGGATTGACAGCTAACTATACGAGGTTTGATGTACTGTACCATAACTGTGGGATCTTTTTTCATGTCATCAAAGTATGTTCTTCAGAAAACTAGGTGCATTTTTAAAATAACAAGAAACATTCTGATACATATAATCATGTCATAAACTGGTGGTAAAATATTAATTAGTATAATAACAATCAAAAGGGAGATTGAAAAACTAAAATTATCTCATACAAATACACACTAGGTCAAATTTGAGAAGAAAAAAAAACATGAAACTATGCTATTCAAAAATAGGGTGTTGTGGGATGCCTAAACCTAAAGCATTTGAAATAACAAGCACGATAAAACCAAAAAGAAATGGAAGGGGGGAAAGGGCAGATATATTCATGTACACAATGGTTATGCATAAGTAGCAGAGATGCAAAAGTCACAGCATTCGTTTGTCCGTAGTTTAAGATTCTCCAAACTGCCTCTCCATGATCATCTGCCCGAGTTTTGAATAAAGAGCTCGCTGCTCCTCAAATGAAAGATTCATTGTTATCTACAATGGAGAAATCCATTAGTAGCACAACAACTGAAGTGCATGATGATTTGTGTCTTAAGAGAAAATAAATAAAGGCTTCCTCAGTTTAGTTGTTGCTCTTTTTGTTACCTGATCCATGATCATTTCAACCGATAAGCTCTGTGATACGATGAATGACTGATGGTAGATGTATGCAAAAACGGCCATCACCATCTGCGAGAAAGAAAGTTGCAAAGCCAGAACTTGATAAGCGTTTTGCCAAGAAAGCAATCAGAAGGAAATAAGTCTGTTCATATTATAAGAGGAGTAATTTATCTGGAATGAGAATACAGAATATATCTTAAAAAACCACCTGGCAGTCCATCCGATCTGTGATTCCACCATGTCCCGGTATGCTATCACCGAAATCCTATGAGAAGAAGGTACAGAAAGCAGAATAAAATAGAAATTGTAAGAATTTGAGCACAAGCATATTGATGTTATCCAAAGATAAATGAGTGGAACGAAGTGAGAGTTAATCGCTCAATGAAAGAATATTGACCAAAAAATAAAAACCTTGATCTTGAAAGCTCTTTTAAATCCGCTGGCGAAGAAGCCCCCAAAAGGTGCAATGATTGATGAAAACAGACCAAGACATAACGCATGCCACTGCACTGGTAAAACTGGAATCTCACTCCATGGAAACTGATAAAAGAAGCCAATGTGTTGGTGATGCTAATTTTTACATTGATGAATACGAAAAATGAAAGCCAATCAGTTCGATAGAGCAGCTACCCATCGAGGAAACCACTCTGGGAGAGTGAAATATTCCGGCTTGAACAGTGAACCAGGATCACACTGAAGCCAACCAGTTGATAAATCCTACACAATTAATCAGTAGTCAATAAAGTATATGTTCAGACATCATAGAAAGACATCTAAACATGGAGATTTAAGTATATGCATACCTTTCTTGGACATGTCAACCACTGGAATCGACCCATTATATTTGCCAGCTGAAATGACAAAGAAACTAATTCAAGAAAAATTCATATTTCACTTGCGTACTATAGTCATCAATAAATTATCCACCAGCAGAAATGCAGAACAATATTGCTTCTCTCATGTTGCATAGCCATACCGATGGGACTAGTACAGGCAAAAGTTTACTTAATATCATATAAGAATAGTACAGATGAAGCATTCTACAGGTCAGAGAAGCTTAAAGTAAAAATGTCAAACTAATCGTTGACAATATCATATGTTAATTTAGCTGGTAAATAAAACCAGTACCCACCAGAAACGCTGAGATCATTGTCGCAACCGAGGCTCCAATAAAGCCCTCCCATGTTTTCTTTGGCGAAAGCTTAATCAAAGGTGTTCTACCAAAGAAAAACCCGAAAATGTAAGCGGCAATATCATTGATGACAATGAGTGATGCTGGAAGAAGGAACCTGCATTGCCAATAATATGTAGTTGAGATTCTTTCATGTGTTTAATCAAAGCATATACAAATTTCCATTTTAAACAAATCAGCCTGTAACGGTGAAACCACCTCACCCAAAAGTAATGCAAGATTTTTACCAGAAAATTCCTTCAAAAATATTCGCCACAGTGAAAGATGATTGCGTAAACACCACAATCAGAATCATATGCGTCCATGCATATTGGCTAAATTGATACTTGTACATCTTCTTCTTTAGTGAAAGAATGAACCACATAAAACCTGCAAAGAGAAATGATTCAGTTTCATGTTAAATTCTGAAATAATCATCGTAAGAAACTACCCTTAAGAATGAGGATTATCCATTGTAAGCATGCAAAAAAACTAAAACCAGAAAAGCACATGGGCCCACTTTGAAGAAGTACGAGGATAACCATGGAATATAAAACACTAACGTAAAAGACTCATCGAATATAACAGTGCAAAGGGAAAGTACCAACCTGCAATATATAGAAAATAACATGTAACCATATGATATTTGATGCAGCCACCCACAAGCTTATACAAGAACTTGTCCATAGTTACAGTATTCACAAGCCTCTGACTGAGAATACGACCATAGACAAATAGCATTGCTGTGAAGAAAAAGTGCCTGAAAATGAGATTCAAACAAGAGGTTTATACAAAATGTAACTACATTTCCCAATGATGCTTTCTTTAGCCACTTATCGAATTTATTTATGGAAATTTATAAAAGACTGCAATGGAAAACACAAGAGAGAAATAACGTGAACTTCCAATAAATTGTTTCACCTTATGGAACTACTGACCTAGTTTGTGATAAGTGGAAGAAAAAAGCTCATCTCGATCATTGACAGGGTGATGAAATGCAAAGTGGAAACTTGAAAAGCTACTTTACCATAAACATTAAAGTCAGCAATAAAGAATGCGAAGCTATAAAGAAAGTCGCCCACGCACCAATTTAACAGTCTGAAACCAGGAAGCTGTTTCCCTTCATTTGCTCTCATCATCAAAGTGAATAGCTCCTTAACCATAAAGACTTGGATGACGACAACCATGGCCCATATATATAGATGTCCCATGTATATTATTAGGGCAAAGCCACCAATCATCCAAACCGTAGAATATGTCCGGATTAACATTGACTTGTACTTGCTGGAGTCATTAACAAGTAAACTAGTTCCATTTGCTTTATTGACTTCAGGAGGGACCTGGAAGTACAGTGAATTTCAAGATTGAGTTCCATCGCTAAGCCAAATAGAGAAGCAACAAAAAATGAGTATCCTTATCCTTGCTTAGTTTAGTATGAGAAAGAACAATCAGTTCTAATTATTATACCATTTCACACTCAAAAGAGCAAATCATGGAATTCGCATTAGAGAAACTTTCCAGTTGGTCAGCTTACATTCTCCTCCGGCACACTCAAATCTTAAGAGAAACTGATTTTCAACTGTCCTAAAATGGCAAAGCTCTACTATGCAACTATTTCATCCATATGAAATAATTGACATGTGCTTGTTTACAGTACAATTCTTCACTATATTGACTGTAATCATAGAAGAATGATACATCCCATTAAAAGTAATATGTTTAGTTACTTACCTCATTTGAACCTCTGCGCTTACGTAACCTTGGAGTGTGCCCACTAGCTGCAGATGGACCACCTGAAGCACCATCTTTTTGCATTTTTTGTCTGACTTAAACCTTGATATGTTTACTTAACATTCACTTGCAAGAAACCACCTGGGCAACCACAGACAAACAAATCAATGTCGTCACAGTCTTCAAGCCATCAAACAGACTGTCTGTAGCTTATCTACAGCAGAACACCAAATGATAGAATCCGAACCACATAAACCCAAGTGAAGTTATTATAGTAGCTAGAATGCATATTCCAGACCTAAAAATCCAAAAAATCGAACCCAACACAGCAGTATCTAGCTAACAAGCTTCACAAATTTTATTACCAAAAGCAAGTGTTCCAGCCTAAGAGCAATAGCTATCAACAGAAAATACAAACTTTCGCAGCCGAAGATTGAACTTTGATGAGAAAATAATCACAAGACACAAAGCTGAATCCAAGCCCGGCGAAACTCACATAATTCAAAGTAACCTAAATCAATAAACTAGGTCGCCTTGATCCATACCATGCTGCATTGCATTAAATCAAGAAAACACAAATCACAAGAAAATTTCAGCCCTTGCATACCAAAAGTGGAAGACTCAGTCCTGTACATCAAGACACTGTGATAAATCAACCAAAGAAGAGATATTAAATTCAGAAAAATAGATATCTAACCTGCGTATGATTGGTTCGCTTCATTTGAGCGGAAAGATAGGTGAAAAGACTCTTCAGTGGGGGATTAGGATTTAACATGGCGTAATATGTTTGGGTTAAATATGTAATTAAATCCATGTGCAGGGGTTTAATTCCAAATTACGAATATTTATTCATCTAAGAATAAACTTTACGGATGGACCCCTTTTTCCTTTTTCTCGAATCAATTCGATATTTTATTTAACTTTTGATCTGAAAAAATATAAAAATAATTTAGGGAATCTTGAAAGAAAAAAAAAAAAAAAGAAGCAAATAATCAAATCCAAATGAGGACAAAAGTGCAATGTTCTTGCCAAAATATATATATTTTCAAATCTAAGCAATGGGCTTTTCAATTCTCTTGACAGCAGCTACAAGCTCAAGCTGAAGGCTTTTTCTCGTCGGGACCAAGACGACGTCGTTCCAGGCCGATCCCGCCTTCTCATGGTCTTTCTCCTTGTATAGTTCGACTATCGATTCCGCCTCATCGTTCAAATCCCGCACCATGTTCAGACAATGTATCTCCTCGGGGTCGATTAATAACTTGATGTCTCCATCTTTCCAAGCTATCAACTGTTACATTATTACATAGTTTGATCACAGTTCTTCTGCCTATAGATCAGTAATAATGCTATAAATATGTGTATACTATAGAATATTCTCATGCATATCTACGATATAGTTTTATATAGTTACCCTCGGCGGGCCCTCTTGTGCGTTCGTGCAATAGAGCCTCGCATTATCGACGAGGCGAGAGTACTTGGGAAATGCAGTAGCAAATCTCTTGTGTGATTTCAGCTGTGATTTAACCCTAACTGCTCTTCCCATGTGTATTGCCCTCCTGCCAGAATTTTTTTTTTTCAAGAAATTGAATGGAAAATGGTGAACAATGAATCAAGTGTTGTATTTTTGCTATTCATATATATATATATATATATATATATATAACACCTTATGCCTCTAACAACGGCCAGATATGCGTCGCAGACAACTCCGACTAGCTCGATCCGATAGGGTTTTCTGACAACATTGTTGTTGTTCTGAGTATCAGATTCTTTGTCGTCGTCGTCCTCGATCTGAACCCAGTAGTTTTCGATGACCGTACCGTCCTCAGAAACCGTGTACCCTTCTCCCATTCTGTACTTGTGTTTATGCACGTCTCTCGCCATGGCTATTGTCTGCTCGACGAACGGCTCCCAAGACAGTGTGCCGTCCATTATTACATCCCGCCCTTCGTTGAGCGCCGTGACTAGGAGAGACGATGCTGCGTCGGTGGAGGGTTGATGGACCTATATATATGTTTTCCAAGTAGATCAAACTGTATTACTGATCAAGATTATCAACCAAATAAATTATTAACAGAATTTTTATTACAAGCTCGGCGGTTTGAAGCATGTCTTGGCGGTGACCCCTCGAACTGAGAGCTCGGTAGATCACATCTGTCTCCTTAAAGGCATCTGCCTCCACAACTACGGCGTTGGCGGCTGCTCCCGACCAGAATGATCTGCAAGAAAACAGCCAAAGTTACTATATATATGGGTTGTACGAAAAAACCCTACTTTTCGGCGATTTGATTTATTGTGGCGGGCGTACTCTTTCATGATGTCTTTGAGGACGGTGCTTTTGCCGGCGCCCATTCCGCCGCCCATGAGGAGGAGCACGGGGCATCGTTCGCTCAGTGCGGCTGGAACCATCACGTCGGAATGGTTCAAACGATCGCCGCCGTTTAAGCCGATGGCTTTCATCTCTTCAACTAGGGTGGAGAACACTCTCGTCACTTTCAGTTCTTGCGTTATCTTTTCGAACCTTTGCTTCCTGCGCATTGCATGCATGGATGGGCATTATACACAAAACTACTGACTGTAAAAATCAGCAAGTGATCATTATGGACTTTTGCTATATATTAATACCTAATTATGATGACGTATTATTGAAAAAAAATTAGTGACAACGATTATGATGAGTTGTGACTTGCACGAAAATAATAATTGGGAAGTAATAATGACCTACCTAGTTGTTGGTTTGCGATGAAAATGTCGGTATAAAAAAAGAAAAAGGCTGGCGTAACGCTCAATATTATTTAATGCCCCTCCTTACATTATATTATCATGTAATATATTATTATATATATCAGGTACGGTTTTCCTAACCACCTAGAATAGAAGCCCTTAGCTAGATTAGATTTTATTACGAAAAATAAATGTTATAATAACACTACTCTACTCTAGCTACGATCTGTGCCTTGCCCTAACTGCCATCCATCTCTCCATAAGTAAAGTATAATATATGCGGTAGATAGAGGATAGGATGAAAATAATGGATGTGGGCCCCCCTGGTTGATATCTAAATTTAGTTGCGATATTTAATTGATATATTTTATGTTATTTCTCCATCGAAGAAGGCCTTATCTAGTAAAAGAAATTATATAATAAAATCTACGTGTTCTTCCCTTCCCCTAGTTGAGCCTGGGATTATATTACCAAGTTGATGATAATAAAAATATCAGACCACCATTGATGTGATGTATTGAACTCTCACCTCGTAGCTGCCATTACAAAGTTCTTGAGCTTCCCTTGCTCAGAATCCACGCTTAATACCTGCAAAAAGAGCTCAGAAATGATGAGGCAAGAATTCATGTTACAAGTTTTAATTAATTATTTAATTAAATAAACATATATATAATACCATAGTGATCATTTGAGGGGCATAACTCCAGTAAAAAGCAAAGTACCCAAGAATGCATCTATCAAGTTCTTCCACTAATTTCACGTACAAAGCCTCGGCTTGAGGCTCCTTGGCTAAGTACTCATAGATCTTCTCATCTACATCTTTGGATCTTTTTAAATACTCATATGCTAACTTTATCAGCTGGGGGCACTCGCCTTCATCTTCAAATCCCATCTGCCTAGCTGCCAAAAAACATATATCAAAGGAAGTAAAATCTCTGGAAAAAAAACTGATTTTTTTCCTTTTTTTTTTTTTGTAAAGGAAGTAGAGAAGTACCAATGTAATGTGAAAATCTCTCGATATTTCCAACGCGGCCTGACTCGGTCCGGTCCAAGAGCGGCTTGAGGTGGTGGTACTGGTGGTGGTCTTCGTCTTCCTTTGACGGCGGTGCCAGTTTTCTGTGGCGGTGGAAACGCATTAATAATCCGGCTGTGAACAACCCGACGGTGGCGGTTGCAGCTGCAACTCGGACAACGATGCTCTTCTTGCCAAGACCAGAAGTATTATTATCTGCAACGAAACGAACTCAATATTACACAGATATATCTATATATACATATATATATTTGGTAAAAACATTGTGTGTGGTTTGGTTTACCTTGAGGATTCATGGTTATAATACAGAGCCAGAGTATGCGAAGAAGCTCTGAGATGAAGGTGCCTTGCTTGAAGCTTATAGACGTGGGATGGACATATAACACCTCAGTTGTAATGATTGATGTGTGGCGATTATGTTAAAATGATTAATGAAAGTCAACACTTCATTAGCAACTATTATACAAAGGTTGATTGCGACTTTCGTGAATGACGTAGAACACAATATTATTTTATTTTTATTTTCAATTTTTTCAGTTATAAGTCGGAAGGGTTGGACCAGATATTTATATGGACATAAAGATATATTTATTAATTACAAGTGTTTGTGGTCCATATGGATTAACCAAAAGAAATAAAATATTCCCACCATTATTATTTATTAAAAAATATATACAATTTGATATCCCTCATCGAGATCCACTTCAGGCATGGATATATGTGAAGAAAGAAGATATAGATCAAGAAATCTTTAGAAACTATATTAATTTCAAAATTTCAAAAGCACACCCATATATTAATTGCTGGTTGCTGCTAATATACACCAATAATAGTCAAGAAAGATAATATTATCTTTTGTATAAAATACAATTAAATTAAATTAAAACCCTAGGTGTTTCCTATCTTGGAACTTCGAGTTGAGGTCGTGCAGCGATGGAATCTTGCCACCACTTTTCACAGTCTTGCACCACCATGTCTTAATCTCATCCTACACAAACGAAAGGTGCAATTTTGACACGTGCTTAATATATGATGTCTAGGGACTTTTGTGAATATATAACTAAACTAACCTCAAGGAAGTTATGGTTGGATATGTATTGGCTTTCGATGCATGTTTTGATCCCTCCCACATCGACTAAGATGGATTTCTTGGACTTCAAACCGTTGCTATTTTTCGGTGCATCGCCTGCCGTTATGCAAGCAACGTAGTAACCAGTTTCTCCGATCCCTTCTTCCAATTTCCCGAGCCTCAGTCGAAGGAAGAAACCGTTCAGATACTTCGTCGAGGCATTCGAGTTCATCCACCTGAGATGTGATTATTTGTGTCAAATGACTAACTGTGTCGAAATGGAACGATGTAATAAGGCGATGCGATGTTAGACGATAACCTTAACTTACCTTAGAATGTCTGAGCGAGACAGCCACAGCTTGCTTATCGCAAGAAACATCTCTGGCATTGCGGAGGATTCAGATTGAGGCTGTTCTTTCGTATTAACATCTTTCTGGCAAATCCCGATATTCAAATCACCGCCCTTTCGAATTCCATTCGAATCTGAAGGTCTACTGTTATCTGACTTTTCCTTCACATTCCAAGTGAGATGAGTACTGAACGAGCGTAGCGGTGCTTTCCCATTTCCACGAGCCTCGTGGCTTGGCTCATGATGATTCTCCTCTCTAACGTCGTAGTTTGAAATATTCTCCTTCCCATCGGAAAGCTGTCTCAGGTGGAGGGAACCTTGTCTTAACGCGTCTAATCTCCTCATGAATGTGGAAGCCATTTCGTCTGGACTTCGAGCCTTCTGAAACCGAGCTAAAGGGCTTACCCTCGAAGTTTGTTTGAAAGAAAAACACGCTTCGCAGTCCTCGTTTTCCGGCAGATCGTGGCCAAACCCTGAAGCTTTCTGATCGGTACGACTGGTCAGTTTATCTACTGAATCTTCTTCAGTAGTCTCTTTGCCGTGCTGATCAAGAGCAACATTTCTGCTGCAAAACCTAGTAATCCACAAACTGGTATGATCGTTGCATTTTCCAGGCATGTGGCTCGATGTCGCAGGGATGTTAAGGTTTGAAGCCTCGGCTTGGTTATTACAAGGATTGCACAAAGAATCAGACCCGAGGGCATGATTTAAAACTTTACTTTTCCCCAAATCGCCCTCGCAGGCCAATGAGGCACAGTTTGGCTCGCAAGAGGATGTTTCGCCTGGCTTGTTAGAGGTATTTCTCGACGTGTCTTGACCCACTTCTTCGTTTGATACGATAATCTGCATGCAAGAATTCTTACCATCTAATGGATGGTTCTCAATCAACTTTGGCTCAACTGTGTTAGCTTCTTCGGGTGGTTCTTCTATGAAATAACCCTCCTTTCGATCCATCATTTTCGTATGGCAGTACAAGGATCGAAACACTTTCTTGAATCCCTTGCTCGTGGAGCCTCCATAGTCATGTCTTCTCTTGGACGTTAAATCATTGGTCCGAGCAAGGGCGAGACTAAGTGGGAAAGAGCACTGATCTTCTTTATTATCACCGCACGAAAGGCCCTTTACCATGTTCGACATCCAATTCGTAAACGAGCCCTGTGCTTCCTTCCTAGCCCTTTTGCTCCCAGAATAGGACGTCTCTTCGTCATGACAATTTCCTCGTTTTACTCCTTTGGAGAAAAATCCCACGTTATTACAGCTCTCGACACTCTCATTGCTGTCCTCCTGATCATTGTCCAGCAATCTTCCGTGCTCGTCTCCTTCAGACACTACTTTCTCTTTTCCTTTTCGCTGCTGATGTAAGAAGATCCCGCCGACCGTTACATCCTTGTCAGGTCTCCTTTCTCGAAAATCTTTGTCATTCTCAGCAGAACAATCGATATTGTCTAATGGAATCGCATCGATAGGAACGGGAGATTCTGGGATTATCTCGTTGTTTTTGTTGCTGGACGTTACCTCTTCTTCTGCTTCTTCTCGGTTTTTAATGTTCGGAAGAGAGTAGGCAAGATCTTCAGAGATTTTCGACGCCCGATGTCTGAGATTTTCGACATTTAAGCCCATAACATCGCTTTTGCAAGCATTGATTTTGACCTTTCCATAGCCACCGAAACACTTTCTTGCCATTGCCTTGCAAGAAAATTTTGCATCCATGTCCATGTCTCCCTTTCCATTTGCTATAGTATTACTTTCTGCAGCAAACCATAGATGAGACGGCTTATAATATAATATATACATACGTAAAATTTCCGTCTATAAAATCCTTTACCAGCAACTCCTTCAGATTTATCATGAGCATCATCAGCAAGAAATGGATTTGAAGTGCCAACTTCATCATCCTTTCTACTACTGTCTCCCACTACTTCAAGAAAGACGAAGACACAGTTCTTAGTTATAATTATCCAGTCGAAAAATTTCAGAATAAATAGAGAAAAAAAAGACAACACAAAGACACTAAGCTTGGTGAAACACACAAATTACAATCATATGACTATCGTTATTCATTACCAATATCTCGGTCTGAATCTAACATAACTGGGGACACATTCAGGTTAACTCCGTCTTCCTCTCGACCGTCGGGGCCCACATTCCACAGTACAAACGGCATCTCCATGCGGGTCGAGCTCGGGCCGGTACACTTGAGGCTCAAACCGTTGTGTGGCGACCAGACCAATTCAGCCACGGCGGGATCTGATGCGGCAAAGGCGATGCCCGAGTTTGCATTAACACCTGCACCTATTTCATCTGTCGAGGCACGGTAGTTCCCTAATCCTAAACTAAGCCCTAAATCAACTTCATCCTGCGTATTTCTCATAAGTGTAACGGTCTGAATTCAGCTGCCTGAAAATCGAAGTTTCGGTTTGAGTTGAGATGATCTTTCTTATTACAAGCTAACAACTCTATCCCATGCCTAGATCTGGGGAAGATTATACTAAAAAAACGTTTACTTTTAGAACAATAGCAACTCAAGGGATCGACTTAAGCGTTGTAATGTTTAATCTCATGATCATCAGTTTACTGTGCTTAATTAACAACAACATTCAAGAGACTAACCATGTAATAACGAAGCAGATAAAAACCCTAAACAGCACGAAGGATTACGAGAATAGCAGGAAAAGATGAAACCCGATGAATCGTCAGGTGAAAAAATAGAATCCCAAAAACGAAGAAATATCCAAGAAATCACACATACCTTTGAAGCACTTCTCAATAATTCATTCCATCAGCTTCATATCAATCTATGACTAACTTAACTACAGAAACAAAGCTTGCAATGATAGATAAGATAAGGGAGAGAGGGGGGGACAAAGGGCGAGGAGAATCATGAACAATATGACTAAACCTATATTTACTCGTCTAAAGATTCTAAAGAAACCGTGACAATGGCAATTCAGAAATCTAAGTAAGTGGTTCAGAGGCTGCCACGTGGGCAACTGCATGCCAAGGATTTCCAAAGATGTCTAAAAATAATATCTATATATATATATATATATATATATATATTACCACGTTAAAGGGTTGGTTCTTTGCACTTGCTTCTAACGGTTCGATGGATTTTTGCCTCATTATCACAATTGTTTGCGTCGTCCGAAGGAGAAAGAACTGTATATCAATATCTATAATATATACTACGAGTTGCCCCCGTGCGAGCACGGGGTATGTTAGTTGAACCTTCATATTTGCACAACGTTGGCTCCTGATAGAACTCATGATAAATATATTTATTGAATATTCATATTGTCGATGCACGTAATATATTTATTGAACTTTCATTTTATGTTGCAAATGAATAAATAAACGCATGTTGATCTTATTACTTTTTGCAAAATAGGAGTCATCGTCCGAATATGTTAAGGCATGATAGGTAACATCCAATAATGAAGCTTTCTTTCATGTTGAGGAAAATCATTGAGAAGCTTTGACGAAATTGCTTGGAGCATAATTTTCTGTAGTAAATCGCTTTATAGCGATATACGCTGTTGATTTGTTTGAAATATTTCCAATATAGATGGTTCTTGTTCTCGAATTTTATACTGTGCAACTGTTATATTTGAAGTAAGATGTTGTCTAATTAGACCACAGATTACAATTGACGGGGAAAATTCTACTTGTTTTTTGTGTGCATTCCACATCGATGTAATGAAAGTGAAGGGTCTACGAAGAAAATCATCTCATTGTCTGCATCAAACATACTGGCTCGAGATGAACACAGAGCTTCTTCGATGTTACATTCGAACGGAATTTATAGAGTTTTGGGGACGAATTTGTTTTAAGAAAATTATGCTCGCACAATCTTCGAATTTTCATTTAGAATTCGTAGTCTTACGAATTCCAATAGTAGTGCAAGGCTTTTGTTCAACCAGATAGTCGCGCATGTTCTAAGAATACCAACTGCAGCCTTGCACAATCCAGACAGTCGCGCAGTCGTGCAGATTATAAGAAGACCAACTGCAGCCTTGCAAAATCCAGACAGTCGTGCAAACTCTCACCGCAGCATGGCACCTTCCAGCAGTCGTGCAATCCAGCTATGTCGCGCAGTCGTGCAAACTCTCACCACAGCATTGCACCTTTCAATCAGACAGTCGCGCAGCCTTTCACAACTTGATTGGAGAAATAATCGACTTTCTCCATTTTGTTCTCAGCATCAGTATGCCCCAAGGGAGGCATACCCACATCACCCCCACCAGCATCCTCGTCAATGCTCAGCCCAAGCTTCAACATTACGTGGATTCTATTACCGAAGGAATTGGGGCCATTGAGCCTAAAGCCAGAGGTCAACAGGGCGGTCTCAAACAGCTGCATGACCAAGTCCTTCACATCTGAGCTCGTCGAGTTGATTACTTCGACTTGCATTGCGATAGTTTGAAGAAGTAAAAAAAGGGCTAATTCTATAGTTTGGGGATAGATTCTAGGATACGTGCTTAAACGTTGTTGCCTTGCCTGAGTTGAAAATTGATAATTACTTATTATTTCTTAGAATTATCTAAATATTCCAGACGAACTTTCTGATCCATGTTTTCATGGAGAAAATTTTCTGTTTTCTCTAATTTCAGATTTGATAAGATAATATAGGTTTGTATCACGATGCAATGCGCCTTTGCCGTTAGCTATATCTGAAAATGACTTGCAAACTTTATTATGTATCCATGTATTTAGAGTTCATTAATATAGGTTCTTTAAGTTGAAGAATAAGACAGGAAGGCGTGATTTTGGATGGCATTATGACGGATTTTCGCTACTGCAAGGCTTCTCGTTTGTGTGCCTGGTTGGTGCAATACTATCTTCGATAACTCTGCGATAAAAGCACAAAGATGAATTTTCTTCAGTAATAGGACTTTGGCCGAATGGGTATTTTTTTTATGTACTCCTGGACGTTTTTGGCCACGGCTAAGCCCTCCAGGTAAACACGAAGATCACCTGCAGATCCTGGAGATGATGGAGAAATCTATAGTTAGACAGAAATGGATTGAGTGATAAACTATTTATCATAAGATATATGAGGAATGGAAGTATGTAGAACTAACATAGTGAACAGTCATTCATGTTCTTGAAATTGTAAGTATATGGGAATATTCCAGTGTATTGCTGGTTGAAAGTGCAAGGAAATAATGAATTTAGTGGACAATATAGTAGAAAATGACGTGATGTATTTGTATTTGTCTAGAAACTATTGATATAATAGTGCTTACTCAATTGCGTAAAGCTTTGTGAGATGAGTCATCAATCAAAACTGTATTTGTTTCATTATATTCGCGTTTCTTCCAGGGCGGAGTAGGATTGCACTTGTCCCACAGTTTCTTGAGTTTCTTTTGGAAAATAGGCTTGTTCGCAAACTCAAGAGTTACATGATCTGTATTTGTGCAGTGTGACTGATCCAGTAGAAGCAATATGATGTATATATCTGAGGTCGAGTCATTGGTAGAGTGTAGACTGTGCTAGATAGAATAATTCATGAAGTGAGCTTACCCAGCAAAAAAGAAGTTGTTGATAGCCTTGTAGTTGGCACAAAGCGTAAGCTTACACGGTATGACTTCACTTGCTTGAAGTTGTGTATCCAATATTTCCTAAAATATTTATAAATTGACAGCAAATGCAAGATAAGCATTGACTGTGCAGGACATACTCAGATAATAAATGAAACACAATTCTCAATAATCAGTGACACACGACTGCGATGATGAAGGAAACACAAATCAACAGTCAGTGATGCACGACTATATTCCGCAACTATTATACTCGAAATTATGGTATCAACTCACATACCCTTACGATTAATTGCGCCATTGCAATGGAAACTTGCTGTTGTATTTCTTTTCTTTAATGCAGTTGAAGTACTCCAAATCGAACCTTTGTTCTGAAAAAATATTTCTGATCATTCTCTTTGAAATTTGTGAATTTCTCATTTGAGTTGTTTCTGCACAGTCTCACATATTTATTTGGGCTTATTCTATTGGGCTTAGATATTTATCTGGGCCTTCTATTTACTTTTCCTTCAGTATTTGTAAGGTTGCACGACTGCTGGAAGTTGCAAGCCTGTGCTGAGAGCTTGCACAACTATGAGACTGCGCGAGTGGGAGGATTGCGCAAGGCTGCAGTTGGTCTTCTTAGAATCTGAACGACTGCGCGACTGTCTTGGCAATCTTCTAACCTGGAAATATTTTGCAAAATGTCGATTTTTAAAAGCAGAAATCCATCGCAAAATAAATAAATTCCATCGTATTTACCTTATCTCCCAAATATGGAAATTATTTTTTTCTACTTTTAGTTTTTTCGTAGGGCAGAAGTGTCAAACCAAGAATACCACATAATGTGAGTTGTTCAACAGTAGTCGACTGGGTCTGATCGTTCTCTTTGAAATTTGTGAATTTCTCGTTTGAGTTGATTCTGCACAATCTTACATATTTATCTGGGCCTATTTTATTAGGCTTACAAAACTATCTGGGCCTTCTATTTACTTTTCCTTCTGTATTTGTAAGGTTGCACCACGACTGCTGGAAGTTGCAAGACTGTGCTGAGAACTTGCACGACCGTGCGACTGCGCAAGTGGCAGGATTGTGCAAGGCTGCAGTTGGTCTTCTTAGAATCTGAACTACTGCGCAACTGTATGGGCAATCTTCTAACCTATAATATTGTTTTTTAATAGTATATACATATTGATGCAATAGTATTAGTATTTTCAGACAGCCTGCCCAATCTAACATTTAAGATAATTAGTAATATTAATGCTTATAAACACTATTGGAATATAATTTTTTATACTATCAGTTCGAATTATTTGTTACAACTAAATAAACAGAAAACAGAAAGCAAGTTTGATTAATGTGCAATCACTGTTATTCATTCCACGTAGGCCAATGCCATTTCAAATTTTGATACATCATAAACACAAAACTTCAGAAGCAATGAAACATTTTAATAGAGAAATCCATATTAGAATCCTAAACAAAGACAGCTTAAGACCCGACAAAATTGGTCGAAAATATTTTTTTAACTTCAATCCTACAACGAACAAAAAAGAAATCCATGAAAAGAACATTGAAAGACAAAGTGAGCATAGACTCGCGAATAGTTGCCAAACACCAGGTTTCTTTCTCAATACGACATAGCTGGTCTTGAACTCTCTCCTTAACCTCTAGCTTCTTCTCAATCTCTTCTTCCCTTGAATGCAAAGAGAGTAGACTTGGAGATCTCTTCCTCTTCTTTCGACTTGCTCAAAGGACCCGAGATTTGACCCGTCTGAGTCAGAGACATTTGACTATTGAGCATTCTCCCACCATGTTGCATCTTCGTAGACAACATCAAGAAAAGCCCTCAATTTTCACTTGATCTGTAATTTGATGGTGTTAGGTGGTGATGCTCTATTGTCTTCACTAAACTGTAGCTGCACAAACCTGACAAACAATGAACGGAGAAGTATTTATTTATAGCTTAATCAATTGTTAGAATTTGAGCTATAGTCGCTGCCCGAACACAATTCAAAGACTCCTCTTTTCTCGTTCCTCTTCAGCTTCGAAAGAACGAAGCCGTTCTTTGTAGCCCAATTCTCCACGTCATCAGCCCTCGATGAATAATCCGAGAAGAATCGATCTATCTCCTTCATCTCGAACCCACAAAAAGCCATGGTGGGTTTCTTTGTTGTTACCCAATTATTGGTTTAGTTTTTTTTTACAGAGGTTTGATTAATAATAAAAATCATCGTTGTCTTCTTTGATGAGGAAAAGGGACAATATGCTAAACACAATTAGAGGCAGACACCCAGCAGAAAAGAGGTCAATAGAACATAAAGGTGAATTAATAATTATTAATAGAAAATGGCAAAATCGAAGAACATGTACCAACAACGACATATATATTCTTGCTTTTGTGACGCTCATCAAACAAATCAACGGTGTCTTTGAAGACCTTTTGGTCGAGCAACAATGTACTAATGTCTTGAAACAGTATTCCTGTGGAAAAACACAACCAAATAATTAATAATAGAAAATGACAAAACTGAAGAACATGTACCAATGACGAAATATATATTCTTGCTTTTGTGACGCTCAACAAACAAATCAATGGTGTCTTTGAAGACCTTTTGGTCGAGCAACAATATAGTAATGTCTTGAAACAGTATTCCTGTGGAAAAACACAACCAAAGAATATTATATCTTCAACATTGACTAACAAAAATCAGCATCAATTTCGTTGTAGTTCACAAATCAAGATAGCGTGAAAGCCAAAGTTTCCATAGGTGTTATAAATCACGGTATATATAAAATCCAAATCAAAACAACAGAAATAATGTAGCATCAACTTCTTGAAAGATATGGCGGGACTTAGGAGAAGGTAGCTACCAATAAAATCCACATCAACCCTGAAGCTAAACTCAATCAGGTGGATATATAGTCGAGGAAGTTGTACTGTGTCTTGGGAAACTCATCCACATGAATATGAATTTTCAATACATTTTCATGATGCCCGAATCGAGAAGACCGAGAGAATAAGTTTGGTGAATCTTTCAAGTACATAGATCAATTTCTGCATTTTTTTTATTTGTGGAAATATCTCAGCACACAAATATTACTAAGAAAGATGAAACAATAGGAGAAAATAAAGTTGAAATGCATGAGGAAAAAAGGCACTATGTACCTCTATTGCTATTAAATCAAATCACTCGATGAGTAAATGATTCTCTGCGAAGAAAATGACTTGAATTACAATATTGCTGCACAACTGAAGCATACTGATGGATCAATGCTCGTGTAAGGGAAAACGGAATCTTGAACTGAGAAATGCAGTTTTGAAGCTACAACGATGACGAATGGCTGCAAACACAAAGGTTTCCATGTCATATTTCTTTTCAAGGCTATGATCTTGCAGATGGGAACATATCATCCATCTCGACAATCCTAGATACTCTTAAGAAG
Source organism: Lindernia subracemosa (assembly GCA_028392965.1). NCBI lineage: Eukaryota > Viridiplantae > Streptophyta > Magnoliopsida > Lamiales > Linderniaceae > Vandellia > Vandellia subracemosa. The sequence continues at coordinate 1,183,846 of JAQPCC010000046.1, forward strand.
GGATACTGAAAAAAAAAAAATATGAAAGAAAATAAAAGATTTTATTATATCAAATAGTCCATTTTTCAAAATCTTAATTAGTTTTAAAAGCAATTTTCTAAGTTACCAATATCATATATTTTATGGAAAAGGAAACCACATTTTAAAGGAATAAAGTGAATAGACATAACGAAATTGTAAAACATTGAGCAAAAGCTCTCCAATACCAAGAGCAAAACCCGCATAGGTGTTTCCAATTCCAGTAACAAATTAACCAAATGCTCCTGCCATACCTAGAATAAAAAGCAACATGAAATAAATCTCTGAAACAACTGTAAAATAAAATAAACAAAGACAAATCCAACATTAATACCTCTCTGGGTCGGTAGTGACCTTCTTGAGCAAGAGCCACATGACAAACACCTTTATAATCCGGATTTGCCTGCAATATCAATGTCCGAATTAAAATATTTTTATTCACAAATGGGGAATAAAATCTACAACTCAAATTTCACAGACATACCTTGAATAGATCAAGTTCACAAAACGAAAAATTTTCTTACTTAAAATAAGCTTGAGTTGTCAGTAATTTGAATTTACATACATTTAAAACATGCCAATTGTTCAACAATCACCGAAAATAATCATGTCACATTAAATAAAAATATTAAGCCAGCACAAAAAAGCAGCCGCGAAACAAATCAGTGTTGTACCATAGAAAAAAACACAAAATACGCTTCTAAATAAATATACATTCGATTTTGCTGTAACTGAGATCTAGAGCTTCGACAAAGCTCACAATATAAGGATCGTTTGACAGTGGCAGCTTACTTTGTGTCCTTGTTTATGGCCCTATATATATCGATATATATACATATATATTACATGAAGTTCATAAGGAATAATTGATTAATACTTACAGCATGCTAATGGAGGTCGTGAATTGTGATGGAGTATCCATTCGTTTATACCGATGAGATCGGAGTATTGAGCAATTCCACATACCTGGATTATAAGACTTTCGTATAAAGAGATATATGCACATTTATACGCACGGACCTGATAACTTTGCGTGTCCAGACAATCTTTGAAGTGGAGACTTGAACGACCTATCCAGAGAAAAAAAATATATTAAAAAAAATCTCACATTTGAGATTCGTAAACAATAAAGTAAAATGATTATGAAACATCACATAATTTACAGAACCAGAAAAGAAAAAACCTAAAAGAAACAAAATCAACTTAAATATTATTGATCTAACATAAGCACGGTTGGAATTCAGACACAAAACACTTTCAAATATCAAATTCGATACCTCGCAAAGCAAGAATTTCTTGTTTATTTGATTGAAAATAGTCAGAATTCAGATCAATTCTTAATCGTTTGAGAGCAGTAGCACAGTCACTCTCCTTCCATTACTGAGCCCAAGCGATGATATGGAAAATGCAAACTTCTGTTATAATCTTTGTTATCAGACGATGAAGACATTCCAAGGTTGAGGTCGAAACCGCTCTCCATACATACTTTTAACCAAGATCAGCCCACAAGTTGGGTCGTCATCATGTATGATCGAAGAGATAATAGATATCTATTACTTCCATCTTTTAGAAGATTTTCATGTCCCTTCCATCGCAGTTGGTGATGACTGGTTTATCATAAGCCCTGAAACAGAATAGAGAATTGAACTTGCTAAGAAAACAGATAATTTGAGTTTTACTTATTGAAAAGAAATTTGCTTAGCTTACTTTTTCCCAACGAATTGACCCACTTTCCATCGACTGTACTTCTGAACACGGATTCCGTTGTCCTTGGAACCACCATGAGCTGCTCCACTGACTTGTTGACAAAGAACTTGAACGAATTAACCCATAGCTTATCGTACATAATTGATTATTCGAACACCGAATGGATCAAGGAAATTGTGCTCGCGCAGTCTTACGAATTCCAGCAGTAGTGAAGGATTTTTTCAATCAGACAGTCGCGCAGTCGTGCAGACTCTAAGAAGACCAACTGCAGCATTGCACAATCCAGCCAGTCGCACAGTCGTGCAGACTCTAAGAAGATCAACTGCAGCCTTGTACAATCCAGTCAGTCGCACAGTCGTGCAAACTCTCACCACAGCATTGGACCTTCCAGCAATCATGCAGTATTACAAATTAGCTTTACAGCCTTGCACAACCAAGCAGTCGCGCGCAGTCTTCCTTGTTGTAGCAAGCTTGTGCAGTGTCTGAGTCAACGCGACCATCAATGAAATCTCAACCAAATCCACAAATCACTTCCTTGCAAATCCAACTTTCACAGAAGACACTAAAACTAAAATGATAAAAACATGACAATAAAGTATCTAAGAACAAAGGAAACAAAGAAAAGAACTGCAAGTAGTTATTGATCAATGGGGACATACCTTATTTGATCAAGTGTTACATGCAGCAACTACTAAGGGCTTTGACCATTGTCATAGTAATGCTGTTCTCCATCGAGATATTAAAGGGTCGAACCTATTGATCGATAATCATGGCATTTTGAAGATTGCAGGACGAAAGCTTCTGAGAGACCGATCAAGTGCCTCTGATTAATAAAATGAATTGACACAATGAGTAATTAATTGAAGTCAGAATATAAATGAATTGACACAATGGTATGGTACTACAAATTACTATTTTACCCTTAGTTTTCAAATTTATTTCAATTATATCCCAAAAATCATATTTTGAATTTATAAAAAAATAATTTACAATTAAAATTAATAATATGATTTGATATTATAAAAATAATTTTATATTTTAAGCACACGCATCGAGTGTGCGGAAAATACTAGTATCAATAATTGGCGGTAGTGTATTAATTAAATTTTTATTTTCAAGATTATTCAACGAGAGAAAAAGAAACATTATTTTTTTGAATTTCCGTTACTTAATTTCATCTTTTTGTAATATATTTTAATTCCAATTGTTTTACTTTGGAAACGACAAGTTTTGGTGCTGTCCTGCATTAAACTCAGTCCACCTATATAATCCAATGGGATCGATTGATCGATTGAAAAGGGAAATATATCCAATGGATCCCTCCCCCATTAAATATTTAGAAAAAAACAAATAGGGAAAAGAAATCTTGGATCTTATCTTTTAGGAAATATTAAGTTCGGATGTATATTATTTGTATATATTATATTTTCTTTTCTTGAAACATTATGTGTAGTAGCATATTTTTATGCAAATTTATCGTTAACTCAAAATAATGCTTATTAGTCTTTTTCATAGTTATTCATCGAACCGACGAGACAACCCACGACAACGTATAAGCTATAACTGTCCTAATTAAGTGCATCACATTAAGATTAATCAGTTACTTTCGCAATAAAGGCTTTGATGACGATTGTTATCTACTACATGACAGTCCATAGAGATGGAGAAATAGATTGTGATGCATTAGTGATTATAAGCCCAAATAAGGCCAACTAACCATAAATATTTAAGAGATATATAGATACTCTTAGTATCAATTGTAATATATCCAAATGAATTGATAATATAATACATACAGAACGCAACTACTGAAGTAAAAAACTTACTACGATCATTTATTACATTACCAACTTGACAGTTAGTTAACTCACGTGGGAAAAGGAAAATTCAATGAGTGAAACGATTGGCCGTTGGCTAACAATAGAAATAGATACAATTCGAACCATCTACTATTACTAAATATTTCCATATACATGTGACCAAAGGAAATAGAAAACGATGATCAATACTAAGAAGAAATTTTTTTTTTGAATTATGTTGGATTTGGGCTTTGGGCCCAAAAATGGGTATTTGACCCAATAAGTAAAGCTAATCGATTTTAATTAAATCGAGAAGCCGTCGTCGGTCGAAATCCGAATTTAATAAAAGATTCATAGTCTACGTTTCGAGAAAAATCTATCGATTATTAATTGGCTCAAAACTGATATCGGGTGAATGAGAAATTAATTTTCGAAGTTGGCCCAATAAAGAGATAGAAAATTAAAAACCAAGTGTATAAAATGGGAAGTTTGTCCCACATTGGTTAATCTATCTCATTTTCACTTGTATATATATAGTTGCCTTGTGAAGGTGTATCAAAAGGGTGCCTAAGTGGGCTATGTGAGTATAGTGGGCTAAGCGGGCCCGACACCGACCCGAGCCGTGCCGTGCCAAGTGCGCAATGGGCGCTTTGTAGGCGCACTTTGCACTTAAGTCAAAACGGTCAGAAGCCCAAAAGTTGCATTAATTGAGATTCAGCCCCTGCAGCTCTTGAAGACCTATAAATAGGCCCCCCTGGATATTTGGAAATTCATTCATTCACACCACAGCATTCCAAGCACTCAGTACTCCCAGTCCCCTGTTTCCCGAGCAAGAAAGTTTCGAGTACGATTCGCCGGAAAAACTCGAGTTGTTGTGCTGCGATAACGAGTAAGAAGTCGTTCTATCTTGGGGACGATCGCCGTAAACCCGAGAGCACGTGAATATCGGGGCGATATCGTCTTACGGACAGCGTATACAATACGCGCTTCGACTTACCCTCAGCCGAAGCTCTGACCAAGATCCCGCCACCGACCAGACGTATCACCAGAAACAACAATCGTAAGACGATATCTTGTCTGATCGATGACAGCGATACCTATTGCTATCCCGCTCCCAGGAGCAGCCACGTTGAACGTCCTGTAAAATTCAACGGGACCGAATTCAAACACTGGCAGCAAAAGATGACGTTCTACCTGACGACCTTGAATCTAGTGAGGTTCCTGAAAGAGCTCCCGCCCAAGGTGACGGCAGACGCCCAAATTCCCGGGAATGATGAAGATGCTGAAAACAAAGAACACGTTGCACCTGTGGTGAATCCACAGTACGTGCAAGAAAAGGCAGAGTTAGACGCATGGAATCATAATGACTTCATGTGCCGGAATTATATTCTGAACGCCTTGGACGACTCCCTATACAACGTCTATGCAGTGGCTACGACTACGAAAGAGTTGTGGGACTCATTGGACAAGAAATATAAGACCGATGATGCTGGACTGAAAAAGTTCATTGTCGGCAAATTCTTGGACTACAAAATGACGGACTCCAAGCCTGTGTTGGATCAAGTCCGTGATCTGCAGCTGATCATCCACGATATACACGCGGAGAATATGCAGATCAGTGAAACCTTCCAGGTAGCTGCTATTATCGAGAAGCTGCCGCCCCTCTCTGGAAGGACTTCAAGAACTACCTCAAGCACAAACGCAAAGAAATGGGACTTGAGGACCTGATTGTGAGGCTTCGGATTGAAGAATACAACCGAAAGAACGAAGCCAAGATCAAGAGGGGTAGTATGGAAGCATGGGCCAACTTAGCTGAGCCAAGTTCAGGCAACAAGCGGAAGATGTCCGGGGCACCGCAGAATAAGCAAAAGCAGAATTCGAAAAGAATTAAAGGCAATTGCTACAACTGCGACAAGCTCGGACATATGGCCAAGGATTGTCGCCAGAAAAAGAAGGGCAATCAGAATCGGGCTAATCTGACCGAAGAAAAAAGGTTGTCAACAGAGCTGTCGGAGTTAGACCTCGCTGCCGTGGCGTACGAAGCAAACGTGGTGGAAAACCCGAGATCCTGGTACATCGACAGCGGAGCGACGCGCCACATCTGCTCCGACAAGGATATGTTCTCCACCTACACACCGATATCGGGTAGGACGCTCTTCATGGGGAACGCGGCTACGTCCAACATCGTAGGGTTAGGACGTGTGGTGCTGAAGATGACCTCAGGCAAGGAGGTGATGCTTGTGGACGTGCTGCATGTCCCAGACATCCGCAAGAACCTGGTCTCCGGCTCTCTGCTCAGCAAAGCCGGGTTTAGACAGGTGTTTGAAGCTGACAAGTATGTGCTGACCAATAATGGTCACTTTATAGGCAAAGGCTACATAGAGAAGAGTCTCTTTAAATTAAATGTAATGCGTGTAAAGCGCGAGATTGAGCTCGCTAATAATAATAAAGTCAGTTCTTGTTACTTGGTTGAGTGTTCTAGTTTATGGCATGGTAGACTAGGACAGTAAGTTTAAACAAACTGAAAAAGCTGATAAGTTTAAACTTACTTCCACAAATGAAAATTGACTCGCAACATAAATGTGAGGTCTGCATTGAGGCAAAGATAGTTAAAGCACCATTTCCCTCAGTCGAAAGAAACAGTTCACCTCTAGAACTGATCCATACCGACATATGTGATCTAAAATTCGTGCAAACTAGAGGTGGAAAGAAGTATTTTATTACGTTTATCGACGATTGCACGAAGTACTGTCACGTGTATCTTTTAAGTGGAAAAGACGAAGCGCTTTATGCCTTTAAAAGATACAAGAGTGAAGTTGAAAATCAACTTAACTCTAAGATAAAGATAATAAGAAGTGACAGAGGAGGAGAATACGTGGCACCGTTCGAGGAATTTTGCCGAGAACATGGCATTATCCATCAAACAACGGCACCATATTCACCCCAATCAAACGGCGTCGCAGAACGCAAAAAAAAAACTCTCAAAGAGATGATGAATGCGATGTTAATCAGCTCAGGGCTACCCCAGAACTTGTGGGGGGAGGCTATCCTTTCGGCAAATCGCATTATAAATGTATTGCCACACAAAAAGAGGGATAAAACACCGTACGAACTATGGAAAGGCCGAAAACCATCCTACGGTTATCTGAAAGTGTAGGGGTGCCTAGCAAAGGTCGAAGTATCTAAACCTAAGCAAGTTAAGATAGGACCCAAAACTATAGATTGCATTTTCATCGGATATGCAAATAACAGTACTGCTTACAGATTTTTGGTGCATAAATCAGAGATCCCTGACATGAATGTCGGGATGATAATAGAGTCAAGGAATGCGGTATTCCTTGAAGATATCTTTCCAAACAAGGAAAGAAAAGAAGTAAGCTCTGTAAAGAGAACTTACGATGCCATTGAAAGTTCACCCCAAGACGTGGAGGAACCAAGGCAAAGTAAACGAAAGGAAGTGGCCAAATCATTTGGGCCCGACTTCCTAACATACATGTTAGATGATGAACCTCGGACACTGCAGGAAGCTCTGTCGAGTCCAGAAGCTCCATTATGGAAAGAAGCTGTGAACATCGAGATTGAATCCATAATGCAGAACCACACTTAGGAGTTGGTAGATCTCCCAAACGGTTGTAAACCTTTAGGATGTAAATGTGTCCTTAAAAGGAAGCTCAAAACTGATGGGACTATCGAGAAATATAAGGCTCGACTAGTCGCAAAAGGGTTTAACCAAAAGGAAGGATACGATTTCTTTGATACTTATTCACCTGTAACAAGGATTACGTCCATTCGGGTTCTCGTTGCTATTGCAGCATTGCATGATCTCGAGATACATCAAATGGATGTGAAAACAGCTTTCCTGAACGGGGAATTAGAGGAAGAAATCTATATGAAACAGCCCGAAGGGTTCATTGCACCCGGGCAAGAGAATAAAGTATGCCGACTCGTGAAGTCGCTTTACGGGCTTAAACAAGCACCGAAGCAGTGGCATGAGAAATTCGATACGACTATGCTATCGAATGGGTTCAAGATCAATGAGTGTGACAAATGTGTTTACATTAAGGGCACACCCGATGAATTCGTGATTGTTTGTCTTTATGTAGACGACATGTTAATCATGGGAAGCAATCAGAAAGTGATCATGAACACAAAGAACATGTTGAAAAGTTATTTCAGCATGAAGGATTTGGGTTTGGCTAATGTCATACTAGGGATAAACATCTCTAAGACACCCGAAGGAATTCTGATGACACAATCTCATTATGTTGAGAGCGTGTTAAAGAAATTTAACGCCTTCGATGACCCTCCGGCAAAGACTCCGGTAGATTTGAACGTACACTTAGCCAAAAACAGAGGTGAACCCATATCACAACATGAATATGCTCGGATGATTGGCAGTCTGATGTACTTGTCGAACTGCACTCGACCCGACATAGCCTATTGAATAAGTAAACTCAGTAGGTTTACCAGTAATCCCGGGAGTAGTCACTGGGTAGCATTGAAAAGGGTGCTCAGATACCTGAAGCACACTATCAGTTATGGCTTACAGTACTCCAGATATCCAGCAGTTCTTGAAGGATACTGTGATGCTAACTGGATATCCGACAGCAAAGATTCCAAATCCACGAGTGGTTATGTGTTTACCATCGGTGGAGGAGCAATATCGTGGAAATCTTCCAAACAAACTTGCATAGCTCGATCCACGATGGAATCAGAGTTTATTGCACTGGATAAGGCCGGCGAAGAAGCTGAGTGGCTTAGAAATTTCCTGGAAGATATTCCCTGTTGGAGTAAACCTGTACCACCAATAATGATACATTGCGATAGCATGACAGCAATTGGCAGGGCACAGAGTAGCATGTATAACGGTAAGTCTCGACATATTCGTCGGAGACATAATACCGTAAGACAACTGATCTCTAACGGAGTAATCTCTATTGACTATGTGAAGTCAAAAGAGAACATAGCAGATCCTTTGACGAAAGGCATCGCTAGAGATCAGCTATATGACGCGGTAAGGGGAATGGGGCTTAAATCCCACACACCTAAGAACAGGCTCGGTGGTAACTCAACCATGATGAGTGGAGATCCCACAAACTTGGTTCAATGAGACAACTAAGCTGAGAATGGTTCAGTAGCTTACTTGGAATATCTCTAAGAAGCTCATTCCCGTAAGCCGTCCAAGTAATTTCCCGATGACGTGTGGTAAAGGGTAAGCATTTGTGCTTTTAATGATGGCTATTCCAAATTTGGTGGAGTATTTCGGGCTACTCCAGGATTCAGTCCTAATAGTCGATCACCTATATAAGTGAGAAGTGAGACCGCTTCAATGGTAACACTTATGAATCCGAGATATGGTCCACGGCCGAAATGGACACAACGTGAGAATCGAAAAAAATCAGATTCGTCATTGTGTGTATGCTGTTGACTTGATTTACACAAAAAGCCGCCAGTTCAAGACATCATGTTCACTGAGCAGCGAGTAAATCCGATAGCATTTCACTAGGGAAGGTTCAAAGCCACAAGCTACCTATCTCGATGCAATGGCGGATCGTCGGGACTTTCTTGCTAGAGTCAGCATGCATTGCATTTGCATTAATTTCCATTCATGTGGGGGATTGTTGGATTTGAGCTTTGGGCCAAAAAATGGGTATTTGACCCAATAAGTAAAGCTAACCGATTTTAATTAAATCGAGAAGCCGTCGTCGGTCGAAACCCAAATTTGATGAAAGATTCACAGTCTATGTTTCGAGGGGAATCTATCGATTATTAATTGGCTCAAAACCGATATCGAGTGAATGAGAAATTAATTTTCGAAGTTGGCCCAATAAAGAGATAGAAAATTAAAAACCAAGTGTATAAAATGAGAAGTTTGTCCCACATTGGTTAATCTATCTCATTTTCACTTGTATATATATAGTTGCCTTGTGAAGGTGTATCAAAAGGGTGCCTAAGTGGGCTATGTGGGTATAGTGGGCTAAGCGGGCTTATAGCCTACGTAGGGGGGTTTTGCTCACGGTAATAACCCGAGTGCGAGGAGGTGTCTCGCACCAACGAGCCCGAGCCCTCGCCCGCGCCCGGGCCGAGGCTGAGCCCGCGCCCGACACCGACCCGAGTCGTGCCAAGTGCGCAATGGGCGCTTTGTAGGCGCACTTCGCACGACGCATCGGAGCGAGGAGCTTTGAGGAGCCCGAAAATTTTCTCCGATGAGGTGGCGGCGACGGTGATGTCACCGCTGACGTGGCGGTCCGGATGACGTGTCAGGTGACACGTGTACAAGTGAAGACGACGTGGCGCTGACTAAGCACTGAGCAGGATAGGCTGAGGTGGCATGACCCGATGGGTCAGTGGGGCGCACCGGATCGCGGAAAGGCGCGATCGTGACCGTTGGATTGAACCGACCCGACCCGAGGATACGAACCGATGGGTCAAGAAGCTTCCAACTGACGAATTAGTCCAGAAGTTGCGACCTTTCGCATTCTGGCCCCAAAAATCAAAACGGTCAGAAGCCCAAAAGTTGCATTAATTGAGATTCAGCCCCTGCAGCTCTTGAAGACCTATAAATAGGTCCCCTGGATGTTTGGAAATTCATTCATTCACACCACAGCATTCCAAGCACTGCATATTCCCAGTCCCCTGTTTCTCGAGCAAGAAAGTTGCGAGTTTCGAGTACGATTCGCCGGAAAAACTCGAGTCGTTGTGCTGCGATAACGAGTAAGAAGTCGTTGTATCTTGGGGACGATCGCCGTAAACCCGAGAGCACGTGAATATCGGGGCGATATCGTCTTACGGACAGCGTATACAATACGCGCCTCGACTTACCCTCAGACGAAGCTCTAACCAAGATTCTGCCACCGACCACACGTATCACCAGAAACAACAAATTATGCATCTAAAATTATAGCGTTCAATCACCATCCTCTAAAAATTCAATCTTGAGTTTGCTACTGTGTGTAAAAACCGTGTTAGTGCAAGTGAAAGGCGTTATGATTTTTTTTAGGAAATATCACAAATTGAAGAATATGGATATGATATAGGTTGATGACCATTCCTATTACAACCTCGTACCATCTCGCGCGAGAGATGATGACACTTCTACAAATGCAAGAAACATAAAAGAAAAGAACCCCATTTTTTATTTTTTTTTGTTGGCATCAATCAATCTCAAGATTTACCAAAGCTAGTCGCAATAGGTATGACGACCACAAGAATAATCAAAAGCAGCAGCACAATCCCAAAGCACATACACCTCCTACTGCTCTTCTGATGGCCCTTTGCAATCTTCAGATTCTTCGCCCCATCGCCGACGTACTGGGCTGCGTTCACGACGTGGTGCTCGATATCGTCCATCTGCTCCCCCTGCGCCTCCACCATCACCGCCATGTCGAGGAATATCTGGTGAAGCTCAAGGAGGCTCCTCTCTATCTCCTTCGCCGCGTCGTATCTATCTTGAATCTCAACCACCGTCTCCAAAACCTTTCCCCTTCCATGCTCCTAAACAAAGAAAGACGCATCAAGTCAGATGATGTTAGAACCCAACCTTCAATCAATGTCTGAGTTTGAACATTATTTACCTACCTGTATAGCTTTGGAAAACAGCTCTTCCCCTCCGTTGCCGTCGCCGCTCGAGATGATCTTGTCGATCACTTCATCGTCGGGGTACTCGCCGGTCACCGTGAAGTACCTCCGCCCCACGGTTTCCTTGTACTCAGTCATCATCCTTTGCCTCAGTCCCTGAAAGTCCATCATCAGCTCCTTCAGCTTCATCCTCAGCCCGTTTGTCACCGCCGTTCTCGTCCTGTCCACCGGCGTACCGTTCTTACAGCCGGAGAGCCGCCGGCTCTCGGCGTTCGACCTGTCCAGCTCTTCCAGCTTGGCCTTGATCGCGCGGGCGCGCTTCAGCACGGTTAAGACGTCTGCGTTCACCTTCGCCCGGACAGATTTGAGGGCCTCGGCGCTGTGAAGGGCTTTGCCCTCGTCGTTCGAGGCTTGCAGCCTTGTCAGAATCTCTCTCACCGAGTTCATCTCTTGCTGGACTTGCTCCGCCTCTTGGAGGAAGGTGGCGAGGTAGTGGTCCGTCGGAGACATGCCGAGCTCGAGGTCGGGGCTAGCTTGGAGGTCCTTCATGGCTTGTTTCTTCAAGTCGATGTAGCTAGTGAACGATTTTGTCATTAGGTCATTCATGGTGAGAGAAAAGGCTGCGAAAGTGAAGGTTTGAAAATTGTTGGGAAACTATTTTGTTTGAGAAAATGTATGTCCGTTTTTAAGGATGAAGATGCGAAGGAGCGTTAGTGTTTTATTTGGGGGTGGGGGGGGGTTTGACTATGTAGCCGTTGCAAATTAGATTTCCGCCAACGGCTAGTTTTTGAGTAAATTAATGATTGTGATTGGCCCACGTGGGAATATATACTAGAAACTACCTAAGGTGTATAGTTTATTACCATCGTCGAAGATCTGGTCAACGTGGCATAAAAAACCTCTTGACTGTCATTACAACAATATATTTTAAATAAAATAATAATGATAATAATAATTCATTTTTGGGCCTATGAATCCAACTTAAATAAAGCCCATTTAACAAAGTCAATCAACAAATGTTGCCTTTGCAACGTGACAAGTCAAACATGAGGGTGACACGTGTCAAGTTTACAGACAAGCGTGAAATATAGATTTTGTTGTAATGTATATTTATGATATATAATTAGTAATTAGTAAAATATTAATTAGTATAATAGTTTTGCTTGAAAACTAACCTTTTTATTGCGTAAAATTTAAAAAAGAAAACGTGTTTTTTAGTGATTTATTAAAGTTTATTGCACATCCCTAATTGTAATTTTATATCTTGGTTGTTAACTTTCCAAATAAAAATTGTAAAAACCCTAACTCACCCCATTACATAAATACTCTTTTTTTTTTAATGCAATAATAATATAATTATCTGTTGTGTCTGCTCTGTTCATTTCAGCTGCTCTTTCCCTAAATAAAACATTTTTCATATCAAATCTCGGCTCTGGTAAAATAAAGCTGCAATCTTTTTCTATCCAAGGTTTCCCGATTTATGCCTCCGATCTGAATTAGATGTTTATTATTCTTGATTGATTCCATGGGGATCTTTTATTATTACTCTTTTTTTTTAATCTTGAATTTGGGGGTTTTTCGGTGCATGGATCGGGTTCATTTGGGATGTGGATGATTCATATGATTTAGAATTGTTGCATGATTGATGTTTACATTTTTCAATTGCTAAACCATTTGCTCCTTTTTTTTTTTCTTCTTAAATTGGTTTTATTGAATTGAATTGAGTATTTTATAATTCTTTTGTCTGGTTTGTATGAACGAGCTGAAAGTTTGTGTTCTGATCTTAATTTACCTTTTCTGATCAATTTCGGCCGATTCTCGGTATATCTGAATCAGGGTTTTGTGCAATTCTTTTCGATTTTGGGTTGTAGGTTTTAAGTCCGATGCAATTTCGGGTTAGGGTTTACGGTTTTTAATCGTTCTTGTTTGTTGAATGGATTAGTGGCATATCTTTGTTTAATACGAATAAGGATTTTAGTCTCATTTGAATTTACTTGATGCCACAGGTGGGTGAAGTGGGGAAGTGTAGTTAATTTTTCAGACAACACAATGACGGGCACTGGTAAGGAGCAATCTGGCACAGTTGAAGGAACTTCAAGTGGTCATCAGTTTCAATCTGGTGAATCTTTGTTGGAATGGCGATCGGCTGACCAAGTTCAGAATGGGACTCCATCAGCATCGCCACCTTATTGGGACAGTGATGATGGGGATGATGGAGGTGTGTTGTTGTTTTCTTTCTATTTTTTTTCTAATGTAGATTATGTAGTTAAGCAAATTGTTTTATATCATGTTTAGTGGTAATGGCTGTTGATTAGTGGAGATAGCAGGATACATTTGGAAGATACACTAAATACATCGTTCTAAGCGTCATAATAGTATTTATTCTAGTTCACGAGAAAATAGATTGATGCATATGGAAATTGCAGATTCACTCGCACAAAGTTAGGTTAAGAGATTTCTTGTTCTTTTTATCTCTTTAGAGATTGTCTCTTCGTCAGAGTGCGAAAATTTTCAGGAGTTGTGATGTTATGTACCAGTTACCAAAGGATCTAGCTCTTGGTTACTGCAAAATGTAGCGATATGTTACCCCTATCTATGCGTACGGATTTTTATATTGTGCATGAGTGGGTAAGGAGAAGCTTAACCATGTCAAATAGATAAAAAAAAAGGTTTAATGAAATTGTACTACACTTTTTTACCATTGACTAGTTCAAAATATGTGCAGGGTTACCACCCATCTTTTTTAAATAATATTTGGCAAAGAAGGCACAAGTTCATCATTTATTAGTTTCCGAGCAGCTCTTAATGTGTTACACGTTTTCATTTAACTAATCTAACAAGCCATATTTTCCATTTTGGAATCTCTGTCAACCAAATATTGTCATATAGACTTTAACCGAGTGATTTGTTTGACAAGTCAGTATAATGACCATTTTCTCATTTTCTTCCATTAAGGTTTCATTTCTTGGTTTTCGGCTTGGGAATGACTTTATTCCATAGAATGGTTTTCAGATTTTCAAAGTTATCTTTCTCTTTTGCTTTACGCACATTGTCTCTATCACTCCAAAAGCTTCATTGTATAGACCTATTTGCAGGACAAAGGCCTTGTGATTTATATGGAGCATTCGTATGGAGGATTAATGGGTTCTCTCAAGAGAACCAAAAAGAACTTCGTAGCAAACCTTTCGATGCCGGAGGCTACAAGTGGTACAAATATGATCTCAGAATTGTTTATCTGTAAAATATTGTTATCTGCTAACAATCTAATCCATATTTGGACATAGGTATATTTTGATTTATCCACAAGGCTGTGATGTCTCCAATCACCTCTCCTTGTTTCTCTGTGTTGCCAATCACGAGAAGCTTCGACCAGGTATGATAACATCCCCTGAAGCAACAGCTTGATGTCGTAATTGATGTGCTGATATGGAGTTGTAATTATGATGAAATATTTCTCTTTGTATGAACAGGTTGGGGTCATTATGCGCAGTTCACCATTACTTTGGTCAATAAGGATCCAAATAAGTCAAAATATTCTGGTAATTTTCACTCCTATGTTTTAGACATATGCATGTTATAGAAATATTATCCTTATCCTAGTAATACTGTCTTAATTTTTCTTATTCGCGGCATGCAGATACACTACACCGTTTTTGGAAAAAGGAGCATGACTGGGGATGGAAGAAGTTTGTGGAGCTATCGAAAGTATTGGATGAATTTGTTGAGGACAATACTTTGACTATTAAGGCTCAAGTACAAGTTATAAGGTATTGAGCCTTTTCTGTTCCTGGCTACAATAGAGTAAAATATATCTCTTTTGCCCCTCTCTTTCATACGGTTAAGTATATATTGCTCTTTTTTCTAGCTTCGTTTTGGTATGCTTAAATATATATAGCTCTTTTTCTTAGCTTCTTTTTGGCATGGGTAAATATGTTGCTCTTTTTTCGTACTTTCTTTTTCGTATGGTTCAACATTTTCGGTCTTTTCTGTAGTTTCTTTTCGGTATGGCTATATATTTATTGCTCTTTTGCATAGTTTGTTTTTGGTTATAGTGTATAGATTATATGGGCATATAGCTAGGTAGAATTTTCATCTCTGAAACAACTTTTTTAACATTTTGACCTTTGCTTGCTTCAAGGGAGAGACAGGACAGGCCATTTCCTTGTCTTGCCTTTGAATATAGGAGGGAGCTTTTGCGGGTATATTTGACAAATGTTGAGCAGATCTTTCGGCGTTTTGTGGAGGAGAGGCGAGGAAAGATCTGGAAGCTAATAGAGGATAAAGCTAGATGGTCCAGGTGTTGTCTGTAGCAGCAGTTTTATAGCTGCGTACTAAATGATTTCTTGAAACTTGCATCGTATTCCAATCTCAAGCAATTGAAACTTTTTGACTGTATATTTTCAGCTTGCATTCTTTTTGGGCCGACATGGATCAAAGTTCCAGGCGCAGCATGTCCAGAACGAAGATAGATGCGATACTTAAAGTGATTGTGAAGAATTTTTTCATAGAAAAAGAGGTCAACTCCACCATTGTAATGGATTCATTATACACTGGTCTGATCTCCCTCGAAAGTCAGAGCCCGGCCCTGAAAAGGAAGGCCAGGCATCTTGAAAGAGAAGACATGTTCTTTCCCATCATTCATATGGAGGAGGACGTCTTCGTTTTAGTCGATGATGTGCTGCCACTGCTCAAGAGGGCTGCGGTGGAAACCTTGCCTCCAAAGTATGAGAGGGGTCCACAACATCGCATGAAGGTTTCCCTGTTTTGATACTACTCATTTAAGCCAATTTTCTTAATGTTGATAAAAATGTGCATAGAAATAGTTTCTTATCTTCCTTTCTTTACAATATTAGTCCGCCCAAGATTTATTATTGATAAAGAATGAATGGTTCTGCTGCCCTGTCGATGATCCTTTAATTAAGCATGTGATGTTATTTCTTCGGTTTTAGGATGTTGGTGCTGGAGAGGACTATTATGAAGATTACAGCATGTGGGATGAGAGGCGACTCACACAATTCGGTCGTCGGACCATTGAGATATTCGTTCTGACCCA